>JAUMJK010000113.1:2400000-3090833 GCA_033558105.1 Coccyzus lansbergi
GCAGAGAGGGAAAATGCCAAGACAACAAAGAAAAGTGAAGGGGAAGAAATGATGCAGCTCCTTGGATCACCTCTTTGTAAAGCACAGTGCTGAAGCAAATGTTAGAAAAAGCAGTTTAGAATTTTAGGGGTTTGTTTGTTTAAAAATATATATAAAAAAATCAATGAATGGTTTATCTCAGATACACCTGGATTTGAGCTGCTAACCCTCCCTTAGTCCCTTGTTCAATTTAATAGTGCTGGAAACTAACAAGGCCAATTGCTTAGACCCCAGATTACAAAAGACATAAAAGAAAAGCCTTCACACAAGAGCTCTGCAGACAGGGCAAGCAGCGGCCAAAGCTGGTGAAAGCTGGTTTATCCCCTCTAGGAAGAGGAAAGAAACCAGCCTAGATAAGGCACAGTGCTGAGATAAGCTAACAGCGGCAATGCTGTCTCTGAAGAAAAACAAACCAAACCAAAGAAATAACCAATGCACTTCCAGAATGCATCCATTGTCCTCTACTTCTCTGATGATTAAAGTCAACTGGAAAAGTAATTTTAAAAGAAATTAAGGGGAGAGCTTTAAGTTGCGTTCTTTCATAAATTTCACATAGTCTGCAGGCAATCTAAAATACATGAACTTTAGGGCAAAATGCCTGTTAGTGCCCACCTTGCCATTACCTCCTGTAATGTTTGTAGTTTTCCATTATTATTACTTGGAAAAAAAAAAAGTCATAAGTGTTGTGAAAACCTAGTAGGCATAAATTAGTCATCCCAACATACAAGCATATGCTGCAAATTTTAAAACACTGTGTAATTAAAAAGATTACTTCAAAATGCTCACATATGGTGCTGCAGATTCAATTCTAAGAAAAAGTCAACAGTTTTCAAGGTCTTGGTTTGAAACAGTTTCCCAACGATACATTTTCTCCCCTTCTTCCTTTAAAAGACACACCCCCCGAGTTGTACAATTCTCTGAATGCTCTTTAGACCTCTGCTTGTGGATGATAGCCTCAAACTATAAAGTTTATTATGTTTAAACAAAACAAAAATTAAAAACACAGTAATACACAAATTCCAAACCAATCAAAAAAATATAAAAGAGAATCCAAACAAAAGCACATGAAGTCAAATCTGTTACTTTATTATTTCAGTATAACAACATTTTAGTATCAGAAGAAAGCATTTGGAAAACTTGCTGTTTTCTAAGGCTCTCAAATACTATTTTCCACCTAGCAGTCACAGCCCATACAATTTTTCCAAGCTGTCAATTAGTGTAGTTAAGCAATTTTTTCCCCCACAATTAAAACTGTTCTGTTGCTTTCAGACCCCAAAAATATTTAAAGGGAGATGAGTCATTAGACCATTTTGGGAGCTTTATTTTCAGTTTGGAAAGCTCCTTTAGAAGGACACTAGCATTTTTATGTTTCAGAAAGGTTCAACAGAAACCAATGTCCTTAACAATTACACAAACTGGAAGATAAAATTACATTATGGTTTATAAATAGAATTTAAGGTCTTGCTGAAGGAACTCTGACATCCTTTTCTCATGATATTAGTTTCTTAATGACACCTTAATGAAGCTTAGAGATAGGACCAGTTCTATTTAATTAAAACTAACATTGCTTCAAAGGGAATTTTATTAGGAGTAAGGAAGGTCATATGACTGGACTACAGAGACTTGGGTCTTACTGCTGCCTTTCTTAATTCACCTTGGGTGTAACTCTATCTTCTTCCCTCAGTTTCCCCATCTGTAAACCTGGGAAATGGAGAACAAAAAAAAAGATACTGACCTGTCACAAGTGTCTCAGTGCTAAGGATACATACTTTTTGCTTATAAGGGACATTTCAGATAACAGGGGTCAGAATAAACTTAAAATACATGAATTTGCACATCCAACTACTTACACATGTGTCACTATGAGAACATTTAAATCAGTGCCAGCAATAAGCAGAGTATTAACACTAAGTTCGCTTCAGAGTAACTCCAAGGTCGTTCTAACAATTTTAAAGTTTCTAGCAGAGACCATGTTCCAAGCTGCAACCTGCACTTTGCATACCAATCAAATGGAGCTTGTTTTGTCTGCAAAGACTTTTTTACTTCAATATGAATACATTTTTAATTGGAAGCATACATGACATTTTCCAGAACCTGGGGTGAATAAAGCAAACTGGCTTTCTGTTCCCTTTTTATGGGACAGACTGAAGTCCTCTAAACATATAACATGGAACATAGCAAGGAAATACAGAGAGGTAAGTGCAACAGATATATCAACTTTATTGTCATGGAAAAAAATCCCCTAATTAGAAAGCAAGCTGCACTGAAGTAATCTAGCAGTGTCTAAAGCCTCTCCGGTCTTTTTTCTTAAAGAAAAATCAAGATACAGGGGAAAACTTAAATACCTGTCATGAACATTCTTGTGGTTTTAAAACATGCCCATTATTTTTTATATATATATGCATTCTTAATAAAGCAGGCAAAGTACTCTGGACTGTTAAATCTAATCATTAAAACCACTACAGTACTGAAAATAATCCTCCAGACAATACATTCTGCTGTTCTTGTACACAGCAATGATAAATCTTGACTCAAGATGTGAAAATGTTACTTTTGGAAGAAATTAGGTTTTCCAACATAGTAAATCTGACAGTTTATTTTTAAGATATGGGAATTTTACCGGCTGTTTTACTGTACTGATTTGAATATTTAAAGTAGCGGTTTACTGTCCAGCGAGATCCAGTACAACCACTGAAATCTCTGTAGTACTGAATGACACCGTAAGCAAAATACTTGTACTAGCAAGTCCTTGAAAAGATATTATATAATTTCATTGTAATTATTTATTAATTCAAAACACGTCTGAGTGTATACACTAATATAGATGAAAAAACCTGTTAAATTTAAGGGAGATGTTACACAGGCAATTCTGAGCTTTATATCGTAAGAATTATAGTAGAAGAATAGCAACATTTTAAACTTAAAACTATTTAAACGTAATCTTTAAGGGCACCTTAAAGCACAATGGACTTGGTTAAATCCATATCATTTTTCTGTTAAGATCCTGAATTGATTCTGAAATCATATAAAAATAAGCTCAATATACAATTAGAACTAACTGTTGCCCTTACCACTGAAATGCATGAAGCAATTTATAAAGAAAAGGAATTTTTTTTTTCCTGAGGTTCACTGCTTAAAAAAGTATTTTCCATAGTAAGTGACATTTCTCAGCATAATTCTAAGAACTAATCAGATCAGTTTCAAGAAAATGTCAAACCATTACCCCAGGCAATGTTCTGAAAATTAAACTTACATTGCATTCAATTCAAATGAAATGAATTACTTTTTCCTAATGAATGCTTTTTTGTATATTAAAAATGAGCATATTTGCCATTTAATATCAATATGTTTTCAATTACAATCAGCTTTACTGTCCTGAATATCATCAACATGATAACCAGTAACTTTGATTCTAATGTTCCACATAACAGGCAAGCAACAAAAACGTATTTCTTGTATTTTTGCATTATCAGAAACTAGTCTTTTGCTTGAAAGACAGTTTGCCTCAACCAATTTTCATATGAATGTAAATCTCTTCTGCAAATTCTGCACTGCTTTTCTAAGTAAAGGGATAGGGACAAAACCCATGCATTTTGGGCTCATTAAATGAGCTAAAACTTCAAGCTGTAGTATTTTGAAGCAGAGTATAGCAACTCAAAAAGATTTCTGATTTTCCACTTGGAAATCAACATGTCTGCAACTGCAATCAAAGAGATTCCTGCATTATCCAAACAGAATCAAAATGATCACTCTACCATCCCACATCACCATAAAATACACTAGAGAAACACAATCTAGATAAGTTTTTTTAAAAAAAAAAGTGAATATAAAATTGCTCGGAAAACAGAATCAAAATGAGTCATCAATGGTAACTATCACAAGAGAAAGATTTCACATGAATTTCCCATTGCTCTGATCTGCTGTTACTCCCTACACTTAGATTATTGACCGTGGTTATTAAACTTAGAGCTTGTGTGATGGAATACAAGCACAATGAAAATGCAGTTAGAATCCAGCATGATGTGGGGAGAAAAGAGAGGTGAGACCGGATCCCAAGCGGATAATGGATGGATTCCAGATTAAGAGAGAACTAATTACACAACAATGAACAAGTAATAGTGGAAGAGAAAGGAGCTCTGTAGAGAAAGGTCAAGTAGTTACAAGGTGAATGTGCATTAAATTCACACAGTTGTGAAAACACCATGCTTATGTGTACAGACAGCAGTAGGACCACCTCACTTCTCTCTCAGTATTGTAAAGTGTCATCTGGAAACATGAATGTCGTCAACAGTCCCTCCTTGTTCCTCTCTCTAGAAGATAAGGATGAAGGTCCATTTGCTAGAAATACACACTGTGCACCCCTCCACTAACTGATCTGAAACACAATCTGAGCAGAAACTTGATTCTGAATCTTCTTGTTTCCAGTGGCACCCCCAAAAACCTCCCCAAAACCTTCCTACCCACACCGGCATTATCCTGGACCCTCTGGTTACTTCAACACTCAACTTGTTCAGGTGCTCAGCACATATATATCTGGCTCTCAAGGCACTTAAATTACTCACCAGAAAGAGCAATCTTGAAACACCCTTACTTTGCAATCTATAACATGACCCAAACCCTGGTCATGGCACACACATACACTCCTATGCACTGCATGTAGAAATGTGCTGTTCATGTTATAACTTCATATTTGGAACGGGCAGTCATCAATACAAAGATGTTCACAGGCATTTCTTACAGCACATACAAGTGGAACATTGAGTAGCAAGGAAAACCTAAAAACCATGAAATAAGTAATGCTTAAATAATTCAATTAGAAACACAAAAGTATAGAAAGCAGAGAATTGTGTGACTAAATCCACTAACTCATACTTTTAAAAATATTTTAAACTCTTGTGATTCACTACAACAGACTATTCAACATTTATAATTCAGTAGGCACTTAATCAAAAACCAAACCCAAACGAGTTGCACTTTGGTTTAACAGTTTATAAATATCTAATCTATTTTTTCTGACAGAGAAAAAAATCTATTGATTTAGGATCAAAATTTTGTTTTCAACATTTCAAAGTCCAGATTTTACAGGTACCAAAGGCAATTTCATCCCCTGCTTAGTCTGGAGCCCATCCCAGGCTAAGGTGTAGGTTGGTCCCACGTACTTGGTTTCTGTTTAGCTTTCCCAAATTTAAAAAAAAATGTGCATTGCCCTGAGGCATCAATGTAATTTCAACTGCATCTCCACTTGCTCACTGTTCAGGAGCTGTAATGCATGGGTCCATTCTATTTTCAAAGACAAATGAGAACAGATAAGAGAACGATGAGACGGTTGCTAAGCTATGGCTTCTCAGTTTTACACCTCAGGACTGCATTCACTACCCACAAAGAATTGTTGCAATGGAATGAAGAAGAATGTGGATATTTTTATGTCATTCTCCAGCATCTATATGCAGAAGCAGCCATTTAATATCCAAACACAAACTTCACCCATTTACACCCAAGCAAGTATCTATAACTCAAGGATTCTGCCCTTTCAATTTTAAAAATCTGAAGTGTACAGATCATTGCACAATTTGGAATTCCACCAACTGCAACTCAGTCTCTCTCATTAGAATGCTTTCAACAAACAATTGAAATTAATTATCTTGTTTTGTGAGAAACTTGATTTTTTTTTTCCAATAACTGCTAGGGAAGTCCACCTTCTGAGAAAGATGGCACTAGGTAGATAGATTTTAGAACAAATGTAAGCATCTTCTTTTATTTCCAAGCATTTTAACTCTCTTCAGTATTCCACAAAATACTCTCAAACATCAAATATTTTCTTCTCTAATCAAAGACTTTATTCAAACAGTAAATTTTTCCTTGAGAAGGACAGCACATTAGAGATCGTAACAGACCTTTCTAACAAATAGACAAGACACCTCATTACCTTGAGAAGCTAAGCATAACACACAGTAGTGGAAGTATTTTAACCTGCTTGATTGATCTCACTGTTGTGAGACAAAATAGTCCAAAAAAACTCTGGCAGGTATATATTGTGATAAAAATATGAAGGTCTTCAAGACGTACAGATACAGAATAACACTGAGTGGCAAAGGAGAAGCCTGAGCAAAGACTCAGACTAGATGTCAAGATGCATATTTTATTTTTTTAGCACATTTTACTTACCCTCTAATAACCAATAACTCCTATGGTAGTTTCACCTATTCAAAAGTACAAAGTAGTCTGTTCACAGCTCTTTGGGTCATTCTGAGACCACCCATCCTACTCACAGAATTCTCTTAGTGTCCCCAAACAGCTGTGAGAGGCAGGACAAGAAAAATCAAGGTGTCCATTTTCCCGTGTCACTTTATCCTACTAGACCAAGGCCACCACAGACACTATACTAAGAGCAGTAACAATCGAACTAAAGATAAGCCAACAGTGATCAGCAAAAGAAAACCCAACACCAAATCCCTGGGAAGTCTTCATTTTGTATGCAAATTGCCTTAAATATTTAAATAAAGAATGTGAAAACTACTTGTTTTAAAGAACTCTTGCACATAATGCCGTTCTTGCCAAGGGAAATTAAGTAGAGTTTTATACTGTTCTAAATATCCCATGGCCTGGGCTCCAACTGCTCTCCCATTTACAAGACAAATGTTTAGTGTTAGACTGGGAGGCTAATAAAAGTAAACCGCGAACATTGCACAGGAGCAAAACTAAATAGGAACTGCTAAATACTGTATTTAAAGATCTCAGAAAGTAACTCTACCCATATAAGTAAAGAATGATCTTACTAATGTTCCAGGCCTTTCTTCCTGTCTTGGTTTTCTGGACAGCATTCTGCAGCAAACTCTTTGAACATGGTACATTTCATCCTAATAGATGATCGTTAAGGTCCCTTCCAACCCTAACTATTCTATGATTTTATGATTAATATGTAGAAATCTACTACCTTGTTCCAGAAATATCCCAGTTCCTATTTGTTTCAAGTACAGCACAGACATTTCACCAGAGGACTTCAAAGACACATCTTGACCTCTAACCAGCTAACCCATCCTTTCATAAACTGGGAGCCAATAAACTCTGATTTGCCTGGTGAACAGCAGGCATTGTAGGGCCATCAAGCTTTCCTGACATCAGAAGACATGCGGAAAAATCTAAACATTTAAGGATGAAAGATTTTGTGACCAAAACCTTCTCTCCTTCTCTTTCTCATAATCCTATTTCTTGTGTCTTGCTCCCATTTCACCTACCTTTGTAGAAGGCATAACTGATTAAAAGAGAGCTGCACATGCTGCACAACACAAACACAATTATGATACTTATTTTCTGTAGCAGCAAGTGATCTTGTCTGAATTTCACAGAATCAAAGGCCAAACAAGGTTGGAAGGGGCCTCAGAAAGTCCTCCAAGACAACCCCTTGCTCAAAGCAGGGTCAGCAATGAAATTAGAACAGGTTCCTCAGGGCTTTATCCATCTGGGTCTTTAAAACACCAGGGATGGAGGCTGCATAATCTCCCTGGGCAACCCAATCCACTGTCCTGCTGTTCTCACAGTAAAGTTCTTTTTCACAAGAAACATTTTTTTCCTAAACTGTGTAAATGATAGATTGGGACCCAGGTTTGGAACTCTGTCAATTTAAATTACCAGACTAAGTCTTACACCCACAATTTTATTTCAGAGATTTCAGTGTTGTCTTGTATTTAAATGTCCTCGGAGTACTGATACGTAGAGTTTTAAAAACAATTTTATTACACTTGGACCTAAACCCCTTACAAAGGAGGGATTATGAGAGGCAGATAAGAGAACTGGGGTTGTTTAGCCTGGAGAAAAGGAGGTTGAAGGGAGACCTTATCACTATGTACAATTGCCTGACAGGAGGGTGTAGCAAGGTGCGTGTTGGCCTCTTCATCCAAGAGACAGGCGATAAGACAAGAGGGAACAGCCTCAAGCTGCACCAGGGCAGGATCAAATTAGACAGTAGAAAAAATTTCTTCACCAAAAGGGTTATGGAAGTGTCCAGGGAAGTGGTTGAATTACCACTCCTGGAGGCATTTAAAAGACTGCTAGATGAGGTGCTATGGGGTATGGTTTAGCATATGATCTCAAGGGTCTTTTCCAACCAAATGATTCTATGATTATTTTTCAAACTTCTAATTCTGTAGCAGTCCCAGTTTACAAATGAAACACAATACAAAACTCATGTGTTGTTACTTTTACTAAAAATTGCATTGATTTATATCTCATAGATGTAAACAATCAACTTAAACACATGCAAGATTAAGCTCCATTAAAGGCACAGGAGGGTGTGCCAGATTTACAGAAGCACTTACATACCTAAAATTACTAGCATGGGCAGAATGATGTATAACTTCAATCCCCCCAAAGATGGGACAGTCTCACACATTTTCATAGTAAAGGCTGCCTGCCTTCACATCCTGAGGTAATTCTGAACATAGCTTTAAATCCCTACCTGCAACTGTAATGCAAACCCATAGCAGTGCAGCATACCTGTTCTATCTAACATATCAATCAATAAAACCCCAAAATAGCTGTTCAAATTGATATGCACAAGTTAAAATGCCACTTAGAATCTTCCCCTGAATAGCAGATTTAATTTTACTGTGCAACTGAAATTACTGAGACCCATTCTTAAGATACCAAGTAGGCTGAATAAAAAGAATAGGCCCTGCAAATAATCTATTGATAAAATAATTAGGGAAAATATGTGTCTATCAAGATAACATTTTATATTAAATAAGGATGAGAATACAGAAGGACAATTTTCCTCGTCTGAAAGAAGTAATAATGGAGTTCTTCTCTAACAGCACATGCTTTCACATCCACTGAAATTTTCAAAAACAGATCTCAGAAGTCACTACAGCACACGTTAGAAGATATAAAACTGCCAGGTAGATAGAGAAGTGAAATTTTCTGTTTAATTGGAAAGAACACAGATAACATTTATGAACTCAAATGACAGTGAAAAGACAGTTAATAAAACCAATGCCAGACACATGGTGGATGTGTTAAGTTCTAATATCCATAGTACAAGGAAGGTGCACTGAAAGACCGCCACAGTAACACTTCTAGACTGAAAACCCCCTTACCTTTGAAATAAATTATCAGACAGGCTACAGAAAGTCTTAAACTCCATAGAGATAAACAAGGAAGAAATACTTTCATCTGCTAGATTGAGAAATGGATCACAAGAATAGCTAGACTGATATTCTCAGTCCATACCAAGCTTTTAAAAAAGAGGTTAATCATCAAGCACAAGAGTTTAAGTATGCTTATTCATCAGTGAACATCTTGCTTTATAAATATTATAATGTCTAAGTCAGAATTTTTCCAAAATGTTTTAGAGAAAGACAACTATGTGAACTGGGCTGAGCGCCCTCTCTCCTGAAACTGTCTCCTGCAAAAGATTTTTTCGGTTTTCTTACTCTATTGTTGCACTTCAAAATAGAAGTTAGAAAAAATTAAATAGGAAAAAGAATGAAGAGAGAAATATCTAGGCTACAGACCATCCTAGACTTTCTGCTTCACTTACAGATTTTTAAAATAATTTACATTCTCAGAAAACCCCTAAAACAAGCACTAAGCAAGGCTATGGGCAAAGCTATAAGAATCTGGGTGTAAGCTATGAGAATCTGGGTGTCTGAAGTGCCCTTGGAAGTATTAGAACATGAGTATATGACTCCTCTTGAGCAGGACTGTTAATTCTTTGGCAATATAAGGATGACATCATTACTCAATATATAACATATTCTTAACAAAAATCAGAGAAAATGAATGATTACATTTAAGTGTATTTTATTCTATCTATACACATGCAAAAAAATGTTCAATCCCATGAAGGCAGTGTCATGGATATGATCCGAACTGCTATTCGGATGAAGGGATAAGTTGGGATGAAGGATAAATGAGTAGCTGGAATGTAGGCATTTTGGAGGGTTTTAGTTCAGGGTTTTTCTTGTTGCTGCTTTTTAGCTTGCTTGTTTGTTTGTTTTAAAACGAACATATATTATATAGTTAAATCTGCATTGGTTTCATCCTTATCTAGCACTTGAATGAACACAACAGTCCATTACCCTAAGAACAAGCATTCAGGGATTATTTATGCATGCAAACATACATTAAAATAATTTCTGCAGAGAAAGAAGAGAAGGCAGATTATGAGGAAGTATTACATGCTATTCCATCATCAAATGTGCAACCATCATTGGATCTTTTTTAAGTAGGGATCTCTGATTCAGTACAGGACTTTTAGGTATTTACTCATTTAGAATACACTCTCTGAATAATAATGCCATTCACATTTTATTTCTCCTGGGAAATAACAGTGGTCTACTCTGTTTAGCTGTATTCAGGTTCACCAAGTGTAATAACAAATAAGAAATACCTGCCTCAGACAGACTGGGGAAAAAGTTGTTTGGTTGGTTCAAAGCATCCTGGTAACATTTACATTTCTTTAAATTATAAATTCCAAACAAAACCACCTGTAAGGTGCCAGGCAACATACCAAGGAATTCCCTAAAGTATAAATCATTGTATTTGTCTTGTACCTGTTGAGTCATTGGCAATTTTGAACATTTAGAACAGATTACACCCAGATCAAGACTCCTGTGATTGTGGTCTAGTCTGTTTCTTAAACGGGTAAGTGAAAAAGCTCTAGATGATTACCATGAAGATTTAACTTCTGAGATTCCATCAGAGCATGGATAAATGGCTGAAATCATCACACAAGTCAGCTAGGACCTTTCTTACACAGTTCAACATGTAAATAGACAAATGACATACCCCAATATCTCACACGCTTTTCCAAAGATCTCATTTTAGAAGGTCTGCAACAACATCCAAAAATGAGATTTGCCTGCTTCCCTTCTCCCACACTTTACTTCAACATAGACTCTATGCTCGGTGAAACCTGGCATAATTTATTTTCTGTTGACAATCTTTATACTTTGTATTTCCCTGTAAGTGCCACCTAATTACAACTGTGAGGTTCTCATATTATATTAAGTCTCAGGTAAGGAAAACAAAATTCCAGACAACTTGCTCTGATGGTTACTGGGCTGTGTCATCCTTTCACTGCTAATGTTATACTTCCATTTTTCACATTCAGAATATTTAGTCTTAAAAAAGAAAACAAAAACCCCTACACACCCACATTCACAACAAAGACTGTCATCATAGATCATTATGCTGCTGACACAGTGAAACCACAGATAATCCCCCAAATACATATCCAACTTCTGTGTTTATGTACTTATAACAATTAAGAATTTAAAATTTATCTATCTTAAAATTCTTTAGTGTTTTTGGAACTGAAAACACAGTGTGTTTCAGCTGTGGGATGAAGTAGGAGAAAAAAATCTACCCGAGAACATCATCCTGCAATTAAAACTGGACTAAGTTGGAATAGTATTCATCTCATTATTGTAAACAATCCCAATTCAAGCATTATTGTAAATAGCACCAATTCAAGACACTGAATACAGCATTTCCCCCTCATAAACAGGTGTCTGATTCAGCATTCATTTAATGGGAACTTGTCAGCAATGGAGATGGGCAATTTTAATACCAAGTCCATAGGGCAACAGGAGAAGACAGGAAGGGAAGGAAATTGTATAACATTGTTTGTTGTATCAGCAACTATACTTAGAATTTGAATCTTCCTTACATAAAAGTTTTATTTTCAATACAGATTCATTCCTGTCATCTTGTAATTATTCTCCAAGCTGCCTTTATGCTTCCTAGTTCCTTGAATTGACGTTAGATAGAAATAAAGAATGAAATTATCTCTGTCATCCCCATCCCCATCCCCAACTCTTTTAACATCCTTTGCTCCTTCTTTCAATAAGAATTCTAAAAACTTTGAAGCATTGTCCTGAAAATGCTCAAAAGGATAAATTTGCAAAGTCATCCTTTTAAAAATGGAATCCCCATTGTTTTTTTTTTTCAGAGCTAGAATGCCTTCAGCACTTCACTGTCTAACAACCTATTCTTGCCTTTTTGTTATACATTACTGATTTTACTGATATTGCAGCATCTTGTCCCTTTGACCTTGACTTGTTTGGTCTGGTCCATACTTCTCATAAAGGAAATCTTATTTTTGTTCCACCATGGTAATGCTGCAATAGAACACTGTTTTATTCTGGTACTATGATATGATATTTTTTAATTTTCATTTATGTTACCATAGTAAAGTTCTGAAATGACAGTTTTTAAAAAAATTAATGAAGAAATATTTGTGTTACTAATTTAGCCAGCTTTTCTCAGAAAAAAAAGCCACAGTAAAACTTTTATCTACTTCAAAGTATGATAAACAAGGACACAGAATCACAAGGCTGAGACTCTCAGGGACGTGTGGAGGTTATCAGGTCCAATCCCCCTGCTCAAGCAGAACAACCTATAGAAGGCTACCAAGAACCATGTCCAGACAGAATTTGAATATCTTCAAGGATGGAGGCTCCACAACTTTTCTGGATAACCTGTGCAGTGCTTAGTCACCCTCACAGGAAAAAAAGTCTCCTGATATTCAGAAGGATCCTCTCATGTTTCGGTTTGTGTCCACTGCCTCTGGGCCTGTCACTGGGTACCACTGAAAAGCGCCTGGATCCATCTTCTTGGTAGCCTCCCTTCAGATATTTATAGACATTGCTAAGATCCCCCTTGAGCCTTCCCTTCTCCTGGCTGAACAGTCTCATCTCTCAGCCTTTCCTTATGGGGATGGGTGCTCCAGTCCCTTCATCATCTTTGTGACTCTTTGGGGGAGTCTCTCCTGCACATCTGTGTGTCTCTTGTGAGTTCAGGACTGGATACAACACTCCAGGCATGGCCTCATCAGTGCTGAGCAGATCAGAAGGATCACCAACCTTGACCTGACTGGCAACACCCCTCCTAATGTACCTCAGGATATCATTTGCTGCCTTTGCATCACAGGCACACTGCTGGCTTATATTCAACTTTGTGCCCACCAGAACCTCAGGTACCTTTCTACTAAGCTGCTTTGCAGCTGGGTGGCCCCAGGCCTGGACTGGTGCCTGTGATTGCCTTTCCTACTTATGGTTTATGTAGCCAGGGGACATTTCTAATGTCCCAAGAAAGTATTTTCAAAACATGACACTAGCTAACTGGAGTGCTTTAGGCCAATAACTGTGGAGTTCTGAAGCAGAGCTTAAATTCACTATACTCACTTAAATTCTCAGCTTCTGTTACAGTTCAGCAAGTCCTGCTTCATTCTCACCTAATAAACAGGCTGTCTACAAACCTGCAAACTTGGCAGCCCTGCCTATGAATTCCTCATTGGTTTGTATCCACTCTTGCTGCTTTCCTTCTAAGCCCCTATATCCTTCTAAGTGTGTTCACACTGACATGTACGGTAATGTAAAACCATAAGAATTTTTCTAGACCAACAGCTGGACAGGGAAATGTTACTACTATGAAGCAGGATGTAGAAAAATAGATGTGCCACTAAACTCACAAACAGGATCCACAGAGAGTGCATCAGCGTTCCAAGCAGAGCAGCTTTCCACTTCCCCAAAAGAACTCTCAGAATTTGTCAGAGCTAATCACGTTGCTGTTCTGTGAAATCTGGCATGCAGCCTCCAGCACCAGCCAATACCTGATGCTACACAGAAGAGCAAGCAGTAGCATACTGCACCTGGCTAATCTTGAGATCTGGCCTTAATTGCTAAGTGGAGAAGAAAAGAAACACACTGAAATTTCTCCTGGGCTATGTAAGTCATTTTGCTTATGTTTAAATTTAGTAATATATACCTCTTCAGGTGACACTGCATCAAATGCAGACAAATTAGAATTACCTTCTTGTATTTAACTGATGGAGCCAATTTAGATAAATATTTGAATAGCTACAAATAATACAGCCATGTCTCCCATAAAAGCTTAGAGTTACTGATGTGACATCCCTAATCACTACATGAACAGCTATTGCTAAGGGGTTTGTTTCCTTTTTTCCCCATAGACAAGTGGAAGGGTGCATTCCACAGGCACACAGGACTGCTAAAATTGTGATCCAGGGTTGTATAAAATTACTGTTCTTCCCAAACTCTTGAATATCCCAACGGAACATCCTTGCCTTCAGTCCCTCTTATCTCCTGTTTCCAGCTCTCCCAGAGAAAACTCACAACCAATAAATTTCCACAGAAAACATCAATCATTATATCCTGAAATAAGATGCAGGGAGTGAAAAGAAACAATGAGGACAGAGGAGGCAAATTTTTGTAGTGAATGGTTACAACAACTATCTTTGACAACACGATATGAAAGTCATTTATTCAACTCAACACCAACATAATGATTTCATGGAAAAAAATATAAGAATCCTTCATAAATTACTTCTTATGACTAAATTATGCCACATTCGACTCACATCTTTCTCAAGTTATCTCATTTGCTTTACAGATTGATGATAGTCTTCATGCCCAAGCCTCCATATTCTACAGGATAAACATTTTCAACCTACTCATCAATCTGTCACATTCCTCACATTTTTATGACCCTCTTCAATTTAGTCAAACTACTTTGGCTGGCAGAGTAGGATACAGTGCAATTGCATTTCTCACCATTTGAGATAAACAAGATGGACTTCATCCTTCCAACCTCAATCCTTTCAAGCAGTTTTCTACAGATACGAAAATGTATATGGTCTTGGTAGGCTGATCTCTTTTTAATACGAATAAAATTTTAACTTTCAAACAGACAGACTGAATTTGAAATCAGAAGGGAACAACTAAGATATAACGTGTTCCGGTCACTCCCACTAAGTGCTCCTTGTTATTGAGCCTTTCACTATAAACCAATCCATCGTGGGATGTTTCAGCTTATGAACTAAGATCCTTAGATTCAGGAAAACAAAATAGCATTCTAGTTCTAATAAATGAAAGTTCTGCAATTGCCATCATCAGGGACAACTAGCAAAGAAAAGATTGAGAATGCCTACTAGCTTAAAGGCTGCATTATCTTACTATGATTATCCCCAGTGAGGTAGTACTAGATAGGCTATTTCCAAATAAAGAGGAATTACTATTTAGCATTGGTGGTTTTATTCTCATTGCAGCTAACATCTTCCTAGCTGCTGAATTCCTGCATATCTCTCCAGCATACGTTTCTAAAAAAGCTATTTATTGTTTAGTGTATTAATTCTGTAGTAAACACACATTGTCCAACACTTTCACATGTTTGTAATCAACAGTGTACAGGATATCCAGCCCATTGCAGAAACAAGAGCTGTTTCTAGTTCAGAACTTCTCATTTCCCATCTCTGCTAGCTATTTTGTTTACAAAACCCCTCATTTGTTTACTGAAAAAACCCTTTATTTACTGAATGTTGTACTAACAGATAGCAAACTACTTGACTGCACAGAGGAAAAACTAAGTTATTAACTAGATATTCATAAGCATTGATAAGATCCAGAGAAAAGTCCCATCTTGCATTTCTTAATCAAACCTGAAAACAGACAAAGAAAAAGCTAATTGTGGTTATTAAAAAAAAAGGATTAGAAGATAAAATGTTGTTTATATACCAATTATTTTCCCCATTCTACTGAACTACATAAAACTATACGGACTCCTACAGAGCCTTCAGGAATTTTATTTGCTTTCTAGTTGCATACTTTGTCTTATTAATTTTTTCATATATAAGGACAAAGTATACTGACAGAGATCAATAACAAATGGTCTCCATCCTAACTGCTTCTGCCATCAGAAGAGATGAGTATGGTATACTTGAGCAGCTCTGCAATTGCACAGCCACCAAGGAACAGTCACCACCATGTAAGATGCAGCAGCTGCAAGGCTACTCTAAATAATGCCAAAGGCTGAAGAAGTCTGTGATACAGACAAGTAACAAAACAAAGTTCTCACCTTGGAGGCACTCATGTTCAGGCTAAGTGACACCCAGCCTCCCTCTCCGCAAGCTGGGTTGCAAAAGTAACTATGCAATAGATTTCAAAGGAATAGGATTCAGCAATACGCACAATGAGCTTCTCAAAGCATTGCTTCTTAATCTTACTGCCTGGTTCAAATCAGTCTTGACCTTTGCCTTTCATTTCAAAGTTCCCACCCCATTTCATTCCTTTTGCATCATTGCCCATTACAGAAGAATTTATAATTTTCCATGCCAGTGTATTCAGCAATTGAATAGCTCCTTAAAGAAACTAATATCCCTTTTGTCAAATGTTATATAACTTTTCCTATTTAAAGGCAGTATAAGTGCAATGTCATTTATGATTTCAGATTATCAGCACTTCAAAACGTCTTCATCATTAACTTCCACACTCAAAAGTTTTCTTCATTTCCTTAATAAACTTGCTACAGATAACCTGGAGTTCAGCTCTGGGCAGTAGTGGGAAAGAATCAGTTTTCCTCATCTTGTATGTGCTATCTTACAAAACTTCTTAGAGTTTCAGAGTTTAGAGTCCCTATATTAGTAACGAGAGCATCCAAATATCTGCAACACGACTGTAGAGGGTCTGACATCACTGCTGCTATTAATGACACAGAATTCAGTAGACAAATTATAACAGGAAAAATGTAATTATATTTATTACTCTTTTTGGGTAGACAAAACTCAAGTGAGGTCTCTGCCAAAGCATGCATGAATAGGTCAATGCTGTACTATCAGCTTCCACACTAACCTCAGTTAAATATCTCGCTAGACATACATCATAGTAGCAAACCATACATATCAAATTCTTTACCCTAAGCCAAATCCCACTTCACTACCATGATATACATGGGCAGTTCCTAAATGAACTCAGAGCATACTCATGGTAATGACAAAATTGAAACAATAACCTTCCGCTGCTGTAGCATCATTTACATAGGCCTGTTGCTGGTTTCTGAGTATAACTCATCACACAAAGGAATATGAAGTTAAACTTCACTCTACATAAGATCTGCCAGCAATGTTCCCCTGCTACAATCACATCACACAGTATATCCTTAGTAGCCTTTTTAGCTCAAAAGTCTCAACATAGGCTTTAGAAATGTGTGTTGATCGTTAAGATTCAAGCTCTCTTAGAAACTCCATACTAAAAAGAAGTATTTTCTAAAGGTAGCAGTATATGCACCTTGTTCAACATCTTTCTGTAAAAGTCATTTCAGCACAGCTAGCATGTTGATCCTTACAATATAAATACACGAAGCGATCCATCTACCAGCTGAGAAGTTATAAGGAAGGTTGATAAGAAGTACTAATTTCATTAAGCTCCCCCCTAGGGGGAGTAGCGGGGAAGAAAGATCATAGAATCACTAACTTGGCAAAGACCTTTGAGACTGTACCTGTCCACTACTAAAACATATCTCTGAGCAATTCATCTACCCATCTTTAAAATGCTTTCAGGGATAGTGACTTAACAACCTCCCTGGGCAGCCTGTTCCAGTTCCCAGTAGCCCTTTTGCTGAAGAGTTTTTTCCAGATGTCTATTTCTCAACCTCCTCTGGTGCCACATGTGGCCACTTCCTCTCACCCAATCACTTAAGAGAAGAGCCCAGCACCCACCTTGCTACAATCTCCTTTCACTTAGACAGTGATGAGGTCTCCCCTCAGCCTCACCTTTACTAGGTTAAACAACCCCAGTTCCCTCAGCCGCTCCTCATAACGCTTGCTCTCTAGCCACTTCACCAGCTTTGTTGCCCTTCTCTGGATGTGCTCCAGCACTTTAATGTCTTTCTTGTACTGAAGGAAGCAAAACAGAGCACAGTATTCAAGGTGTGGCTTCACCAATGTTGAATACAGGGGAAGGATGACTTTCCTGGACCTGCTGGCCATGCTGTTTCTGATACAGTCCAGGATGCTTATTGGCCTTCTAGGACACCTGGGCACACTGCTGCCTCATATTCAGCTGGATGTCAACCAACACCCCCAGGTCCTGCTCTGCCAGGCAGTTTGCCAGCCACTCTTCCCCAAGCCTGTACTGCTGCATGGGGTTGTTGTGTTCCAAGTGCAGGACTTGGCACTCGGCCTTATTAAACTTCATACTGCCCATCGATCCAGCATGGTCAGATCCATGGTCAGGTCCCAGGTTAGAAGGGACCTTAAAGATCATCTAGTTCTAACCCCTCTGTCATGGGCAGGGACACCTCCCACTAGATCAGGCTGCTCAAGGCCTCATGCAGCCTGGTCTTGAACACCTCCAGGGATGGAGCATCTACAACTTCCCCAGGAAAGCTGTTCCAGTGCCTCACCACTCTCAGCATGAAGAAATTCCTCCTCAAGCTTGGTCTAAATCTTCCCCCTTCCAATCTATAGCCATTGCCCCTAGTCCTATCACTACATGCCTTTCTAAGAAGTAGCCAAAAACTGAGAGTTTCTTAAAATACCATATTTTAAAGGCATTAAGAAGAGTAATTCTCTGTCACAGTCGGGGCAATCCACAACACATAGAAGTTGTGGGACAAAAGACCACCTTTATTGATTTTACAAGACTTTTTATACCCCTTCCCAAGCTGCACGTCCATGCATGATTGGTTTAGCTAAAACCTGACAGTTCATAATTGGATGACTCCTTCTCAGTTGTAACTTCATAATTGGGTGATTCCACTCGCGGCCTGGCAGTTTCCTAATCTTGTTTACTCAGCTCTTCTTGGAACCTTCTAGCTTCTCCAAGAATACATGGAGATCTATTCAAGGCCAATGTCTAAGTTCACACACTCTAACTCCTCGGACCAGCCGAGGTTTCCCACAGTTCTGATAACAAGCATGAAATTTTGACTGGAAGAGTGTTTTTCTACTTATTTACAGATGTTCATTAACTCTCACAACTAACGCATCATTTCATTCAAAAATTTTGGTCATTTAGCTTTGGCTTTTTTTTCTTTTAATTGAAACATATAAACCCTAACCCCTCTTTTCCAGCCCCAATATTACCCATTACCTTCACCATATCTGGGGTTCAGCCTCTGAAAAACAATCATTTCTAGCCTTCTATCACTGACGTTTAATTCGTCAGTTGACTAAGTGACTGGTTGCAAAAAAGCTCCTAAGATACAGCATTTTTTTTCCACTTAATGCTTACAAACATTACAAAGGTAAGACATTAAAAGAAACTGAATGGAAAGACACAAACAAACCAGGAAGTTTGAGGGTACTCTTGCTTTTTCAAGATTCTTGCAAAAGCTGGGGAAATGGACTATGTGTGTTACATAAGGTCATTTTTACATGCCTTGGAGATGGGAAGTAGGTACAAAGAATTTTTAAGATTTCAATTAACACCCTGCAATTTTATTTTTGAGATTTAAAGAATATTTAGGATTTTCTCACACTGCTTTTTTCTGTTTGTTTAAACAGATTTGTCTAAATTGAAGATCTGTTCAGTGCTATAGTTAGCTAAGGTAATTATTCCACCTGCATGAAGTAATGTGAATACTCCTTAGATGTCTAAATTGGAACACAAACTCGAAAGATTTTCATTTACAAAATTCACTGGTTTATTTGTAGTTAAACAGTAAACCAATTAAATAAAGAGCCTATATCCTCTTTTCAAAGAGCAGCACTTCCAAGTCAGAATGATAAATCAATCTGTGATGGGAGCTAATTATATCCAGCATCTTAATTATATTTGAATTACTTTTGAAGGAGAAAGTGCAGTTGTTTTCTTCGTCAGAGTATAGGTCAGAAACCTATAGTCCATATGTACTAAATGTCTGCTGTAACATATTTGAGTTTTTTACACTTTAATACCTGTAAAGTTGCATGGAAAAAGATACCCAGCTACTGGTTGTCAAACATGTTTCCTATCCAAATAAACAGCTGAACCAAGTCAAACTCCTTGCTGGGGTTTCTTTCTCTTCAACTACACACATCTTTTTCCAACATGTAGAAGACACGGCCTGTGCTTGCAATGGTCAGTCATGACTAACACCACTGTAGCTGCCTCAACTCACGCCTAGAGCACCGCTTAGTCAGATAAGCAAGCCTCAGGAAATCTTGCTGTTGGCTGGGACAGTTAACTGGTAATTTGGTTATTTTCAACATATGCTTAAGTGATCTACTTCTCTACTTTCTAACTGTGTCAGCATACGCTGACTGTGACGTCCTGAGATGCATCCCAGCTCGCAGACAAAAAAAAAAAATCACCAAAAGCCATGTCACTGAAGTGACACATCAACAGAAGAAATGGTCTATTATCAATAAAATGCCACGTTTCTTTCAGAAATGCCACTTTATCTATATCTCCAACTCAAAATCAGGCATAACTTCTGAACAAATCTGCAAAAGCTGCTCAAATGGATTAAAAATGACAACATCACTTTACAAGTTTCAACCCTGGAATCAGCAGTCCAATCTGATCACTATTTTGTAAGCTCAAGATCTCCCAAAATGGGCCCTTGGCTTACATCTGAGAAAGATAACTTTTGTCTCAAAAACATAAGACAGTCACTTATTTGAAAACTGAAACTAACACACGAGACAGTCCTGCAGGGAGGACAGAAGCATAAGAGCAATAGCAGCACAACCACCTCATTATACAAGGATTAGCAATTATACAACATTGAGTAGTGCTTATGTTAATCAGCCAGAGATGTATCACTGTATCAGGAAGCTCTGCAGCAAAACAACGTGACACCTCTCAATCTCTCATTTTCACAGACTTGTTGAACAGGAGAAGAAAAGTGTTTTTAACTGGGTCCTTTCCAAATAAAGTCTGAAATCCAAATAAAATCTGAAAATGAAGAGTGTAAAGCTGTTCCAGATAGTTATGCATGCTTTTTAGAGACAAATTGAGTAAGAGTTACCAGGCAAAAACTGCTTCAACTATTTAAATGAGATACAGAGACTGAAAGAAATATGACTATAGTATTGGGGAGGATCAATACAGTCTACTTAGAGAAACCTTTAAGATATATTAGATTACAGACAGTGTCTCATCTTAATGCTTCAGCTGGGCAGATTTCCCCTTCTCCCAAGCAAGGAACTGATGGGACTGGGAAGTTTTAACAGGGTTTTCAAAAGGCTTGAAAATTTCTTAAAGGAGATTAACAATTTAGAGCTCTAAACTGCTGGATCAAGTTTGCTACAATAGCTTAAGCTGACAGACATTTGAAAAAAAAAATCTGTTAATGCCTGAACAACTCATGGTTATGGAAATGAAGCTTAGATCCAGATTCGGTTCTATTTCCTTTCAGAAATTTAGAATAAAGCTCTTCATATATTTCTCTCAAAGAAGAGATATTAGTCAATATTGAGTCATAGCACTAAGAAACCTATCCTCTATTACATTAGTACAGAGCTGCAATTAAAGATTTATTTAAGCAAAAGATCGTATGAAAGAGTTGTTACTCTTTATAAAATCTATTTCAGTTCAGTAGCTCTGATTAAGTCTCAATTTATAAGACTGGAAAAAGGCCAAAATAGGAAATCGGTGTAACTCTTTAACGTAGATTTATTTATTTTTTTTAAAGAGAGCAGTTCTGAAATAGATTACAAAGCGTCTAAGAAAAATCAATGTCATTTTGAAGTTAAAGGCTTAAAGTGCAATCAAAGTTTTAAAATGTCAAAAATGGCAACATGTGCTTCTACCTTTGATTTTGTGTTGAGTCCAAATTGGCTTGTCTGATTCATAAGAATGAGGCAAAAAAAAGTCACATTTTTGAACTGCTACTAACTAGCCTAGACTAATGAATGTTTTTCATAAAACTGCATATGGAGCACTAGGTAATGTCATCTGATGGACTCTATCGCTAATGTGAAGTCCCATTTTCCTTGCACTTCCCCTCAACTCATACAGTGCTCGTGCCATGCCCACCTGTGCCCCTCCTCTCCCCAACTGCAGCCCCAGCCACAGGCATCAGCAGCACAAGGACAGCTGTGAACAGGCCCTGGGGCTGCTCAAAAATCTGCTTTAGCTGTAACTGCAAATATTGATAAGGGTCAGGAACAGGTCAGGAAGAGTTATTTCCCATAGCTCAACACTGACTCTGCAATGACCCGTTTTCTACAGCTTAACAGGAGTTTCCTTTGCTACAGCTTAATGCTGACCCTACAGTGATGCACTTTAACCACACTGTGATAAAGGTCTCTGTAAAATAAGCAGTATTTGTGCAATTACTGTGAGTCATTTGATAAAGAAAGAGTGGTTGAAAAGACTGCAAATGTATAGAAACAGCCCCAAACAGACCCAAGAACAAGGAGGAAGAAAGTTTCCCTCTCACACAGACAGTATTGCACCATCCCCAGGGAAGAGCTGAGAATGCCAACATCCCCCTGCCCAGCTGTCCCTGAGGAAGAACTAACATCACTGGCTTCAGGACACAGGGGAATGTTGCATGGTTGAGCATGACACAGAAGAGGTTGATGCAAGGACATTTATGAATAAGAACTTTAAGCATATTGTTAATGAGTTTTTTTGAGTCCACCATAACCTGTTATTATTATTTCAATTAAAATTACACTTCTTGACAGACCGGTACAACTTCAATTAGACTGAAAATAAATTCTTGACTTCACAAATAAAGTGTGGTTCTTTGACCTACAAACTACACGTGGTTCAGTGCAACAGCATACATTTCTAACCACGATTGCTTAGCTTTTGCTTTCCATATTCATGAAGACCACACAGCCCTGTGCTCCCCTCTCCTGCTCTTACTTCAAAGTGGTAGAACAACTGGCATTGTAGTATCATTATGTCCTCCCTGTGCCTCCTCCATCTGTTGGCCAGAAAATACAACCTCCCCCAAACCCATTTCCACCACCACCCGTTTTTCCTTCCTCAGCTATCACGAGCACTGATCCCACGATGCTGTCCAATAAAACTCTTCCAGGGAAAGAAAGTATGCACACTGCTATAATGCAGCCCAATGTAATATAGGGGTGCAGTGTGTGTAAACAGTATAGATTATCAGGCATTCGCTGAACTGAAAAAGTGTGTGCATCTACTCTGGATAAGCATCCTCAATTCGTGACATGAGTCATCATAATTAAGAAATGAATACTGAAATGAATACCAAATACTAAGAACATACTGCAAATTAATTTTCAGGAATCACATTTATCTCAGTATTGGGATTTTTATGTATAAGGTGATATCAGTAATCCTTTGGAGTTCTCTCTACAGAATTACAAGTTTAAGAGATCAAATAAACTGTATGTTAGCTTAGAAAGACTAATCTCTTCCCGTACTGTAAGAAATCAGTAGCATTAGTTTACCAGTATGCCACATACATAGTTTTTAAAATATAAGATCTCCCACCAGCAGAAATAATCAACATTTTTGACATCTGCATTGCAAATTGAACTTAAATTAATAAACTGACCCTTCCCTGTATGAATTAATAATTTCCTTTTACTCTTAACCATTTAATGAATAAAAATAGGCTATTTTACATCTGTATGTATCTATTATTAAACAATACTACTAAAGTTAAATTTACTTCTGCTTATTCAATCTGTTCATGCACACACATTTGGACTACCCTGGCTTAGCTCCAAGCAAAAAAAAAGAGTCATAAATACTAACATTCTAGGTTTTCCTTGATCCACTAGCCCAAATACAATTATAGAAGAGAAGTTAAAAATGTTTCTAGTAAAAGTATTTTTTCTGATTGATTGTGGAGGAAAAAGACTGTTCTTCAAAAAACACACAATCTCGGGTAAATTACACTACTGTGTCATCAAGGACAGAATTCAGTTTTCAGCTATGGAAAGACAAGTTCATGGAATAGTTTGGGTTGGAAGGGACCTTAAAGATCACCCACAGTTCCAGCCCTCCCTGTCATGGGCAGGGACACCTCCCACTAGATCAGACTGCCCAAGGCCCCATCCAACCTGGCCTTGAACACGTCCAGGGATGGGGCAGCCACAGCTTTCCTGGGCAACTTGTGCCAGTGTTTCACCATTCTCACAGTAAAGAAAACCTTCCTTATGTCTAGTCTAAATCTGCCTCTCTCCAATTTATACCCATTGCCTCAAGTCCTATCACTACAAGCCTTTGTAAACAGCTCCTCCCCAGCTTTCTACAGGCCCCCTTTCAGCACTGGAAGGCTGCTATAACGTCTCCCCAGAGCCTACTCTTCTCCAGGCTGAACAACCCCAACTCTCTCAGCCTGTCCTCATATGGGAGGAGTTACAAGTTCATTGCTCTTAGGTTTCTTTTTTAACTCAATCCTATACATAGCACCAACACAGATTCAAAATTAGTATTTAAGGGCAATTTTTTGTACAGCATCAAGCAGCACCCTGAAAAACTAAGTCAGTTGTCACAGAACTTTAGAAATAACACAAATTTTCATGTGTTTAACTCCACCAAACAATCATCCCCCTACACACTTCCAGTTCTTAGTATTCATAATTGGAGGTGTATCCACCATTTTCACTCCTTCCAACAGAAAGCCCACTTCTTCTGAACTCACTAAACAGACAGATGTTAACCTATAAATACCCTTCCACCAAATCATATCAATGCCAAAGAGTAAACTATGTGAAGTTTTCCCCAAGAAAATAATTTGTATGTCCATAAAATATTACGAGTAAAGGCTTATGGAAAAGTTGACAAATTGAATCCTGAAGCACTTTCCAAAACAGAGACAACAAACACCCCTACAGCAAGTTCCAATAATCAGAACAATTCCCAGGAGAGAGAGTAGCAGCAGAATCTGCTGGAGAAGGATCTCCACTGGAGCTTGCAGTAACACTGACAGTACATAAGCCTCTTCTCCACCAAAAGAAGTGGAACAGAAAAGGAGTAAGAGGAAGAAGACAGTCAATGGACTGCTACCTATGTGTCAGTTTTTCAACCCTAGCTCTTCTTACGTCACACTCCCTGCTTTTTTTCTCCCTTCAGTTATCTTCCAAAGGGCAGTTGATTAGCCAAACATAACATCTTATTTTTTATGGGTGAGTCGGGTTTCCAGCTCAGATTTTTACATCCAACATCTCTTGTTTTTCAAACCCATTGATATAATAAAACTAAATGCATTTGGACAAGGAAGATTTCACTCACTGTACAAGCATAATTCAGAAGAAACGGCAAACGTGCTATTAATTTAGAACAGTCCAGAAATTTGTAATATGAAGTTGAAGAAATTGCAGCACTGCTTCCCCTGCCCCCAACCCTACTAGACAATATAGCATTTCTAACCTACAGTTTAATTTACAATATTTATCTTACTTTACCTGTGCAACTGGTTAAAAAGGTTGTGTCAGAAGACAATCATACTACTGCATATGAAACTAATTGAAGCCTAGGCTGGTTAGATTCTTATTGAAATTGACAGGGGACAGGACAGGAGGGAATGGCCTCAAGTCCTGCCAGGGGAGGTTCAGGTTTAACATAAGGAAAAAATTCTTCACTGAAAGGGTCATTAGGCAATGGAACGGTTTGCCCAGGGAGGTGGTTGACTCGCCTTCCCTGGAGATGTTTAAGGTGCAGGTGGATGAGGTACTGAGGGGCATGGTTTAGAGATTGGTGGGAATGGTTGGACTTGATGATCTGGTAGGTCTCTTCCAACCTGGTGAATCTATGATATACATTTTTACCTTAAAAAGCAATGAATAATCTTTACCTTAGACAAGGCAAATTGGTACCTTCTTTCTTTATTTCAAGTTGACAACCTAAATACAAATTAACACTTTTTTAACACCACCACAGTGGATCTAGCAACCATCAATGCCACTTGCTGCAAAGCCATCTATAAGAGACAAGTCTCCCTATCAACTGTCTCCTAGGTTACTCTTACCCCTGAATTGCTAGGAGAGAGCAGTAGTGACAACCTTCTCTTGGTATCATTCTTGGTATAAAAGGTTGAAGAGAATAACATTAGCAACAACAGTTTTCTCTTGGCCATACTGCTGAATCTCCCAGAAGAAAGGGCAAACTCTACAATCTAGGGACTATCTGTATTCCTAATGCTCCTTTGTATTTTTTTTTTCTGGCAACAGACATGCATACGGTATTCACAGATTTAATGAAGGAATAGCATGAAAAAGGGCAAGAGATATTGTAGTGATGTTAAAGAACTGTGAACTTCAGCAGTTTGTTTTTCTATTTTCACTCCCAGTTTTCTTGTTTCTCAATCCCAGCTGTAAGAATGTAAGAATTCTTAGTCTCAAAATCAAATTCACCCAGGCAATAATTACAAGGGATGTTACAATGAACAACTTAATTTTAGAAAGGAGACATTTTATTTAATTTTTTTTAATAATGCATATTTCAAAAACCAGAGTAATAATTTAAAAACCCTCTTCCCAGTGAAAATCATCTGGAGGATATTTATCCATTTAAAGCAAGCAGAAAACATAATGAGGTCTGTAGCCTATTATAGCTTGATCCTGCTCAAACTATTTCAATAGACCTCTTCCTTCAGGGCATGTAGCTCGGGACAGAATGTGCCCAACTCCTGTCCTCACCTCAAGTGCTTGTATAAGAAATGTACGAGCTAGAAATAATTTGCCAAGCATCACCCTAACAGTCCACCTCATGAAGCACACACATGCAGTCTCTGCATGCACATCTCTTCTGGAAAAGAATATTTCTAAGAACACATATGAATGGGATGCTCCACAGCCATTTTTCCCCCAAAAATTCTCCCATTAGTTAGAATGACACAGAATCATCTAGCATATTTACTTTTTCTCAAAATCATAACTTACAGTAGGTTGAGGAAAGCAAAACACTCAGGAAACTCAATTTTATTGGGCTAAAATATTTGTTGATTAATAATTTGTATTTCTCCCCTCCATGTGTCTCCTTATTAGCAATCTGTCTCGTTCACCAAACAGGTTACTAAACTAAATGGAAATTTCTCATAAATCCTCAACCTGACAGTTCTGCAGCGCTTCTTTTTCTTTATCATTACATTTCACAAAGAAAATGCTTTTGGTTTACCATTTAATTTCTATAATAGTGGCAACAAGGAAATATTAATTGCATATTCACATTGCATCAATGAAATTTAAACTCTTCCATTCTTCCACAGACAAGTGCTCTCTTTTCCACTTTGAGAAAACACTTTTCAGCTGTTTTACAAACTGGTAGTATAGAACAAATGGCCTTGTAATGGCCGTAAAAGAAGAAAAGCAACAGTTCCACAGGCATCATGAAGCTTTCCTTTGGCATTGGGAAGTTTGAGTCAGTTCAAAAAAACCCCATACCAAGTAATTACTGGAGAATTCATGAAACTAAGTGTTTGCTTGGAAAGGTGTAACTTTTTTGCTATCCAGACAATCTCTCCCTGCTGCTCATTGTCTTACCTTGCCATCTGTCAAACAGACAAAAAAAAAGCTAATTTACTGAAACTTTTTGTCATACCTATGCAGTAAATGGCAGCTCAGAACAGCAAAGTCTGATTAAGGCACAAGTCCCACAGCACTATGTGTTATATACATAAAAATGCAAGGAAATAGCTCATGGTCATTATCAAGGTACCAGAAACAGCTGGAGAACAGAAGTAATGGCTGACAAAAGAACAAGAATTTTCCCAAATTTTTAGCTAGGGAAAGTTGACAACATGGAGAATTATTTTCTCTCTAGTACTGGTTAAGGTCAGTTTCTGCAAGTGTCTCTCACACCAGCAACCCCACTGACTCTTTTTAATGTCTCAGTTAATTAAACAACTTCCTCAAATTTGGTTTAACAAAATAGGAAACAAAGAAACATCAGGAAAAAACATCAAGAGATAAAGATAAGGAGAGGAAAAGGCACTGTATGTGGACTACAGGTCAGTGAAGGCAACTAATAAACGTTGTTCCTTGATACTAGAAACCAAAGATACTGATGACACTGCTCAATAGTGGTTAGACCTATCAGGACTTATCACTGTAACAGAAAAGTTGCCATCAAGATCAAGAGAAGAGTTACAAAAAAATACATTAATTTTCAGCTTCCCTGTTACAACAGGCTGACAGTTGTGCAGTCTTGAAGTGTTCCTTTAGCAATGTTTCTGCAGTAGCCTCTATAAGTCATTTTCATAGTTCTATTTGACATCAAGGAGGAAGCTGAAAAATAAATTGAAGCCTTGATACGACAGCAGCTTCTGTATGAGGTCAACCATGAATATTTGCATGTGCAGGGCTTTGAAGTGTCAGAAAGTTACAGAATGAGACATAACCATGTTTAGCACTGAATATTTTTTAAGAATTTATTTCCAGCTGATGGTTGTACATATCCTAAACTGCATCTGAAGGGGGAAGTGAAAGAATATGACTTAGGAAGGAAGTTCAATGTCCACCACTTTCACTTGCAAATCTTTTCAAGCTTCTTTTCCACTAAACAAACCCAGCAACTGGTACAAATTCGGATGGAAGCATGCATGTCCTCCTCTCCATGTGACTGGTACACCAACTATGTTACAAAAATGCAACCCACAATACCAAAGGACTTCAAAACATCTCATCTTGGCTTTGCCTCACACAAACTCTTCAGTTCTCAACATCATGCAATTATAATTGTAGATCCCTGTAAAACAGACACAAGTTAGCTGCAAGAGCTATGATCATCTTGCAAAGTAGTAAATTAGTTTTGAACACAAGTAGATTTTCTCAGTCCTCTACAAACTGACTTCTAAATGCAAAGGTACATATTTTGTGAGTGCCCTAGTACCTACCATTTATCTTCTCTCACTGACACCTTTCTAGAAACGGCTGTTTTAAAAAAAAAGTGTCACAGGCTCCCAAAATAAAATTTTTCTTCCAGTGTAATTGTAAGTCAGGATATGTTATTGAAATTTGCCACTTTCTTTGATAACCAGCACATACAGGATTATTACAGTGACTTACTAACATGTTCCATAAGTGATTCCTTCACTTTGCCTTTCCCTGCATTCTAGAGTGACACTTGTCTTATTTAGTGCTATTTTAATGTAATTTAATAGACACTGACAAGAAAACCATATTTCCTTCTGTTAGAAGTCATCTTCCTGTGCATAGTAATGTGGTTTTGATGCTCATTAATAAATTGTACTGAAGCTATTTTAGTCGCAGATACATGTTGCCTGGTGTCTAAATCAACCTGTTATCATACCAGCAACAATCAAGAGTTAGTTGTGCTATTGAGCACACGGACATAATATGAACTGTTTCATAAGAAGTAGTCACTAAGCACATCTTCATCTGACATTGGCCATCTGTCATAAACATCTCATCAACTCCATCATAGAGACTATTTCATTGTAGTCAGAAATATTTTAAAACAACTACTTGATCGCTCAACAGGAACAGACTTTGCATATGAAAGATGACATTGTTCAGAATACATCATTGCCTTTCTCAAAATGTTTTTAGAGTACTCCTACAAACTCCTGTTATACCATTTCAGGCTATTTATTAAATTCTTATTTTTGCTACTTGGGCTTTTTTGTGTGTGCTGTGTTTTGAGGTTTTCTTGTTGTTTTAAATAACAGCAGCCATAACTAATGCATACCAATAAAATAATAACTATTTGAGGTGAATCCCATATCATTACATTATGTTAGGGACCACCAAGAATGATTTAGTGCAGCTCAATTGACACTATAAAGAGAAATCTATATAGGTTGGGGAGACCACCAATACAGAGATGTGAAAGCCATCTGAAGTCTTACCACACCTTCTATATAACGCAGTTGCATAAAGGATGCCAAAATTAGAAATTAGTAGGGTTTGCCAGTTGATTATTCACAGCTGAACACAAACTTCCAAATTTCTGATCTTACAGCTTTGGGAAACAACATGTTTACACAAATTTCTTCCTTTTAAAAAATAAATAAATAAATACAAGCTAGTACAATGTACCTCATACATTGCAACTTTCCAATTCCCTGAAGGTGTTTTCAACTAAAAAGAAAAAAAGCAAACACAATGGAATAACTATATTTAAGTGCTCTCAAACTCATATTGCATTATTTCTGAATGTCTTCAATCCAGTAATAGACACAATCATTTATCATTGACGAGATTTATGTTTTTTTCAAATGGATAATTAAGTGCGTAAGACCAAAGTGTATTTCCTTAATTGTATCACATCTTTGGTTTTAAAGTAAACTGTTTCTTCCAGAGTTATGTCAGCTTCAAATGCAATTTAATGTTGCTTTTTGTCATGCTATGTAAAGACTGTACTAAGAATAGCTTTAAGAATAGTATAAAACATCTTATTTATTTGTCCATCCACACCAATGAAACCAGAAAATTCTTTAAATCGTGTTTTCTAGGGACAGCAATCTTGATAAGACTTCCAAGCTCTCTAAACCATGGACTCCAAGCATTTCAGTGGACAAAGACCACCAACAAGTAAAATAAAGCAATCAATTAAATAGCAGGCATATATGCATGCGATTTCTGACTTCTCCATATATAGATCAATACACAAAATGTAGCATGTGGGAGACTATAACCACCTTCTGGCATAATCTGGTGACCACTAACATTTGTTTCAGCACTGCGGGGAAGATGAGAACTGTGTGTCGACCAAAACACAGCAGACAGTCAAGTCCATACTTCCCTTTCACTGTCCTTTGCAGCCCATACACATTTTCCAAAGGTAGTTGGGCTGCTGGATGCTTTATCTACAAAGCAGATTTAATATACACCAAATCCGAAGTAGAAAATCACAAAAAGCACTGGAGGTTCATTAGTATTTCTGGAGTTGTGCTCCAACATCTCAGGCAGTCATCACACATTTGCTATTAACATAAATTTATTCAAATATGAAGAAGCTGTTACAGCAGTTCTCTCTCCGCAGTTCTTGAAACATGTTGTGATGATTATGAATCTCACACACATTGAGAAAAAGTTACAGTGAATAAATTTGTTACAATACCCTCATACCCTACATTCATTTGCAGCATTCAAAGTACATTATGTTAAATTACATCCCCTCCATTCATTCTTTACTAGATACTTTGTATAGACTATTACATACTGCCATCAACCGCATAAGACAAAAGTGTGCTAAATTAAAAAGCTCGCTTTCTGGGCATTTGGACTTAAGTTGCCTACTCAGATTGTCCAGTAAGAGACTAAATCTTGAATATTACTGAATGTGATTAAACACTTAATACACTGTATGAAGATATTCACTCATGTTTGCTATATTGTCCAAAGGATAAAGTAGTCCAGATATATTTTTTTCAGTATGAAATAGTCTCCTTCTGACCTTATTACATCAAAGTATCAAAGCTAATGAGCTAAATACCTCTACATATACGATATTGACATCTTCAAAGGACTTTTTTTTCCTTAAACAGAGAAAAATAAGCTTACAATAAAGGTGCAAATTCTGTGAAAAGAATTGCCAGAAGAACTACTGCAGAATGTCAACAAAACCTATAGCAAGGGGGAAACTGGCCTCCATGGCCCCTTCCAGTAAAAAAAAAAAAAAAACGCCTTTTGATTCCAGACTCTCAGATCATCAGTATTAATCAATTACCATTTGGTTGTGAGACTATGTCAGCATATAGTTTTAGGGTTTGCAAGTTTGGCAGAATAAGAACTGATACAATTTATGTATAGGTAACAGACTATTCCTTGAGCCAAGATATGGCAGTTCTATAATTATAGTCTGGTACAGTGTCCTCTCCCCTCTCCAGTACTAGTCAAAAACAGGTGTTCCCTCTCCAAGTCTCCAAGTCAAAGGGAGGGAGAGGTAAGCAGATGCTTTGATAATGATTTCTATTTTCTGTACCTCCTTCATCACTGCCATACTTTCGGATCACTGCATAATTCTGGTGGTCAGGGGATGAATCTCATAGAAATCTGAGATATGGTCTCCTGAAAACTGACATATTTTTCTTGATCAGCTACAAAGAACTACGCCTATCTTCAATAAACCATTACCTTCTTTAATAAAAATTCTGTTTCCTGGGATCTTCCTTGGTTCACAGAATCATTGTATAAGTCATGTTGGAAACGATTTTGGAAGTCACTACCTCAAACTCACAGAAAGCAGAATCAACTCTGAATTCAAACCAGGTTGCTCAGGGTTTTGCCAGAGAGAACTTGAAACCCTCAATGACAGAGATTCCACATCCTTGTTATGCCATCTCTTCCATCACTTAATTATCCTCACAGTGAATGATTATTTCTCCTTAAGACTGAACCTTCTATCTTGATTTACATAACTGGTAGCTCTGTTTCCTTAATTCTATCCTTGTCTGTAGTGGAAGGTAGCCATTAGCCTCTCCCTGCTTTGAAGCATCTTCTCAAGGTTCAACAAGCTCTATCTCAGCATCTCCTCTAAGGACACACTCTTTAGACTACAACTGTTTTGGTGGTCCCTCCAATGTCTACAATCCAAGCAATCAATGTCTGTCTTGGATTGGGCTGAGGGAGAGGATGAGAGATGGTCTCCAAACCTTGACACAATATTTCAGGTGTGCTATGATGATTGTTGACAAAAAAGAAGATTAAACACTTCTGTCAGTGTATCTAACACTGCCCAAGATGCTGTTAGCTGTCGCTACTGTCACTGCAAGACCCCATTTTAGCCTACTGAACTTCAAACATGTTCGCTCATCTCTTGCCCAACTCTGATGGGAAGTTTGACACAGTACACTTTTTTCTTACATGTTTATAACACTATCCTTGACTGGACTTTCCAGGTGCTACAGGAAAATCAATTGATATTACAAAAAATTAATTAAATTTCTCCTTATCTTTATAGCTTAACAGCTTTTAAATACAGCAGGGAAACATGTAAATCACACTCAGTTTGGCTTCCGTAACCACCCCTGAAGCAGTGAAGAACAGCTCAACTTGATGATTCGGGACAAAGGGAAAAAAAATAACAGGCATAAAAAAAATAAACCTTGCCTCACCACAAAGCAAGCCTCCTTTTTCCTGCAGTGATGGAGGAGTAATTCCATTGTTCATGAGACTGAAGAAAATGAGATTGTAGAAATTTGATTCTGGCTCTGACAAGTATTTGATTGGGGAGATTATAGGCTCTAAAATGTTTGGAATAGAGATTTTACTTGAGCATTGCCTGTGTTTAGGGAATACATTTGCCAGACAGACAGTAAACAGTGTGGATGAAGAAAATCTCAGCTAAATAGAATAATAATTTAAACAGCAGAGATGCTTGTCTTAAATTTTGTCAAAAATGCAATTGCTCACTGTAGTCTGACACATTAGAGGCTAGGTTGTTTTGCTTGAACTGTTCTTGACAGATTTTAATGTTAATTGGTCTGGGGAAGATGCCAGGCAACCTAAAACATTTGCCGCAAAACAAATGTGAAGGAAATACAGCTCAGGGTGGGGAGTCTCACAATTCACTTACAACTGCAGAGAACAAGCACCATTCTCTACAGGGAATGACAGAGTGAGCTGAAGGAAAAAAAATAATTTTAAGAAGAGGCACATAACAAGCAACTCTGCCACAGGATTTACTTCCTGTACATTAAGCAGCAATAAAACATTAATTTCACTATAGTAAAAATGCTGACTATAAGCTCCAGCAAGGTCTCAGCAGAAATACAAAAGCGGTTGCAGTCAGCTGGATCTTTTCTGTACACAAATTACCATTTATGGCTAGGTGAAAAAAGTACTTAAGAAGGTAAAAGCAATGGAAACCAAGTTATGATGGAGTCCCTCAGAGCAAAGGCAACAAAGGTCATCTCATCCCAACTGCTCATTCCCTATGTCAAGTCTGCAAATACTAAGCTAACACAGCCACAGACCACGAACAGTGGCATTACTCCATCACTGCTGGAAAAAGGAGGCTTGCTCTGCAGTGAGGCAGGGTTGCCATTCAAGAGACCTACAGTAACTACAGGATTTTTAACCAGGTCAGGACCACTGACTCTGAAAGGAATGGACCTTTTAACACTCACATGCAGCACAGCTTGCACTGGTTGTGACATCAGCAGCATTTCAGATCCCTCAGGTCATGCTCAACCAACAGCTCTGCAACTCCAGCAAAACCCCTTCTCACAAAAGACAAGCATGCTTTAGAATCATAGAATCACCAGGTTGGAAGAGACCCCCTGGATCATCAAGTCCAACCATTTCTATCTAACACTAAACCATGTCCCTCAGGACCTCATCCACCCGTCCCTTAAACACCTCCAGGGAAGGTGAATCAACCACCTCCCTGGGCAGCCTGTTCCAATGTCCAATGACCTTTTCTGTGAAAGACTTCCTCCTAATCTCTAGCCTAAATCTCCCCTGGCAGAGTTTGAGGCCATTCCCTCTCGTCCTGTTCCCTGTCACTTAGGAGAAGAGGCCAGATCCCTCCTCTCTACAACCTCCTTTCAGGTAGTTGTAGAGAGCAATGAAGTCTCCTCTCAGCCTCCTCTTCTCCAGGCTAAACAACCCCAGCTCTCTCAGCCGCTCCACACAGGGCCTGTTTTCCAGCTTCTCTTGCTTCAAAATGAAGGGGTAAAATACTTCAATAGCCATAAGAGATGTCAAAAAAATAAAAAGGAAAGGAGTGTAGGTGAATGAGAGTCTTCATGTTGTAATTTTGAGTAACAGCTGAACTAAATCTGTTTCTCCAATGAGGAATAAATTAGGGGACTCTGGCCAAAAAAAGAGAAAGATCATCTCATTCATGCCACACACAAGAACATGGTGGGGAAAAGTGATTTAACCCTTTAGAATGAAGCAGTGAAACACAGACACAACCAATTGCAAAATATCACCCTTCTCTTATAGCAAATAAGCTACACGGACTATCAGGCTCTCTACCATTTACAAGATAAGCCAGCTATTTACCCAAACCAAAAGGCTCAAATGTTAACACAACCCACTGTTTAGCAAACAGAGGAAACAGGTGACAGAAAAGGAACAAGAATTTTGTAACAGCAGAGCATGAAAACAGGCGTGGAAGGCTTTATTTCTCTTAAATACAACTAGGCATTCACAAATAAACAAAAAAATTCTCCCATATAAGTAAAAGTTATAAAATTTAAGATTCCAGTATAAATAGCTTAAAGTAAGCAATGGCTAAATTAATTGTGTATACAATTTTTACATTTCTCTGAAAGCTAAAATTCATCATTAAAGAGTTCCTAATTCTGTAGATTTATTCCCATCCTTAAAATCAGGTTAATTTTTAAACCAAGAGATTAAATTTCAATATTAATTAAAAAAAAAATCATTAGCCATTAAAGAGTTTTACAGACAAGTTTTGACATCATGCCATCAGTATGTAAAAACTAGTTAATTAGGAAAGTGTACTGATGATGTTCTTAAGTCTGTTACAGGACATTCTTTCATAATTTATTATTTATATAGTACCAATTAAGTATTAATACTTGCCATTACAATGAAATTGTGTCTAAGCATTATAAGAGGATCAACTTTATTTGAAAGTGTAAAGTACAATTTACTTAATGAGATTGCTACTAATTAACTATTACATACTACAGTGAATTCATTAATGCTAATATTTCCCCCTCAACAAACAGCACAGAAAAACACCTGACCTTCCTTCCAGAATTACATCCTAAAAAATGGTATCTTCCCTTTTACAGAGAACTACTCCCAGTGGCCAAATCAAGAAAACACCTGCTCACACAGCTAATGTGCTTTTCCAAAAAAAAAAAAAAAAACCAAAAAAACCCAAAAAAACCCCAAAAAACACCATCCCCACTCCACTACCACCCATTTCAGACTGTTTTGCAGAACTGCTTTTCAAGATTAAGCAAGCTTACCTGTGTGATCCAGCTACCAAAGATAGTGGGTATTCAGCACTAAATTTTCTATCAAAGATTATTTCAAACAAAATACCTGGGCAAGGGTCGCTTTTTAATGTTCAGTTTTTCTCAAAGAAATTAGAACATACCATATTAAACTCTGTGTCCCACCCACCCCCAGGATTAGCAGCACAGAACCCTCCTAGTTTTCATATATGCCCACAATGGAATTAGGAACTTAATGTTTCTATCCAAGATTCAGTTCAGAGATATTCTTCTCTGCCAAGGTTAGGCAATTTCTCCCAGCCTTGGTTTTCACTAAGGAAACCATTTGTTTCAAATGCAGTTGGTCCACACCATTCTTTATGAAGGAGTTTGACTGCTACATGGGGACAGGCATGCCCAACATGACAGTGTATTATTCATCCTTCTTGCAGAGTCTATACTTGAAGCAGCAGAGCAATGCACCAGTATAATGTCAGCTGCAATTAATAACATGCATACTACGTCTTTTTACTCCATCCTGAATTCTGCAACTTGCCAAAAAGAGTAACTCCTTTTTTTAGCGGCCTCAATGAAGTAACAGCAGACTGCATTGATGAAGCTCAAGAAGACATTTGGCTTGTAAGACAGAACAGCTCCTAGAAAGACCACTGTATAGGGTAAAATGATATTTCACCTAGCACTGGTCTTAGTCATGAGGTTTTTGACTTTGCTGTTTCAGGGTGCTGATGGTTCTGCTGTTTATTTTGGAAGTTCTTTGGGGTTGGCGGTGGTTGTTTTTGGCTTTTAAACTGCTAAGTTTTTCAAGTAGGGATATATCAGAACTGTAGCAACCAGTTCTCCATATCCACTAGCACCAAACGTTCAGCGGATTTAAATCCAGTTATTCAGGATATGACCAAGTCTGCATAAGACTCTTGTGCCTTGACATCCCAGATTCCCCATCTTGGATAGAGGGTCCATAATTCATCAGTGAGGAACTGAAGAGCAGAGCAAGCTTCAAACAACTGCCTCACAAAAAAAATATTACTGTAAAAAGACTACTATATAAGACTGAATTTTAATAGGGTTCTAAAGCTTCTTCAGCAATAGGCAAGTACATTATTTAATTAATCATGTTGATTTACCATATGTTCAGCATCTCAGTAATTGGGACACTGTGCCCAGTTAAGAACCAGTTCAAAGCCCCACTGAAGCTGGGCTCAAGACTCTAATTAGTCTGCATGGAATAAGTCAGCAATGCTGAAAGGGGAGGGAAGACTAGATCAGGCTTGCTGATGACAAATGGCAGGAGGACACACAGTGGTTGGAGGGATGGGATGCTGTTATGGGCCCTCCACCTGGTGCCCAGGGGTATGCTGGGGACACAGTGGCACAGCTGAAGTCCTGTGGAGACAAGCAGGAGGCTCCTGAGGATGTAGGGGCCAGAAAGGAAACTTCTGCAAAACCCTTTAAAGGAAATAAAGAGTCTTCCATTCAGAAGGTGATGTGACCAGCAGCACAGCTGAAGTGCCTCTATACAAACACACAAGGCCTGGGCAACAAACAGGAGTTGCTGGAAGCTACCATGCAACTAGAAAGCTATGATTTGGTTGTCATCACTGAAACTTGGTGGGACAAATTCTATGCCTGGAGTGTGGCTATCAATGGCTACAGGCTGTTCAGAAAGCACAGAGCAGGAAAGAGGTGTGGAGGCACTGCCTTCTGTATCAGGAAAGGGATAGAATGTGAAGGTGGACAAAAAAATTGGTTGGATGGTCATATTCAGAGAGTAGTGATCCACAGCTCCATGTTCACATGGAGATCCATGACAAGTGGTGTCCCCTTGGGGGTTCATACTGGGACAAGTGCTGTTTAATATCTCTGTCAATGACATTGAAAGCAAGATCAAGTGCACTTTCAGCAAGTTTGCAGATGACACCAAACTGAGTGGTGCAGTTGCCACACTAGGAGGACAGGATGTCATCCAGAGGGACCTGGACAAGCTGGAGCAGTGAGCCTGTGTGAACCTCATGAGGTTCAACAAGGTCAAGTGCAAGGTCCTACACCTGAGTTGGGGCAATCCACAGTTTCAGTACAGGATGGGGGAAGATGTGATTGAGAGCCACCCTGCAGAGAAACACTTAGGGCTGCCGATTGATGAAAAGTTTAAAATGAGCCCACAGCCCAGAAGGCCAACTGTATCCTGGGCTGCATCAAAAGAAGCATGGCCAGCAAGTCAAAGGAGGTGATTCTTGACTCTTCCTCTCTTGTGAGACCTCATCTGGAGTACTGTGTCCAGTTCTGGAATCCTAGAACAAGTTGCCCAGGAAAGTTGTGGATGCTTCATCCCTGGAGGTGTCCAAGGCCAGGTTGGATGGGGCCTTGGGCAGCCGGGTCTAGTGGGAGGTGTCCTGCCCATGACAGAGGGGTTGGGACTAGATGATCTTTAAGGTCCCTTCCAACCTAAATTATTCTATGATTTTATGAAAAGCTATAGTGCTTCAAGGAATGTGTATCATTCATACAGACAGTCATGTCTTTCCATTCAAAGTTATCGCACAATTTTTAAGTGTAAGAATTTTGTAGAATTAAGACCTTGACAAATTACATTTTCATTTATTGTTTCAGATTAGCCAAAGGGAGGAACTAGAGTATGATGATTCTTAGTATTTGTCATTTATCTTGGACAATAAAAAGAAAATATAATTGCTTTTTTTAAAAAAATACAACTGTTTTTCAAGCAATTTTCAAATATTTAGTTTTAAAATGAAGTTACCTAACATTTTCCAGATTTTCTGTGCCAGAAAAAAGATTATGTACAATAAGGTTCGCAAGATTATTAAAGCCACTGATATTAATAGTACCAAAAAGACCAAATAGAGCCCTATGTTTTGTAACACGGCATAAAAGAACAAATAGAAGAAATCTGCTACCACACAGTAACAGACACACCACTACAGCTTTTGTCCTTATTCAAACACATCAGATATTCAGCTTTATAATACCAGACATAATAGTTTTCCAAAGGAAAATAAAGTAATTGTAAAGTACCCACTGGGAAATTTTTTTTTCTACCTCAACTGTAAAGTTTCTTGACTGCTGAAAGTTAAAAATCTTTTCATTTTGCTTTCAAAGTGAAAATTCGACTTTTTTTTAGACCTGTGAGAAAGCAAGCCTTTGTCACAGCCAAAATGGGGAGAAAACATGTTTCATCAGTAATCTGGGATTATAAAGCATAAATCAATGTTGTTTCAATACCATATCCACATTATATGTTTTTTTCTTTCTACTGACAATCATATTTTGTAATTATTTGATGGCTATATTTTATAGCTTATACTTATTTCAAGACTAGCCTGTGAATTTCTTTCTGCTATATATGCATTTCAGGTAAAAACCTGTGCTAACGAAGCAACATAGGACCCCGTAGTCTTTGTATTACTATCAGAGTTACTAGTTTGGATCTTTGTTACCAGATTAATTTATTAAAATTATTACAGAAAGATGAAGTTTTTCAGAGACAACAATATGAAAAAGCTTAGCATCTTTACCCCTTAAAAGAGTCTCCAAAGAAAAACAGAAACAGGATACACAAACAACAAAGTCTTTTATCTTAAGCTCTTACAGAAACGGGTTTTTGCAGTAATTATATTAAAAGAACATTCCAGTCCTTCGAGGCACAAAACACTGATTTGTGCTAAAGAAAGCTCACTTCTCAGCAAGAGATACTGAAGATGCAGAAATTGGAAAAAAAAAAAAGTCAACATTTTCATCATGCCAAAAAGAGTTAGGAGGGACACTGGTCTTACTTGACTAGTAGTGACAAGTCTGTCATTAGTGTGGTCATCCAAAAATGTACTTAGTCAATAGGATTAAGCTTTTCTGGTACATTTTGAAAGAAATATATTTCAGCCCTTACAACTACAAAGAAATGGATTGGTAATTCTGTGACATCCATGAATGTCACTAGCAGATTGGGCAGTCTCCTAGAAAAGCTTTCGGTGAATCAAAGCAAGTAGGGGGAAAAAAAAACCAAACCCAATCCAAAGCTAGCAGTAAATGCAACTGATACAGAGAGTGTACGTTCTGTTTCCAGGGTATGGGTTTGAATATGATCTCATTTATTAATACTCCTACAGGTTTGTCAGAGCTCTATAACCATTCAATTATTCATTTATTTAAAGTTAATTTAACTGCAGCATGAGTTCTCTTAGTACAGGAACAACTGGTAGGAAACCAGTTGAACAGTAAACTTTTCAAATGAAAATAGATAAAGTTAACACTAGTTTTGCTCTGTCTCTCCTTTTCAGGATGTAACCAACATAAAGTACAACTTCTCTCAGAATCCTGGTAGAATAATGAGTACTTATCCTGATAGATTAACTTCTTAAATGTTGTAGGAAATAACATTTTAAAAGAATTTAAAGAATATGTGATGCTAATTTTCAGCAAGAAAATTTGAATACTTGAAAGAACAAACAATGAGATTAAGAAAAAGCTCAGGTTTCATAACGTTGCCACTGTGTTTATAAGTCATTTACTTTGTAATTGTTACATATTCATAATAAATGTATTATTGGATGGATTATCCATAGCATCTTTCAGACAACTGAATTTGTTCAGTATCATTAGGATGTACTTCCAATAGAATCACTTAACAAGATCTCTTTCCTGCTTAAGAAAATGCCAAGTCTATGCCCCTTGCACCTAAAAGAACCAGTGACTCAGACTAATAAATGATCCATTTACTGATGGTGAAAATACCTTTAACACTTTTAGGAAATTACCTGGAATCAAATTTTCAAGTTAATTTCCTTACATCAGATCAACATCAATCCATGTCAACAACAGAAAATTTTAACTCTGCCTATTTGCTTCAGTAAATTCTGCTCATCCAAGCTGATCTATGATGCCAAACAATATTTTGCCTAGGCACAGCAAGGCTTACACAGGCATCCCAGTGGATCAACTTTTCTAATACAATCACTGCGTTACAGTGTCCAGTCTCTCAGATTTCTTCAACTATGCCAACATACACATGCACAGTACACACTTCAGCAGTTTGGGGAAACAGTGCATATACCAGACCTTTCACCTCTGAGCTCCATCATAGAAAGGACTGTATGATTTGTCATTCTAGTGTTGTAGTCTTTACAACTGCTTAGGGAAACAAATGCAGGTGGAACCATGGCATTGTCACAACCCCTGCACAGACCTATGAATCTCTTGCTACCATATGTCCATGGTATAAACAATCAATTACATTGTGTTTTGGCAGAAAAAAGCATACTCATGCCTGCTGGAGCATGCAGATGAAAGAACCTGAGAGTCCAAGTTAAAGAATAACTAAAAAAAAAAAAGAAAAAAAACCCAGAACCCGACAGCAAGCAATGACAGAGGCAAGGATTCTCCACCCATGAGAAGTAGCTTGTTTTACAGAGAGTACCATTGAAGGGGTATTAATTCACCAACGCATGGCAGGAGACAAAAAATAGAGTAAAAGATGAACAGTTGCACACTCAGCAGACCACAGATGACTCTGAAATACATAAGATTGTTCGCCATTAATTAAGGCTGGAGCCTTAGTTTTCAAAGAAGCATCTAGCTATACAAACAAAGAGAATAGATTCCTGTAACTTCACAAAAGCAATCCAAAGCTTTTTTCCAAAATCTTCTCCCTTCTTTATTTAAAACAATACAATGAATAAATTATGTTATTGTTTTGACCCAATGATTACTGCATAAGGGTCTTCTGCAGAAATACCCACACCAATAAGACTCCCAACCCCCTCACCCACCACCCAAGCCCACCAGGCAGCACCATCCATAAAGGCAACACACGAGGACCAAAGCAGCAAAGAAGCACAAAACCATTTTGGTGAACGAGTTTCTCCATTGGTGTTTTTTGTTTTGCCCCTCTTCTGAAGTGTTTTTCCAATACTTAACTGCTCACAGATGGGATATTGGTGAAGAATGTAAGCAACGCCCCACAGAGACCCCATAGGACTCCCATAACTAAAGCTTATGTCAAGAGAAATGCATGCAGTGGTTCACTGGTGAGCAGATGCTCATTGCTGTCTGTATATAGGAAATGCTGCTGCATTATCACAGTCCTAAAGGAGAGAAAGGCGATTTTGTTTTAAAATAGTGCTATCTTCACTCACTCCATGCTCACTTTTACAGCCAAATATTCATCAACACCAAACTCTAAAGTCCGGTCTGTACAGCAGTCAGGCTGTAAGGTTAGTGCATCACTGACATCCATTCAGGGCCCCCCATGATGACTTGAGAGCCAAGGGTCTCCCAGAATTCCTCCTCCTCCTGTTGGAATGGCAGCTACAAGGCAGCTCTGAGTGGGTTTTTTGAAGTTCTCAGCAGCTGCCAGTGATCAGTCCTTCCATCCTGAGAGTCACCAGCTTTTCATCACCCTCCTTTGCCTCTTAACCCAGGTCTTCTTTATTTGGACCCATCATTCTTAAAGCCCCTTTCCTGTAATTTAATGTCCTGGTACTTCCACGCCATATATTCCTAACTAGATCACATTTAAAACTACTACTGCAATCTTCAACATATGCAACAGGAGGGACTGGATTCTACTGAATTATTTCTGCTATTTCTCAACCCATGACTGGTACAGGAGACTTACGGTAGCGTATCTTCTGAGCAATAAATTTGTTCTGGTTCCACATGCAAGAAACAGCCTTTTACAGAATTTTCTTCCTAACTCCTTTGCGCTTAGCAGACAAGCTAAAGTATAAGGACATAGTTTCTGCTTTAATCCTGTCTAAGGACACACTGTCTTGTAATCACAGTTTTTAAGGCCTGTTAATCTTTTTGCCCTCCAAATCTATTCTTTTTCACACAAGTTTATACCATTTACTTAATGCCTCATATAAATAACTTAATCAGCCTTTTTTTTTATAAGAAGAGATACACTTAAGAACATTTTAGTGTCCATTATTTTGTTCCAGAAAGATATCAGCCAAGCACAAGAGAGCAGAGACTTCCACAATCCCACACACACAAAGCTGACTCCTACTGCATTCAATGCTTGCAGCCTACTTTGCTGCTTTTGCTTCTCATCTCACATTAGGGGAGTAGAGGGCCAAACGCAGGACATTGCATTATGCTGGAGGAAGCAGCAGCTTAATAGTAAGTTTTATCACCATCTGCGAATTTACAATTCCTAACTATGTAGGTATTTCAGTTTGCTTGATTCTTTTCCAAGCATTCCTTCATATAAGCCAGAATCTGCCTTCCAGCTGAACTGGTTTCTTGTGTAGCTAGCTGATGCATTTATTCATCAGCTTCAGTGAAGCCCTAGGCACAGTGACAGCATGAATAATATACTAAGTAAAGCCCAACATGCTAAAGAAATACCATAGTTTATTAAGGTAAATAAATAAGTTGGGGGGAGCAAGGAAAGATCTTCTTACAGAAAAATGTAGAACCTTGATAGACAGGATAAGCAAGCTTCTTATTTTTCCCAAGACGTGTGTATATTTGGCCATAAATAAGCTAATGCATGCGCGGCATGTTCTATTCAAACACTCCCATAAAACAGCTTACCTCTCTATTAGATTTAGAGAAATAAGCAACCAGATCTAAAGTTTATTCATTGTTTGTGATCTCCAACGGATCTCTTATAAGTCACAAAGGGGAGAGAAGGTCACCCAAACCATATCAAAACATAATTGATGACAGTAACTTGAATTCATTAGCACTATAAACTTTTGATTTAACACTACAATAAAATCTAAGCAGTAAGAAGTATACTTACCAAGTTCAAACATCCCTTATTTTTTCAGCCAAATACCTTTTATGTACATTATACATAAATATATTATGTATATTACACCTTTTATGTATATTATACCTTTTTCAGCCTTTATACCTTTTATGTAGCATAGCTTATCTGCCACACTAGACAAAAAGAAACCTGACCTATAAGACCTTTCCTACCCCTTACTCTGCCTCGTAAAGAACAGTTTATCTAATATTTTGCAGCAAAGTTCAGTCTGTATGGTCATTCTAGTAGTACTCACTGAGTGAATTCCAGGGTAGGGGTTTTCTTGGCAGTTGTAGGAGACCTTTCTACCATTTAACACTCATTTAAAAGAAAAAACAAACAAACAAACAAAAAAAACCAAACCGCTGTCAGCCTGTTTCATCTTCTCACTTATATCGCAACAATAAAAATCAAAATAGATGCAATCCCTCACTATAAACTAAAACCATAAATAAAAGGTTCAGGACAGTTATAAACAACAATACAGTTTCTTTTGTTCCTCTTTTTTTAACTAATAAAGAAAAAGGAGAAAATATTTTGTTCAGAGATCATGTTACATACTAATTAATTTGCACTATTTCATATTTATGACTTATGTTCATTGTTAAGCTCACCCTTAAAATATCTAATTATGCTGCGATATGCCTTTAAGAAGTGCACAGTTAAAAATTTAAGAGCCTTGGTGACTCCCATACTTCAGTGTCCCACAGGTTTATTCACCACGAGATCCAACTGGGCACAGAAAACACAGGCAAATAAGAAGAATGTTTACTGATGTTTACAATGGAAACAGCACACAATCAACACACATAATAGCTGATGAAGCTGGTCACTGAATCTGCCATTTCAAAGGACATGTTAGTATTTTAGTGCTAGTTTTTAAATAACTGAACATTATACCGCCATCTCAATATGTAGACTGCTTTTTCCCCACAATATATAATGCATTTTTTCTGATTTTTTAAAAACATTAACAGAGTAAATAAGCAACGCCCACAATTAAACTGAAGTGCCTGAGATCATTAGGCAGAATACAGTCACTCCTCGATTAACTCTCTATTTCACTTAACAATGAAAGATTATTTTCAGTTGCTAAGAATCTGCAGCAGCCACTCTTTACTTACTATGAATTGATACCATAAAAAGAAATGTACAGTTGCAAACAGGGAAAAAAAAGAGGGAAAGACTGACAAAACAGTAAAGAAACTGGAAAGAATGCAGCAGAAAACAAAACAAATAACAACCCAAACAAGTATCCAACACAATTAGAACACCCAATAGGAACAAAATTAAATATATGATTTTACAGTAGGTTAAAAAGTTTGTTCCTTACATAGCTGCCTAATATCTTGTTTGAGCTAATTCAGCACTTCTAGTAAACATTTAGTAATGACCTGCCAGTTATTACTACCCTACACTGAATATACAAACAATCCAGTTTTACATCAAATACCTACATCCTTCAACATGACAGAAAAAATTACTAACACAAGGACACCTTTCATGCTTACAGTGAAGTCCATGTCACCCAACAGGCCCAGCAGAGAGCCTGTGCTTCACATCAACCGCTGTAAAGCCATCAAAATATTGGCAATTTAGAATTCATATGGTCCATAGACATTCTGTTAAACATATGAAAAGGGTGAATTTCACAGTTCAAGCAGAAAATCAAGCTTCCCATCAGCAAAAGCCCAGCGAAACACAAGCACAGAGCTGGCTGACTTCAGCTAAGGTGCTCAACTGCACTGATGGCCACATAATAGGTTTACTGCTTTGATAAATATTCACCCTTACAGTCATTTGCTTCACTTTCTCAAAGAGCTTCCAGAGTACCATAAGAAGTTGTTTTCAGCACATTTCCTCTGCTTGGCCAAAAATTATTTGCTAGAACACTAAACTAGGATTTAATTTTTAGAGCAGGGTGAATTTCAGAAACTCCACATTTCAAAAGTTTGCCCTTAAATCAATTTTCCATTCCTTGTCAGCATTTGTGATTCTTAAGCTTTCTAAAATATAAGTTAATATCTGGTAAAGATCAGTTCAATTCATGAAAGTGAAGGTTGAAAATGAGTGAATTTATTTAAACGTGTACTTGAGAATTTATATTGGCATGGAGCGTAAAGTTTACTCTGTGCATACCAAAATAGCTTGACTCTGCAACCTAGACACCTGAGAAATCAAACACTTCTAAATAATAGTGAGCAGATGGAGCAACTTCTATTTTCTGAAAATTAGTCGCAGTAGCTTATTAAAGCTCTGTAGCAACGTGCAGCTTCATATTCTTCCTCAAGCTTAAAGATAAATATGACATTAAATGAAAGGACACATTTTAATTTAACATTTAGGAACTAATCTTGACTAATTTTAGCTGACTTCTGAACAGTGTCTGAACTGGATGCAAATGACAAATAGTTGGCGTTTATCTGCAAATGTTGTTCCTGCATCACTAATACACTCATCTGACACTGAAAAAATACACTCCTTCTCTTCATAAAGTGGAAGCAGCTGCAATGACAACTGATTTTTGGCAGCTTCAGTCTCTATCTACTTCTAGGTACCAGAAGCAGTTTCATTCACATATGAAAACTAATTAACAAACCCAACAAACTACACCATAGCAAATACAAATGCCAGATATTTGCTCTCACTGATGAAGTTAACTTTTGAATTGCATTTTCACAGCAATTTTGAAAGCATTTTATGGAAGGAGGTTATCTGTCCATACATCTCAGATCTGCACATGGATCTTACATACCGGCTACCACAGTGCAATATTTACATCATTGAAAAGGCAGGTAATCTGGGCTCTGGACATCAGAATATAGCATTAAAACAGGAGTGTCACAGTTCAGCAAATCTCACCATATTAAAAGTAAGATTCTGCCTTCATGCAGTGCTTCAGAATAGGAAAGTTATGCCATTTTGTTTCATAACTTCATACCAAGCAGGCAAACTTAATGCTTTCACAACAGGAGAGCTCACTGAGATCAAGTCCCCAGAATGGAGGCAGGAAGAGTGAAGTGTTGTAATGGCAGCATGACCACTACAACACAGGCCACAGTGGGAAACAATCCTTTTCATGTGACTGCCTCTTCTAGAGTACTAGGTTAAATACATTCTTGTTCACAAAGTATAAAATATTAAATATCTTCTTCAGAGGGTCTGAAACAGGCTACATCTTGAAATACATTAAGTTAGTTCCTTACTTAGACTCCTAATATCTTGTTTGAGCTAATCCAGCACTACTAACAAACACTTAGTAATGACCTACCAGTTACTACTACCCTATATTGAAGATGTCTATGACAATCAGTTATTTCTTCCAGGCTTGTAAAATGGAAAAAAATTCCCCACAATCAGATGGGGACCACACATTTGCTGCTGCAGCAGACGAGTCCAGCAGTAAGGGCTCTCCCTGCCAGGATACACTAGAACAAAAAGTTACCCACAGCCCTCCTCTTTTATTCCTGTCTTACATTCATCACTTAGCTTCTTTCAACCAAGGAAGTGTCTTCCCTCCTAGTAAAACTTGATGCTTTCTTAATGTAAAAGTCATCCAGACTTCTCTGGGGACTGCCTAAGAGGGGAAGGTCTAGAGGGATTTACATCAAAAGCTCTGGTCACCTCAGAGCTACATGGTCACATTCCTTCAACACCATGTTATCTTCACTATTTTCACCATATATTCACAAACAGGGAGGCAAACACATCTGGGTTCACTATAGGTAGTAGTGGATTCTATAGGTAGTAGTGTGATCCGACAGCAGGTCGGATTTACTTTGGGTGTATAAGAACTGCAGAGGCAACTCCTACCATCACCAAGAACCTGGTATCTCCCAGCTAGCAAAATGCTTCCGCCTTACATTTAAGAACCATTTGCTTAATGGTGGAACAGGAAAATGTTTCAAATGAGGAAGCCACTGTCCAGTGGGACATCCGCTAACAGTAGCAAAATTTGTGCAGAGATTTTTGCATCCTTCCTCCCACTGAGGAGGGAAATACACTGCAAGAAAAAGCCATGAGGTCAGGACATGGATGCAACATTTCTTCAAACATTAGAAAGAGTGTGCAAAGGTGGAAAAGGAAGATCTTTGCTAAATCAGCAGCACCACTTCTGGTGATCCCATACAGAAGAGACCACAGAGCTGTAGTGCTGCCCAGGGCAGAGAAGCAACAGACAGACTTTCTACAAGGACATAAAAAAGGCAGCATCCTTTCTCACTACTGAAAATAACAACATCCACAGGACTGTTTAAGTTAAGTAAATGTGGCTTATACTGATGAGTAGCTTTTTTTTTTTTTTTTTTTTTTTTTTAAAAAAAAAAACTCAAGTCCTACTCAGTTTGGGATTATCATTAGCAGCAACAGATTCATAAGCAGTCATTCTCCTGGTAGGAATCAGACAAAACACTTATGCTAATCAGACTACATAGCACAAAGAGGTTCCTAAATTTACACTTTATTTCGCTAATTATCAAGGGATAGAGCCTCCCAAATCAAGCCAAGCAGCCTGACAGCTTTCCTGTGCCAAATTATTCCTAAAAAATAATGATAAATCCTACTACATCATGTAACAGTAAACCTAAGCTTCCTAATGCAAAGTGCTGTAATGCTGTCCCAAGCCAGCAGATGGAAAGCTGAATTAATCTCCACCGTTACACATAGGCTTGTTAAACCACAGCAGAGTGAAAACAAAAGATCGTGTTATTATCGCTCAGTGCTGCCACTGAGAGCCCCGTGGGGAGCCATGACACCTCACATGAACCACGCTTACTTCACAGCGCTGCTCTTGGCAAGACCCTGTGAAGAGCATCTGAAATAAGTGGTGAAGTTATTCATGAGCTAAATGGATGCCAGAAACACCACATAGAGGATAAAGGGACAGCAAAAGAAATTTGCACCTCTCTTTTCCTCTGACAGGACTAGTAGATAGGAGAGACAGATCTGTTACTCTCCATCCTGATGTCTGCATCAGCACAGAGGGTATTGTCAAACCAGGAAAAGGATTCAGCTCTCACTCTCACTGTAAAATTAAAGCTGAAAATACCAAAGAGCACTCTTACTGCAAGAAGAGAGAGAACAGAGCTATGGACTTCCGCAGATCAATATGCATATCCTCTAAACATCAATAAACAGAAGTAGCATGAAATGAAGCATTTTACAGGAGATACCCTTACAGCATAGATAAAGTGAAGAGACTTTCTGTAATAATGACCTAGACATATTAAACTAGCAGGTGTTTATCATACATCTGGGAGAGGGACAAAGCAGCATTAATCTCAAAGAAAAATAACGCAGCGTGATAATGTGACATCTGGCCACACACAATAAAAAAGTGGTAAAACATTTATTCTTCCCTATTTGCTAAGTAAGCAATGAATCTTTTAATTACACACATCAAAATAAGGTTCAAAAGATGACAACGAAAACATTTGAATCATCTCGGAGAGACTATTTTATGCTTAGTGAGAAAACATGTTGGTGTTTGTGGACCTGATTCTGTCCATGTTTATCAAGTTTCCCCTTGAAGTCAACACCTATCCATGCACAGGAGACAGAGTACATTTGTATAAGCAGGATTCTAGAAGTGAAAATAAAATGCTACCAACGTCATTTCAAATCATGCTTGAATCTGTCTTTGTTCTTTTGTTCTCCTCTTGAGCATTTCTTTGGTCTTTTTGTGAATTATTTGCCTATCCTGAATCTATTCAGCAAAAAGATGGTCTTAAGATGTCTTTAAAAAAATAAATCATAAGATGCAATGACTCTTTGCAACTACACACAGCAAATGCCTACAATGAATTAAGTGTCTTTGGGCACCCGGAATATAAGTATTAATTATTCTGAAGACAGAAGCTTTTTTTTTTTTTAGACTAAGCTAAAAAAAACCCCAAAGAAACCCAACCAAAACTAAACAAGTTCACCACACTAATAATGCTAAAAGGCCCTTCTGAACTAGTCTGAACTCCACTAATAGCCAAATATGTCATATTAATGGGTATTCATTGGGTTACTTAAACATCATTGAACAGAATTCAAATTACTTTCCATAGTGTCTAGTGTGCTTCTCACTGAACTTTCAACTATACTTCTAAATGATGACAAAATGCTTCTTACTGTTTTTTATGAAGTTCATATATTTCAATAGTTAAAAAAAAAAAATCAACAACAAAAAAACCCCAAAACCAATACCAAGACCTTACAGACTCACAAGGGGATTTTTGGGAAGATGCACATTTTATTTGCATGAAATTGTTAGACACGTAATTTCACTCTGAGGTAAAGCTAGTATTGTAACACCGGCAGTTAATCACTATGTCCACTACTTCCTCTGTTAAAGCTAGAATGAGTTTTAATAGATTTACCATAAACAAGGATGCAGAAAGCAAACTGTCAGCAAATTGAACTGAATCTTGCCCCGATTACCTCAGCTTGGGGATGTTTCAAGCCTGTTACATAATGCTCCTTTATTTCACCTGACATTGCAATTGCTCTTTCAAGCATGATGTTTATAAATCGAGAAAGCATCTTCAGTTCCCATTTCTGAAAGCCTTATCTTCAACACAGCTATTTACCCCCTAGAGTGACAGTTCTAGACCTAGACTGTAGTGCAAAGCTGGTTCTTGCATCTTGCAGACGACGCAACTCATCCAGACCACATGGCCCAAACAGCAGCATAAAAATCAAGTCACTCTTGACAAAGTCCAAACTGACTCAAGGAAAGCTACACATCACCTAAATGACTTAATCCACTGCTTAAGAGCTTAATAAAACTTTGAAGCTTTAGCCAACGGCCTCAGAAAATGGTGTAGGAGGCAACCAAGAGAATAAAGGCTCAACTTTTTGACTAGCAGGTAGCTATTTGAGGTCCACCAACATAGGTCCACTTCAGAAAAACAGTGGACATTACTTTAAGACTTAATTTCTGCCTGGAGCAAGCAGGCGACTACAGTAATATTTTCTTCCAAACTGTATGAAATAAATATTTGAGTGTATATACTACTACCAAAAATAAAAATCAACAGATAAAGTATATTATAAAAAAGTCTGACAATCCAAATAGAGTGACTACGGGACCATGTTAACATTCCCTGAAAAAAAGGATCCTATGAAATAAAAGCACTTGAGTAACCAAAACAACTGAAACCAATGTCATATCTCTCCATGGAAATATGAACCACTCATGCACCAAAACATACCGTGCAATATGGAAGAAGTCCAGGGTGAAAACAAACTCAGAACTCTACTCCTGTGATAAATAGCCCAATCTACTTTTTAAAAACCTCAGAAGCAGTGCTACCTTTAAGTCAGGCTTCTAATTAGCCACACAATTGAAACATACAGCTGTTAAAACACTGAGTATAGCAATAAGCACAAGAATCCTTTTCTATTTGCATGTGCATTTCTCTCTATGCTCTATTTCGGAACTCTTAGTTCACTAAAGAGCTGTTAATACAATAGCTGGAGGAAAGATACTGAAGCCCCATTATTATCTGATCCATTTCAATTTACAAGTGTAAATGATTAAACCCCCCCAAAATGTGACAGACCTGGTCATTACGCTCTTACAAGAATTACGTTGTTCTAAACTACATATCATAACATAACAAATGATTTCTGCATCATTTGAAGAAGTGCTTAGGTTACATTGGTCATTACTCTTTAGAGAAAACATAATCACCAATTGACATTATAATTTGGAGGAAAACAGGATTTAAAAGATTAATGCATGCTGTCTGGAATAAGCTGGACAGAGGCACCCAAAGGGCCCAAGGCTTTCATTTATTTAGGAAGTAATAAAATGCAACATTACAAGTTACAAAATTACATTGACAAGCTCCCCATTATTCATAACAGTTACTATAATTTCCCAAGAAACATTTCTAACCACTGAAATTTTACTGAATTCCCACAAATGTTTCCTTTGGCAAGGTATTTACTGAAGTAAATTACACTAAGTTACCTTGCCAAAAGAAACATTTGTGGGCAATTTAGTAAAATTAAAATGCCTCTGTCTTAAGCATAGTAAGACACTGTAAGTGTTCTGTACATCTTTTATTATACTATAAACATCTTAGTGTCATACTACTAATTAAATAATATACTATAAAACTAAATACTAAAGCAAATACATAAACTCAGTAGAAACTGAGTTCACTGTTACTGTCATAATTCAAATTCTTCAAATTCAGTTCCAGCATCAAAACTCTTAAAAAAAAAAAGCCCAAACAAACAAGTGTACAACAAAAGCCTTACAAGTATTTCCCATGCACGCACCAATTAAAGAGTTTATAATTGCAAGACCTTCTCCACTACACTGGGGATTGAGATTGTTATTCTTCATACACAGGCAAATGATGTCATGATTCAGTTATCTGAGGGTAAGACCAAGTGTTTATGTACAGCCCTCCCTGCCATAAAAAAAAAAAAGTAACAAGACTCACTCTTGACAAGCAACAAAATCACAGTTGGGCACAAACACTAGGAAATGACTAGAAAGTAGATACAAAATATTACTTATTCATCAGCACTATCAAGAGAAGAATGCAAGGTTATAGGGATTTAACACTAGGCTGATATGGCAGGAAAACATGGTAAAGAAAGAGATACCATTTCCTATTGCTAGTAAGTCTACCTCTGTGTATCAAAATTTATATAAATTACCCTAAATATATTTTTCTGTGCTCAAGAAATTTAAAAAAAAAAAAAACAAAAAAAACCAGCAGTACACTATAGGAGACACATCAAGGCTCAGAAAAGAGACACCTTCATATGCAAAAATGAATGTTTAATCTGTGGGGACTAGGCTGTTAGAAATCAAAAGCTACTCACTCAGCTGTAAAAGCTGGATTTTATAAAAGTTGTCCATAGCTTTTACTGCAGTCTCAGGAAGTGATCTTTACTTCTTTATAATAGAGTTGGAGAAGAACAAATTAGAAATATCAGTCTCTCTCCCTCCTCCCCCTTTATAACATAACGAATGCTTTCTTACTTTTCATAAAAAGGTTAAATTTTTTCCAAATTAATACTTTAATTAGCACACTTGAGAAGCCTACATGAAGTTTCAGAAGTGCCAGATAAGCAGCCATAGCTGCAGAAGAGACATGCTTACTCTTCAACTGCAAAACTAGTATCACCACTTCAAGGCTATTTGAAACATGCATTATACACAGTTGTCCAAGCCTATGCTGTACTGATGCATTGAAAAGCTTAAGCCTCATAACAGTAGTTGTTTGTATTATAATTACCAAACTAAACGGCACGTATCATTTTAAGCATCTGGACATTCAGGTATTGCCAAGTACCAAATGAGTTATTAAGACTGTATTGATTGTAGAATCAAATTGAGGAACAAGCTCTGAAATTTTCATGACAGGAAAGCATTATATAGAGTAATCCTTAGGCTATGGTGCAGAGGTCTTTCTACCAGTATTTGAACAAAACAGCACCATTCTAAGGCTACCTCACGAAAGTAGATAAATGATCTTCTAAAATTCTATGAATGTTTATTAAAAAACGTAGCTAATTTGACACCAAGTTCTGTCTTCCTATGTCCCTCAGTCTTATTTGGTCACATTGCGCATACACTTAGAAGAATTCCCCTCTGTAGCTTAGCAAACAACTGTAGCAGAGACAAAACTATCTCCAGCTTTGCAAATTTTGTAACGAGATACACTTCTTCAGTCCTGTTCCTAAAAAAGAAATTCTTACTATGTTAATTATGCAATGAGTCAACTAGCCAAAATTTGGAACAGAAATTTATGACTATTATTATTCTAAAACAAATTTCAAAACAAATTGACAAACAAAAGATCAAAACAAGGCATCATAAAAAGCATACTTCTAGCACCTTTTATTGCATAGTAGCAAGGAACCTATTGAACTCTCCCTTATGCTCTCAAGAACTATACAGAAGTAAACATATAGAAACAAATCAGAAAAAGCAATCAAATGCTATGATTTGCCTTCTGACGCTAGCTTTGAGGAATACCCAGTCAGCAAGATGAAATTCCAATAGTTCATTAATTTCAGATGGAGAAAGAGCTAGGTCCTTAGGGCTGCACGTGAGATTTTGTTCATGATTTTATATTTGGCAAGATTCTTACATTCCAGCATCATGAAATAAAATTAAAGAAAAAATTAAATCAGGTCTTTAACGGTACCTTTAAATATATTATACTCTTGAAATCACCCAGAGCTAGTGGCAGTATAAGTAATACCATCAGTAATGTAACCAGTGGTATTACCATTAGTAATGCAAGCAGAAATGAAAGAATTTCAAGGGTTTTCTCAAGGCAGGTTGGAACTAGAATATCTTAAAGGTCTTTTACAACACAAAACATTCTATGATTCTGTGAATATACAACTGGGACAGAAAACACTAGCGAGCAACTGAGAACAATTTAAATAACCTCTGAAATGCCTAAGTTCAGTAACAAATTCATTAGTAAGGCCAGTAAATATTATCATTTGATCTGATACCCACAGTAGAATAGTTTACCAAACTGACTATTTACATCTTTTAAATATAGACAAAGCCTTCAGTAAATGTATTGACTGCCATAATTCGATAGTTTCATTTCCATTATGAACTATGAGCGATATTAAAATTCTAAACTCATTTCTAAAATCAATTTGTCTAATATTAGTCACCAATTCCAATTCTCATTGTTTTATTTGCTACAAAATTAAAATGTCCTCTATCAGAATTCACTTCCCTAGTGAGGTACTAGCAGACTGCAACCAATTTACTTCCTTCAGCTGGCAAAAGACAATAACTTAAGCTTCTTTATCATCTTCTGCAGGTGCATTTTCTAGATGATGATTCACTTCAATAAGACCCTTCTCAATACACTTGCAGTGTCTCAGCTGATTGCATGGAAGGGTAAGGATCCTAAAATTCCTTTTTTTTTTTTTTTTTTTTCCAAATCATTCAAGTGATATTTAATTTAATGCATATCATGTGATTGTGTTTGGGACAGACGCATCCTTCACTCTTCTTTATCCCCAGGTTTCGTTCTTTCCTGGAAACGGCATTATATTTTCTCTGCATTCTCATGACTAGCTTCAGAAATAGAACTATCTTAATTTTTTAGTAAAATCAATTGATTCCATCAGTTGCTTTCACTAGTCTTGCCATTTTGACAAGTCTATGTTTTACCAGGACAGCCTTTTCTCTTTAGCTAGCCTTCTCTCACCATTTTCACTAACTTCCCCAGCATTTATTCAAAATTAACATCTCCAGTTAAGACTAAATGCTAACTTATTTTTTTAAGACAAGTTTTTTTTTAGGCATTTAATTTTGCCACGCTCTAAATCCTCTTTAGGCAGGTCATGTAATTAACTAAAACCACTACAATTTCTGCAGACTAAATATTGATCTTGATCATGAATCAACTAGAAATGCTCTGTTAATGCATATAAATGATCAAATTCATTTGGAGACTATGCAATTTGGGGCAAATTCCATCCCACTGATTTCATTCATATAAATAGTCCCACCGATGTCAATAGTATTTTGACGGTAGATATGAACGGGATTTGACTGCACTGAACAGAATAACAACATCTCCCATATGTTCAGTGGTGGGGGAAATGATGCTTTGTAATATACAAAAGCCCCAAATATCTTATTGCAGAAGCTTCCAAATACCTACAAAACCCCTATGAACATTCTTCCACATTTCTTAACCTGTGTTGATGACTTCAACTTTGAAGTACCACTTTATTTCTACAGATACACAGTATTACTCTCTACAACCACTTTAACTCTTGAGGTTGTGCCCAGGGCTAGGAGAATTCCTAGGAACATTTCAAATTAAAATACATTAACATGTCCAGGTATTTTTGACACACCTACACCAAGACAGACAAGAAACAAAGCAAATGTTGTGTCTCTGACAAGGTACAACAGAAGCAACTTCTAGCCTACTACTTCTGACGAGTGTCCTCACCATTAGCTGCAGCAGACTGGCAGTGCCACTGTTTGATACGTAGTCCAGCTGGCAATACTTGTCATGTTATACATATTTAACTGCGTTAAAGAGTGCTTCTGAAAAAAATTCATCTACCATCTCTTATTAAAATATGGTTACATGTCAAGAAGTAGATTAGGAGTAATTATTTCAATAACCTGTTCCTGGAGCTTCTACCTGGTACCTATCTCCACTAACGAACACCTCCCCTTCCCCTCCTTATAGTTTTGTTTTCAATGCAGTGTGTGCCTAAAGGTAGCTGGGGCTTTTGAAAACCTGGCAACAGTGAAGGGCACAACATTGGGCAAGACTGAGAGTTAGAAAGGAATGGGAAAATCTATGATTTGCAGACATCTAGACCATGCTGTTATAGGAAGCCTTGCTCAAAGAAACAGTATTGATCTTAGTGTATGCTCTGTGTCACATTAGAAGCAACATGTATTCCTCCTGTTTGGATAAATTATTAATAAAGATTAAACATGTTTAAAAAGAAAAATAAAATCCAAAACCAGACTTGTCAATCATGGAGTTAGATATGAAGAAAAGCCTACAAACAAAAAGCCTATCATCACAGGGCAGAAAGACTTCAGATCCAATATTAAAGGAGGCATTTTTAAGGCACTTGAATTCCTAAGAGCAGGAAGAGCTTTCAGAAACTCAACTTTGACTTGTACTTCTGACATTAGGAGTACAGGACCTAACAGTTTCTTTAGCCAAAACCAGTTTCTTGGCACCCTCTAGAGGTTTTTGCTCCCACAGAGAAACAACTGAGAAGACAATTATGAAATTTGTGATAGTTTCAGATCCAGAAGTGAAACCTGTAACCAGTGCAGACTGGTACAAAAAGGTTTATGTAAGAATGCAAAACCAATACATTAGAAGATCAATTCTGGTTTCATGCTATGTGATCAGATTGCCCAAGTTACTCAATTAGCCCAGGAATTCTAAGACTGTAGGAACAAAACCTCAAAAGACCACATCACAATTAATACTACCCTATTGAAAGATAGGGGAATCCCATTTCCAACACATAAATCTGGAACTTTATGAAATGTAAAGCTTCACTTCATTTATGAGAAAATAAACCAAACTCAAAGGCAGCTAGCAAAATAATAGACCACCCATCTAAACAACACTAAAACAGTATTCCAAATCTTTAGTGTCACACAGATATTTCTTTATGAAATAGTATTTAAATTTTATTCATGGTCTCTGAATAAAAGGAGTACTAATGATCCAATTTGCTATCATTTGCCCAGCCATTTCTCCCTTCTCACCAAACCCTGTCCATACAACACATGACAGACAGATAAAGGACTATTACAGAACTGCCTTCTGACTTTTTGATCCAGTTGGTGTTAGAATGCAACTCCCTGTATTATGTAACAAAGAATTGTTCAGATCTCGGTAAACTATGCCCTCCAGGTCCAAGACGTGTTCAAACACAAAGCATTAATTTTCTGCTACCATCACCCGGTAAATCTGAAAACACAGGGTGCTTCAAGCAGTCATGCAGGTTTAAGCAACCTCCTCAAAACAAAGCAGAAATCAATAGCTCATTTTAGATGCTTCATTATGTAAGAAGAAAAAAATCCACAATTTGAATATTAAAGAGGCATTTCCTATCATCAATGATATCACAGAAATGTAAGTTCCAACTGTGAAGTGTTTATTTTTAGAGCAGTTTGATTATTGCAAGCCATTAATTCACAGCCCTCCAACTAGGAAACCACTGATCTTTTGCTATAAACTTCTCTCCTCAGTTTTGTTGAGAAAATAAAATGACATGGATCAAGGTGTTCAGGGTATCCCAGGGAAAATGAAAACAAAAAAAAAAGGAACGCACTATGTATACTTTTCCAGTTCTGGTATCAGTGTAATATGAAACATGCACATCACTTTATTCAACACAGACCTCCGTATCAGTGACCAGCAAAATGAAATGAAGACCAATTAATAACAAAATCATACAGCGCCTGCTTCAGCAAAAGTGGAAATGAGACCCTTGAAATATCCTGATGATGGCTCCCCAGGGATCCAGCTCAAGCTAGGAAACTAGCTCTTGTACGTAGAAGAGTTGGTCTCATCTGAATGGTGCTACACAGGCACCCTTAACTGCAGGTATAAAGGCCCTACAAGCAACCATGCAAAGCTTTAAGCTCCTTTACATCTTGCTACATCTAAGTTTTTTGGCAGTATCAGAAAATTCATTGGCCACTTCTCCTGCACACTGGACAAGCTGGATAACCAACGCAACTGACATCCTGAGGACAATCTGTGCATCCAATGTTCTGTCTGAAGACCACACATAGGCACTCATTTTTAGATAAACTAGTTGCCTATTGTGTGAAAAGCAAGTGTCACTGGGAACATATCAGTCCCATACCTAAGACCCTAAGTTGTTTGAGACCAGGGTCCACTCACAGTTTAAAGCTTTGTTCGTCATTCAACATTAAGTAATAGTTACACTGATACTGCAGCCCACTAACATCTGAATTTCTTTAAGACAAAGCAGAAGTCAAAGAACAGTTGTGAATGCATAGAATCATAGAATCACCAGGTTGGAAGAGACCCACTGGATCATCGAGTCCAACCATTTCTATCAAACACTAAACCATGTCCCTCGGGACCTCGTCCACCCGCGCCTTAAACACCTCCAGGGAAGGTGAATCAACCACCTCCCTGGGCAGCCTGTTCCAATGCCCAATGACCCTTTCTGTGAAATTATCTAGATATGCAGCAGAACTGTGCACAGCTCTCCACATATGGCCTCATCAGTGCAATGCAGAAGGGGAAGAGTCACTTCCGTCTATCTCATGGTAGCACTTTTCCTAATGAAGCCCAGGAAGCTCTTGGGCCTTTTCTGCCATGACAGCACTCTGATGGCTCATGTCCAACTTGTCCACTAGGAACCCCAGACCATTCTCTGCAAAGTTGCTTTCCAGCCAGTTGGCTCCATCACATAGTGGTGTACGACGTGATTCCAACCCAAGGTGCAGAACTTGGCATTTTGTTTTCATTGAACTTGATAAGGTTCCTGACAGTTCTTTTCTCCAACCTGTTAGCATTTCTCTGAATGGCAGCAAAATCTTCTGATATATCAGCCACTTCTATAACTCCTGTGTCATCTGTAAACTTGATGAGTGTAACTCTGTTCCACCACCCAGATCATAAACGGAAGATGTTAAACAATACAGGACACAGTATGGACCACTGGGGTACACAGTTAGTGCCTAGCCTCCAGATGGATTTCATGGGGCTGGCCACAACCCTCTGAGCCCAGCAGTTCAGCCAGTTTTCAGCCCATGTGACTGTCAATTTATCTAATCCATACCAAGACTTTGTCTATAAGTATGTTATGGGAGACTATCAAAAGTCTCACATAAAGTCATAAATAAATGACATTCACTGCTCTCCCTTCAGTCACTCTAAGTTATTTCATTGTTGAAGGTTATCAGGCTGTTAAAACATGTCACCTCCTACACAGATTGATGCAGAATACTCCCAGTCACCCTGTCCTTCATACATCTCAAGGTTATTTCCAGGAAGATTTGCTCCATCACCTTCCCGGGGACAGAGATGAGACCAGCTGGGCAATAGTACCCCTGAATGCCCTTCTTGAAGGCAGGAATGGCATTCATTTTCCACCAGTCCTCAGGAAAAAAGTCTACAAGTTGCAAAAAAGTAGAATTGTAATGTAGGCAATGGGGAGATGGCATAATAAAGCAGATCACTACAAACATCTCCACTCTTCAGTGAGCAAATACATTGTTGCCTAGAAGCCAATTCTGAAGCCCACGTTAGTTATCTGTTACCATTTGATAAATCACTTTCTTCCACCTGTAACAGAGTCCACAGTAGAATAAATGGAAAGACCCTAGTAGAACCATCCTGTAACAGCCTGATAGTTACAGACGCACAATGGGATGCCACAGAATTTCATGTTACCACAGTCATGAGGAATGAGCTCTGGTTCTCTGTCACTAACAGCCTATGTCCTAACTCAGCAAAAGTAATATCCAAAACAAACCAGCTAGCAGCTGAAAACACAAGTAATGAAGACTAGAGTAAAGCTCATGATAGTAGGAGACTGAGTGATGTTAGGGAAGGATGCTCAACTGTGAATCAGTCTATAGGAAGAAGGGGGAGGGGGAATAAAAAAAGATTCAAAGTGCAACCATCCTCTAAGCACAAAAAAAAAATCACTACTATGAATAAAGGAGTTAGCGTACTCTGCTGTATACAGACACCAGTAAACAAACCCAAATTTCTCTTCAGATCATATCTGTAGGAAATACTTTTGTAATTCATATTGTATTTACACTTTTGTGGTGTAAGTGGTTTGTTAACCACAGAAGTCTGGTTGATTATAATCTGAAAACCTAAAGGAACAATGGACAAGACAAAAAAAAGACAAGTTTTAAGCAGCTTCTAGAATGGAAACATAAGGAGTAAATTCCTTATGTATATACATTTAGGATAGCGATATTTAGAACAACTAGCAAGTAGATGTTCTAAAACTCACTGTACATTTCAACAGACTATACTATCAGGGCCAACTACATGAATATAAGCGGATCGAGTTGTGAAAATTAGATTTCTCCAGTGAATTAAAATTATTTTGTTCATCAAATACTTTTTAATTCCTGTTTTAACTGAAATAGCAGCAGCTACAAAAGCTACAACTACTGTTTCACAGAATTTGTTAAGCTTAACAAATTTAATTTTCGAATTAATATTGCATTAAATGTAATTTTGATTGTGTATTATTTACTACCTATAAATTATTCCAGAACAAGAAATACAATCCATAACACAGCCAAAAAACATCATTATACAGTCTTGCCAACAAAGTCATTACCTCCATCTGTTGAGATATTTTACTTCATTTTAAACACATGAAGTGCTACAGGTGACTTCTACCTCATACGCAAAGTGCAAAGAGAAGTCTATGGATACTTCCTGATCCACCGAGTTAAAGCTTAGATGCTCAACCACCTTGGCCCCTCCCCTTTGTCTTGTTTCTTTTGTGTTCTGTTTGCTTGATTTTTTGTTTCTTCTCACAAAATGAATGCAAAGAAAAAGTCAGAAAAGACAACTTTTGATAAACCATCTTCCAAGCTCTGAGAAATTTTTAAGGCAAACACACATTATAATAGTATTTCATGTTTTGTGAAAGTGTGAGAAAATTGCTGAGAGATTGTCCAAGTATTCCAGCGCTTACCTATGCTAGCTATTTTGCTGAAAGAATCTTTAATTACTTCAACATCAGCTTGACCCCTACTTGAAGAAGGCAACCTATGGATATAGGAAATTCAAAGATTTGTCCCTCATCCTCCTGCTCTGAGACCGTGTGTTTCTTTAATCTTGAAAGAAAAAAAAGGAAAGGATGGGAAAGAAATCATTACTGGTACCACAATAAGGCTTGGACAGAAGCTTTCTGTCCAGTTCTCTCTTAGTGCATAATAAAACAACAGCAACAGACTCTGGCTCACAAATGAGTTTAACATAACTGCCTACACACTCTGTTTTAATACAGTAGTATTAATGCTATAGTAAGGAATCAGCAGCAAAGTATTTGCTGATACTTTGTACAGCTTCATTGTTCTTTGAAAAGCAAGTTTTAGTTTTGGTCTTTAAATTTCTCACGAAGAAGGGTTGCTGTACAGTTTACCTTTGTTTCCCTTTCCATTTCTCCCTCCAAATTACTCCCTTTTTACTTATTCTCTTCTTTTTTTTAAGAAGGGTCAGAAGCTTAGTAATGACATGTTCTGGTTTGCATCACACAAAACACATTGTTACCTGTTTGGGAAAATGTCATATGAAGTTAGTTTCATGCACAGAAAGCAGTATAAGAAGAGACAATATTTACATATGCAGCATGGAAAGGGCTACATGTTCCAGAAGTCTAAGTACATGAGCAACCAGGATCCTCTTGTCATACTTGCACCTGACCTGCTTTCAACCCCTATAAACTTGTTTTCCCTTCAGCAGTTGTGTTAACTAGGTTTTTGAACTTCCCAGCACGAGGACCACCTGTGAATATGTTTTAGACAGCACTAGTTCAACAGGGTTGTGATCTAAGTTCAGTTGTCAAAACACTGATGTAGTACAAAATAAAAATCCACCACTATGCTTGATTGGTTAGACGATTGATAAGTTAACATTACAGTCTGTTACTCCATCTGCATTCTTGCATATGGTCTTTCATATATGGTACAGCTAATGAATCTACAGCACATGCTTTTCTAAATGCACCCTGGGAGGAGTTGGTTATATGCCACTCCATATGCAGAGTGCTGAAGCATAGTCCTGACTGTAGCACTTGTATTAGTTATCACTTGTAAAAGGCCACAGATTAACCCAGAGGTTTCAAGCTCGTTTTATATTTCAAGCTGGGATAATAACAACCAGCTCTAAGGTCCTTTTATAACCTATGTCCCAGGTCCAGTTTCATAACAAAATTAACCTGCTGAAATTCAATATCAATTAGAAGTGAAAATATTTCCACTCAAACAATGAGAAGTTTCATTTCATTTAGGTAAAGTAACAAGAAAATTTAAAATGAGAGCTACAAACAGAACAAATAAAGGATTTTCCTGGGGCTCCCACCACAAATTAGCCTGCATCTGTAGGCAGCAGCTTCAACCCCTTGACAACACCTTTTTGCATCATCAAATTATTTCAGGTATAAAGTAGTATCGTAAACCAAAGATGGATGTAATATATATCACATGCAGGCTTAACAAGTGATAGCACTCACATCCTATCAGACAGCAGGAGAGATCCCAGATGTTTAAAACTTTTTTTTAAAAAAGCAACAACAGAATTCAAAAGGGTAATGAAATTTCCATGACATTCTATTTAAGCCATTAACTACTGTTTCAAGATAACTGAATAAAAAAGTCTTTACAAAAGAGGAAGCCTGCCTGACAGAAATATATAATTAAGAGAGAGACAGTATTGCTTTATGTGTCTGTTGTGTTTTGGGTAATATTTGAATGTCATATGTAAGTATTATTAAAAAACTCTACACATATCTTCAAACTTCAAAAGTTTTGGATATATAAATGCTTAGAACTTAACCTGCAAGTGCCTTTTTATTCTTCTCTTCCACATGTATATGAAACAGGTAAAGAGTGAGCATCAGAAACATTACACAGTGTTCTATAAATTCATTCCACAAGGTAAGAAACCTTTTTGAAGAAGCTCTAAAACGATTCATGTGCAAAGAAGAAAAAGCTTTGTGCTGGCCTTCCTTTCTCCGACTGTTTCTGTGAAATGCAGATGTATAGCTGTGCTTCAGAAATACCCTTTATATCCAAAACCCAGTATTGTGAAATAAATCATAAGTGTCTAACCTTTTCACATTAACTAATATAAGTTGTACATTGAAGGGAATGGAATACAAAACTACAATTATTTTAGCTATCCTCAAACTCTATGGAAGCAGTAGAGGATTTATCACAGTAACACTGCCTCCTTTAGCTGATCCACCATCAAACATACATCTCAACTCATACCACTCCAACAGGCAGAGTTCTTCATGAGGTGCTGTAGCTATGACTTGCTGCTGAGGCTGATTCCTTTCCCTCTAATATCATCTACTTAATTTAGTTGTACTGTAACTGCTAAGTACTGTAGTCTTGTTGTTTCACTTTAAGAAAACAAACACTTTGCTTTAAAAAAAGTAAAGAACATCACCAAACCTACGTTTTAAGTGCATACTTCCCAGCAATAAGAAGGGAAACTTACATTCAACAAACACACAGAAAAGGGTATTTCTAAATGTTTTCTCAGTATCCAAAGCTTGCACTTGTATCATCTGATGACTAGAAAGAGTTGAACTTAAAGTCCAATAGGTTATTCCAGACCTGAAGACTAAATCACATCAATAAGATGTCAGACATTAACTCATTAATCTTACTTTCAGTGTAAATACCAATACAGCTTCTTTGTAGGGCAATAGCATCCTAACACGTACAACACATTTACCAGCACATGTTTTTGCTGGATAAGTAGGTAAGCATGGAAGAAGCGTGGAATCAAAAAGAGCACAAACTAATAATCACCTTTAATGTGCACGGGATAGAAAACCTGGTATCTACTTCTCTGGAGACAGACAGTTCAAGAGACCATGAGGATTCACCTGGATCCTTGTAGTCCACTGTGTTGGACTAATGCGTTTCAGAAACTCGATCAACAGGTAGAACAGTCAGAGGTTGACTTTTAACTTTGTAAACCCACGGGCAATCACTCTTTTCCTGTCCCTCTTATTTCTGTTTTAGGGACTACTTCACTGTTCCACCTGTCCCATTCTTCCTGACCAACTCAGCTTGTCCATACCAACCACTCATTACCTTTTGTTAAGAAAATATATTACTATATTGCACAGCATCACAAATTAGACATTCCTAAATAAAACCATGTGACAAAAACCTTAAATTTTGGCCACTTGTCAATACTATGTACCTATTAAATCCAAATGAGAATGAAAGGCCATAATTAAATAAAGATTTATACAAAAGGTATCTGAAAAACTTTGATACTTATATGTTACTGTAAGAGTATTAAGCACGTTGAACCCCTGCTTCTTTACTACCATCATGGTATTTTAATGGGTGCGTACTAAATATGTTACAAATAAGTGAATTTAAAAACAGAAGGGGGAGAAATAATTGCTTCATTCCCAAGAACATGCATTTCCATAAACTTAGCTATATGTTTGAGAAATCTATATGACACTATAGACACTTATTGACAAGCCTGCTACAGTATCAGGTAAAGAAACCCTACAGTTACAGAACTATACTGTTCTACAAGTCAGGAAGGATATGTCTGTAAGATAAGTTAGATAAACTAGCATTCCAATTTTTTCGTTCTCTTTCCCATTCCTCCACCATTTTTTCCCACACCTGGAACTCATACATTGATTAGGTCTGAAAAATGATCATTTAACCCAGTATGGCAAAATCTGAATTCTAAAGTACAAAAATGATAAACTACTACTGAGATTACTCATCCTGCCTATTCTATAACACCATAATACCTGTATTTTTTTTAAATAAGAAGAAAAAAAATCCAAGCAAAAAAACCCAAACCATCAAGCTGTGTCATGACAAACATTAGATTGCTGAATTGTTGAAGAACCAAGGTGAAAGAAGGTTCAGTAAAGAGAAAATATATTTTTACCAAGGTATATCTTGTAAAGCACAGGTCCCCCTGTGAATCAGTTGGAGTTCCATTATCAAATTCAACAAGAATACAATTAGGATTTGCCTGGGAAAGAATAAAAAATTACATAACTTGTATATTAACCTCAAAAGCAATGTAACACAAATGCAAGTGAGGAATTTTAACATCTGACACTGATGCAACTAATTCCATATCTCCTTATAGCACAAGTAGAATGTGCATTTATTAAATATTTTCAATTTGTGTTTCTCTTATTGTACCTGTGCAAGATGTCCTGTTAGCATTTTTGTAAGTAAAACACTCCAGAAATTTAATTTCTAAAGTTATTTGCCAGAAATCATCAGACTGGTTCAACCACCTATGTTGAAATACTGATTTAGCATATTCCCTATTAATTCATACACCAAGAGTGCCTTCCAGCCTATCCCCCTGCCACCACAGTCCATCCACAACCTTTTTTTACTTTGCTATTAAAAGTATCTCAGAACGCTTCCCCTGCTTCAGACACTAGATATACAGTAAAAAAAAAAAAAAAAACAGGAAAAGGAAAACCAATTTATATTGCAGAGTCTCTGTCTCCTTAACAAATATTGTTGCTCCAAGTCTGTTCTGTCAATAGATCACCAGCAATCTGTCATTTGAGGACCTGAAATATTATCATCATCACTGACCAAAAGCCAAGTAGCTCCCCACTGGATATTTTTAGAGGGGAGACCATGCTGAGAAAGTCTCAGACAGAGCGATCTATCAGCAATGTCAGCCTGAGGAGTCCAGTGGGCAGAGCGATGCTGTAAAGCCAGCCCTCACTCCTCCTCACCTGCTAGTTCTGGTTTGAGTAAATATATATAAGGATTTTGCACACAAACAGGAAAATCAGGTTATTTGAGTGACTTTGCACAGCTGGCTTCCCAATGAAATGTCACCGGTATGTTTAGAGGGTCAGACAGAGATGCCAGATCACGAAAATCCAAGATGTCCCAAAGTCCTAAACATAGGTAGAGTTTATGTGGCACTGAAATACCAATGTTGCACTTGCCAGAAAAAAATAAAATAAAATCTTTTTTGGAAATCAAACTAAATTCCTTTACTTAATTTCACTGTGCAAAGTTTTAGTCACTCTAAGATAAACTGAAGGCATAAAACATGATCAAGGTCAAGAAGTTTCTTTCTACCACTCAAAATGAGGTGCATCTTCAAATACATGAAGGGAAAAAAAAGACAGTAAGATCTATACATGCACTGTACCTCCTAGACTTAGAGACAGAAAAAAGCAAGAATTAAAAGCTCTTTAATCTTGGCTACTTTTTATTAAAAGGTGTTTACAGACAGGGAGCATTTAAGACAACCAATCAAAACTCAACCTTGAAAAGGCAAAGAAGAGATGAAACCTTTGCACTTCATCCACATAAAAGTAATTGCTGCACAAACCTATGTTACATAGGGTGACACAGAATGTAAGGAAATGTTTGTTTCTTTCTGAGATAAGGAGTATTATCCATCCTTTGACTGCTCATTATGACAGTCAGCAATGAGAATTAAGTGTACAGGATCCCAATGGAACCACTCAGAGGCTAGCAAACTTACTTAATTTGACTAGAAATGCATGCTTTGGAATTTCTTTTTATTGAAAAATCCTGTAATGACACATTAAAAAGACCTATTTACCTAAGAGTAACAAACATCTGCTTAAGAGAATACATTAAGCTCCTCAGACATAACATAGCTTGTCCCATTTATAAGAAAAAGACTTCTTGGTATCATGACTCTGCACCTAATGCAAGTTCTTAAAATTCGCAATCCTAAATTTGCCTTTTGATTAGACATGTGTGTTTATAATTAAGCTCAACCTGTCCATCCTTCTTTAAAGAGACTAGAGTAAAAGCCCCCAAAGATTCTTGAGGCTTTGTGTGGTACTTCACTTACTCTCTGTAGAAACAATATAAGTCAGAAGTGGAAAATAGGTGAAATAAGATGCGAAGCTTGTCAGAAGTGCTTTCAACCAACAATATGTACTTGTGAACCTATAAAATCTTCAAGGGACCATCATATTTATACCAGAAATGATTTTGCATATCTTGTGTGCATCCAACTATAGGATGCTATATGTCCCAAGTAAAATAAAAGCATGTGTAACAGTTAATTTTTAATGAAGTCTGTGCCAGATTATAAACACTGTATTTTCCCAGAGTGAACCAAACTTTACCTTCTGAACATTATGCAGACATAGCCAAGAGGTATGTGGGAATTAACTTGGTGACCTCTAAGCAGGACTTCCAAACCCATTACTCAGAATCCTGTTAGTCATTAATGCTGTGTATGTGGTTCAATTACAGAAATAAAGAAAACAGAATCTGTCTTCTGTTGTTTTAATTATAATGATAATTCTGAGAATGCAGTAGGCCTACTGTATTATTGACACTTCAAAAGAAGAGTTACACTTGCAAGTTTCACCCCCGCCCCGTATCACCAGATGACATACATCAGTACTGCAGTGAAAATCCTCATATAAAGTCACGTTATTCGTGTAACTCAAGCTGCAAAACTATTTGTGGTAAGAATAGCAAAAACTATGTCATTCATCAATTACTATCAATCTCCTTCATTAAAGCATAATTTTTTTTAAAATATCCAAAGCTTTTTTTCTGTACTCACTGCACTTCTAAGCACACTAGGTCAGACAAGGTTAGGCATTGAACTGTAAGATTCAGGTTACCATCATGTGGTGATGAAGGACACAGGTAATTCTCATCAGAAATATTTAGAAAATGTCAAGTACAACTAATTACTTTGTTAAAATTTGTCAAAATGTCCATAGACTGACTTAGATTTTGATCTGTTAAGAACTCACTAAATTACCCACTCTGGATTTAGCATCTACTCAATTTAGGAGCCCAACTCCCACTTTCTGAGAGACTTCAGCTTCTAGATCACATAGAATATCACTTTCAGAGATAAAACACCATTCTGAAATGAGCTGATGCCATGAGGCATATTCAAAAGTGGAAGCTGAGTTATTGTAAGGACTGTAAGTGAGGGGAGAAAGAGGTGTAAACTATGCCTTTAGGTATCTACCTATTTAAAGAACTCAATTTCTCCAAAAATTCTGGCATACAAGACAACAAGCTTTGCCCAGGCAGGCTTTCAATGTCTAACCTCGAGGCATTTACATGGCTGAAAACCTTTAAGATCGTTTTCATAGATAAGCATTCTCTGACCTAACCCTCTGCCTTCTCATTCTGCTTTCAAATGAATATAAGCCTTCCAATGCAACACCATTTTTCATGTCAAAAAATGAGCATGAAAAGTCTTTTGCCTTCCCATATGCCAAACAGGTAAAGCAACAGTCAACCTCTTGGCAAGAACAGGATTGTTTTTAAACAAGCAAATCTGACTGGGACAACAACCTGCTTCCAAAGAAACCTGATCACTCTCCAGCCAAGTACAACTTTATAAGAAAATACCCGAATGCCAGAACTTGATTCACATAACCGCATATGCTATTTTCAGAGAACTGCACTCCTTTGTATGAGTTAGACTGTTCGCTCACATAAACCTAAAGTAATATATATACTTAAAAAAAAGATCTGTAGATCAGGTAGCATAACAGACACACATACTCATGAGTTTCAGTATTTTGGCTTGAAAACTATAAACAAATTTTTAAGATTCAGATGTTCCACTTTCAGCATCCAGTGTAGATTTTCTTGCTTTTCAGATATCCAGCTTCAAACATTGTAGCACTCTCATGGGAAGCAGTAATTAAGATATAACACATTCCCTGAAATTTATTGTTTGGAGCTTTGAGTTACTCTTGAGACCATTGTCAGTCACCCTTCCAAACTAAATGCTGGTTGTATGGAAGGTCTGCGCCATAACGGGAAGCAGATCACGAATTTTAATAAACCTAGCTGTATAAAAAGGTACAGTAATTTTCTACTACCACAGTGAGTTATTTTTAATTATTCTCCCAAACATCTTCGTAATTTAAAACAAATTAATCTGATAAAAATGAATAAGTAAGAGTTTAGTCTCATTTATTAGGTATAAAACAATTAAGAAACCCATCAGGATCCGTATTTATGCTACCTGCCAGACTTCATTTAGCTCCCTTCAAAAATTCAGCTTTAAAGCGATATTTTGATGTTACTTAATTGACTGTGTTAGGCAGAAGAACGTACCTATGGCTGAAGAATTAACATGTTTATGTTACATTAAGCAAACAAATTCAAGATTTAGTGTCAGTTTCCAAAAGTAATTTTCTTGACCAAAAGGAAACTGCTGTACTCTTAAGATTTTTGGGGAGATGAAGAAATCAAATACAAATTTGGCAAGAAAAACAAAAAGGGGGTGTGGGAATATAATAAACAGGGTGGGAGGGGAGAATGCAAAATCTTCCCCCAGAGAACCTTTTATGACAAACTTATTTGGCTTTCAGATGTTCCCAATTTTTGGATGCCACTACTCAAAGTAGACTGCATATCCATGGCTTCTCAAAATGAATGAAAACAAGTGGAAATTAATGTTTTTCTATCCAGTAAAACTATCATGTGTACTGTGATAAACCATAATAAAATGTAACATCAAACATGATTATTTTATATATGAATTTAAAGAAGTTAAAACCTTCATGGTATGTCTGAGAAGCACAAAGTTTTAAAGTTTCATCAGAAGCCTGGTATTTTTCCAGAAACTTCAATAAAAAAGCAGTGGCCAGAAGGACAGAATAATACATACTCTCCTTGCTTTGTGTCTCTGGAAGTTATTGCTTATTACTATATCTGAATTTTGGAAAGTGGAACAGGCAGACTAAGAGCCAGTAGGATACACTAGAGTTAGCATGCCAATATTAAATATTTACTCTTACAGATAATGAGATGTTTCTCCGTTTCTTATTTTTACACTAAACTGGCAAATAATACAAGAAAAGTGTGCGTGTGTATATATATATTTTAACATGGCTAGTAGTTTACGTATAAACTGATACTATATTTACTTTTCAATTTTACTGACCTTAAATTTTGTCTAGCATACTGCCAGAGATTCTGGTCAGGCAACATGCTTTTTACAACCCATTCAAGGTACCAAGTTAGCACATCCCAAGGGGCTAAAAGAAATTGTTTCAGTGTGTCACGCTGCATTCAGACTTCTTTCCAAGTGAACGTAACTACAGAAGAGCTATTAGCCAAAGGGTCATGTGGTTCTATAGTGCACGGGCAGAGGACTGCATATCTGTCCTCCATGGAGGGAGACCTCCTACTGACACAACAGAAATAACTTCTCCTATAAAAATAGGAAAAAAAGTCTGAAAAAATAATGGTTTTGCAGGTGTAATAGGTCTTCTCAGGACAAAAATCAACCTCTTATTTAAAAGCAAATATCTTTAAGTCCTATTTGAAAACAATTTTGCCATGTAAAAATCTAAACACATCATATTTTAAAATGCCCCCTCCATTAAGGTTTACTGTTTACTTTTAGGTTATTATTAAAATTAGTAGTATAATTATTAATGTGCAGTGAAATAAGCCAAAACTCATCCTGTAAAAAGATCTTACTGAGACCTTCAAAGGAGAGAAACAATCAATTTCATTTTTGTCAAATCTCAGCTGTAACTTGAAATATCAAACTCTTCGTGACTTACAAGTGCAATCAATAAGCATCAAAACCACAGGTCCGTATTTAAGAGTTCTGTACTAATGTGTTCTCCTTATGTTGCTGATACTCCTGAAAATAGCTGCTTCTAGGAATTGCTGAAATGTATGTCTGAAACCCTAACAAAGATATGCTGAAATTTCCACAAGTGATAGGCTCTGAAAATCATATAGCGTTGAACCATGAAATAGAAAATGTATCCAAAATTTAGTGCAAAATTTAACACTCATGAATTCTGCTGATTTTGTTATCTGCTCCATTTACATGACAATCTACAGCCTTACCGAAAAATGCATTTCTTAAAACCCTTAAAATAAGCTGCTCTGGTACTGCCTTTCTAGCTTAAGTTGATTTTACAAGTGTCTTGAGGAACAAATACTTAACACCAAACCACAGTCATTAAACTGATACCATCCATCACCAAAGATAAGTTATGTAAATCAGAACTACACAAACACCTTCTTTTTTCAGTTGCTACTATTTCTATTTTGCGCAGCTGTCTGCCAGAGTTCATTATGTGAGGATGAAATTATTTTAGTAGCATTAACAAAAAAACCCAGCAAAAGTCACAAGCTTGTCACTGATGAGGTATTTACTGCTTTTAGCATCCGTTAGGGTACCTGACAAACAAAACCCAAGCATCGTAGCTGGAGTTCCCTCCCAAAAGCATCTTTCTTGTAATCCACAAAAGCTCATGCAAACAGCATTCAGAAATAAATACCCTGCTTCCTACTAGGAGCATTGAGGGGTATTTCCTTTCGTATGTATATAAAGCACTCCCTTTCCAGAGCCTCTCTTACATAACAGACTGCAAAAACCATCTCTGAACAACGTGATCAAGATGCGATCTCCCGTTTCAGTACTACAACATTCAACATAATCACAGTCAACGCAGTCCTGACCCATTAACCAGCTTCTTACTAATGAGGACAATCTATCTCACAAGTTGTCTGCAGTTTTGCAGGATGCAGACCGATAGTCAAGGCTCCCAGAGGGTGAATTCATTCACTGACAGAAAAGGAACAGCTTCACCAACTTAGCTCAGAATTAGTCTTGTAAGGGTATTTGATCATTTTATAACGTTCGAGTTTTGCTTACATATATCACAGTCTTCCTAGGCGGTTTGGGGTTTTGGCTGGGGCTCCTCCCCAAATAACCTGCGTAGAGGTAAACAAGTTCACTAAAGGTAACTAGGTTGACAAAAGCCCTAAGGCCGTTTGAGTCTCAGAGGCCCACAAGTACAATATGCAGCAGCTTTCTCTGGAAACTCGCACCTCACTCCCTCACGCTATGCCATGTATACACTGACCAAGTAACTACGCAGTTTGAAAAATGCCAACCAAACCTACGTGAGGTAGAGAATCAGTTCATTTTCTTAAGATGGGATGAACCCATCCTTAAATACAGGATGACAAGGATATTTTTTTCTCTCTCTCTTGCAAAAGCCCACAACAGACTCAGATAGTCCTCTCGCTATCCTGAGGTATGTGAAAGCTTGACGCACTCTGTAGAGAGACTTGCTACCAAGCACAGCTCAGGCTGACTCACTGTTTTCACTTTACATACAGACTTACCTATAGAGACAATGAAAATAATCTGCAACGTTAAGTTTTTACATTATCTCGCTACTGCCAATAAAAAAGATATGCACATTTTAAGGGGTACGTGTATCAGTCAATGAAGTTAACGGCAGGGTCTTTAATAAAGGGCCTATTCATTTCTAAATAGCTTTTTTTCTGGTGGTTTGGATATTTTGCTACAATGTAGAGGGTTAATTGTAACACCCTGGCTCAGAACAAAGCCCACCCTAACACTTAAAACTATGAGAAAGAAAACATCTCTGCTCAAGAGCTGTTTTCCAGTTTTTTTTTCACGTACTCATGCCTCCAACCCGTCCAGGGGAAATTTAACATGGTTTCTAAATGACCCCTCTTCGGGGCTTTTATATTCTCCTCCAAGATCCCCTGCCAGATGAATTTGTGTATCGCACGTACTGCCTGCACCTCCTTCCTCCGCTGCGACTCGATTCAGCTCGAAACTACGCTTGGACCAATCGATGCAAGCACATCAGACGCCACAACAGGAGTAAGGTAAAGGGTACAAGGAAAAGAAAAGCATCTTTCCCTTTTTCAGCCATTAAACACAGAGCAGCCGAGCCTCACGCCGCACTCCGCGGCTCCTCTCCCTCCCCACGGGCGCAGGGCTTCCAAAGGCACCACCCACCCCCAGCACAGACACACGGACGGACGGACAGACAGAGGCAAACAAGCCGCAGCAGCCGCTCCGGGGCCACCGCGCCCGCACCTCCCGCACGGGCTGGCTCCGCGCAGGGCCGGGCGCTGCCCCCTTTTCTTCTTCTTCTTCCTCCTCCTCGGCTCATGACTTCGCTGCCATAACGAGGGCATTAGTACGGGGAGACGCGGGGCCGAGGATGCCCTACATAGAGCTGCCAGCGCAGGGAGAGAGGGAGGAAAGGGATGCGGGGGGGGGGGGGGGGGGGGGGGGGAGGGATGGAGAAAGGGGGGAGGGAAGAGACAAGGGAAAATAACGCACTTGGGTTACCTCTCCCTTGAAGGCACAGACACAGCTCGCAGCAGCCCAGCCCAAGCCTGGCTGCCTCGCAGGAGCCCGCATCGAGACAGAAATATCACGCAACCGGGGAGGGTGCGGGGAGCGTGCGTGTGGGGGAGAACCTGGCACCATTACGGTGCTTGTGGTACTCACCGCTCGGCGCCGATTCCGTCTGCTTCTTCCCAAACATAGACCAAAATCCAACGGCAAATCCTCAGTCCGCTAGGAAAGGACGAAGGGGGGGGAGGGCGAGCGACAGCCCCGGGGCTTCACCGCAAGGTCCTGACCTTGCCCAGCTGCAGCATCTTCGCTTCCTTCCTACCCCCGCCCCCCCCCCCCCCCCCCAACCTCTGGCCCGTGGGAACGCGCCGATCCTTCTCCTCCTCCTCCCCGGCAGAAGGGGCTCCGCCGCAGGACCCGCTCGTGCCGCCGCCGGGGCTCGGCGCCCACCGCCCGCCGCTCGGGGGAGGCGCCGCGGCGGCTGCCGCCGGGACCCGGGGCCGAGGGATGCGGCGGCGGCGCCGGGAGCGCCGGGCGGGCGCACCGGCCGCGGGATGTGGCCGAAGGAGGCTCAGCCGCCGCGGCATCTGCCGCCACCGCTCTCCCGGCCTCCCTCCCTCCCTCCCTCCCCGCCTGCCTCCGCCCCTCCTTCCCCCGTCCCCTCCCCAGCAGGAGCGCCCCCGCCGCGCCCGAGCTGGGGGCGAGGAGGAGGAGGAGGAGGAGGAGGAGGAGGAGGGCGAGCGGCGCCGCTCCTGCGCCGGGCGGGGTCCCCGCGTCCCCACAGCCCCGCGGGGCGGCTCCGCTTCGCCGGGGAAGGGGGGAGCAGCCCCCCGGCGGGGACGGCGGCTGGAAGTTGAGGTGTGCCAGCCAGAAAGGGGGAAGCAACAGGGCAGAGAGATCGCCTTCCCTTGGTCTTTCCTCCCCTCGGTTCTCTGTCTCTCTCCCCATCGCTGGGAACGCTTGGTGCAAAACCTGCCATGTTGTCAGAAGTCTTCTTGCCATCAGAGAGGGCGAGGAATTTGGAAGCCGTGTTTACTCCCGTGCGCGCTTTAACCCTTTACTGAGAAACTTGTGTGAAACGCGATTACAGCGCTTACCTGGAAGTTCCCATTCCATTGGTCCTTTGGTCCTTCTAACTTGCTGCGCGGAGTTTTGGTACCTGCGGGAAAGTACGTGGCCTTTTTTTGATTTTTTTTTTTCTTTTTTTAGCGGTGTTGCCTGGGGTAATTGCCGCTCATTCACACTCGCAGGGGCCTGACTACCGGCTGAGCGTTCGGAAAAGCCATTCACTCGGCTCAGACGTCGAGGCAGCGCCTGCAGCCGGTTATTGCTCTCTACCACTACCTGAAAGGAGGTTGTGGAGAGGAGGGAGCTGGCCTCTTCTCCCAAGTGACAGGGGACAGGACAAGAGGGAATGGCCTCAAGCTCCGCCAGGGGAGATTTAGGCTGCACATTAGGAAAAAAAATTTCACAGAAAGGGTCATTGGGCCGTGGAACAGGCTGCCCAGGAAGGAGGTCGAGTCACCTTCCCTGGAGGCGTTTAAGGGACGGGTGGATGAGGTACTAAGGGACATGGTTTAGTGATTGCTGGGAATGGTTGGACTCGATGATCCGGTGGGTCTCTTCCAACCTGGTTATTCTATGACTTGCCCGCCCGATCCCCCGTCCCGGACACCCGCTTCGTGCGGACGAAGCCCCCGGGCAGGCGCAGGGACCGGGCGGGACGCGAGGCTCTCATCCTCTCGGCCACCTCGGCCCTTTCGCTGCCGACTCCGCCGCCGGGCTGGCTCAATAAATCACAGCAGGTGCTCTATTCACCAGCTGCGGGTTGGAAAGGTGGGTTCGCGGGCGGGTTTCGGCGGAGCGAGGCTCGCCGGGTCCAGAGCGACTCGCTGCTGCCACCTTTTGCTCGGTGATCTCGCCGCTTTCCCCAACGCTCCTGCGAGGAGGAACTTCACCTCGCTGGGGGTTGAGATGGTTGCCCCTGCTTTCGTCTCACGAGAAGGCCGGTGATTAGTTCTTTTCCCTCGCTGCGTTCCCCATGTTGCATCTGAGACAGAAAACGCCGGCAAATAAACTCCCTAAGGCCCGTTTTGGAAAGCGAGCATCCTTTATCAGGGCTGGGCAGCACGAGGGAGTGATCTCCATCATAGAATCACCAGGTTGGTAAAGACCCACCGGATCATCGAGTCCAACCATTCCTGTCAAATGCTAAACCTTGCCCCTTAGTACCTCATCCACCCGTGCCTTAAACACCTCCAGGGAGGTGACTCAACCTCCTTCCTGGGCAGCCTGTTCCGCTGCCCAATTACCCTTTCTGTGTGGAAACTTTTTTCCTAATGTTCAGCCTTAACCTCCCCTGGTGGTGGTTGGGGCCATTCCCTCTTGTCCTGTCCCCTGTTACTTGGGAGAAGAGGCCAGCTCCCTCCTCTCTACAACCTCCTTTCAGGAAGTTAGAGAGGGCAGTGAGGTCTCCCCTTAGCCTCCTCTTCTCCAGGCTAAACACCCCCAGCTCTCTCAGCTGTTCCTCATAAGGCCTGTTCTCCAGCCCCTTCACCAGCCTCGTTGCTGTTCTCAGGACTCTTTCCAGAGCCTCAACATCCTTCTTGTGGTGAGAGGCCCAGAACTGAGCACAGTATTCATGGAGCAGTCTCACCAGTGCTGAGTACAGAGGGAGAATAACCTCCCTCACTTGTGTGCACTGAGAGCAGAGCTGGGGCCAGGATGTATTTCCCACTTACATGCATATATGAAAATTTCCCCAGAAATCTTACGTGTATGCTATTACTTTCCAAGCTCTAATTTTAATTTTATTATGAACTTTACGACAGTCAATTGGAGCTGGCTCCAGCTCTGTGTCTGACCTTGAATTTGAGATAGGGAAACTGCAAACAGAGATGATTACAGAAGAAGAGACACCTGTTCAGCACAGACCATGCTTCACACAAGGCGGTATCATCTTCAAAGAATGAACAGCATCTGCAAAAAACACATTTTTAAAGAAAACATGCTATTAGAGGGACATTCTGTCTAGCTTTCAAAAAATGCAGTTAGATGAACTTAGATTCAACTTAACTCTACTTTAGCTTAAATGAAAGATATTCTGCTTTTTGTAACAGTAACTACTTCTAATATCATGTCCTGAATGACATGTCCCTCTGGTCTCTTTTTTTTGTTTGTTTGTTTGATTTGTTTTCTTTCCTTGTATAACTTGTCTTCATTTTACCTGGTGAAGGATTAAATGCAGAGTTTTTCATGCACTGCCTTGAGACCAACTTTATTTATCAACTATCTCTAGCCTCACAATAAACACACTTGTTTTCATTTACTCAGAGATCTTCCCTAGGAACAAAAGAGAAAATTAGTGTTCAGATGACCCTACTTAAGCAATTTAAGAAGCCATAGCAGTAAATAGTTAAACAAATCTGTGGTAATTAGGAGCTTGTCCATACGAATCTTTGTCTAATAAAAGAAGAAAAGTTGATTGCTCTGTCTTTGTCTAAACTTGTATCAGGAATATCAGGCCTGACCTGTCTGAGGAAAAATCAGCGGCCTGAGGTAGCACGGTCTAGCCCACTGTTTGATAGTTAGGGCCCTATCCTGGGAAGCAGACTGGTCTTCCTAATCAGGCATGTAACTCACCTCTCTTGTTTCTTGACAAATGTTCTAACTTCCAAAGTATTGCAGAGTAAGGAGAAACCCACCAGCAGCTACCATTTCACGGGGAGAGTGAAACGATAAAACAGCTCATCATCTGCATCTGGAGGAAGAACACAATCCTGCTAAATGCAAGACACTGGGTTTGTGATTCCTAGCCAGACACGGGCATCTAATCCTGGACTACATGTAGTGTATTACCCAGAAAATATTTAGAGCCACTGCCTTACAGTTAAACCTCAAGATGTACTTGATAATAAAATTACTGGGTGTCGTAGCATCCTAGATCCATAGTATCATGTGATCTACCTTTTGCAGCCAACTTCTCTTTTTCAGAGATGAAAGGTCTTTCTATCATTAAATGCAGAAGAGACAGAAGGGCTAGAAACAATCTGTCTTCCTTTTCTTCCATCTAAAATACATCCCTGTACTAGGAGCATTTCATGACTCTAGGAACTGTACATATCTGGCCTAATTGTAGGATAAGCAGAGTGTGCTGGTGAAGGATACATCTAAGATATCTGATTCTCCCCACACTGTAAGGTTACCTAACTACCTTTACTGATGTACAAGTACTGTTGGCTTGGAAGTTAAATACAGTAGTAATAAAATTAGATAGCAATGAGGACACTCTGTAGGGGAAGAGAGGGTATGAGGCAGAAGGGGTTTGGAGGAATTTGGGAGGTGTCTGTAGATGCTGACTTTACTTTCACAAGGTTTTCTCCTTTCCTACACTATCTTGCATGACAGGGCATTCATCTTAAGACATCATAGGATTCACAGAGCTGCTCCTTCTCTAACTGTTTTTTTCCCCTAATTCTCCCTTCATCACCTTTTCAACATTCCCTCATGGCCAAGGTCCAGCACCCTCTGTTGTCATGTGGAAGTCAATGAGAACTGTCCATACTAAGAATGTAACTGACGTAAAACTAGGTCTATGAAAAAGATTAATGTTTCAGTCAGTCCATAACAAGTCTGGAATAAAATCAAGAAAATGTGTTTTTTTTCCTTTTTTAATAAATTGAAAAGTCAGCTAAGCATAATTAGTTTTTCAAGTTTAGAGCAGTACTTTAAAGAAGTTATTGCAATTACTGTCTTATCACTTTCTAAGAATTATTTAAAGGTGAAATTATTAAAAGAAGTTGACAACATCCATTTAAATATATTTCAGATAAGAAAGAGTGTGCTTGTTGAGACACACAGTATGGTGACTTAATGGAAGAGGGAATATATTTAAATAACTGATTCAAATTTCTTCTCTCTTATTTGATTATGATATTATCTTTAATAAGTCAATGTTGAGTTATAGTAATATTATTTGTATTTTCCATTCTTCCTAACTTGTTGCACAGTGTTATATACAGCATTGCTTACATTAGAGCAAAGTACATGTAAATCCTGGGATGAGAATGGCTTTCAATGCAAAAAAGATAAAATGGGTAGAGAAGGTTTGCAGGGCTATATTTGCATAAGCTCATGTCCTGATCTCATGGAAATACCTTTTTAGCAGTAGCCTCTTAAAGAAATATGAGGTATTTTCTATTCTGAGACACAGCTGGGTTGATTCTGTCTGGTTATGAGTAAATTACTGTTGAAGTGCTGAGCTTGACTTGCAATAGGAGGATACAATTGAATTTGTAGTACCTGCAGATGTTGTAAATGAATCTGTATTTGCATAGGGAGAGTTGGATTATAGGTACTGAGGACAACTCTCAGTTCCTTGGAACCTGGCTGTGATTTTCTTTTTTTACAGTTTCATCCACAGATAATCAGATAATCTCTCTGAAACATCTGGGTTAAAGTCTTTATGGGACCTGCTCAATTTCTAAAAGTCATTTTAGGAATTATTTTTTTACCTAATAACTGCTTTTAGTATCCTAAGTAACTTAGTGTTTTCAACATTTTTTATTTTCATGTAAAATTGTATAAAAAAGATGCAAATTCAGTTGAATTCATTTTTTCTGTCTTAGTCACAATCAATCAGCATTCTTATTTGAGGTATAGTAAGGGGACTGCATTATTTAATAGTTAAGCTTGATCTAAGCATTCCTGATTAATGAGTTAGATTGAATTTTACTCAGCCCCAAGGAAAAACTTAACAAAAAAGAGCTAAGGAGGTGAGAGAGAATGTGGCGGATAATTCCTACCAATTAAACACATCTGAGTTAAAGAGGGTGTAGGGTTTTTATGTGTGTTTGGTTGGGGTTTCTTTTAACTTTTGTGCATATTGTCTGTTGGAAGATGGAAGGCCAGAAGTTGAAACAAAATTGAGTGCAATGTAAAAAAAATGTTTTTTCAAGCATCCAGTAAAAGAACTTTGCTGTTATAGATCCATATCCTATCCACACAAAGGCTATGCAAAGAACTGAATGTTCTACAACATTTTCTAATGCTTCTAATCCTGTGAAAGAAAGTAATCTCAATCTGTCTTCATCTGACCCAGCATTACGAGCACTGCGATGTCAACTCATCTGAAAATTACAATCTAGTTTTAATAGTTCAAAACACTTTTATCACTGTTAGTGTCAGCTGAAATACCAAACCATTCTCAGAATGTGTCCCTTAATACAATTAGGGCAGCAAAAGTGTTTAGGATTAAGGTATAGCACAAAACTGTATCATACCTTCTGGATTCTTTTCCATTTCCATTGTACTTGTGTACATTGTACATTGGATAAGTCCATCTCAACAATAAGAGGCCATTCTGGAAAAGGCCAAGTAGAACTCTTGCCATGGATTTGGAAATTATGCTGTTTAAATAACAGTTACTGAATCATCATTATACTGATTATCCTTTTATTTAATACAATAACATGTGACTTTTACTTCATATTTTCCTACAATGTGTGAGACTACTGGAGTTCAAGGAACTAGTAGAATCAGCATCTAGTTACAACTCAGTAAAGACTGAAATATTACTTACCCTGAAAGCAAAGTGAATGACTTGACATATCTTACAATTATAGAGTGCTGGCTCATTTTCGAATCTGTTCTCTACTATACTTAGTCAGAATAAGGAAAGATGAAGCTTAATTGAGTTGGCTGTCAACTCAACGAGCAGCACACTCTGAATGTCACATACTTCTGCTTTTTCCACACAGCATGGCTTTAAATTCCTGGGGACTGTTGATCTGTTTTCCTGGTGCTCGAGAGACTTGCATCCCATTTGACATCTATTCAGATACTTTTTCTCAGTTTCCTTTGATTGTTACACTAACAGCTGTTGTGAAAACCCAAACCACTGAAGCTCAATGGATATACAAAAGCTAGCAAGGACTCCTTGCAGGAATATTTCTGCTCTTCAAAGCTTTTTCTTATGTGGCATGTAAGTTGATGTTTTAGTGTATGGGAGGATACTTTGTGGTATTCCTTGCATCCATACCTGTAGCTTCTCAAGTATGCTCCTGGTGCATTTTAAGTGGTTCCCCCAGCAGTAGAACCAAGACTAAATTCACACATGGATGCTGTCTAGAGAGCACCATTTGCAATGTAGACCCAAGGTCCTCCAGCATACCCTGTACATACTGAGACCCAGCGTCTGCTGTGAATTTTAGTCCTGATATACATGTAATGTGGAAATGGAGTCCTGAAATCTTAATAGAGCTCAGAAAACTGAATCCAACTTTCCCCCTCTTTGCACTGTACAAGATATTCCCTGATGGAACAAAGGGCATTTCAGTGAAGTGGGACAAGAACCAAAACTACTTCATTCCTTCACTTTCCTCAGCTGAGGTCTTTTTGATCTTTATAGTTGTGAAGCAGATGCCTGCTTGTTATCTTTGCCCTGATGATTCCCTTGATCAAACACCAGAATTTGTCTCAAAAAAGACATTGTAGTGTGTCAGATCATCTGCTTCATGTATGTTAACAAGTCTTACCACTTTTTCCTACAGGCTGTCCTGCATAATTGGTTAATTCTAGTCCTATACATGATTTGTACTAGAGACGTGTTTGCCATCATACTGTAGAGTTTTCAGCCTTAATCTTGCTTCCATCAGCTAGCTTGTTTTGGAAGAATAATTTTGAGTGGCCATCAGTCTAAGAGTGGGATGAATGAGTGTGCCTTAGATAAGTATTACACTCAATTTTCCTCTTGTATGTTTTCAGCATCATGGTTTTCTACCAGGGGAATTCAATTTTCATAATGATGTTGTAAAAATGGAAATAATGAGTAAAAGAAGAGTGAAACAACCCTTTAACAATGATAAATTGTCCATTTTGGTACCTTTGTCAAAGACTGTCACTGTCCTCCTATGTTCTGTGTGATACTTTTCAGCACTGCTATTAAATGCCTCAAGAAAAGTAGTGGAGAACATGGGGCAGTATGCATTTTTCTTAAATTCCTGATCTCCTCTTGCTCTTTCAGTTTTGGGGTAACAGCTGTTCAAGAAATACTTAAGGTTCTTATTTTATGCTTTTTTCAGCAGGAAAAGTAACTGGTTTTTTTCATCTAATTCTGTTATTTAAATCTCTATGTTACTGCATACCTGACCTTCCTTGTGTTATTTGTAAACTTTGTGAAAAACAGAAAGATATGTTTTATCAGTACCACCTGCTTAAATTTAAAAGGAAAAGATAACTGAGTTTATTGTTCTCTTCCATTTCCTGTAAGAGGAAAAAAAATGGAAGTAATAAACGGTGAAGTAGTATATCGTACTCAGAGGGAAATAAGAAGTTTCTAAATCCTAATGTAAAGATATACTTTTTTTTTCCCAAGGACTGATTAATACATATATATCTTACATTTTTTATCCAGTGATTTTCACTGGATTTTGGAATTCTCACAACTTCTACTGTGGCCATACAGTATGAGAACAACTGTAGGCGTTCAAAAGTAGAGTAGTAGTTCCACCATCAGTCCTTTTGGAGAGATGTTAAAATAGACCATGACAGCTCTGATAAACTGAACAGCAAGAATATTTTTAAAGTGTTAAAACCTTTTAAATGAGTTGCAAAAAATCTTTGACATTTCCCATGTCAACTGTGTCACTAAATTAAGTTACTATTGTCACATACAGAGTTCAGAAGCCTTTTTTAAAAAAAACTTTAACTCTAGAATATCATTTTAGAAAGTTGTATTAGATTCAGTGGCCTTTGGTTATGCTTTAGTTTATGTTATTTTGTGATGCCTGGGAGGTTTTTCAGTTGTTATAAAGCAGCAGAGATTAGGGCTGTACTTTCGGAAGTTCTTTTTCAGAGAAATACTGGTGAACAACTGTCCATCTTTGGCTTCTTTTTTCCTGTTGTTTATTCCAATGAGTAACTGACAATGTGGTTACCATCTTAACCTAATACTGCATTAAACAGTTGTGTGACACAGTGTAGACTCTGGTCTTCGTGCCCTTAATATAAATTTTAAATGTAGAATGGAGATTTGCTTTGTAGATCTGGCTCTCTTTTTCTAGTAAAAAAACCCCAACCCTATTAAGTCACAAGGCCGAACTTTATCAGAGCTCATCTTGCTGCCATGTCATTTTAGTAGTCCATAGTGGCTTAAAAAGAAAGGTTTTGTGAGCTAAAGTTTTTGTTTCCTTACACAGAGCTCAAAAGAAACAATGCGTCTTTATAGAATGCAAGGTCTTGATTATAAGTATTAAAACAACAAGCATTAATTTAAACAATATGTAAAGTTCATTTTTCCACTTAGGTTTCATGTGTAGAAGAAATGGCCAGTGTACTACAGTGAATAAAGATACTTTGACATGTAAAGGATATTTCATCAGAGGTCACTTAGTGACATGTTATACTGATATGACACTGCATTAGTCTATTATAAGAAATGTAATCTGGAACTTCAGCATATCTCGAGATTGTTACAGTGATAGGGATAACAGACCACTAGTATACTCCATTTAATATATATACACAAGGCAGTCATTAGAGCAGCTGATTAAGGGTTAGGATGTTCCATTATGGGTCTTCACTGAGTCAGGACAAGTCCGTAACTTCCATTCATCTGGTTTCTACCTTTTCAGTTCTAAAATGGAGATGTCATATACACTAATGGACTACATTGAGATATTTGGGGAATTGACAACATATAAGCAAGATACAAAAGAAATATTTGAACATAGCTGGTATACTCCAGAGTAGGCAACTACAAACAGCCACCACAACAAAAGGTTGCAGTGAGAGACTGCTGCCTCTTCCCGCTCCTCCCCATCATTCTTGAACAGAAGTTATAACATAGCTATTATTACTGGTGGAGTTTTGAGGTATGTATGAAGGGTTGCCAAATCAATGTAAAGCTCAAGAGATTTCTCCTACCGAGTCTGTTTCTGGTCTTCCTGTTAGTAGGATCATTTGTTAGGAAGACTTCGCATGAATTCTGAATAGACATAGTACAGTCCTGAAGCACAGTGTGCACCCACATAAAGACCACATGGAAATGAACATCACAGCCTCATTGCTCATCTCCAGATGATTAATTTACTAGTGGACATTCATACACCTTCACTCACAGTCACTCCTAAGTTTATAGGTGTGGGAACAATTTACAGAGAACAAGGCCTGGATGCTGTTAGATTGTTTGATACTGAACAACTCTAAAAAGGCCTTGAAGCAAAGAGCTGGAAGACAAACAAAGGCCAGCTGGGAGGAATACAGCAGCTAGTTCAGTGGGAACGAGTGCCAGCTGAAAGAAAATCAATTAAGGAGAACTATCAACATAGTTAATTTTAGTGTAACTTGGTTTCTTAGCATGCGTGGTAGTTTAGCCAATAATATGTTTGTAATAGCTTTGTGGACAGCTAACTTGAACCAATAATACACTGCAGATACCCTCATGGGCGCCCAGTTATGTAACCAAGAAGGGTTTATAAAGAGACAGCTAAGCTCAATAAATCAAACACTTGCTGATCATATTGATCTCTGCGTTCGATTCCATGATTCTCCCATCAACACATAGGTTCCTAGATAAGACAGGTCTGCCCAAGATCCATGTCCAAACCTGTGGCATCATTAAGCTTCTTTCCAGGCCTGACCTTATGTCTTTCCATGTTCTGGTCTCTTCCTGCTTGCCAGCTAGTCCGGGTTGACATATGCTAATGAGTCATCTTCACATACCTCCACACAGAGAGCAAGATCATGCAGGAAAGAGTAAAGGTCAGAGCTCAATAAGATAGAGCAGGCTGCAGTGATCAGGTGTGGAGCTCAACTGGACCAGGCTATTGACCCTTTCCTTGCCTTTGGTTCTTCCCCCTAAACATCCTGTAATAAGTTTCACCCATTTCAATAAGCCCCTTAAAGACTTAGGGAATGTTTGCTGTTTTCCCTTGAGAACCATGATGCTCTTCTCTCCCTACATTCCTTCTTACCAGCTATAAAAAGGCCTTGAGTGATTCATTCAGTTGTGTTCCCTCAATCTGTGACCCAAGATCTGTTTTTTTGATATTGTCACTATTATCTCTTGGTCCTTAGGGTCCAAGTAGGGGGTTTACTTTTTCTGTCTCTTCTTTTTGTTTTTCAGCAATATTCTCCAGAGATGTTGTTACATTACAGATATCTACATATCCTTTACATTTCACACAGCTTTTATCTTCAGCATATCCTTCCGGTACTCATTAGTATTCCCCCATGTTTGAGCAACTTGTGTTCATTTACTTACAAAAAAAATGTTCTACAACCAGAGAATAAGCAGTCCTCTTTGGTAGAGTCATAACATCACCCAGTGTTCTTCTGAGCAATACAATGAACTTTTTGTAGACTCTAAAGAGAGGAATGGCTACAGGAAACTACTCTGATTTTTACACAGTATTTTACTGGTAGAAGAAATACACTGATATTAAAAGAAAACCACGTTTGATAACAGTAAATAACTGGCTCCTTGGATTCTATCATACTTTAACATGAAGACTCAGGAAGGACTCCAGTCCTTTTTAAAAAACTCTTTTTTAAAATATCCAGTAATCTTCAGATCTTTTATTGCCACTATGACAGTTTTTCTACAGTAACAGAAAAAAAAATGGAGAGCCAGAATATTTTAGCTGCAACACTCTGCATTTCCCAGAGTATCTTCTTGAGTTGTTCCTTGGCAATTTCACTGCTCTAGTTCCTTATGTGAGAAGTTGTACATGAGACTTCATTTCACATGTTCTTCAGCTGCAAATCCAAGAATATTGAAAAGCTCAGTTTTCAGTAATTATTTTCTCCCACAGAAGGAGGATGCATGATGAACACAAACTGTTAGTTGAAGGGGAAAAAAACCTAAACAGAGCAACTGAAGAATTTTGTCTGAATTTTGATTAAAAAATTTTACCTGTTGTAGAAAGACTGTCAAGGTATTCCATTGACAACTTATCTGTCACAGTTTTGTCTCCAAGTAACACAAACCATACCTATTCCCTCATTTTGAGGCAATCAGAATTTTGAATGAATATTGGATTCAAAGGACTTCTTCATTCTAGAGCTCAAAGCAGTCGAAGAGTAGGGAGGTAGAATTTTAAGCCATTTTGTTCTTTCTAAGAATTATCTCAGAGAAGCAGAAGTTTCCCTGGATGTAGAAGGACACATGGATGAATAAAAATGGTTTCTAAATGAAATGGCATAGACTTTTACAACCTACAGATGTTAAAAACTCCCGTGGAAGGGACCAATATTGCATCTTACATAGCACCATACAAAAAAAAAAAAAAAAGGACATATCTTCCTAGAAATTGGTGATGATTTTGTTCATCACAGATTTTTCATAGTCCATAGATTAAGGAAACTTCCCTCTAAAGTCCATCCCCGTATGCTGAGACACCCAGCCAATCTAAGGGTCAAGATATCCACCAAGTCTTCTGCAGCTCCACACTGGAAAACCCAGGGAAGGAACAGTTTCTTCAGGTGGCAATATTTTAAAGACTATGTATCTCTTGCTCAGGTTCAAAATCATAGTAAAGAAGCATTGTTGTCCAGATAACTATTGTTTCCTGGCATTATTTTTCCATAAAGTAGATCTTATCCATTTTCCAAGTGTATCTAAAACCATTGAATATCCCAAATTAGATATTACCTTGCCTCAAATATTCAGTTTATATATCTGAAATTAAATTTTCTGTTCCTTTCATGGCATATGGTGTACAGGAGTAGATAATAGGTGCACATTACAGACACATGGATGGTTTAGAAATGTGCTGCCTTTCAAATATGAGGGTGACCTTTTTATGCTCACATTGTTTATCTCTTCCCATAAGACTGTTCTCTAACAGGTTGCTTTTCACCGTTCACTTGCACAACTGTGCACTGCATTTCTCACTGCTGAATTTCTTGTTTTACCAGATCATTTCTGCAATTTGTCAAAGTCATTCTGAATCCTAATGTTATGTTTCAACCTACTTGCAGCCTCGCCTGGTTTTCCATCATCTGTGCATTTAATAAGCTTGCTTTTTTACTTTAGTATCAAATTCATTAATGATACGATTTAAGTAAAAACAGATTCTGAGCAGACCTCTTCTACTGTGGGCGGTAATTCATTGATAGCTACCCTCTTGATTACAGATTTCCAACAAGAATAACACCCACACTGTAGCAGATTTATCTAGACTATTCTGTAATAGTTTTTGCCTAGCTCCTGTCTCCTTAACCTGGTTATCAGAGTGTCATGGAAGATATCATTGGAAGGTTTTTTAATGTCATGATATAAAATCCATTTCTGTGTTTCTGTGTTTCCCTTCTATCCACAAGTCTCAGTAACCCACTGTGGAATAAAATTACATTGATTTGACACATTTAATTTTTTACAAATCCACATTAGCTGCTATTAGTCCTATAATCTTTCAGTATCTTCTCTAATTGTAAATGGTTTAGTTACTTGTGTCAAGGTTACTCAGGGTCCACAACAAAGCCAAAAAATCTGCAAAATCCCCGTGAAATCCTCTGGCTCACTTCCTTTTACTATTCTTAGGGTTAGTCTGCATTAAGACTGCCTCTTATCCATATGAATTTTCAAAACTATTATATACATATTTTAGAATTAAATTTATTTGAACCAGCTGATGTCCAGTTATATTACCTAACTGTATTTGTACCTGTTTTCCCCTTGTTCTAGGCTGAGATTTTATCCAACTGCTGAGAAGTCAACAACTGTGAAAGCCCATGCTGACAGATGGGGAATTTGGGGATGAAACGATTCAGAAAGGGCAGAAAATATGTGGGTTTTCTTAGCTGCTAGTAGTTTCCTTCTCTGTTGGGTAACATGTTCTTCTGCTGTTATGCTGTGCATTTGTAATTGTGATATGTCTTGTTGGTTTCATGGAGTTTATGCTTCGGCCTTTTGTTTCTACATGGTTTCCTGTGTTATGATGCATTCATTTTTAGCAATCTGATTTATTTTTCACTTCATGAATTCTTCTTTTGGTTGAAGTAGCTGAAGAATTCATTAGTTAAATCAATTGCTTCTTACCCTGCCTCTTTATTTCACTGTAAGATTGCATGACGATATGACTTTGGCTTAAAAGTCAAGTGTGATGTGACATTCTTTCAGGGTAGTTGATCGTTCATATAATAACTAGGTTGGAAGAGACCCACCGGATCATCAAGTCCAACCATTCCTATCAAACACTAAACCATGTCCCTCAGGACCTTGTCCACCCATCCCTTAAACACCTCCAGGGAAGGTGAATCAACCACCTCCCTGGGCAGCCTGTTCCAATGCCCAATGACCCTTTCTGTGAAATTTTTTTCCTAATATCTAGCCTAAATCTCCCCTGGCAGAGCTTGAGGCCATTCCCTCTTGTCCTGTCTCCTGTCACTTGGGAGAAGAGGCCAGTTCCCTCCTCTCTACAACCTCCTTTCAGGAAGTTAGAGAGGGCAGTGAGGTCTCCTCTCAGCCTCCTCTTCTCCAGGCTAAACAACCCTAGCTCTCTCAGCTGTTCCTCATAAGGCCTGTTCTCCAGCCCCTCCACCAGCTTCATTGCTCTTCTCTGGACTCTCTCCAGAGCCTCAACATCCTTGTTGTGCTGAGGGGCCCAGAACTGAACCCAGGATTCAAGGAGCGGCCTAACCAGTGCCGAGTACAGAGGGAGAATAACCTCCCTGGACCTGCTGGTCACACTGTTTCTGATACAACCAGGATGCCATTGGCCTTCTTGGCCACCTGGGCACACTGCTGGCTCATGTTCACTCGGCTGTCAACCAACACCCCCAGGTCCCTCTCCTCCTGGCAGTTTTCCAGCCAGGCTTCTCCCAGTCTGTAGTTCTGCATGGGGTTGTTGTGCCCCAAGTGCAGGACCCGGCATTTGGTCGTGTTAAACCTCATCCCATTGGACTCAGCCCAGTGGTCCAGCCTGTTCAGATGCCTTTGCAGAGCCTCCCTACCCTCCAGCAGATCCACACTTCCACACAGCTTAGTGTCATCTGCAAACTTGCCACAGGTGCACTCAATGCCTTCATCCAGGTCATTGATGAAGACATTGAACAGGGCTGGACCTAGCACTGAGCCCTGGGGAACCCAACTTGTCACTGGCCTCCAGCTGAATTTAACACCATTTCGCACCACTCTCTGGGCCCGGCCATCCAGCCAGTTTTCCACCCAGGAGAGTGTGCACCTGTCCAGGCCAGAGGCTGACAGTTTCTGTAGCAGAACGCTGTGAGAAACTATGTCAAAGGCTTTACTGAAGTCCAGAAAGACCACATCCACAGCCTTTCCCTCATCCAGCAGCCGAGTCACATTATCATAGAAGGCAATCGCGTTAGTTTGGCAAAACAGAAGAAGATGAGAAGGATACAGTTTTAACAGAAGCTAATAAAATACTGAGTTAACTTTTTCTAAATCAGCCATACATTTCTTTTACAGAGTCATTGGAATTGTTGGAAATTAAATACTTTAAGATTAATACGATAACATTGACTAGGAGAGCATTGATACCTTTTTTAATTTTTTTCCTCTTACCTGTTTTTATAGTCTGCTTTATAATCCTGCAACTAGTTCATTAACTCTGGTTTGGAAACAATACTAATACTAGTCATTTATACCAGCTACCATTTGAAAAGACCTAGAAACAGATTACCAAGTCACTAGATGATCAGGAATTTACAGTTATGAACAATGCTGATGTTTCCATTTATAAGTGTTTCTGACTGTTTCTATTTTGATTACTTACACACACATGCACATATGGGGGACTCATCAACTCATTGTGGTTTGAAAGTTGACTCAATCTGGCAACTAATGCATCTGCAGCAAATCAACTGTTCCTTCAATAAAAGCTGTCATTATGGCCTGTAAGAATTATTATAATTAATATGATAGAATTCAGTATTGATGGACAAGAGGGGGTTCCCTTGTGCTCAAAGCATTAAATAGTCCCAGTGTTTACATAATAAATAAAGTCTGGTAAGGCACTGGAAGGGGACAGCTCTGTGTGGACAACTCTCTATGGCCAAGTCTCCATGGCAGATGAATCTCCATTGGGCAATTCTCTGTGGGACACCTCTATGCACACAGCTTTCTATGTGGACAAGGAGGGCTAGGTTTACAGTTAGTGTTTGAGGCTCACCATGGAGAGTTGTCCTCTCAGGGAGATGGCTGCAGAGAGCTGGCCACAGAGAGTTGTCCTAAACCCTAAGGCACAGGACCTTGGTCCTATGTAATTAATTAATTATATTTTCTTTTAATTTGGGAGAAAAGATTACCATTCATTCTACAAAAAGAAAAAAAAAACAAAAACAAAACAAAAAAAACCCCACACCCCAAACTGACAAACCCTAACAAATAATATGCAAGGAAAATAAAATATTTTAATTCTGTGTTGTCATACCTGCAACTAGAGAGCAATGAAGGAGTGTCTGTATCACATGCCTCAGGAAGTGTTGCCATGTGAAGACAGGCTTTGAGGGTCTAGCTGACCTCCCGTTCTTCTCCTGCTATTAGATCAGAAGAGAGAACTTGTCAAACTTCCTTGTCCTGAACTCCACAGTGAAACTCCCATATCACTAGAATATGAGCTTAGAGATAACATATTTTTACTGTTACCTTTAGTCTCAAGACCTTTTGCTGTTCGAGTCACCTCTAATGTTCCTGATTCAGAGATGCAGATGCTCTTGTGCAGAAAAATTCCTTACCATTTCAGGAGAATGTGCCACTGCAAAAATAGCTCTTTGTCAAACTCCAGCTCCTGCTTTCCCTACGCAAAGAAGAACATAAGGAACTTATATATTACTGAAGGTTGAATATGTATTTCAAATTCACAGAGCTTAGCTTTATGGAGTTCAGTGCTTTCACAGGCATTGACTGATAGCAAAATGGGCTACATTTAGTTTCTAGCGTTTCTTACTCATGCACTCAAAGAATATGCAGAGGGAACTAGTCACTTGCTAACCACCACTCTGCTTTCAAGAGGCACAGTGGAGGCAGTGCTCCAGACTGTTGTTTATAGTGGCTGTGTTGTCTGATACTCTTCCTTCTGCTCTGACAGAAGCTCTCTCTGTCACAAAAAAAAAAGGGTAAGACAAGGAAGGGTGGAAATTTTCCATGAACTTAGTGGGTGTGTGTACATTTTAGAAACCTCTTCTGTCCTATTTGTGATGAAGAACTCTTAAAACCATGGGGTCCAAAATTGCTTCATCCTGCCAAACACCCATGCCTACACAAGACATATATACCTAGCATGCCATAAAGGAAGACTTCAGAAAGTGTGGGGTATTCTTCTATTATTTTAATGGTAAGAGAGGGACCTGGAAATAATTCACTCAACACCTGTGTATGAAAAGCAAAGGAGGAAGGTGCTTCTGAAAATCCACCTCATTTAGGCAGGTTAAAGGTTTCTGACTGCCCCCCCTCAGAGGTCCTGGAAAGTACATGTTCTCCTCCACTTTTGGAACCAGGGCTACCCAGTGTCATCTACTGGCAGACAGTATCAATAGCCAGGAAGAAAAACAAGAAGCAGCGAACAGGGCTCAAAGGCATGGACAGAACACCTCAAAATGACTGGGGAGTGTCCAGCACTCTAGACAACAGGTCAGTGTCCCCTATGTCTTAGAGACCCGGGCCACCCATGTCATGTGGCTCTCTGGCTGTAGCTGGATGCCAATGAACTAGGTGTAGGCAGTAGAGGGACTGGGTTGGAGGTATGGTCCATATGTGCTCTTTTTGTAGTCAAATGGTAGGGAGTATGCAGCCTGCATAAGAGCTACTATCACGTCTACTGTAGGGCCTTTCCCCCCTCTTGTCAACCTGGTTTTCAATGCAGTAGCAGTACTTGCTTCTGATTGCATTAGAACAGACATTTTGTGTGGTAAGATTCAGTCAGGTATCATTTGGGACACCATTTGGCAGGTCCTAGAAAAAAATAAGTGTTTTAAATCTAGGCACAAAACTAAGCTAGTATTATTTTCAGCGGGAAAAATGCTGAAAGGTATTTCATTTCGTGATTGAAAACCATCTTATCAGAATGTGCCAGTGGTTAATTTTCCTAACATTTTATGTGTGTAACAGAAAAGGACAATAAAAAATTGGGGAAGGTAAAAACAAGCGTAGGTTGTTAGATAGACCATATGGTGAGGGCAGACCTTGAAGAACGATAAAGTCATCATCTTCTGGACTTTATTGTTCATTTGTTTTCCTATTTGTTTGTAATGTGCCCTGTGGCAGCACTATAAATTTTCTTCCTGTGTAATAACTCTTACTACTTCTTTTCTAGCAATTACAAAAGGTGTTTTATGTTTACCAGCCATTCCAGGCCACACAGATCCTATCTAATGTATATCTGGAGCAGTAAAAGATTGAGCATATCAGTGCCTCGTATAGTGTGATACATAAAATCAAACATTAATAGAGGCTTTTGACAATCTCCATCTGCTTGATCTTCACACTTCTCCGTCTGTTTTTTTTTTTTAAGAGATAAAGTCTTGAAATATTTCAGCATTTCCTCTAACTCATCTAGCCTGCCAATTTTTTTGTAGCTCTGAAGATCTCGATTTATGAGTTACTTAGTCCTGTGACCAGACCAGAGAACAATGTTTTTGTTGGGGTCATGGGTGTTACATTCGTGTCTCTGGAAAAGATACGGAAAATATTTTGGAGCACTTCTGAATCTGAGGATGAGTTGCTACAAAGAATTGACTGTAGGGTCATGGAAAGTATGATTGCATATACTGAGGTGTAGGAGGTAAAACGATTGAGAAGCTCTTGAATAGAATATCCAGTTATAAGACTCCATTTGAGCTGAAAATAGAATTACCATTTCACTGTTACAAGCATAAACTATCAGTGCAGGTTTTCTTCATGCAATCTGTGGAATGTCTATCTAAGCAGCGAAAGGACAGGAACTGCAGAACTTTATCATAAGAATTCTCTCATCACAAGTGTAACCTTGTCTAGCTTGAATTAGATCAAGAAAGATTATAAAGAAGTGTCTAAAGTAATATTTTTGTCTCTATATTTAGAACACTGGCCTAACAATCATATTTCATCATTATTCTGTCCACTAGTTCAAAACTAAAATCATAATTCACTGTGTATAAAAACCCCACAGAAAATAAGAGGTCTGAATCCATAAACTGAAAATGATCAGGTTTAGCTCAGTCCTAAACTTGCTTGTCTTCCACACATTATTTGCTGCTTTCCTTTAAGCATGAACATTAGGCTGTAGATTCATGCTCTCAATGGTTTTAATACAGACGAAATATATTTAAGATTTATCCAGGGGAAAAATATTAAACCATATATTTTGATATGTGAGGAAATGGCATTGCAATTAAACACATCTCAAGAATTTTCATATAAAAGTGTGAAATCCTTGCAACAATTCAATCCTTACCTTGTATTAGTTCCATTTTATGTAAGTAATGACTTTCTTCCATTTGCTTAATTATATTATTAATCTTATATTAAGCAAGATAAAAAAAACCCCAAATCAGAGCTCTTTCACATCATGTTATGAAGCCACAATTTAGCAATATTATCAACTGCTTTAGCCTAGGTCAAACTTTTATTCTTTATGAAGAGGTACTCTTATGTCCCATAGAGATGAAAAATCTCTTAAATGATTGTACTCTATTGTGCCTTTATAATTGATGCCATATATATCATAGAGGAAAAATTCTTACCAATTTTAATTTTTATAGATCCTCATTTTGACATATGTTAACAATGGTGAATGTATTTTAAAAGGAAATATTATAGATCTTAGAAAGTAACTCTATCTATAGCATAAATGTATTATGCATTCTTTTTCATGTAAATTATTTCCTGAATTTTCACAATGTAACACACCACTTCTTAAGAATATCAAAGTCAAGCAGTACCACTGCAAGCGTCTGTCTGCTATTTATAAATGAAGATCAAGCAAACTATTTCCTTAAAGAACTGCTTCCCTAAGACTGTAGCCTATGGTTGTGTCATCAAAACAACTTAAGAAAATACTTATCAGTGGACTGTGGGTTGATGTCAGTGTAGGAAGCTTTTTTTCCCTAAAACACAAGCTATGTGCATTTCCGTAATTCCAAAAAGGAGGCCTGCTAAAGGAATTAGAGATCAAACTAAAATTACTGATGTCTAACAGAACATTTCTTCCACTCCACCAGTTTGTTCAGCTCTGGTTCATAAACAAACATAGACAGTAGGATCAGGTAACCTATTTACATTTCTTAAGCTGGAAAAGTGTCATTGCACTTCTGCTAGGATCATATCCCTTGGAAAATTCCTGAGGAACTTCTTTGCTGTTGTAACTCCAAGGTAGTCTTTTTCTGAATTGATTCAGAAGCAAATGTCCAAAGAGGTCTTAAAGCAGTTTTACTGGTATTCATATCACAGATGTATTCAAATAACTTTAAGGATTTTTTCAAGACCTCATTGGACAAAGTGCAAAGCAGCCTTGTCTGTATTGAACATTGATCTTGCTTTGAGAGGGAGGTTGGAAGTAGGCAGTCTCCCAAGGTCCTTTCCTAACTGAATTAACCTGTTACTCTGTGACCTCAGATTGATTTTTAAAATTTTTATTTACAATAAAATACCTGAAATTATTTTATTCTTTAATGACTAAAAAAATATTGGAGAATAGAAACAGCATTACACTAAATTTTCCTCAAATTCTAAATCTGCATAGCTTTACCCAAATCTGTCAGGACAAAAACTTTACAGTAAAATGATGGGTAAAAAAAGTGTGGGACCATGTGTTCTCATAATCCAGACCCAAAAAAAAAAAAGTTCAAACTGATTTTCTAATTTTTATGCATAATTTTGATTCCAATAATAAAAAAATGAGATTAGAATCATAGAATCACTAGGTTGGGAAAGACCTCTTAGATCAACAAGTCCAACATTCCTATCCACCACTAAACCATGTCCCTGAGCAGCCTCTGCCAGTGCCCGATGACCATTTCTGTGAAAAATTTTTTCTTGACGTCCAGATTCAGGGTGTGACAGGGAGGGTTGTGAAGCTAAGATACGAGGATATTTCATGAGGAAATGTGCTAAACCATCTCTTTGTATTCTGCTGTTGAAGCTACCATTCTTTTTCCATACATACATTGGAGATGATTAAACTGCAATTTTTTTCTTAATGTTATTATGTGCTAACATTTTTGTTTAGGCTGCAAGGCATTCTCATGGTAGCAAGATAATTTTTCCCACACTGAATGAAACCTCATGTACATGTTGCTCTCTCCACTGCTTTTGTCCGTCATCCACCTGGATGTTCCTTAGTAATGAAAAGAGAGAGAGAAAGACCTCCTTGTGTTGCCCAGGTTCTTCAGTGAGAGCATCTGCATGTGACAGCACACTGAAGGGACACTATTTCTATCATCCTTGAAACTTCTACCATCATAGTTTAGTATAGAGCTCACAAGTGGACTTTACCTGATCAATCCACTTTTTATTTACTTTATTCTCATCTCCATAGATCTTATATTTCATGACTCTTAAAAAAAAGACCTCCTGTCTGCATTCTTCCTTCCAGGTCTTTTCCAACAGACAGTACAGGATGACTCTGATATTGTTTTTCTAAGCCACCTTCAGACTAAGGGATGAACCCCTCCGATGTCTTCCTCCCATTTTCTGTAATCCCAAATTCCAGTGTTTATCACAGTGTCCCTTTGTACTATGAGTCCCAGAAGTGCTTAGAATATGAGTAATCCTCATTTTTCTGAAATCTATCTGAAACTGTTCATAAACTGATAAGCATAAACAGATGTGTGTCTGTGTGTGTTTGTGCATATATGCATATGTTTGTGTGTTATAGGTGTAAATAAAAGATAGTTCCTATTCTTGTGGGAACACAAGAGCTTCAAAATTCTTACAAATGTAGAAAACAGAAATATCAGCAGTTTTCTTGACCAAAGAAAAATATTTATTTTATTTATGAATGCTACTTTTTGCAAAGCAGTCTTAACCTGCAACAAGACAGCCACTTTCCTGCTAATTGCAAATCTCCTTTTTCTTGTATTAAAAACTAAAACAGAGTCTAAGGGCAAAAATTGTAACACAAAAGAATTTTCTAGGTGAATATTTTCTGTCAGCTCCCTCTACACCTTTTCCTGACTAAGATGGCATTTGTAACAACTTTCTGAAGGCATAATCTGAACTGTGTTACAAATAATGCATAAATCTCTTCTGTGTTTAATCTATTGGCCTTAATTTTCTACCTTTTTTCTGTTCTGTCCATTATAACATTCATTTAGCCAGAAGGATAGAAGTCTGAGGATCTCTGTACATGAATCAGTATATTCCTACAGCAACATCATGCAAATGCACTGCCAAATCAAAGATCAGAATTATTGTGGAAAAGCAATAATTTGTTTCATTTGAACTGAAATGTCACCTTACCTTCCATTTATGTAAACCTCCACGCTCTTTGGAGATTATTTTGTGCAACTTTTATTTCAGAATGAAATGAAAAATTAATTCAAATTGTCTAAGCACTGTTAGGAACGAGAATCCGGTTGAAGACTTTTATAAACACAGATAATAGTGACAATGAACTTTAGATAAGAGAGTTTATGGTCATGTGGCAGAGCATGATTTTTCCGTATTTTCACTCTGCTTAAATCACTTAACTCCATCATAGCTTGCATGTATTGGTACAGAAGAACAATTGGTTGAAAATAATAAACTCCAAGCTACTGTAAAGCATTTCCTAAGGAGTTTCCATCTTAGGACTTGGTTCTTGCAACTAAAGAATATCATACGTTTTGAACATTAGGGACTGAGGAAGACATTAAATCATTTCAGTTGGACAACTTTCACAATGATTTAAAAACAGAGAAATGAATAATTCATGTCCAGTTAGTACTTGGATTTTACAGTAATACATACTTGCAGGAATATGGGATCAAATTGCCTCACGACATTATTTTCAGAATACAAATGTACTAGCAACTAAAGATGTCATAGTGCCGACTGATAAGGAAATACTATGTATCTAGCTCGTTGAATATCTAATAATCAGTAAACATCAGTGCTATTTCACTGTGATGAACGACAGCTGGCCAACTGATCCCGCTTCAGCCTTACAGCAACTATCATAAAGTAGACCTATTTATTTAAATCTTTGTTAATATACGATTTTATTACTTGTGCTGTCTAAGGAGGAGATGAACTGTGTATTCCTATAGTATAGGGAAGAGTGTATTACTATAAACTGGTATGTGATATTACACTGGGTGATGTAAAAATTATGCAGAGATGCATCTAACTCAAACCTCTTAAAATTTACCGGTTAAAATAAAACTAAATACTTATATTGAGTCAAATGCCTTGGAATGATTTCTGTCTGAAATGAAACAGAAGAATACATGGTTCAATGAGGTAAGAAAGATGGCAAGATGTCAGAAGTGCATGAAAATGCAAAAGGAAGTTAACAGAACCTAAATCATATATTCAGTAGACAGTGAGGAACATGCCTGTGAAACAGTTGTATGGAGAAATTACCTAAGTATTAACAGGTTCACATGATTTCAGAAGAATTTCACTTTCAGTTGTATTTATGTTGCAATCCTGCTACATATGAAAGGGAGAGATGTTTTTCTTATACCATGATAATAATGTACACTAAAAAAATGGAAAACGCCTTCAACCCACAGAAATTATTATTCAGACAAGATCAATAAGATCCTCACTGTTTTGCATTATGTAGGTATACAATACATAATTCTCTGTAACCCCTCCACTAGTTTACCAAATTAAAATGTATTTTAAGCTATCATGGGCCTGTTTAAAGAGAACTTGTATTTCAGTTACATTCTCCATCAATAGTCTTGGGGGAAATTGCGTGTGGTTAATTTAGAGCAAAATGTGTCTATTCTAAGCAAAAATTTTTCCAGGAATGGATGAAAGTGTATTGGACAACAGTTGGTGCAGTGTGAGCAGTTTACTTTGGTACAATGTCTTTTTATTTCTCAGCCAAGTCCCTGCTACCTCCTCTGATTTTGTCACAGACCATGAAGGGTGATCTGTTGAGTGGCATCATTTAACACATCTGGAGTTACATGGCCAGTTATACTTGAGCTTCTATACAATTGTCCATATTGCAAAAGGATAAATAAGTCAAGTGATAGCAATATTCATACAGCTATTCCATTGTGATAATGTGTCAGATTATAAGTAGGTTTTAAGTAGAAATACTTGTACTTAGTCGCCATTTCACAGAAAATAGGAAATACATGTGAAAATAAGAAATAATGATCAAAAAAAATAAAACCTAGTAACGAAACTGAAAACTATGGCTGAAAATCATCAAAGTCCTGTTCTACATAAGAAGCTCAGTTAAAATCTAATATAATGTCATAGGGGTATATGAAATAGAGGCAAAACCTGCTATTTCTGTTTTTCAGTTCTTTGAAAGACACTAGTGTTCCGTACAAGAATGTACAGGGAAAGTGAAATTTGGTAACAGTAAGAGATACGAAATTGAGTTTTTTCATGGTTTTTATCATCCAAGTCTCAGTCACAGTAGAATCTCTAAAGTCCTTAAGGCCTCACATTCGTCAGGAAGGGGTTTTTGCTAATTTTGTGATGAGGTAATCTGGTAGCACCCTTAGGAAGGTGAGTTCAGGGCTTACAAACAAAGTCCAAAGGCTCTGGAGTGAAAGAAATAGTTATGTGTTCCTAATATTTGGTTTTAATGTTCCTCTGTTCCTCTTGAACTGCCTTTTTAAAGACCATTATAAAGAGAATGATTAAGAGTAAGTGTTGAATAAACTATGTCCAATGCACCAACTTTGGTTCATTCACATCCATGTTACTGTTTTGTTTTTTTTTTGCTGGAGGTGGCTTTATTGCAATCCTTTTATGATGTTCATGGGCTGGTATACTTTGTTCTTAGATTATTTTTTCTAACTTTTCTCTCTGTTTTGTACTTTTTCTTCTCAATATATGTTATTAGTAGTTATTGGAACATTTTATAAACTTTCATTGACTTTGCAGCACTTGTGCTCACAACTGGGATAGACCTTGTGAGCCTGAGTTATTACAGTCATCAGAAATAGATCCGTTATTTTCTCAGTGTAAAGCTGATTCAATACTACAGTTAACAAAATTGAAAAAAAATGAGAGTGCTTGCTGCTACATCTCCTGGCTTGACATTTCTAAATAATCTTAGTGTTTCCCTTGTCATTTCCACTGTCGCTCAAAGGTCCATGCTCCAGGAAATTTAGTCAGGAAATTACTCCATTATGCAGGAAACTACACAGAATGAGTAAGGGTCAAATCTGAGCCCGAAGGAGCTTCTCATAAAAAGTGAAGATTGTTCATTACCTTTGTGGCATTGCATAAATATAAAACTTAATATTGTATCTCTTGAACCTAAGGTACTATGTTTGCTGATGACTATGCTCTTAAGTTAAAATAAGACTTGGAGAAACTCTAAAGTAATACCTGATACTGGAAGTTGGCTAGGACTTAGCTAGATAATGGCATCATCACTTTTTGAAACAGAACTGATTCAGTAATGTACTCAACATATTTTTTCCAGGGTAGGGAACCCTAGAGTACAAGCAAGTTGCTTATTGCAGATAGTGTAGGAAACAGTTCAGATACAAAAGAGAGAGAATCCAGCTATTATTTCTCATGTGCTTGATCATGAAGTCTAGAAAAGCAAAACTTGGAGAAAAGTAACTTTAAAAAAGCAGCAGGAGCCTTGCTTAAGGCATGCACTCTTAGGCCCATAATTGCACAAACTGTTAATTAAATAAGACAACTAAGTCTTAAATGCATTGCTTGACTGAAGAGAGCTAAGCAGAAGTAAAAAGCAGTAGCAGCTTTTTGGTCCTCTGTCATTGTAGTCTTCATCCCACTCTAGGGTCAAATTCCTGTATTTTCCTCTCTTCATTGCTGAGTGGAGGCTTAAACCAATAGTTCACAAATCTTTTCTGGTGTGGCTTGGCTAATTCCTGAGATAAAGAAATTTTTTTGTCCCCTAAGGAACAAGCTTTGCTCTGGTTGGGAAGTAAAAAAAAAAAAGTCAGGTAGAAGACAGAATGAGAAGGACAAGAAGGAAGAAGGTTCTTCCCAGCAGAGGAAAGGAAGAAGAAAGTGAAGGCAGCCAGAGGCAGGAATCAAAAAAAAAAAAAAAAAAGTCAAAGAGACCAGAAGACAAACTGTAAGTGAAAAGTGAAATGCTTGGGAAATACAAGAGACTCATGCAAATATTACAAATCTGTGTAAGTTTTTGCTAATGGGAACCACTGTTTAAAGACTGACAGGCCTGAAGCCAAAGCAGAATCAAAGAATGGAAAACTGAATTGCCTGCAGACAGAATAAAAGTAAGAAAGGTAGATACAAGGTGAGAAAAAGGAGGGGAAAAAAAGAGATTCTGATGGGAACAGGATAAAATCTTCTAATTGCTATTACCAAGGACAAATTTTCCCTCTGAAATTGCTCAAGCATGACTGAGCTAGATATTAAAAGGAGTAGAGGCTCTAAATTAATGTATTAGTTAAATTAATTTTTGGAAAGGACTGCAAAAAATTAGTGCCACTGCAATGACATAAAAAATATTCTGTAGACTCCAAGAATTTGAATTTATGGTTCTTTGTATTATAAATACCGCAAATATTTATATTAGTGTATTCATCAGATTTTTAATGTTCCTGGATATGGATAGCAATAAAAATTTTAGTAGGAAAAGCACTGTCATTTCTGTTTGGGGTATCTGAGAGATTTCATCATTACAGAGCAATAAAATGACAAGAAATAAAGTTATTCCAGGAGGCTGGTAAGTACTGACTACACAACCCAATACTATTACCTGGTTCGGCTTCACTTAAAAGGAAGGATAAAAACCAGGCTACTAAACAATTTTTTCTCATTCAAAATCACGTATTTAATGTATATAAAGGAATTTAGAGAGTTCAGGCTGAAAAGATTAGTGTATCAAAGGCTCTGCAATGATGTGAAGGAAACATACACAGAGTACTTAGAGTTTGTTGCCAAGCACAATGGAAATTCTGAAGAGAGTGCTCTAGATTTATCTGGATAACCAGACAACTGAAACAGGATACTAAGAGAAAATCCTGAAACTTGTAAACATGAAAAAAATGAGAAAAGGTTGGACATCGAGGAATCTTATTAAGGAAATCAGAAAGTTGAGAAAGAAGATAATAATTAACCAAAGTTGAGCTCATCCTGATCAAAGATGAAAGGGTTGGAATAACTACAGGTGTGGCTTCAGCCTAAATAAATACTCTGCTTCTGTTTGCAGAAAACAGTGCATTGCTGAACAAATAGAAGTTGTAGGAAAGCTATGAAAATGGTGCTATGGAAGTGGAAACTGAGACATATGGAATGACATGAAAAATTGAGATCAATACCTCCTTGTCAGGTGCTTCCTCGGGGCAATGAGTAGACTACCTGCTGGGATGTATTACCTCCAATTTTTAGATTTCTGATGACAGAAACATAGGAAAATGCAAATGAATCCAGTAGCAATGATTTTTTAGTAAAAGTTTGATGTTGTATGCGTAGAAAACAGTTCACGAAGCAGTAACTTTTCAGAAGGAAAAAAAAATATGTAGGCAGCCGCAGATTCATTACTTTGACCTCTACAGTGTGCAAAACTTGGAATATGTTTTCAAAGAAAAAGCAATTAAGGCTAGAGAGGCAAATATAAATGGATATAAAATTCAAGAAAAAAAAAGAGTCTTGCTAGTAAGGACTTGTAAAAGAATTTTCTTCTGTAAATTAAAGAATCATGAAAAGGGAATGACAATGGAGGGGAAAAGTTTAAGTTCATCAAGATGGGTTAAAAGTTATCATTATCATGTGACCCAGAGAAAGGAAATGCAATTAAACATATCAGAAGAATTTGCAGGAGAATAAGGAGTATTGATGCATGGTCCTAGAAAATTATAATGAAGAGTACTACATATATTGTGATCATCCATGTTCAAGAAATCTGAATTTGTATTTAAAGTACAGACTGCTCAGGCAATGCTCAGAATTTTCTACAAACAGTGACTAACAGAATATGGCTTAATAGTCTCAACAAACAAAATGTGAAGGGCTCACACTTGATCTCTCTGTACAAGGCCATCATTTTCCTCTCTACTTTTCTAGAGTAAAAACTGTGCAAGAGTTTCTAAAGCCAAAAGGTAATATAGGTACAAAACCAAAACAAATTAAAAGAAAAGGCTGTATGTTGTGCATGAGTAAGTTTAGGTTCGAACTAAGGAAATATTCTTTATCTAAATGCGACTTTGAACCATCTTACTAGTAGGAAGTGGAGTGAGAAAACTCATCAATTTTCAAAATAGAATGTGGTTGCCCTTTGAAACTATTCAACTAGGCTGTCTGTCATAGTTCAGCACTCATGATATTTTTCTTCTTGATAGTTTATAATCTTCTTTTTATTGTACTAACAGATCATTGTTTCTGATTACTATCCAACTGAAATGGCCAAATAAAGCCAGATATTTTTTCCAATGTTCATCCTTTTGATATTACTGATAGCATACATTTATTTATCCATGGTAGGCATGTTAAGTTTCTATCTGAAAGATGTGATATTGGTTGCTGCTAGATCTAGAATGCTGGCTGGTTGAGATAAATTTGAAATTATTATTCCCATGCTTCTCTGCTCTTATTTGTAAAAGAAACCATTTGTTTGAACAAGGGAGGAAGAACATAAGCCCTCCAATTGTCACAAGTATTAGACCCTCTATGAATTGATTCATAAAAAGCTTCAAACACCTGTTTTAGTTCCAGTTGTCAAATGTAGTGAGAAAGTACTGAAATGCTCATTGACTACATAAGATTAAATAGACTCTTGTTATATTGAACTAAATGAATTAATAAAATAAAAAAACCCACAGAATTCTTATAGGTCATGCCAGATCCTGTACTTGGGGCACAACAACCCTGCAGTGCTACAGACTAGGAGAAGTCTGTCTAGAGAGCTGCCAGGAGGAGAAGGACCTGGGGGTGTTGGTTGACAGCTGACTGAACATGAGCCAGCAGTGTGCCCAGGTGGCCAAGAAGGCCAATGGCATCTTGGCCTATATCAGAAACGGTGTGACCAGCAGGTCCAGGGAGGTTATTCTCCCTCTGGACTCAGCACTGCTTAGGCCGCTCCTTCAATCCTGTGTTCAGTTCTGTACCCCTCACCACGGGAAGGATGTTGAGGCTCTGGAGCGAGTCCAGAGAAGAGCCACGAAGCTAGTGAAGGGGCTGGAGAACAGGCCTTATGAGGAACGGCTGAGAGAGCTGGGGTTGTTTATCCTGGAGAAGAGGAGGCCGAGAGGAGACCTCATTGCTCTCTATAACTACCTGAAAGGAGGTTGTAGAGAGGAGGGAGCTGGGCTCTTCTCCCAAGTGACAAGGGACAGGACAAGAGGGAATGGCCTCAAGTTCTGCCAGGGTAAGTTTAGGCTAGACATTAGGAAAAAATTTTTCACAGAAAGGGTCATTGGGCATTGAAACAGGCTGCCCAGGGAGGTGGTTGATTCACCTTCCCTGAAGGTGTTTAAGGCACAGGTGGAAAAGGTGTTAAGGGGCATGGTTGTTCTATGATTCTATAATTCAATTACAAGCAGTAAAACAAAACGTCTCCAGCAATATGTGTGTATTAAACTGATTACTGTATACCTCTGTATAATAATACTGGTTGATATGTGCATGTAGAGTAGTTCACTTGCTGAAGCTTGCCATCACGAGTCATGCGTTCATCTTAAAGATCCTGACAGTCGCAAGGAGATATCTCTAAGTGACAGCTAGACTTTTATGAAGCCTTCTTTCCTAAGTAACAATAAAGACTGACTTTTGTGGCAGTGGCAGCATGAAAAGGATGCATTTCTTGTTCAAAAAAAAAAGAAATTAAATATGCTATAGCTGTACTTGGTACCTTTGATTTCCCAAAAGGCACTTTTGGTGGAGTTTCAACAAATCCCAGTGATACTGTATCCTGTCAAAGAGTAAAAATGAGTTCAGAAGCCAAGCTTGACATAATGCACTTCTTATTGCAGCATGTAATCATGATGTAGAAATGTATTTTAGATGCAGTCTGTCTGTTTTTTTTTTTTCTTTTGAAAAACCGGGAGCCTCAGCATCCAACGGCTGAACTCAAAGGTCACTAGATGGAGATGGCCAGGTTTGTAAAATTCTCTAGCACTAAAAGTTTAGTGCCTGTATACTTAGCAATATGGTACAAAGAGCAGTATCCATTGCTTCATCTTAAGTATATTTACATACACACAAGGTTTATCTAAGTCCATGTATGTATGGACTGCATACCTAAATATGCCTACGTGCATGGAAACACACATGGTATATATACACACTGTATATGTAATGCAGGCAGAGATGGAGGATTGTGTCAACATGATCCACAAGACCAGAACATCAACTGAAAAAATGTTTTCAGACAATTTTGATGTCACCCAGTGTCTGAAGTTTGGAGCTGTTTCTGAGGCATCTGAATGCACTGGGACACACTACCTATTTTTAAGCACACCTGCAGGAGTTTTCTTATGCCACTTCATTCTTTTTGAATTTTTGTTTGCTCAGGCTAAGATCTGAGTCATGACTCTGAGTGTTTAGCCAGGCAGGATTAGATATATGTGGCTTTGGAGAATTTTCAAGTTAAAAACAGAAAAAAAACCAAACCCAAGAAAAAAGAAGAGAAAAAGAGAGCTCTAGCTCCAAGGCTATCTGGTCACCTGGGTGATACAATATACATACCTCTTTTGCAGACATTTGCAGGTTAAATTAAAATCTGAATTGCATTCTGAATGTTGCTTAAAAAATATTGCAACTGTATACCTTTTTTCTCTTTTTTTTTTCCTTGAAGTGACTCTAGATCCTTCATGAGGACAACTTCTTACAGAAATCTTGCATATTATTTCTCTTTTTGATTAATGACAGAAACTTGAAAGAAAAATAAGCTAAAATTTATTAAAAAGAAGTAGATGTTTTAAGCAAATGAACTATACTGTTCTTTGTTTGATAGGTACCTTTTCCCCCCATTTATATCTAGTTTATTATTTCATATATTGACTTGTTAAGAAATACCATCCACTATTTAGTAAAAAAAAAAGCCGCATGGATGGATATATTCTTAGATCTGGAAGAAGTTAAGTCAGCTGAGACTTACACTGTGGTTTTAACACAGTATACATTGAATCTCATATCTGTAGTTACTCTAGGACATGAATTCATATAATGACAAACTAGAAACCCCTAGTCTGTAGTGTGGAGATGCATCAAAAAATACTGTGTTGTAAACAGGCAAAAGCATTTGTAGCATCTATGAACTAGAGCAGCTTCTCAAGTGCAAGGATTTTTCTTGTATGTGTTTATGTGAATGAGTCCCTTACTGACTTTGATGGCTGCCTAAGGTATGTGCATGTTACACCTTTTTTTAGGGGAAGAGCTATCTTCCACCACCTTCAGTAGCTTTTCTCTACAGTCTCCACTGATGCACCTTAATGACGGAGTTTGGACTGCAGTACTGCAGTTTTCAAAAACTCAGTTTTGTTATAACAGTTGTTAATATTAGAATGGGCTCTATGCTATATTAGATCATCTCATATTCTACTGCTTCTCTTTTGTTGCTGCATGCTTATTGGGGTGGAAAATTTTAATTTAAAATATTTATCCAGAGAAAGTATGGCATAAATAAAAATCCCAAACAGAGACATATACTTATAAACAAATTAGATAATGTTTGCAAAGTTCTGGAAACGTGGTTTCCTAAATCAGCACTATGTATTATCAACCTGAAATAATTAAATCATAAATAACTAGGAGTTCTTGTTATTCTGTTTCACATTATGTAGCCTGGCAAATTGTCAAGAGCTATGCCTCATTCCAGCTCTTCACTAAGACATGACAACTACCATTTAGCAGGAAATTAAAGTGACTTCTATTTTTCACCAACAGGTGGTACTCTGAATTTCTATGTTCCTTAAAATAATGATATTGCAATATGGATTTGACTTAATGTAGAACTTACATTTTAGAAAACTGCTTAGGTATTAAATTTTTCTCTTAGAAACCTTAAATTAATTTTTACCTTATAGTGAAAAAAAAGTATAAAAATTCCCGAAGTATATATGTAATGGTTCTGAACATTCTACTGATTTGCTGGCATTTGTATGAGTCTTCAAAAATATTTTTGTATACTGCAAAGCACATCTAGATACTTCAACAGTTAATCATAATTATCTGTCAGTGTATAATCTTTAGTGTCTTGTCTTTTCCTTGGGCAATCTCATTCTGTATTTTGTGCCGAATTCATATAAATTCTGAACCTTCCCTACTTCACTGAGTTACAAAGTACATGCTGCCTGAAAATATCAGTATATTAAGAACTAAAGTTTAGAATGTAGTCCAACTAAAAAAATCATAATTTACCCTCCTTACTTACAATGTACAGTGGGAAATAACTCATAAGAAAGTAGAAATCAGAATGTGAAGTGAAAGGGAGAGGTAGGAATAATTTGAATTTTAGTTTTGATTTAAATTGTCAGTAGAGACCAAAATATTCTGAATGATGATTCTCTGGAAAGAGTTCTAAGTTTTGTGTAACAAATGATGGAGTATTTCAAAATGCCAACTCTAGTAAAATTATGCATGTAACGATTCTTTTGTACTGACAGATCACTCATGAGGAAAAACAGTTTAAATGAGCCTTGTCCAAACTAAAACTCTCATAATTCAGGACAGGAACTCATATTGTTCACATTTTCATTGAGAAGTTAGTGTAGTGCCTTGGTTACATAGAATTCAGAGTTAGATGGTTAGGAAGATGTGTGCATTCAGGTAGGCTTTTTACTAATCTTTGTTTCCACATATTTGTGGAATTCAGATCCAGACACTCATTCACGGTGTATTACACAATATTTTTGAGTCCTTCAGGCCCCAGAACACCTTTTGGCTGAAACTACTTCATATTTTAGAAGTGAGAAGACCAGGATAGAAAAAGGACCAGGATTAAGGAAAAAAAAAATCACAATTTTCCTAGCATTACACTTTGGATTTCTTGCTAAATTTAGTGGACATGTGTCCTATAAGTCATCACACAACAGAGTAAATTATGGAAAATGATTCTCAGTAGTCTTCTGTTTATAAGACTTCATCTTTTACTTCACAGAGTCACATGGTAATTTACGGAACTATAATTAACTTTAACATATGAAATGTATTTGTACAAGAAATTTCTTTTCAAGAATATGATGGTCATTACACTTTTTTTCTGCAATGCAGTAGTTAAGGTACGTGATGAAACTTCCATGTAACCAAGAAATTCACCTTCAGCTTAACTGTGAGAACTATAAGCACACAAATCTGAATCCAGAGGCCATTGGTCTATACGTATTCACTGGCAGTTGAATGCTTGTGCATAACTTACAGAATCACAGAATCACAGAACAACCAGGTTGGAAGGGACCCATCGGATCTTCTAGTCCAACCATTCCTATCAAACACTAAACCAAGTCCCTCAAGACCTCATCCACCCGTGCCTTAAACACCTCCAGGGAAGGTGACTCAACCACAGTAACTGGATTTAAAACTTTCCATGTAATTGTCACTATTTGGTTCTAGAGGAGAATATAGTCCATTGTAGATCTGCATGTACATTCCAGATATTAAAACTCAGAGGCAGTTAAATATTCTCTGTTTCGAGATTTCACTAAGAGTCACAGAATTGACCTGCTGTACTCTTAAGTATTAAAGAACTTGCCTTAAGTCTGGGGCAGCCTGGGGCAACCATTTTGATTTCCAATGCATGCATCATAAGCTTCGATGTCAGACACATTCAATATCCAAAACATCTTCCCATTGGTGGCTTTAAAGAGTTGTTTTCTTGTGTCACTGAAGGATTCTTATTCTAGTTTGATTTTTTTTTTGGTAGGTGTTTTCCATGGGATAGCAGCGTATACCTCTAAAACCCAATAAGGAAACAGGAAGATCTACAAAAATATACACCAGTATACTAGTATTGTTTGCCTTCCTGATCACCATTTGTAGCCATAGAAAATACTCAACCTACCTCAGGATTGGTCACTGCTTAGAAACCTTGAGTTCTTTTAAACACAGCTGCTGTATGCTTTCTGCTAACGTGTATGCATTTTTTTCAGATGTACCTGCCGTATGCAGTTCATCACAGATTATCTGCTTAGAAATCACTTGATTAGCTGAGCTCTCACCCTGTTTCCAGTTTCTTGTTATCTGCATTGCCAGCTTTCATAAGGATGCTAAATCACACTTGATTTTCAAGTTATTACTTCATTTCTAATCTCTCAGTCCAAGCTGGCAGGCCTGTTTTTGCTGATATTTCATACAGGGAGATTTTCCAAGACAAATAGTAGCTGAGAAGCAAGATTGCCTGTAATGACTAAGGCATTATATGCAGTTTCATGAATATGGTGTGGAGAACTTCAGAAATAATGGGCAAAGCCCAATTCAATAGGGTGGTGTCATCTGAATCTCTCAAATCCTGAATGTTAGTACTGGATAATGGAGGGTAAATTATCTCAGCACTGCTCTGATTTTCCTGTGTTAATTCCAATACTCAAAGTAATCTGGTTATCTGCATCTGTAACCTGTCATATCCTACGTTTTGAAGGCACAACTAAGGCAAGCACATTTCTTTTTATTGATTTGTTTTGGTTTGTTTTTTTCTTGTCCAGTCTTGTTATGCTGTAATTGTCCAAGCAGTCGGGTTTTTTTCCAAAGGTATCTGCAGCCAGCTAATTACAATGAACTTTTATTTCCCTTCTCTCTCCCTCTTTCTTTGAATGTGAACTTCGCTGAAAACCTAATAGTAATTTCTTTATCTCTTATGAGTTTTCTGAGTTGGGTTAGTTGCCCTTACTTCCTCTTCCTTGCATGTTAGACTATCCTTGACAATGCAGTAATTTCTTTAGCAACCTTTTTGTTTCTTTTAAGAAATGATCTTCGGAGAAGCTCCTTTCTTACTGTAGATTGAGGTGTACTATTCCTATGAAATTGCAAAAAAAAAATTATATTAATCCTTTTTCATTCCCCAACAATATTTGTATGAATGTTAGCTGTAACATTGGCTAATCAAAAAATATGCAGCAATAAAGTGCTAATAAAATCTTTAATCTTGAACATGCAGACTATATCAATGCTGTTTGTAATAACTACCATTTTTATAAGTTCAGCATATGACTAAGTTTTCTTGAACTCTTTTTCAAGTGGATAGAAGAACAGTGAAGCCAAGTTGGTTGTGGTGCTTTTGTTGTTTTGAGGTTTGGTTGGTGATTTTTTTTTCCCTCAGAGGAAAATCTCTTTCAGAACTTGTTACTGAAGTTGTCTAACAGCTTGATTATTTCCCAGAATATGTGGGAAATTATCCACCCATACTCTTCCCTGTAGTATACACTAATATTCTGCATTGTCTTAGAAAATATCTTAAAAGAATAAGTGAGTAAGGACAAAAAGAGAAATGCAATGATCCCAGTTATCAGTATAATTTTAGTAAAGCTAGATAATGACAGACAATCGTTTCTTCTCCTTTCCTCTGTTTTAAAATAAAAAAAATCTCCAAACATTTCTAGTTTCTCAGAGAAGTGATCTAATTCCCAAAATATCACTTATCTAGATTTAGGTTAATCATCTCCTACATGATTCCTACACAATTATAAAATGAGATGTGGATGACAGAGATTGCTAATGAATTGTGAGGTGGATAAAAAAAAACTGCAAAAAGTAGAGTTTAACAGTCATCAGAAAGGAGAGGGAACGTTTTTTGACGACACTGTTGTCACTAATCCTGTTTAATAGAAGCAGTTGTGGCAACAGGGTAAAGAACAGGTAAGGGTTCATTTAGCTGGGAAAACAAGAAAGCTGGAAAGTATTGTTGCTATTGCAGAGGACTAAACCAAGGAACAGTAGGAACAGAATGATGTTGAGCAACGAAAAGACAGGCACTGAGGAAGAGAGGAACGACTGCTGGGGACAGGTCAATTGTCCGAATAGAAACAACAGAGGAGAAGAGAAATCTATGGACATGGTCAGTTGAAGAAGTCATTGAAGCTGCCGTCATGAGACAAATGTGAGAATAGTTACTAGTGTTCTAGCTAGATTTGGCAAAGCAGACAAGCAGAGAGTTCAGACAGAAAAATCTATTGTCTGAAGGAGATGTAGAATTAACAGAATTCCACAGGTAGGACCTCCTGTGGAAAAACATACAAAGCTTAGCTTAAACTTTTACAGAAACAAAAATTTGTTCTGAAGAAAGCCTGTGGTTCACTAGATTGATTAAAGGACAGGAGAATATGCCTAAAGAAGTGAGGTTGAAAGTGGTTGGCTTATTTGACTCACACATACTCTAAGGACTACATTGACTGTATAATAAATATAAAGATAAATTTCAGGAGAAGAAAATAGCCACAGAAATGGGAAATTTGATATAGGAATAAATTTTGAACACTCTTAGTCTTGTTTTATGCTCAAGAATAATTTTCCAAAACAGCATAGCAAGAACATAGAATCTTAATTGTATGAAGAAGATCACAAGTTTATGGAAAAGATGATAGAACCTGAAAATTTTTGAAGTTGGAAAGGAAATCTATGGCTATCTGATATATTGATATTGCCAAAGAGATTTGAAAGGATGACTCATTGTATATGCCACATGTGGACAGTTGTATTAATATGCTTCAGGAATTTTTCCTGTTGCTAAATGAGGTTTTGGGTTTTTTTAAAAAAAATCCATGCATAATTTGGTTTGGGTTTCTTTTCTTTCCCGAAGTTTTTTCTTCATTGAACACAGTGGCAGACTGGAGACTAGTGTTCACTAGTGCTCTTAATAGCTTCAGTTTATCAGCTACCTTGCAGCTGAGCTCTGCTTACCTGCTCTGGTCTGGAATGAAACCAGGAAGACTTTTCTTCTTGCACATCAAGTCACAGGGAGCATCCCCTTTCTTTTAGTTCTTTTGCCTTCTTTTGTACAATGCTGTGTATTTTGCTTTTCTTTTCTTTTTTTTTTTTTTTGATTAATCTGACATTCTGTTGTAAATAATAATTCACTAACACAGGAACCTGAAACTTGACAGGTCTCAGTCTCTTCCAGTCTTTTCCTGTGGCCTATAATGGCCTATAACTACAAATAATGATTCAAATTTTTGAGCTCATTGGAAGATTGTTCATAGGTTTCTATGGACTACTGTTATCAGTGAAACTTTCTGAAAAGAATTTCTTCATTGCTACTATGGACCTGGAGGGTGACTGATGACTGATGAAGTGGTTCTTTCCGATTCTGCTTAAAATCTCACGCAGGGCTTAGGCAGGTGCCAGAGTTTACAAATTTACAAATTTGTTGTACTTCATGAGTTACACTTGTAAAATAGCACAGCTTTATTTTATAATTGCAAAAGAACTAGTGCTTGTGTAAATGTTTCACTGATAACAGTGGGGAATCATTAGAAATATTTATTTTAATTAGCATCTCAGTAACTTCTTAGAAAAGTTATATTCCTAATACTCCAAAGATTTCCAGTATTACAGTTTTATGATATCATCTGAATATGAAATGCTTTTACTGTATAATGTGGATCGTTTCTTTAGTACAAAGTACTACACTAGAGAGAAATAATCAAGTCACTGAAAAATTCAAGCAACTGTTTGTAGAATAAATGCATAGTCCCTCCAAAAGTTGGTGGGTGTTGTTTAAAATTGTTTCCCCTGTTCGGTAGTGTCTAGATTTTTATAGCTGTGGTTTCATCTGTGATCTTCCAACCCCTCCTTTTGTTATCTTCAGCTAACTAGATATATTTTCCATACCATAAGTCATTGTTTCCTTTATTTTATCCTCTCTTTTCTTGCATAATTCCATTAACAACTTATAATACTTGGCTGTACCTCAATATTTTTATCCTTAATCTTGTATCAGTCTGTCAATATGCTGCTTTTACCCAGTCTGTAATATGCTGCTTTTTTTTTGTTCTCTGCTAGCTTTATGGCTGGAGACAAAATCACTGTCATGTTTTCATTTTCTTTTCAAGAATGAAGCAAGCAGTAGATTGTCATTCTTTTCTACATCTGTAAGCCACTGTACTTCTACTACATTCCTGTTTCCATGATTGTATGCTCTATTCTTATTCTTCATCTCCAGAAGAACTGCTTAATCACTCTAGGAAGTCTGTAGCCCTCTCAGGGATTTGGTTGATTATCACTCTTTTTTCCTCAAATTCAAACTCAAAATGATTCCAGTACTTTCAACACAACAGGATTTTGTGTTCTTTTCAAGTTCAGATTCTTGAACCAATCATTCTAGGTAACCTCGCTGGAAAACACCCAGTATTTCTTTAGGTCTTTTTTTCTAAAATTCCATCTGAACCATTGACTCACTAAGCTGAAATCTCCTATTACTTTGGCAAGATTTTCTCTCATGAAAAATTAAACTAGCATCATATTTTATTGTTATAACTTCTCTATGTGATAAAGGAATATATATTTTTAATCATGTCAAGGCATGTGGTATCTGCTGCTACTGGTGCATTAATTTTTCTAGGTCTAGGCTTGGGAAATTAAAATTGCTTATTAAAATACCTCCATTTTCATTGTTATTTGTTTGTCTTGCAGTCTTACAAAATTCCTATTCATTTGAAGTCTCAGTCCTCTATATTAGTCCTCCACGCACTAACTTTCAGGACATTTTTATCACATCTTATCAAACAAGACGTGTTTTGTACAAGTCTTAAATTTTTACTATCAACTGTTGGACTAAAATGTCCCTTTGACTCTACTTTCATTTATGTCTTCCCACAAATATGGCATAGTTGTAGATTTTTGTTATGCAGATTACAGGTCTTCTTCCTGTCTTGTCTTGAAGAATTATTTTTATTTACCAGCATTATTTGTTTAGGACATTGTACATGCATTTAAGACACTGATGTTAATTGTACTGCGATGTACAAGGGCATGAAATAGACTGCCCATTATAAATTGTGATTTCAAGCTAAAAATAAGATTTAAACAAAACAGTAAATGTAAAATATTTCTTTCCTTATTTGATTTCCATGTCTTTACTTAGTTGAGGCTGTTTACTTCTATCTTCATTAAAACTCAGTCTCAAATCCTTTCAAAATCCTGGTTTTACAATAGCTACAGGTGTCTAATTCTAGCTACTCATAATAAGAGTAGTTAGACTCAGCATGCACTCTTTAATCTATCGGATCAGTCAGTCTTAACATTGTACTTGAGTCTCTTTCTGTATATATTTTATTTTCCTTTACCAGTACTTCATTCCTAAAACTTCCCTTCTGCTTTCTGTTCCTTTCTGTTCCTGCTGCTGTTTACAGTACATATGAAAGCATTGGCTCATTTGATCCCTGCTTTGTTCCAATGTCTCCAACATAGTTCTAGCATGTTTTGCTCTTCACTCACAAACTCTGAATTTGTCTGGTTTTGGTCTACACCCAGCCTGAATCTAGTGCTCACAACAGATATATCTGAAAGCATTAAAAAGGAAGGAATACTTCATTGTTTTGCCACTTTTTAAGTAAAAGAAGCTAGCAATATTGTCATTGGTAAAAATTTATAATTGATTTATCTGAAGTATGAGAGACTGAACGATAATGTTGTTCTCCCTTAGCATGTACATTCCATCATATGTTATATTGTGGGTCCTTGAGAATGCCGGCCTGTTACTAAGAAGGGGTAAAAGTTAATTATCCAGCCACATAAAAAGTAATGTCTAGTATAACTGAAGGATATGAAAGGAAATTTTATGTAATTCATTCCAGCTTTCTTTAATAAGCAGAATCTTACTTCTAGTGGATAGTCAGAGACAATTCAACTGACAAAAATTGACCACCATATAGTAATTTATGTAACTAAGAAATAAGTGTATGACTAGTGATGCATTAGAATATAGAAAATTACAATATATTGCAAAGTGCCATATTCTAACTAAAATTTGCATGAAATGGAAAGCATATGCCCTGCATACAGTGACCTAATAGAATAATCTTACATAATGATAATAGAATAATCTTACATAATGATAATATAAAACAAGGAGTGAAATTGATTATATGATCAAAGGAAAACTATGCCAGGCAGAGAATAAAAGAGATGAGATAGGAAATGAATTGTTCAGCTTCCTTGGAATATGAGAGAGGCAGAGGAATTGTGTGCTTTGTTTTTCAGCTTTTTTTACTTTTCAATTGTGTTTTTCAGTTTTCAAAACTAAATGTTCAAATCAGTTCAGTCTGTCAAATCTATTTTGATATACTTAAGCCTAATGTGGTTTACATGAACAAAATGAGAACTGTTTCTCTTCTTTAAGTGTTGTATTCTATGTGTGTATAGCTGCATTATCATTGATGTTGGGGTGTTGGTCGACAACCGACTGAACATGAGCCAGCAGTGTGCCCAGGTGGCCAAGAAGGCCAATGGCATCCTGGCTTGTATCAGAAACGGTGTGACCAGCAGGTGCAGGGAGGTGATTCTCCCTCTGTATTCAGCACTGGTGAGGCCGCTCCTTGAATATTGTGTCCAGTTCTGGGCCCCTCAACACAAGAAGGATGTTGAGGCTCTGGAGCAAGTCCAGAGAAGAATGACGAGGCTGGTGAAGGGGTTGGAGAACAGACCCTATGAGGAGCGGCTGAGAGAGCTGGGGTTGCTTATCCTGGACAAGAGGAGGCTGAGAGGAGACCTCATTACTCTCTACAAGTACCTGAAAGGTGGTTGTGGAGAGGAGGGAGCTGGCCTCTTCTCCCAAGTGACGGGACAGGACGAGAGGGAATGACCTCAAGCTCCGCCACGGGAGATTTAGGCTGGAGATTAGGAGGAGGTTTTTCACACAGAGGGTCATTGGGCATTGGAATAGGCTGCCCAGGGAGGTGGTTGAGTCACCTTCTCTGGAGGTGTTTAAGACACGGGTGGATGAGATCTTGAGGGACTTGGTTTAGTGTTAGATAGGAATGGTTGGACTAGAAGATCCAATGGGTCCCTTCCAACCTGGTTGTTCTGTGATTCTGTGATTCTGTGATAGTATGTATATATAGTATGTACGTAGTATATATTGTATAATACTCTTATAAATGAAGTTGTCAATGGCTCTGTAGCTATTCCTGGATAACTCTAGTATTTGAAAAGTAGAATGAATTAAAAATAAGTTCCGTATTTGGGAAGGGAGGAAAATTTTTCCTTCCTTTCAGTTTTGTTTTTAAAAATAACCTGTGGCACAAATTCTGCTACAGTTCATCTGGGGTTGCTGTAAATCACATGTATATCGTTGTGGATGCTGCATTAGAAAACCATATAAATGAAAATACCATCCTTGCCATTGAACTTGGCAAACTGAAGCCTTCTATTCTGCATATGTTTACCTAGTCCTTGTCTAATACATCCAAACAAAAATATGCATGTCAATATGTGCTGAAACTTGTGACTTCTGCTTGCCTGTTGTATGTAGAAATCACATCTTTCTTTTGTATTTCATAATTCTCTTCCCTAGGTCACTGTAAGAATGGGGCCATTTAAAGAATTAAACAATACTTTCTTCTGTATTCCTTTTTCCTAAGAAGGAAAAGGGCTTCTGAAGTAAAAAGACAGAAGGGAGTATGATCAGTGCAGCCAAGAATAGGTGTAAAATTAAGTGAAAAAAATCAGAGTAAGGAAACATGGAAGAAAGTGTGGTTAATCACTGTGCATGACTGGTCACAAGTAACCACAGGCAGTTTAGAAAGAATCTGCTATCTTATGCAGATGGTGTCCAACCGTCTCTTGTGACAGGAGAGGCTCACCTGTTGAAATATGGAACTTCCTTTCAGACAAAATTACAAATGACAAACTAGTCTCTGTCCTTTCCACGAAAGATTAGTCATTGGACCTTGAGGCCAGAGTCCTCGCCATTGCCTTGATATACACTTCATGGTGAGGAGGAAGGGAAGGGAGTAGGGGAGGAAGTAGCTGAGGCTGACAAATTTTTAGGCTTTCTTCCTAATGTCTAATCTAAATCTATCTCCTTCCAATTTAAAGCCATTCTCCCTCATCCTATCACTACATGCCATTGTAAAAAGTCCCTCCCTAGCTTTCTTGTAGGACCCCATCAGGTACTGGAAGGCTGCTATAAGGTCTCGCTACAGCCTTCTATTCTCCAGGCTGAACAACTCTGACTCTCTCTGTCCTCATAGCAGAGGTGCTCTAGCCCTCTGATTATCTTCATGACCTTGCACTTGGTCTTGTCGAACCTCATGAAGTTCACACAGGCCCACTTCCAGCTTGTCCAGGTCCCTCTGGATGATATTCCATCCTTCTGGTGTGAAGGTGTTATCAGCAAACTTACTGAGTGTGCAATCAATCTCACTGTCTATATCAGTGACGAAGACATTAAAGACTGATGTACACTGATCCCAGTACATACCCCTGATGGACACCACTTGTCATGGATCTCCATCCGGACATCAAGACATTGACCACTACTCTTTGAATATGACCATCCAACCAGTTTCTTATCCACCGTACTGTCCACTCATCAAATCACTATCTCTCCAATTCAGAGAGAAGGATGTTATGGGTGACTGTGTAAAGGTTTTACAGATGTCCAGATAGATCACATCCACTGCCTTTCTCATGTCCATTACAGAAAGCCACTAGTTTGGTCAGGTAGGACTTGCCTTAGGTGAAGTCATGCTGGCTCTCTTCAATCACCTCCTTGTCTTCCATGTATTTTAGCATAGCTTCTAGGAGGATCCGTTCCATGATCCATGTTCTTTTGTATACCAACTGGGTCTTTGCGATCTCTTCACTGTAAGCTGTGACCCATAAAAAAAAGTTTCCATTGTGAATTTCTTCAGTTTCACAAGACACTTTATGTTAACTCACTGTTCCCTCTTATATTTTCTGACTGAGGGTAAGAAAACATGTATATTTGAACACATGTCGACTCATACTGAGTGAAATGATTGAGTTGATCCTTGCCTCACTGTAACAGATTAGAACATGCTCTACACTCAACTGTTTGTTCCTCTACTCCTACTCTTAGTTCTCAAGCTATAGGTTTAGTCTAATTATTTTTTTGTGTCAGATCTCATATATATACTCAGTATACCCTTTCACACTGAGGTGACATCCGACATGGTTAGTCTACTGTGAAATAAGGTAGACCAATATCATTTACAAGTCATGTGAATGTCAGGCTCAGCAATTCCTTCCATCATGAAATATGCTGGGCTAAATTTACTACTCCAGTGGGACACATCTGCAATGCTCTGCTGGTGCAAAATAGTCTCCTACAACTGACATATCTGCAGATAAGCTGGAATGAGAGAGCCTCAGCTTACCTAATACCAGGATTTCAGGCTGCTTTTCTGTTTCCCTATGGTAGCATTCATTTAAGAATACTTCATGGATTTATACAATCATTTTGGCTGTCGTCTCTAAGGCACTGCCCTCATGTCTCTGCCACATGGTGCAGTGTGAGGCTGGAAGTGAAGATCTGTCACCTCAGCTTTGTTCATCTCCTGGGTAAGTCCTGAGTGATGCAAAGTGTGTGTCTGCACCTTTTTTTTGACTGCTCAGGACATGCTATTCAAAGCAAGACAGTCCTCTGATCTAATGAAAGACACAACATGGATAAGATGAACAACCTGGCTTACAAGTTTCTTTCACTGCCAACTTTCATTTCTTAATGAGATTTTCATTTTCCAAAGAGTTTGATTTGCTTTCTCACTAAGATCTTTCATTTTCTGAAAAAGAAGCTTTTCCCTTCAAGATCTGTATCTTACGTGAATCTCTCTGCTTCTTTATTCTGTAGATTCTGCCAAATTTGTCTTTAAAGATGTTCATCAATGAAATAATTCAACAGAATTTTGTCATGTCAACACTTGCTTACTGACATTTCATAATTTCTTCATTCAGAACATCAAAATCTAATCAGTGTTTGCTGCACAGAAGTAATATAAATGTCTGTCTTTTCAACTTTATTCTTGTAAGTACTGATTCAAAGTTGTTACCTTTTCCAAGTTATAATGCTTAGTTGAGTCCAACCAGTTTCAAGGTATTGACAGAAGAGAAGAATACACATCTGATGTAATTATTAGTTGGTGGTAAGGAACAGACAGGAAAAAAAATCCATAAGCAATACATATCCATTTAGATTGTGAAATAAGAAATATCCATGAAACTGGATTGCTAATCTCATTACATTTGTTCAGCTCAAAAACCACAGTGAGGCGATTTACTGTGAAATCAGGCTCGTGCTCTGCAGATCATAGGATTTTAGTTTCTGAAGCTTATTAATTCTAATGCAACATTTTTCATTTACTTAGTGGGCATTCAGTGAACCCATAAGCATCAGTTTAACAAATCACTCTGTCATAGGATTCATTCTGATCAGAGCCAAGGAGCACATCTTCCCCTGTGTGGTAGGGGTATGTAGAAAATAAGCTACATGTGTTTTGGTCTTTGAGAGTTAAAATATATCCAACTGGTCTCCATTACTGGTCACTTAGCAAAGCTGCTTTTCGTTTTGGAGCTACACAAGCATTGGTTCCCCTCAATGCTGGGTCGAAAATATGAAGAGCTTGTTAATGCTCTTTGGAGATGTTATTTTCACCCTGGGAAGCTTTCACCTGAGATGTACTATACAGAAGATCATCTTTCAGCTTCAATCCTTTCCTGTTCTGTTTTCATTCCTGCAGACTGGCTAAAGCCTTACAGAACTTCAAGTTGTCTGTGAGACTCTGTGGTTTCACTGACAATGAAACATAGAGCTGCTGTTTCTACCCTTCCACATACCCCTGTCAAGTTTCACCAGCTGTAGCTTTACTTTGTCAAAAAAAAAAAAAAAACAAACCAACAACTTAATCCTCTGTTTGTAAAACAGAGATAAATATAGCACTAGAAAAACAACTTGAAAACCTGTACTTTTAGAAAGACCTTTTCTTCCACTGCATGACTCTCACACTCATGCCATTTAGAGCATGCTTTTAACACAGCACCTGAAAACAAGCAGGCCACAGGACTAAAAAGCCTATTGCTATCATTGCATCTGCTAGTTCAGTAGAGTACTGCACCTAAAAGAATAATGAGCATTGGAAGGTTTGATGCCAGCCTGAATGGCTGTTAAAGAAACTGCTTGATTCCAGAAATATTTTTTTAAAGCTCCCAAGCAGCATTATTATATGAATAGATCACTTAAAGAGGAAACTTTCTTAACATGGTGACCTAAATGGTGCTCATAAACAAAATTCTTCAGAGACATTTATTCTGTTTCAAAGTGTCGCTAACTGGTTGATAGAATTATGTGTACTCTGAAGATAATCTTCACAGAAAGCTCTTCTGAGTTCTGGGTATGATAATATATGATGGAACAATATTTTAGATACTGGGTATTGTAATAACAGTATAAGTAGAGAAAAGAGGACTTAGCTGACGGGATGTTATTGGAAGGTGACATGCCACCATGGACCTTGATGAAAAGTTGATTCAATCATATTTCAGAAATAATAGTTAAAGAACAAGCTAATTTTCTTCTTTCATTTGCTAATCACTTAGGTTGTAATATACATAATTTCTTCAGTATTTATTTTAATGCTTTCAATTGCTAATATCTGTAAATATTCAATATTATAATTTTAAGATTGACTGGCTCTCCATACCTTTGTATTAGTCTGAATTTCTTTTTTTGCATGGACCACCAGTCTCTTTTCCTTATAGCTTTCTTGTGGCAACATTTACATAAGTGAATATTTGCCTCCAGAACAAGTTGAGATATTAAATTAAAATCAACACTTGGAGGCATGCCTAATAAAATAATAATTTGTTTACAAATTTGTAAAGTATGTACTTAGTGTGATGTGAAAGGAGTCATAGTGAACATCAAAAAATGATCCAAAGAATTTAAAAAAAAGGTGGATTAGACAGTTATCTCTTCCTGGCTTTACTGCAGGGATATGGAATGAAGTGTTCTAAAGTGTCATCTCCAGACACCAAACAAAAAATCTCATGTGCCAGATATTTTTGGAATTAATCTCATGTGCCAGATATTTTTGGAATTATAAAGGTCTAGGTACTTCTGCATTGCATAGAACCTTTCCTAAAACCCTGTACTCTTAATCTTCATCAAAATCATGATACGTTAATTGATACTTACTTTTTTTTTTTACTTAGGACTTTACAGGGATATAATTAGTGTTCTTCATTAGCCTCAATCCTTGTGATTATAAAAACTGAAATTAATTCCATTTTATTCACTTTGGACAAGTACAAAATTATTGTGATCCTGTATGTTACTTTTAATCTGTTACTGTAATTCCTTTGAGATATTACCCTTATTTTTTCTGCATATAGATTTGAGAAGAAGAGGAATTTGTTAGTTGAGAAGCAAAAGAAGATTAAAAAAAGCATGTAATGAAAGTGTTAATACCCAAGAACACATACAACTTTTGCTCTGGAACCAATGGTGCTGTTATGCTCTAAAAAGATCTCATTGTGCAGTCAATAGTGTTAAAATATGGTTCTCTACAATGTCACATGTGTATAGCTGTCAGATTTAAGGCCTTTTCCATCAGAGATTCTCCTACTTCCTTATGTTAATCTGAAGCTACAGAATGTTGATCCCGGACTAGAAATCCTACAGCTGGGTTTTAAAATGAACCAATAATCTCATGGAGGAAGAAGGAATGTTAAAATCTGGGAAAGGTCAAAGCTGATAAAGTTGAAGGTACCATTCTTGCATTTGAATGAGCAATCAATAGCATATATTATTTGACTTGATTTTAAAATGCCTTAGAATCATAAAAACTCTACTCAGTCTGATCTCTGAAGCTTCCTTTCTTTGCTTATAAAAGCAAAACACCACACCTGCATTTCCAACAGAGAAAGGAAAAAGCAATTTCCCATCCAGTGCATTTCAAGGCATGGGCATACAAAGACAGAAAAAAAGATATCTGGTTACTTTGGAGCAATCAGACAAAAAAGGAGTTGTAGAGGAAGGATCACAGCTCTACTCTTATGAAAAAAAGGCAAAACAATAATAGAAACCACATAAAAGAATCTCAGCTTCCATCATCTGGAATGAAACTTAGATTACAAGAAAATGTAAACTGTTTTTCTCATAGCTTCTCAAATGCAAATCTTCTGAGATTCACCAATTATCAGTAGATTATAGATCAGTTCAACATTTTTCATTGATCTCTTAATTTTTGTGGGGCTCAATTTTTTTAGCTGTAAATATGTGGTTTTTTTTTTTTCTTATTTCTGCATTCTTCATGCCCTTGTTTTGTAAACGCACAAAGGATCTGCCTAAGTGGAAATGCTATTCACTGTTCTTCACTGAGTATGCCAGGGCACCTTTCCTTCTGTCCCTATTTATCTGTCTTCTCTGCAGTTTATTGTTTTGTAAGGAGAATGTGTTTTGTCACATTCATGAATTGCAGATCAGTTTCTCATGAACTGGCAGGACTGATAGCAGTAGTTTTTCTTCTCAGCAGTCTATAATTCCACTTCTTTCTCATTGCTTCTCTTTTATGTTTCCCCCTTATCTATTTCTTTCTCCCCATAGATGGGCAAAGCTGCCCGGAATACTAGATGGCAATTACATTCTGCAGATGATTTCTGTAAATTGGTCTGCTTTTCAAGCACTTATAAGCAAAATTATTCTAACTGAGAGGACATCAGCTTAAGAAAAGGAAGAAGAAATATGTGTCATTTACATGGTTGAATATACTGCCTCCACATTAGGAAGTGTCAATCCTATTTACATATGTTAGATAATGTTCATGCACTTTATTCCTTAAAACTCTTTTTTAAACATACCTATTATTTCAAAGCATATTGTTCTAACTATTGCATTTACAACAAAAAAATATCTACTTTTCACCTGCGTGTTTGGTATTCACATAGCTATCTTTTTTTCATTTTTTTAGCTTCAATATAATATATGACAAACAGATTTTTGGAATTACTTAATGATAAATTGGAGAAAGATTATACAAAATTGAATATTTGGGGAAATTTTATTGATGATGGTACTGTATGTTCCATTCTAAAGAACCAAAAAGTTGTTTTATTACAAGCTATATTAATACAATCATAATTTTATGGATCCTTGAATCACAGAATCATAGAAATTTTTTAGTTAGAAGGGACCTCTAAATATTATTTAGCTCAACTCCTTTGCCATGGGCAGGGACATCTTCTGTTAGATCATATTTCTCAAAGGTTCCTCCAGCGTGACTTCAAATGCTTCCAATAACGTGGCATCCACAACTTCTCTGGGCAACTTGTTCCAGTGTCTTGCCACCTTCATCGTAAACAAAATCTTCCTCATCCCCAATCAAATCTACCTTCTTTCAGTTTAAAACTATTACCGCTTATTGTATTACTGCAGGTACTCATAAAAAGTCTCTCCATCTTTCTTATATGCCTCCTTTAAAAACAGAAAGGTTTCAAGAAAGTCTTCTCCAAACCTTCTCTTCTCAATGCTGAATAACAACAACTCTCTCAGCCTTTCTTCATTGGAGAGGTGTTCCATCCCTCTGATCATTTTAATGGTCCTTCTCTGGCCCAACTCTAACATGTCCATGCTTTGTTTTATTAGGGACCCCACAACTAATTCCTCAGGACCCTGGTAAGCCTTCATCTGAGATGTACCACCCTGATGGCACCAGCCACATAACCAGGAGCTGGTAGGCATTATACATCTATTTATGTTTGCCCCAAACCCTCCAACCACTAAAATGGAGGAAAAGATAAACATTCACTCACACCCCTGCCCCTGCTTTGAGGTTCAGGGGTTTGAGAGGTTTGGGAAGAGAGATTACCACTGTAAACCGAGGCAAAAAGTTTCAAGTGTTTCAGTCTTCTCCATGTGGGTTGTCACCAGTTTTCACTCTTATTTATCAGGATGGGTACATGATCTTTAATATTGCTTTTCTGGACCATGTACATATAGAAGTCTTATTATTCTTTTCATCCCTTGCCAAATTCAGCTCTAACTATACCATATCTTTCCTGATCCTGTTTCTAAACTTCTGGGCAGCATCCCTATATTTTTATCAGGAAACACATTCTCGGTTCCACTGCCTGTTCATTTTGTTCTTATATTTAGTTTGACCAAGTGTTCCTTACTCAGTCATACTGATCTCCTGCCTGCCTTTCCTGTTTTCTTACACTTGGGAGTTAAGACCGATTGTGCTCTAAGAAAAATATCCTCAAAGAGCTGCCAGCTCTGTTCAGTCCCTTTATCCCTGAGGGCAGTTTCCTAGGGGGTCCCATCCACTAATGCTTTAAAACCTGAAAGTATCCTCTCCTAAAATTCCTGGTCTTGCCTGTACTCTTCAGCTGGCCCACATCCTTCAAGATTGCGAATTCCACCAGGGCATGATCAGTGCAGCTCAGGATGACATCAGTCTTGACCTCTCTAGTTAGTTCATCAATATTTGGACATGTTTCTTACTTGCAATGGCTAAAATGAGATAATTATAAGAAAATATACTTCCAGAAGCAATTAGAGGTGTAGTTAAGCATTTTTTCAGTAACAATAGTCAACTGAAATAACAATATATACAGAGTAGTAGAATTAATATTTGACACTGAAATATTAAATCAGTAAAAGTACGCAGGTATTGTTTATTTCTAAAATCACTGAGTAAGTGAAACATTTTACTTAATATCCGGGGCAGATCAAAAAGTTGACCTGTATGTACTAACTTATTTTGAGAAAATGAAATTAAGTGACTTAAAATTAACAATATTGCAGTTCTATGGTTTAAAATTGTCATTTCAAAGGCTCATTGAACTGAAAAACATGGAAAAACCCCTTTATTATACCGGGAATAATAAAGCCTGATGGCCTGTAGTATTATAATACTACATTTCAGGAAATTATGCTAAAGTAGATATTGATAGTTTAATTCAAGTATTCCACAGCTGTAACTGATGCATTTTTTAAGTGAAGAGAGAGAGAGAAAGAGATTGCTTATTATTTTTTTCATTTAGTTTTGTTTCGATATATTTATTTTGCTATCTTAAGTGAATGTGTCAAGTGTCATCTTTCATAACTATGAATTTTGTAAAGGCTGCAGTTGGAATGATTTTATTAGGATAAGGCAAATGAAAGATTGTGCTACTAATGTTTCATCATACTAAATGCAAGGCAACTAACTTTTTTTTTAAAAAGCTGCAATGCCTGGAAACTGTGATATAGACTTGATAAGGTATCTGGAGTACTAGCATGGCAATCAGACATTGTTATGGTCCCAAAGATCTTTAAGAGATGTATAAAAATTTTAGTGGAAATTAAAGATACTCAGCATTTTGAACTACATGTGTATACTGTATACTCTGGTACAGAAGTGGAAACAGAGTGCATTCTTGTGTTTAACAAAAATTACTGAGAAGGCAATTAGCAATTGTTTGAGTTATACCTGCTTCACTACAGAAAGAGAGAGGTAAGTTTAAATAAGGAACTAGAGAACACCGGAAAAAGTCTTGCTACTACCTTGCTACCTTGCTACTGCCTTGCTACTACTTTGCTGTCTGAAAAAAACCAAAAATACCTGTAGCCAGTCACATAAATAATGTAGGTAAAATATTGAAAGGCTACAATAAAATATATAAAAAATAAAAAAATCATAAATTCTCGGTATAACAAGAAGATCTATTTGCTCTTTCAGTCCCCTAAATAAAAAAGTGATGACCTAACAGAAAAAGGGGAACTTTCCCAGTAAGACTTTGCTGTCATGCCATTTTCTTTTTTCTGTAGGGATGCTCAGCCTTGATGGAGTTGTCCCTGTTAGTACGACAAAAGCTTGGAGTATGTAGCTACCTACCCAGAGAGGATCTGTTAGCACCCCTGTTGCTGCAGATACATGCATTCCTCACCTCACACTTGCATTATTTGTTTGTGACCTGTGGCTTTTTCAACTGACTTAGACAGGTAGGAATATTTTTATCTTTTTTTTCCCTTCTTTTCTCCCCATTTTTGTCATGAGAGAATTGACACATAATCCTGCATAGCTGTTCCCAGCCACATGTGTTGTCCCTGCCCAAAGGTTAAGATGAGTAGAAGGCTTTCTGAAAATTCTCTGAACTAAAGCTATTCAGAAAGAATGTGAAAAGCCTTTTATTTATTCAGAAAAATATGCTTTACACAACATTTTTCATGGACTCATATTGACTGAAGTAAAGTGCCATATGGGGAAGAAATACGTAGAAAAGTTTCCTAGGTTTAGTTTTAGGAGATTGTTGTATTGATTATTTTATGGTATGTATGAGGTACTCCTACTGTTGGCCTAGCTTCATATAGCAGTTCCAATGGATTTATTTTAAAAGATCTTTGCAAGTTCCTGTAGCTTAATGATAACTGAGATATTGTTTCTGGATCATTACATTGGAAATACATGTCATATCATTACACGAGAAGTTTTATCACTAGGTTCAATTTAATAGAACAGAAATAAAATGTTTCAGTCTAGTCCATTCTGCCCAAAACCTGAAAATCAAGGGAAGCATATTTATAGACTTGCAGATACTAATTTTGAACTGAAGCAATATTTTGAAGAATTTTCTAAGGTTTCCATATTACTCCAGAGATGCACTGATTAATTGAATTCTGTCTTTAACGTCTGTAAATTTCACATATTAAAACAGTAATGAAAGCCTACTCAGGGTTAAAAAGTGTACATTATGTACCAGTGTACATTCTGTACATTATGCTACCATTTTGTTACCTGGTCAGTCACTGCTGTCAAGTGCTTTTGCATTTTTCACAGCCATTGATATTGGCTCAAATAACTTAATAACATTGACAGACTTTTCCACTTCACTGCTCAGCTTCTTTTCAAGATCATTAATGAATAAATTAAAAATTATGGAGTCAAGTGCAAATCTCTGAGGGATTCTTCTGATAATCTTCTTCCCTTGTGTAAACTAACTGTTTCTGCTGCTTATTTTCTTCCTCTTATTGAGCAGTTTATGTATCCCTTTCGGCTCCCTTTTCCACTGTCATGTCTTTAAGAGCCTTTGGTAGAAGACATTGTTCATCCTGTTTACTCCACCCTGGAGGCTTGCTGAATTCTTCAGAGAACTGTATCTTTGTAAGAATTCCTCTGCAAAAGCCATGTTGCTCTTCCCTAGTTGTTCATTTTTATTAACCATGATAGTTTATATTTATTCAAGTGCACATCAATTCTAGTTTTCAGCCACTTTCAACTAATTAACCTGCTGGATATGTTAAGCTGCTGGTCAGGTCTTGGATTCCCCTATGGCCTTCTGAAATAATTGATGTCATGTGTGTCAGTTCTCTACCTTCATGCTGTTTCTGAAAGTTTTGTGATTTACTTGGTTCGCTCTCAAGCCTCCCTAGAGCCCAAATGTAAATATCAATCAGTTTTAATTTTATCTGTTCCTTCCATAACTTCTGCTTAGAACTGCATGTATCCTTTTATGTGTCTGTAGCTTAAAAAAGGTTCCATTCAAAAATCTCCACGAACTTACTGATGCTAAATGGATATAAACAAGTAATTTTTCTTCTCTACTGTGGCCTCCCTTCCTTGGTATCAACTTTGAACAGTTTGATTCATTTTCTTGTGCTAAAGACTAATTAGAAAGTTTCTTCCTCATATGTTTGAAAATGGATTTATTCTTTGGTTTTGTTATATGTGCAGGTAGTTTCTCAAATTATTTTTTTTGATGCTGCCATTTTGTGGTTTTACATCTAACTGGCCTCTTAGTGATTATTATTCCTTCTATCATCCAAGTTTAAACACAGCTTAACCTTTTTAAAGGATTTAACTTTTTAATGGTAAGTTCTAACCTGTTGGATTTTCTCAAGTCTTTGCTATTAGGTTGTCTTCATTTACTTTGAGAAGCCATAGGGTGATATTAGATAGTCATTGTGCCACTGGGAATGATTAATCTCTGTAACCTTTTTCTAACAACTTTTCTCATTTATATGCAATTTCTCTTGTTAAATCAATCAGAAGTAGACCTTTTAATTTAGTAGCATTAGGATTTTGGAATCCAAGTGTCCCATGATTAGTCATTACACAGCGACTTCTAATGATATCACTTGAACCGATTCTTGCAAGTTGGTCTGGGCCAAACCTAAAGAAATGTCATTGACATGGTCTAGACATTTAACCTCAAAATTATACAGAGATGTGATGTTCACTCAGGTTACCAGAGAGAACCTTATTCTGTTGCCTTTTACCTTTTCTTTCAGGTTCCAAATTCTCCTTTAGTATTGTGAAGTCTCTGCCAACATCTTTATCAGGTGAAGTAATGTATTCCCAAGAGATGTTTCTTTATTTTTCTAATATCATCCTGGAACATTTTATGAGATGGATTTTGCATTCAGTATGGAGAATGAAGTGTCTGTCTTGTTCAGTTTTGTGCAACTTTGCAAAGTACAATACAAGAAAAATATAAGATAAGATAGCCCTGTGACTTGAGAGCCAAATTGTGATTTTACACAAGACAATGAAGCAGGGTCTCTGATCCCTCCATGGATGCTAGGAACACCCCAGCACTTCCCAGTGAATCCCAGTGCATCCCAGTTCAGCAGGAAGGGTATTTGAGCTGCCGTAGGGGCATCCCCCAGGGATGCTGGGGGCCTCGGGAGTTGGGGGGGGGCTGCTGGCAATCCACAATCTCCCTATCACCCCATCTCCCCCATCACCCCCATCTTCCCATGGACTGGACTCCGTGGTCCGGTGGATCTCTTCCGGCCTGGTGATTCTGTGGTTCTCTGGTTCTGGGTGCAGAGCACCTGGGCTCTCTTGGGGACTCCTCCCTCCCCAGGTGTTGCTGCTTTGCCCTCTCCAAGGGATACCTTTTTCTTCCCGAGGGGGACCAACAGCCTCTAGCTGTGCCCAGCCGGGCTGCAGGCGAGGGATACATCTCCTGGCATCACCTCTGCCCTGGCATCACCGGTGAGTCCCCATGGCACACCCTGCCTCCTACGGGAGCATGACAGGGGGGGAGAAAGGCTGGGGGGCCTGGTGGCCCCCCAGCCAGGTAGGCAGGTAGGAATTATTGGGAGGGTTGGTGGCTGATCTGGTCTTAACTCTCAGCAGGGCTGACCCCTCTGTGTGCCCTCGGGCTGTGAGGAGTTATCATTCTGGGGTGGGTGAGGGTCAGTGGTGGGACAGAAGCCCTTTGGAATTGGGGCTCCTTGCTTGGTGAACTGTGGGTCCCTGTTGTGTGCCTGCTGAGGGATATGAGTTAGTGAGTGACAGGAAGGGTTGGACTCGATGATCCAGTGGGTCTCTTCCAACCTGCTGATTCTATGACTGCAGCTTCCTCTTCTGTATGCACTAATGTATATTAGTTTGTAGCTGTTTTTTGGCTCGTATGCTGCTGTGCTTAATTCTTGGTATTTTAAAATCACTCAGCTTTCTTAGAGTACTGTCTATGTAGACATTTCCAATATTCTAGTCACTTGCATCTCTGAATCACACAATAATGTAAAAAATAAGATGTTGATGGGAGCATCACAGAATCAAATGGAAAGATCAACATGATCAGCAAGTGTTCAATTTATTGAGCTTAGCTGTTTCTTTATTGGCTAAACCACTACACGTACTAAGAAACCAAGTTACAATAAAATTAACTCTATTGATAGTTCTCTTTAATTGTTTTTCTTTCAGCTGGTACTTGTTCCCACTGTTGTACTCCTTTCAGCTGCCCTTTGTTTATCTTTTGGCTGTCTGTTTCAAGGCCTTGTTAGAATTGTTCAGTATCACAGCATCCAGGCCTTGTTCTCTGTAAAATGTTCCCACAATAAGACACAAAAGAAATGTGACATGCAAAAAGAAAGCTTAAATGGTTTATTTTAATGTGTTGATTTGGTATGTCACAAGCTATCCCACTAACCTGACCACACAAATCTTTGCAGTATTTTTTCTGGGCTGTATTTGAGTCATACTGATTTAATTGATATCAAACCCTCTCATGTGAATATCAGTAAAACGTATAATTGAATTTTGTGTTAATGTTTTTAATATATCCTAGAATCCCCTTGCATCTTTTCAAAACAAGGGAGAAAACCTCCCAAAGAAGAAAAATTGTAGAAGATTCTTGCTAAGACTTAGACAGGTGTGGTCCAGAAATTGCTTCCTTCAAACTGAAATATCAAGAATAAAATCAGGTATATTTCAAAGGGGTACATGATAAAACATTATATTCTTATGTTTTAATTGCTGAAGAATTCTAAAGTAAAATGAAAACTACTGGACAAATCTATGAGAAAGATGTGCTACCTTTAAATGCCTGTATTTATATTGACCTAATATCCTGAAAGTCTTAATTTGGTAAAGCTCTCTGTCCCCTTCCCTCCTCCTCCTAACTTGCATCTTGAGAACTGTAGTTCTCCAGGCATCATCTGTACAGGAAAAAGAAGAGACTGACTTTCATGCTGGATGCCTGCAGTAGTTTGACTTGACCCCTTCAGCCTGAAGCACTTCTGACAGCTGAAAATCTAGTATGGTTTGGGTCCAGAGGGGCCAGTCCTTCTGTTCTTGGTAAGAGGTGCAACAAAGTTGTCACCTCACTCATAAGAGTAAGACTTTTGTCTCATTAACTATCCAGGAAGTTGTTCTTCAATGAAAAGTCTGCTTCAGATTTGCTGATTTCATATGTGAACATTCTCCACACTGGTGCGTTATGACAGATTATTGAAACGGCTGCTGCAGTGTGGGTGCCTGACATTGGTGAAGACAGTGAGAGCTGAGCTAGGAAGTGGCTATAGGCTTTTAAAATGTGAAGTAAAGCTCTTGTGCCTCTCCTTCACTAAGGTAGTATCGCAAGAATATTTTCCAAACACTTCCCTGGTTGTTCTGTTATGTTAAATCGGAAATCTAACACCACACAGTTTTCTTCTGGGGGGGCAATAAATATAGACAATCACATCTGTCTTCCTGAGTGAGGATTCAGATTACTACAGGCTGCTATTAAAATGTAGTTTAGTGATGCTGTTGTAGATTAACTTACCTTTCAATTATCTTGTCTATCCAGTTTACATGAGACCTAGCTAAACGCCACTGGTTAAAAACCTTCTAATGTTAGTCAGCAACAGATTAAAAGATATTGTATTATCTGCCTTTCTTCTACAACTATGAAATTGTTCAACACCTCCTGAACAACAAATTGGTTTAATAGGAGTACTTGAAAACCATTAATACTTAAACAAAACAAACAAAATCAAAAAAAACCCCCAAACTGAATGCAGCTATCTGTTTCACTTTTCTCAGACAAGCACAATTCAATGACATGGAAGTGTCAGAAGTGAAAAACAATACCAGAATTCAACAGAGAACTGTAGAATTTGCATTTTGAACTTGTAGACACTGCATCTTGTCTGCTAAACTTCTCTGCCTACGCTTACACTGAACCAGAATAAGTGGAAATTGTCCAACATCTAGAGAGGAGAAAATGAAATGAGATCACATTCCTATTGGTTAATGTGTTCATCATTTGTATGTGTCTCTGCCCATGGTGGGGAGGGTAGGGGTGTGGGTGTTGGAACTAGACGATCGATCTTTAAGGTCCCTTCCAACCCAAACCATTCTGTGATTCTATGTTGCTACTATATTGGAGTTGGTAAGTCTGAGCTTATGAGTTGAAGTAAGAAGCGGTGAAATAGAAGTAATTAGACCATTATAAGCAGATTCGTTTACTGCAAATCCAGTAGGCTATTAACACATATCAGGGTCTAAACATTCATTGTAATGACAGTTTACTCTAGTGCTTCATGACTTGTACAGTTCCTGTACTTCACATTTTCCTGTTTTCATAGTATCCATGCTCCAATACCTTTCCAAAAGGTAGGTTTCGATTTTATGAAATACTGACTGATAATTGAGAGATAACTATTCCAAGCTCCTTTTAGTTAAAATGATTCTGATCTTACTGTGTGCTTTCTTACTTAATTCTGTGTTTCAAATCCCCTATGTAAATTTCACAGGTATTTTCAAATGACGATCATCTGATGATCCTTACACCTTTTTTTACACAATGAAAGGTAATGTGACCATGCATATTCTAGAAAACTCTTCCAGGCACCTTTTTAAAGTTAGTATCATTCAGGCTTACATGTTAGTACTGGTTGTCTTTAATCTAAAGGAAGTTACAATCACTCTATTAATTTCCAAATATGTTCAGACACACACTTGGATGACAGTAAAGATTTCTGGTTTAATGACAAAGTAATGCAAAAAGACATTATTTATACATCTGCAGGAAGAAAGACATTATTCAGTTACTTTTAAGTACATACACATGGTAAATCAGTGTTTTTCCTTCAGCTATCTTTTACATAAAATTGTACTTAAATCTGAGTTTTCCTTTTTTTCAAGCCAAACCTGTTGGGGTTTTTTTTATTTTGTTGTAATCCATGTCGCTCCATCTTCTCTTGAATTAGGAACAGATTAAGACAAGCACAAGAAAACAAAACAGGTACAAACATTCTTGGAATAAGGACTGTGTAGTTTTTATACCATTTTACACAAAATATCCTCAATGGAATAAGCCTCAGACTTCTGAGGTGGAGCATCTAACACTTCCCTGGGCAACCTGTGCCAGTGCCTCACTGCTCTTGTAGCGAAGAAATTCCTTTGTTCAGCAAATCCAATGGCCCAAAATATCTGCTGTGCTATTCTTGTTCTTACACTGACTTGGAGAGAATCTGTGTCAAATGGACATGAGAACAACATCACTCAGTGATGCACGAAGCTAACTTTATTTAATAAGCTATAATAGGTGAGTAATAACTTGTAGTCTAAGCTTTCTTTTCCACAACGTTCACAGACTTCTTGTTTACAATGATCCAAACTCTCCAGTCCAGCTGTGCACAGCACCACAGATCTGGTGGAACAACATCAGTCTAATTTCTCAATGTATCTACTGGGAACCCGACTCCTAGGCAGAGCTGTTCCATCTTGGACTCAGTCTCCTTCACAGTGTTGAACATCTATGTGTAGAAATTGCCTCCCCTCCCCAGAGACTGTAGGCTTTACTTTTTTTTGCTTTCTAAATTAGATTACAAAAGATGCTAATCATGTAGCCCAAGTCAATTTCTTTGAGTTTCCTTATACTGGAGGCAATTTAGCATTTTCTACATGAATTTCTATCACACTCTGGTGATCTCATGCTCCCAAATGTATTACAAAGGTGTGAATTTGATAACAGCAATAGAAGATATTTTATGTGTCCTTTTTTATTGTCCAGTGAATAGATACAGTCATTCAGAGTTTTGAATACGTAGTCAAGATCTCATTTATCAGAGCAGTGCTTTCAGGCAATCTTTACTCCATGAAACATATCAGGGGAACATGAGTTGCTGGGCTTAGAGTGAGGAAGGACTTTACTTTCAGGTCAGATTGGCTGGGATATTGGGCTTTTTTTTCATGTTCCTGTGCTGTATTGGGCAGCAGATGTTGCCTGAGAAGCCTATACTTCTCTAAATGCTTTCTGTCATCACTGAAGCATCAGGCACAAGGGTCCTTTTGCTTTTCTTCCTCCTAACACAACCATGCGTCTGGTTTGCATCTTTGTTTTCTTTCCTCAGACTAGGAAAGAAACTATGATTTCTTCATATTTTTGAAAAATATTTAGGTTCAAGGCAGTGGGTATGAGGCAGAAAGTTCCCAGGACCCTGGGGTGGGAAAGATTGGTCTATTATAGTTCAAGAAAGCATCCTAAACCCTCAGTAAGTTTCTTGGCTTACCCAATTGAAAATAGTTAATTGGGAAAAAAAATGTTTTTTGTGGAGATGACAACTCCTCTGTTGGTAAAATATGGCAAATAACCCTGGTAAAAATCAATATGGCCAAGCTATTAAACTCCAAACTATTTTTCTTATTTAAATTCTTACTTATTATTGAACCCTTCTTCTTTGACTATATTGTCACTTAAAAATACCACTGTAATACAGGAAAAATATGGTTTTTCTATGCTATTGATTGTACTCTGCATGAGTATAAATGGTGTCACTAGATGGAAGGCAGATCAATAGGTCAGAACTTACTGATGACATAAAAATTCCACCAGGATTCAAGATAAATACATCAAGTCTTTCAACTGTGGTTATAAAAAATTGCCCATTTCTTTTTACAAGTTGTTTTAAAGAAGTTGAAAACAGTTACTTACCTTACAGTCTATTCTGCTGTGGCAGTTTTATTGTCTTCTGGCATGTGATGGAAACAGTATATATTTTCAATCTGGAATGGTTTAAAATATGAAAACACTAACCTCTGGATAGCCCTTCATCAAAAAAGAAAATCTCACCTCCAAGGTCTTTTAAGAGAAACAAACCACTGAGATACCATTGGAGAAAGTGGATACGTGCAAGCAAGAGATTAAATATATTTATATTAAAAAAAAGGACACACACACCCCTATCCCCTGTTATGAAAAAGGGCTCTACTTCAAGTTTGACATTTTGTCTTTAATTTGCATTTAGTAGCAAACTCATTCAAAAACTGTAGCTGAACTGGGTTAGATGCAGGAATACATGTGATCCCTCTGTAATCGGGAAATCCAATGTAAATGACTAATATTAAGCGCTGGCTGTAGGTATGAGGTCAGCTAAGCTACAGTGCATCATTTCTAGATGCCCAGGGAGGATCATTATGGCTCAAAAAGCTATCTTCAGTGATGTAAGGAAACTTGGTTCAGTATTCCAGCTTATTGTGAGAAAGATTAAAGCACCACTAGGTTGTAAGGGCAGAACACTTGAATCCTACGTTATTCTAGGGTATAGTTGCAATGCCACTATATCAGGCTCTTTATCAGCAGATAGAGATTTTGCATTTGAACTAGCGGGCATGCATCAAGACTAAAGAGATGGAAAAAAAAACCACAAAGAAAATTAATATGTAAGAATGACCAATGTTATTTTAACTAAATAGAGAACTTGGTTAACCGAAACATTTCTTTTTTGTCCCACTGCTGTCCTCACAGTGCCGCTCCTCTGTGTTTGACAATTGCAAGACAAGAGAAAACAGGTCATAAAACTCAGACATGTATGACTTCTATCAATGACAATAGAAGTCTTTTCATAAGCATAAAAAGCAAGAGCTGACCCTTTTGCAGCTTAAGCCCATGCTACTGAAAAATGTGATAGAAAAAAAAAATTCTCAGTTTTTACTCAAGATTTTACTCAAAACCACTTATTTCCGGGCTAAACCACAGTGATGATTGCTAAAATTGTACCCAAAGTGTAACATTCAGTCCAGCAATGGAGTATGCACCACCTGAGCTTAGCTTCAAACATCCAGCAGGGACTTCTTTTCCCTAACAAAAGCAAACAATGCAAATACATATTTGGGTCACAGGCCCATGTTGTCACAGACCTTTCTTTTCACATAATAAATAATCAGACATAGAATCTGGAATTTTCCAGAAAGGTGACTTGATTTGTTAAATGCTACATGCATATAACCACAATAATGTCAATAGAACGGGTTGTTTTTATAGGCAAATGTTCTGCTTCTGTATAAGTGCAAATCTGTTTACTGGAAAAAACAATTAGAATGCAGCAAAGATGAATTTTAAAATTTTAAGTTCTTGAAGTAAGCCACTTCAGGAAATGATAAATATTCATTTGAGGGGGAGCATAGTTTATTTTAATGACTTTTTGTATTCTATTAAATGACCAGAAAAAAAGCATCAGCTTTTCCTGGTGTACTTCAAAATCAAGTATTAGCATGATTCTGAAAAAGCAACATCATAAAGTTATTACAAGTGAAATGTGATCATAGAGTCATAGAATAACCTGGTTGGAAGAGACCCACCAGATGATCGAGTCCAACCATTCCTATCAAACACTAAACCATGTCCCTCTGGTCCTTGTCCACCTGTGCCTTAAACACCTCCAGGGAAGGTGAATCAACCACCTCCCTGGGCAGCCTGTTCCAATGCCCAATGATCCTTTCTGTGTAAAACTTCCTCCTGATGTCCAGCCTAAATCTCCCTTGGTGGAGCTTGAGGCCATTCCCTCTTGTCCTGTCCCCTGTCACTTGGGAGAATAGCCCATTACCCACTTCTCTACAACCTCCTTTCAGGTAGTTGTAGAGAGCAATGAGGTCTCTCAGCCTCCTCTTCTCCAGGATAAACAACCCCAGCTCTCTCAGCCGCTCCTCATAGGGTCTGTTCTCCAGCCCCTTCACCAGCTTTGTTGCTCTCCTCTGGACTCACTCCAGAGCCTCAACATCCTTGTTGTGCTGAGGGGCCCAGAACTGAACACAGGATTGAAGGAGCAGTCTCACCAGTGCCGAGTACAGAGGGAGAATAACCTCCCTGGACCTGCTGGTCACACCATTTCTGATACAAGCCAGGATGCCATTGGCCTTCTTGGCTACCTGGGCACACTGCTGCCTCATGTTCACTTTGCTGTCAACCAACACCCCCAGGTCCTTCTCCTCCTGGCAGCTTTCTAGACAGACTTCTCCTAGTCTGTAGCTCTGCATAGGGTTGTTGTGCCCCAAGTGCAGGACCCGGGGCTTGGCCATGTTAAACCTCATGCCGTTGGACTCTGCCCAGCAGTCCATCCTGTTTAGGTCCCTTTACGGAGCCTCCCTACCCTCCAGCAGATCCGCACTTCCACACAGCTTAGTGTCATCTGCAAACTTGCTAAGGTTGGTGAAGACATTGAAGAGGGCTGGAACCAGCACTGAGCCCTGGGGACCCCCACTTGTAACTGGCCTTCAGATGGATTTAACACTATTTCCCACTATCCTCTGGGCCCGGCCAGCCAACCAGTTTTCTGCCAAGGAGAGTGTGCGCCTGTCCAGGCCAGAGGCTGACAGTTTCCTAATCAGAATGCTGTGAGAAACTGTGTCAAAGGCTTTACTGAAGTCCAGGAAGATACATCCACAGCCTTTCCCTCATCCAGCAGCTGAGTCACTTTGTCATAGAAGGCGATCAGGTTAGTTTGGCAAGACCTGCCTTTGGTAAACCTATGTTGACTGGGCCTGATCACCCGGTTCTCTTGCATGTGCTTCAAGATAGCACTCAAGATCACCTGTTCCATGACTTTCCCTGGCACTGAGGTCAGACTGACTGGCCTCTAGTTCCCCGGATCCTCCCTGTGACCCTTCTTGTAGATGAGCACTATATCAGCCAGCCTCCAGCCCAGTGGAATTTCCCCAGTCTTCCAGGACTGTTGGAAGATGATGGAAAGGCATTTGGCCAGCATATCTGCCAGTTCCCTCAATACCCTTGGGTGAATCCCATCCAGCCCTATACACTTGTGGGTATCTAGCCGGGCTAGGAAGTGTCTGATCACCTCCTCTTGGATCATGGGAGCCTCATTTTGCTCCTGTAGCTCCGGAGTTTGTACACAGGCAGAACAACTTCTTTGCAATTAAAGAAATCATCATATCATAAGAAATCATCATAATGAGAATTGTCTTGTAAGAGCTCAGTTCTTTTGGATTGAACTTTAGCTATACAGTTTTTAAGGGCTTATCACGTTCCCAGATGAGTTAATAGATATTTAGAGATCCCTTGATGAATATTGAAATTTTTGTTTTTTCTTGCCTTTTGTTTTTTTCCAGCTACAGTCACTTGGTAGTACATATTCAAAAATGATGACTGTTAAACAGCCAAAAGGAATGAGTGACATGCAGCAATTTTACTCGTAGTCAGACAAGAAAAGCTGTTATAACAGTTATATACCTTCAAACGGCCTTATGAGTATAGTACTGTAATTATGGAAGCTTTCATAGCAACTCTGAAAGTCTACTAGGTGTTATAGGAATGTGAGTTTATTTTTATCCTGGTTTCCTAGGAAGAAAAGTTTTATGCAATTGTATTGTCCATGTTCATTTATCTGTCTGTCAGTCAATGAGTCTCCCCAACAACTTCTGAACCCAGTATCCAATTTCAACCAAATTTGAAAGTGCACCTGAGGACTCAAAGCTATTAAATTTCTACAAGTTTCATGAAAATAAAGTATTGCATAGAGGTTGAAGGTTCCAATTAGTATTCCCTTGAGTGAAAGATCACATTTTGAGTATAAAAGGTTTACCTTTTCTCTTTGTCTGACAACTGGCTAGTTAACATGTTTGTACAGTTGCATGCTCATAAAGCCAGTTATACTCTGTGCTGTCCAGATGAAATTATTTCAGTGAGTGGAAGAGAATGCAGAGCCATTTGACATTAACTGACAATCCCTCACACTTCCCTCTCTAACCCCACCCCACCACAGAAAAAAAAGGAAAAAAAAAAAAAAAAAGGAAAGGCTTAATTGTTTTGATTGATCATAAAAGAATCTGCTTCATTTCTTTTGCTCTTGATCTGGATTCTAACACAGAATTCCTATTACTTTCCTTGGAAATTTGTTTTCTGGATTTATATTGTGCTATTGATGAGTTCACAGCAATATTTTATCTCATTTAGAACTCCTTAAAAAATATGTATTCCTTTTTACAGTGAGCTTTTAATGCACTAATTAATTATCACAGCATCCTTATGAGACAGTTACTTGTTATTATCCGTGTTCCTCAGAAACTGATTTATAGTAAAACATCGGATTGTCTCTATGTTGATGAGCAAAATTGGATCAGTGTTGTTCTGATCTCTGTCAAAAAGAAAAAAAAGCAATTCACAAACTTACTATCCCCCTCCTCAGCTATACTTGATAGTTCTAGTGTGTAATTTACATCAACATTTTCAATATCTTTAAAGAAATCAACTTTTTTATTTTGCATGTTAAAACTTGGTCAACAATTACACCTTACAGAGTTTTCTCCTTTGCTCATTTGATAAGGATTAATTTAATACATATTTACAGTATCATAGGGATTATTGTGGTTTGAGGTCATCATAGAAATCAAGGAGTTAACATATCAGAGAAATGGCTGAACACTTTTGCTAATTAAGTGTACTGTTAACATAATGTGGTAATGCTGTGTTTGGTATTTGCCAGTGTGAAATAATCTCAAAGAAAGAGTCTGGAAAAACTGATACAGTACAGAATCACGGAACAACCAGGTTGGAAGGGACCCATTGGACCATCGAGTCCAACCATTCCTATCAAACACTAATGAATAAACACGATGAGCTGGTAAACACCAGGGTTGGTCATTCAGTCCCAAAGAGTCAGTTTACAAATTTTTCTGCTTTAAAATTCTGCCTAGAATTTAACTCAGAAGTACTCACCAAGCATGTAAGCATCAAATTCCCATCCACTTTCTACTACAAAATTTGTCCCAGTGATATTTTGTGGCAAGGAGTTCTTTCAGTGAATGACACAGAACAGCACCACATTGTCCCTTTTTGTCTCCTAAAATAAATGGCAAAGAGATTTACCGTTTTGTGCTTTTTCTTCCCTCTGGTATTCATAATTCTGTTTGACATGACAATGCATTTCTATTCTTCACTAAAATAAACCAACATATTTCAGAAAATCTTCTTTTGTGTTTTTTTTTCCACTGCTTCGACTGATTCACATTTACTCTTGGTGAGTCTTCTGTGCCATTTCCATTTTTGATTAAATTGACCAGAACTGAGCACTCTACTATAGCTAATCTGTGTAACTGGTTCCTAGTTCTTTTTCCTGAATAGCTGTGCCTGAGCAATGGCATGTACTCCTCAGCATGGCCAAACATTTCATCTAAACCTATGTGCCATGCATTGCTTTGTAGTTGTTAACATTACCTTCCCATGGCAAATACTGCGCAGTCTCTTGTCTTTACCTAACTGCCCTGAAAATCTTTACAATATATTCTACTGCTTATATTTTCTGCTTATATCCTGTTCTAAGTCATTAATTACTGCACTGGATTCTTCTAGTGTTGCCTTTAAAACTTGCACCTTTCCACAGACAGAAAATACAATACATGTTTAATGTTTCTTTTCTTTTTTTCCACCCTGAATTTATGCACCTAGCTATTTGATAATTAAAGCTAATTATGCAAATTAGAGCTCACAAAATTACAATAAATCAGCATTACATTTAGGGCCAAGGCTGTACTTGTGAGATGAAACAATGGAAAATCTGTAGCAGTATGCAGATCCTCACTACCGTTGTAAGGCTCCAGAAGCTCCATCTCCACCCTGTAGCAAAGCACAACAGGCATAAGAAGTTATCACAGGACTTCACTAACAGCATATACCAAATGAAGGTCATAGCCATTGTCTCTGTAGCCTCTACTCCTGTTAAACTGCATCTTGATTGGAGCAGTGGGAGTACCTTGAGGTCCTGTGCCACATGCCTAAACTCATGACTTCCTAATTTACTTTGAAGTATAAGGATGTGGTGTGAGCTCTTCTTTCTCCTACTGTGCTTAATCACAATTCAATTATTTGAATTTATATTGACAAAACTTGAGCAAAGTTTCCATAGTAACCATAATGATCAGAACACTGTAATGTGGTATACAAACACTGTTTGGTTTGGCAACTTAAAGTGTGATAAGGCCAAGTAGAATCTGTGGCTGCATTCACTGTTTTTGAATCTTGCTGACATTTACTTAAGCATCAAGTCTAACGTGGTGCTTAAGGCTACCTTTATCCCTCGGGCAGAGGCAAGACCCTTGAAATGATTTATTTCTCTGTAAAGTAACTTAGATCTGATATATGAAATTAAGCAAGAGGCATCCTCAAAAATTCTTCATCCCATGGTTAAGTGCTCTCAGTTTTAAACTGCCACATCTTTTGGCCTCTAATGCATAATGCTACCTTGCATCTCCTTCCCTCCATCAGGATTTCTGTTATCCATGGTAAATAACATGTAAAGTCACATCAATTTTCAGATCTAGTCAATTAGCACAAAGGAAAATGCAGGAAAATAGCATGAAGAGGGGGCTAATTACTATATGTGAGGGCAGAGCAACCTAGGATCCCAGTGGGGTACTATATGAAAATAATCATCCCAAATGTTAAGTGACTATATTAACGTAACTTACATAAATATGCAAGTTTATGTTTTTTAAGATGTGATCTTCATTAGCTCTTGGCATCTTGGTTTTCCACACAAGTGACTAAGACTAGAGGAATTTGTCAAAACTATGGAGACTTCATCTAATTTTAGGATGCAAGCCCTTCTGTTAATTGCCCTTTTTTACCCATCTTAGTTAAAACTACGTTAGTTATTTTTTTTGCCATAAATACAGTCAAGAGAAGTTACATTCGCTGTTTTATGTACAGTTCTCTATCTTTTTCTGTCAATTGAAATGTCTCCTGTTGTTCTTCCCCCTCCATGCCACCTGTATTCATATTTCCAAACATATGACCTTTTATCAACAATGAATCCTCTGTTTACACATAGACTTTTTACTACCGATGTTATACTCGCCTCCTTAGAAACTTTTATTTACTTTAAACATAAACATCTATAAGAAGGATCTGGCACCTCCTTCCTTATTTTGAATAAGTTGTCTCAGTAAGTAAATGATGGAAAGTTCTATTCTAGTCATCTAATACATTTGAAACCCTGCTTACAATAGGTTTGAAAATCTCTTGACAATAGCAGAAAAGAATGGGAATGCTAATTGGCAACAGCATGCTGCAAGAAAAATTCTAGGCACTGAGCTTTCCATTCTTTTTCTGAAGTAACCTTTCTTCTGACTCATTTTCCATGTGATAAAAAGTACTCTCTAGATCTTCTAGCATTGTCTTGTCAAAGTTCTCCTAGAAAAACTAAAGATGATGTTCAGATAGGATAATTTCTTGACTTCACCAGGTCACGTAGTTGTTTTAGACAATTCTAAATCATCCTGCTTAGGAAAGGTTATTCCTGGAGACTATTCTAGAAAGAATACAAACAACAGAAACAACCAATACTAAAAGAAAATATCTCGAAATTCTACACCTCTATTCACAATCCCCAGTGAATAGTTATACCAATTGAATGCTGTCTTACTCTCACTTTAGTGAAAGGGAAATCAACAGACTCTTTAGACTTCTGCTCTGCCTCTTTATAGCACACATTTCCATGTAGGAATGCATTTTAGTTGTAATCCTTGTTATCCTGCACATAGCACATTTTTGCCTTGCAAAAATTTTTCCTCTTGAAAGACTGGTAAATGAGATCATGTATAGGAATGGACATGGAAGAGGAAGATAAAATTATGTTTTACTGTTTGTTTACTGAGACAGTCAAAGAACACTTGAAAGAAACAGTTTTACATGTGCATGTATTTAGTTTTCTAGCAGAAAAGAAACGTTGGCACATAGGTCCCAGTAAATTGTCCAATGTAAGTTTTTCCCTTGAGAAAATGGTTTAAATTTGTTTCTTAAAAATAAAATAAAGAAAAAATTAAAAATGCAATCCATTCTTCAGCAAGCAACCAGACTCAAATGAGCAGAAAATGACGGGCATAACTGAAGTTTTTATCTAGCTCTAAGGACAGGTATGTAGGTATCTTGCACCTGTTTTCTGAGTAAAGATAGTCTTTACAAATGAAAGATATAGCATTTTCATTTTACTTTCCTATAAGTATTAAATTTGGCTGCATTATAAAAAATTATTGTTATGAGAGTCTAGAAACACAAGGAGGTGCCGAAGCAGATTGATTACTACTGTAAATGATTGTGTTCTGATTCAGACAACAATACTGAAATAACATTTTGGCCCTTTGGTCACAGTTAGTAGAGCATTTGTAAATGTTTAAGCTTTTGTGTATGTTGGAGGTGTCACAAGTGGTTTCATTGTGTTCTGCTTTAGTATTTCCTGCTGTTCCAAAGAAGTGCTATTAAATTATACCAGATGCATATGAACTTTAGTTCTTTTCTAAACTTCTCATGATAAGTATTAAGTAAATATGTAGGAGTGAAAAAGTAAATGTAAACAAATAGGTGCAAATAAGTCTTTTCATGCATTATGTGACTCTCTTTAATAGTCTCCTTCAGCATATGCAACAAAGGCATCAATGAATATCTGACAGAAACATCTATATATTATGTGAACTCTTTATGTTGTTTACCCATGCACATACTAGCAGGTGCAGTCTACGAAGATAAATCCAGTATTATTTATACTCTGGTTTACTGCATGCTGGATGGCAGAGAAAAAAAAGCCATACAGAGTACACATGATTAGTCTTTGCTTGAAGCACACCTAACTACAGGAAAACATGCACAGCATTAGTTAAAGTCCATTTGCTTGGGCAGAAATTAAAAAAAAATGGCTCAGAGAATTGCACATTATTTATGAGCCTGATTAATCAATAACATATTATCCAGACCGTCATGAGACTGAATGACATTGCTGAAAACTGAATGTATTCATTTCATGTGCAGGCAACAATGCAGGACTCCATGGAAAAAGTACTTAGTGTCAGCACTAAAAGGCAGGGTATTATGTTTAAGTAAAAATATTCCTCACTTCAGAAATCATATCATGTCCCTGTCCCTGATGTTGCTACCCTAAGAACAAACTGTTGCATTTTACCTTATGTTTTGCTACTTTGACATCTGGCCCCGGAGAAGGATAGCCAGACTCCACTGACCCTTGTCCAGACACCAGCTACATTAGTCTTGCTTACATCTAACCGTGTTACTTAGAATGTTTTCAGAGTAGTTAGATTAAAGAAACCAAGCTGCATTTGGCTATTATCCTGGAAAAACACAGGCAAATATTTAATTTATCTTGATGTTTGCTTTCATTAATGGACAGATGAGACAACGTTTTTTTTAAATGCTTACCTAGGCTGTAGTTAAGTGGATTGAGTCTTTCATAGATTTTAGAATTTGTAAGCTTGTATTTTCAATGCATTAAACTGTAAGACTAGTTCTTGTTTGTTTTAACTTCATCTTCAAATTTCCAGTTAAGGTATTTTAATGCATTTTTTCCCTCTAAAAATCTTTATTTCATGTGCTAAGATATGTCTTCTCTAGTCTCCCAGATCAACATGACATTTGGAAAAACATTTAGAAGAGTATTGAGGGAGAAATGCTTCATGAAGTTTCCTCTCAATACTTCCATGAGGCAGAAGGAGAGGAGTGCATGGAATATGAAATATTAGAGTTCATCTTCAAATCCATTAATCTGCTCAATGTGTAGGCTGTTGTACAATCAATCAGTGCTTCCAAGGAGTCTTCCTGAAAGAAAGCATCAATATGAATGTGCTGACAGGTCTTCCCTTGGGTATATGACTAGAAGTACAGGAAGAGACAATATGACTTGGTAGCCTTTTTTTGGTCTGTATTCAGTAGAGGAGGCCTGAGAAAAAATGTAAAAACAGAGGTATCATTCAGTGATACTTTTCTAGTCAGTCTTCCTAACCACCGTGAAACTCAGTGAGGCTACTGAAGGCTTTAAAACTTCTTTGTGAAACCTGGAAACTTTTCATTGTGCTTGGACTGCAAAGTACTAGAACAGATTTAGAAGACTGGTTTTCATGTATAATTTCATGTAATTTTCCTGTCCTCCTATTCTGGGCTTTCTATTGGCTGATTCAGTGTTTGTTATCTAGAGCAGTGCATCCATCCAAAACAGCCCCAAGGCCACAGCAGCTCTTGCCTGTATCCTGTTCCAAGCAGATTACCTATAGTCAGTATGTAAGTATGCTGGGGAGCTGTGAGGAAGGTTCTGGTACCATAAAGCCCAGAAATGCTGCTGACAAGATGAAACTAGGAAAGCCTCCTGCGGGGAAAACCCTGGGGATTCCCCTGTTGATAAACAAAGACATTTGTACCCTTTTGGACCACTTAAAGTTTGAGATAGGTTTGCCGCATTTTGTAACCTGTTTTGATCTCCTGTCTCAGCTGCGGTAATCATCACCAAGACAGTCTGACAGGTTCAACTAGATATCCCCTACCCTCAGTCCCTCAGTCATTGATTTTTATTCCCTTTTTCCTCTCTTAGGTTATTCCTTTATACCACTGTCCCCCACCTTGGCCATAATTACTTTTCACCCCATTAGTCCCTGGTGTTGTACATCCATACCTTAATTTGGTGCTTCTGGTACTGTTTACCAGGTGATCTCAGCCACTTATGGTATTGTTGACATGATTTTCTACATTTCCTAGATCTTGCAAGATTCCCCTCCTCAAAGGTACCTCATACTTGCTTCCTGTGAAGTTTGGCTGTTTCTTTCATATCTACTCCTGAACCTCCAGAGAAATCCAGGTGTCCCCTCATGGCACTTCTGTAACTTTTGAGGAATCTTTTTTCATCCATCTTATTACATCCAGGAACTTCTCTTGTCCATTAGCTTTCCATACACATTCATCTGGCTTAACTCCAGGCCAAGTCCTAGGCAGTCATCAGCCTCTAGCTCCAGCAAAATGGAGATAGTCTGAATGACATAAATTGTCACCAGATGTGGATACCTTTTAATACACAGACAACATCAAGTTGACTTTCAAAAAAAAAAAAAAAAAAAAAAAAATGAGGAAGAAAATACCTGTTTTAAAAGCAAGTATCACCATACATTTTAGACTCTAACTCTGTTCAAAAGAATGAGTAAGAATCTTATTTGTACTATGCTTACGAGAACAATTCCCACTGATGGATAAACAGTGTACAGAGAATTGATGGAGATGCCCTTGCTTACTGAAAGGAGAAGATAAAAGCAGTGTGCTCCACTGTCTTGTTCTTGATGCATCACTGCCTTCATGAATAATAGCCTATGTGATTTAGTAATTAAATATCCTTTACTACTTTCTCACCATATATAATCACATTTAGTTTTAGGACTACAATGCTCTGGAAGACCTTTTGACCTGCCAAATCCACCCAGCTGCGATTACAGACAGGCATGTAATAAATACCTCATCTAGAAGCGGCCACACTGGCATACCCTGCATCACAAAGCACTTCAGTGCCTTAGAAATTAAGATCTTTAGTGTAAAAAGATTACAAAAAGAGGAAAAAGGTTGGAGTAATCACTTGTATCAGCAATCCTCATGTCAGGAGAATGGCAGATAACTTTTTTAGGTGAATATGCTCTGATGAGCTTGTGAAACAGATGACATGTGATGATACAGAATAAGATAAAAATAACTTGGTCAACACAGCAGCAAAAAATCCAGCCTCATCAGAATGATGAGCTTTTCCATCAATTTTGTATCCATATATGTGACTACACAAAGGTAAAAATCATACTGTCAAAAATATTATGTGCCCTGAAATGCAGAAGTAAACTTATGTGAGGATTTTTATCTTACAATTTATTTTCTTTTAAAGTTACCACACAATCTTTTTACCGTCTCTTTTAGATTTTACTTTTTCTTAAAAATTATGACGTTCAACTTGCTGTTGAAAAATGTTAGACTGCTTAGTCCTCAGTAAGTGTATATTTATAAAGGTAAATATTATTTTAGAAATCATTATTCTTGTAGGGAAATTTCAAACATTGTGAGCATCATTTGACAACATATTTGTGTTTTCAAAAGCCTGAAGCTCTGAGAATAACAACACCAGAATACGGGTAATAGATTATTTCTACATAGACAATCCTGTACTGGTAGTACAAACTGGCAAGTGTAGCAAGGAGCAAGAAATTTTCACAAGGTTCAGGAAATGGATAGCAAAGTTCTCCTGCACATTGCAGAGCTATCAAGAATTAGCTTACAACTCCCAGCACAAATTATTATATGCAGTACATTTAGATTCCAGAGGACTACTTAACTTTATTCCATCTTTTGAGATGTATCTTTCAAGAACATTGTGTCTTTGATATTTCAGGAAAATCTACAGTCACATGTAGGAAAGGACTATATAGATACATATGATATAGATATAGCACTTAATTCTTCTGAAAAATGAGATTCATGCAAGAAAAGAAAGAAAACTTTACTTCCTAATGGTCAAACTTCTACTAAAAATTCTGATAAACTAAATTCAACAAAAAAGATTCAGTGAATATTCCATTTAAGTCAAAAGAAGCATTGGGAAATTAAGAAATCTTATAAAGAGATTGTCTATTTTCTCTTTTGATATTGGAAGTTGCTTCTTAGTAGCAGTGAGCAAAAGAAAGGATGAGAGGATAGTAAAGAAAATATAAGTATAAATGATAAAGCCCAAATAGAAAAGACTATAATGACTTCACTTTTTTTGACAAAAAGAATTCTCACAGAGGTGTACTGTAAATCAACTATACAATGCTTTGTGAGCCAGAAATCAGCAGACCAACACATACAATTCAGGCATTAACAGGCACTAAATTGGCCATAGGAAACTGTCATTTAGAATGCAAAGTACAAGTGCTATCTCACTTAGTGAGTCTGGTTTATGTCCAAACCAGTATGTATGTGCATAGCAATTTTACTCACAGGATATAAAAAGTTGGGGATTTTAACTTCCTGAGAAAAAGTCAGGCTAAAATCCATACTTGATTATGCTATCAAATATATTAAAAGAGAGAGCAGAGAGGGGCATGAGGAAAACCTGTTAGTTCCTGATATGAGAAGCTGGTGGTCATATGATTATAGGACAACTCAGGTTGGAAAGGAGTAAGAAGTTTAGAAGTCTAGTTCATTGCTCAAAGTATGACCAGCTGTGATATGAGACAAGGCTACTCATGGCTTATCCAGTTAGTTCTTCAAAGCATTCAATGATGAAGACTGCCTAGCATCTCTGGGTAATCTCTTTCAGTCCTTGGTATTTTTTCTCTTGTGTCAGGCTGGAAGGCTGGACCATCTCTGGTTTCTGGCTATGTCTCTGGTCCTGTGTTCTCCCACCATGGCCCACAGTAAAGTGCTTGACTTTAGAGGTATCTAAGAGAATGAGCAGGAAAAGGTGCATTGCCAAAAAAAAGATTCACAACACTTTCATGCTATATCTGTTCTAGCAACCGAAAGACATTTTCTGTTTCTTGGTAGTCTACGCTTACTTTGAAACTCTCTGTTCAGGACTGAGGGGAGAAGCTGCTATCCACCTGTACACTCAAAATAAAACTTCTGCACAAAAGCAGTTATTTTAAGAGGTCTATATATACTCCTTCTGCTTATCTCACAAGAGAAGCTGTAGACTGTCCGGAACTAGAAAGGTAAAAAGATAAATTATTTTCTTTATAAAAAGCACAAATTTTACTAAGAGGTATATTAAAGCTATATTAATTTAAATCTTTTGTTAGAAGGAACTTGATAAAAAGGTGCAGATAGTGTTCTAAAACTCTTTGAGCCAATACTCTGCAGTGGCTTCAGCTTTATCTTTTTTTTCCTCTGAGGTTTGGAAGTTTGCAAGAAATGTTGTGTGAAGCAAAACATGATGGATATTAAGCTACCTATTATTTGGTGCTTTCATTGGATCAACTGAGAGACTTGTCTTTCTTAATCCTACCCAGTAGATGAGACCTTAACCTAATTTTTTTTTTTTTCATTTCACTCTCCTATCCCATTTGGATCGCTCAAGTATTCATAATCTCTACTGCATTTAGCTTTGGCATGTTTGCAGCACTGTGGAAAGTGAAAATGGACTGAGGACAGATTCCACTTGAGATGACCATCCCTGTACTGACCATCAAGAAGAAACCATCATAAGGTTGTTCTGCAAAGAAAGACAAAGGTGATAGCAGGGCAGGCATAAGGGCAGAGAGAGATACCTCGTGAATAAGGATACAGTCTCAGACTACCTGAGAATGGTGGGCGTAGCTGATCTGACAACAGTAACGGGTTTCAGCCACATTTCAGTGAACTGTCGACATGTCTATAGTGACAAGACAGGCCCAAAGTCTAGCCAGAACATTAAGAAGGAAGGTTTTTGCAATTTTGGTTGCTAGTAGTTCATATGTTTCATAACAGATTCTTCTAAATTATATTTTCCTGATTTACTTATATGAATTTCATACAATATGGCCCCATCAAAATATTCCTGAAATGAAGTTGTATCACATTTGCCATTCCTCCCATTCAATAAACCAGTTATTGTGACAAAGAAGGACATTGAGTCTCAGCAAATTTGTGCTTGACATTTATCCTCCTCTCATCTTTTGCCTATGCGTACCACAATTACTTAATTAGTGCTAAGATTGTTCAAAGTTTGATCCTATTTCCGTTTTCATTTGTGCTGTTCGAAATATAGGTGCTGTGTGGTATCTCTCTTGTATCCAAGATCAGGCCTATCGTCCCATAACTCCTGAAGTTAACAGTAAAAACATTTCTTTGACTGACTCAAATACCTCACAGCAAAACTGACATCTCACTGATTTATCCAGCTGCTTATTAACCTATTCTTTCCCTGTTTTGTCATTATTTCCATTCCCTTGTCATTACTAATTGTTTAAAATATTATCTTGTGAATATCCTTCTTTCTGTGAACACTGAAGCAAAAAAAGGCATTAAATTTTTTAAGAACAAAGGCATTGGCCCCTATCGTTGTAGAAAAAACCTCAATACCTCATTGCTCTAATGAAAAGCTATCTATAATTCTGATTGATAGCTTCTGACAAAGGTTTCTTAAATTAGAAACAATTCCTTTCTGGTCCAAAGTAGTACCACATGAAGCATTAAAAAATGAGCTTTTAACTCACTACAATAGTGAATTCAACAGGTATACAAAATTTTCAATAAGAACCTTATGCTGGTTTATAGATACATGGGTATAATACAGGTGAATAAAAAAATAGCACTATATATTTTTTTTAAATATAACATTTTTTGCACCATAACCAGTAAGATATGATTCCTTTAGTTTTTTTATTTTTTCTTTTGCAAATATATAAACTGGACACAGGGATCTGATCTCTTAAAGAACTTCAAAGTGATTGGAGAAAAAAAAAAGACTTTGTAATGTCCTCTACAAGAAGACTGGAAGTGGATCCTCATCCCTGGAAAATATGAATGGAAGAAAGTAGAAATCAAAACATTATTATGTGGGCCTAAAAGACAGCATTTGTACAATCTGCATCAATCTGCATGCAAGTTAATTCTGAACAAATGGAAAATGCAACACAATGAAAATTCTCTAAGATGATGATGTGTTTGCAAACAGCCACACAGAGTTATGACTAAAATCACAACCTGTCTCACTATGATATTGAGGTAATCAACTTAGTTACCAGTAATGAATTGTACACAGCTTGCATTAAAAGGGATGAGTAACGTTTCATGTTAAACAACCAAAATGATACATAAAGCTGGCTTTATTACTTTCCGCTTATTTGTATGCAGCAGGCAGCTAAATATAAATATTAAGGAAAGCGGCATAGCTAATAAGCCGTCCAAAGTGAACAAACAAAATGTGTTCTCCTCTGCAAAGAGTGCTTAAAATGATACCAGTTTTGTAGTGTGGTCATTAAAAGAACAAGGGTCAAAATGCAACGTTTTGATGATACCACAGTTTTCATTGTTTAGACCTTCAAATATTATCTTTCATTCGTTGCTTCAATAGAAGAGTACACTGCAAAATAATTTTCAGCCTCTTTAAAAATGACAGAAGCAGGGAAAGAAGAGAATAAAACTGTTCTGAAATAACTTCAGCACATGCATCCTGCTTTTTGACTGTACTACTGTGCAGTGATAAGGGTGTGGCAAAATTTAGATGCTCAGGAGTCACTCTTCTCCACATCTTTCATGACTGGTATAAAAATGGATAGTCACCAGGATAATGTGAATTTCATAGAGATTTCTACTCTGACTTCTTTCTTTTTCATCACAAGAAAATGTAATACAGACCACAGAACAAATGAAAAAAAGACTTCTTTCTTTTTTTTTTTTTTAGAGTAAATCCTTTTATCTAAGAATATGTGATTTTTTTTTAAAAAAAGTATGTAAAATAAACACACTTTCAATTCATGAGAGAAAATAATTTCCTTTTTCTGAGTGGAAGACAGCACATCCCATCCGCCCACTTATGTATGACAATTTTTATTCCTTTTATATTTCTAATCAAGACCTAATTTTCTGGGTCCTGGAGCTATAGATGCCTCTGAAGCCCTCTCTATTTTGTGGGATAGGCTGTGAACAAAGAATTCTTTTGTATGTAACTCTGTAACATAATTTGAACTAAAATAGCGTCAAGACTCAGCAAGAAGCAAAGTAACTATCTGAATAAAAAAGCAAGTCTATAATTCTAACATAAACAATTGCAGACTTGAATAAATAGACGTGCAAGTAGTAATCACAGCACTCCCAATATTTTTAACACTCAAAGAAAAGAATGCAGAAAGGAATCAATAGGCCCTAAGGCTATAAAAAGCTTCAATTGGCTTTTATCTTACATCCTGTTAGATTATTACAAGTTTGTAATTACAATTATATTAATATTTCAAGGCTTCTCAGCTTACACAAACTGTCAAACAAGTAGAAATATGAGGAAAACACATAGGAACCACAAAGAGCAGTGAAAATGTTAACTTCTATTTATGGCTTTCTGATCATACATATTTGTAGTCTATTATTAAACCAAGGAATAGTTATGATTTTACAGGTTTATGTGCAGTGTTTAAGTAAGACAAAATGTAAAATCTGCTGCTCTCCATTTAGTGCAGACATTAGGAAGATGGGTAGGTACTTCAAAAATATCAGCATTGCTTGGGTGGTTTTATGTTTGTGAAATAATTTAGAAAGTATTAATAATGGTAAGAGATAATATGATGAATATGCTGTTCTTAATTCCCTGCATGGATGTGACAAATTGGGTAACAAGGTGAGCCACTCAAAACCTGATATTCTGTGCGTGACATAAATAATCGTGAAGTCTTGTACATATCAAGCCATCATTGTCACTGCTCAAAGTTTCTTGCGTATAGTGAATGCTGCAATACACAATGTGCTATGTAGACAAGTAATTTTTCCTTGTCACTAATGTCTTAAGAGTCGTCTAGAATGTCAGAAATGAATGGGAATCCAATGTCAGCTAAAATTAATGTCTCTTGATGGCTCAGAAGACAGAGAAACTGGAAAAGATTAGTCCTGTCTCTGCAAATGGAATGAAAAATCTGATGTTAACTCTCAAGTGCTGGAGCTGAATTTTCTTCATTCAGAAGAAACTTAGATTCTGTTTGACTATATTAAAATTCAAAGTCAGGCCTGCGTTTAGTTCTGTATTCCAAGAGAAAGAACCCACATATGTGAAAAGGTAGATTTTAAAAATAGCTAGGGTTTTATTGATGTATCCAAATGAATGGGCAGATTGCAGAACAACCTAGTATATCAGGTGCTAAGTTGTCTGAAAAATCTAACATGACAATCTTAGTGGGTGCTGAATACTAGAAAAAATGGTTGAATTATCTTGAAAGTTTTATTGAGGTTTTTGAAAATCTGCTTACACTGTGAGTCTTCAGAACTCTTGGGAAAAAAAGAAGTACTGCTTGAACCATAATTAAGAATTAAAAATGATATAAATATGTGTGTAAAATATGCCATTCACACCCACTTCTTTCTAAGAAAAAACACTTGCATTTATCAAGCATTGAAGATATGAGCTATTATTTTTCATGCTATGCCTCTTTTACCTCAAGAGTTGGCTAGGTATTCTGTTCCACAGCTGATGTAGTGTACTATATGTAGTCATTAGATTCGCTACTTTTCCTTCAGTTTCTCGAGATGGATTCCTTTTGCTGTTTCTGATGAACACCACATTAATAGGGAACTAGATAAAGTTTAGAATTGTATGTTGCTGGTATTTTTTTTAGACAGAAAATAAATTATTGATCCCTTTTAAACGGATGTTTCAAAATACAAATGAGGTTCTAAGATCTGTTAAGTAACTTGTGTAGAGCAAATAGACATTCTTAAAGAAAACAACTTACTGCAACATGAATATGAAACCCAAATAAATGCAAAACAAATGTGAAAATCAAATATTTAAAATACCCAAAGGAATTATCACATTGTTTTTGGAGTCCACTTCATACCTTATGGTTGTGTGCATAAATAAAAGAGAATTCCATTCACTTTTAATCATGTGGAAGATGGAAGTACAATGTAAGGCACTGCTAGAATGACTGCAATTTTTTAAAAAAAGAAGTGAAAAAATAGTATATTGTGACTCATGGTCATAACTTAGAGTAAATCAGTGCAGTGATACTGTTATTAGTATCACCATACACTAAGATAAGCTAGAATATGCCTTTGGCAACAGTGACTTCTAATCATTCTTTTAGTTCTTGGCTCTCCAAACCTCATAGTGGCTTCACTGAGGATTTAAAGTTTGTGAAGAACATCAGCCTTTATCCAGTTCTTAATCTTATTGTATTTTAATTCTGCTGGTACATCAAAGATAAAATACAGTTGTATATCGATCTGTACTGATAAAACATGTTTGTAAATAAGCTTTTTATCAAAGGTACATACAAAATAAGCCATACATTTTTTTATTGTGTGTATATCAACATATTAGTTGTTTATTACGCAAAATAGCAGTATAAACCTGTTTGACTAAAACTATGCATAGAAAGGAAACAAATTAAAAATAAAATGGTGAATTTCTTCATGTATGTTTTCCAGAATTATTGAGGTTTAAAACTGTACTTTCTGAGTTAAATGTACTTTCTGAGTTTAAAAAGGACTAACAAAGTGGCCCTCTTTTCTTCTGGCTGAGTGAATTTCAACTGATAACCTCTTTATAATGGTAGTGTTGCTGCTGTGATGACAATATAAGGATACAGGCAAGACAAGGTTTACAAGCAGGAATAATGCTTCTTTTATTACATCCACTGCCATAACCAGAGAAAATTGGATGAGTTTTCAGGCAAAAAAATCCTTCTTCAGGTCAGTGAACAGAAGAAGAAAACTTAAAAACTAAGAGCAAATTTGGAAGAACCAATTGGATTTTAATTAGATATGTATCAGTTAGACTATTTCTGAAAGATAAAGCAGCTGATACCTGTGAACTGGAAAAGATTTTTTTGGAGGTGACCTCTATTTCTCAAAAAATCCATTTCTGAGAACTGATAAGGTATCAATCTCCTAAGGGAGAGAGAGAGACAAATCGTTTATGGTCTTTACAATCCAGAGACGTGAGGGAAGGGGGGAAAGATTATAACATACCATAAAACTATTATCTCCAATGAATCTATAGTTTTAGACATTAAGTAAAACTATGAAACTTAGTAGTTGAAGGACAAGATTGTACAGCAGAAGGCTGTCAACTAAATGTTCCTAATTATTGATATTTTAAATTACTTTTTACAGCTCTAAAATCCTGTCTCATTTCATAGTGTAACAACTAATTGTAGAACATTACATATTACAGAACATATAATTCAGCTAGTACTTGAGTCTTAATTCAAAGGACTTTCAGAAAAAACCCCAAAACATTGACAAAATCTGTCATAAAATACTTGAAAGGAGTAATACATAAAATACATGAAAGGAGTAGGAGAAAAATAATTAGCATGTCCAATAGTTATTTAAAATTATTATATAATTGGAAATTAAAAGATATATTCAACCCTCATAATGGAGGGTGGCCAACAGTAGAGTTCTGCAGGGAAAAATGCTAGTTAATGTAATCCCAAATACCCATGAAAAGAGCAAGCGGTGAGGTATGAAAATCTGCTAATGATACCAGGATATGAAATGTGAGGGTTGGTTGCTTGTAAAATGGCAGGAGGGAAACTGAGATCCAACACAATGTCAGCCAAAACTTAGTGCAGGTGAATAGAAAAGAAAGCACACAAGGAAAATGGTATGAAAGCACAACTGGGACCTTGAAATGCTTGGCAATACTCCGATTATTCAATGAACAGCCACGTATCTCCTCCCCAAGGCAGAGGCATCTCCTCAGTGAGGTTTTGGCATTGGGAGCCTTGGTGAATTGCCCTGGAGTGTCTCTTTCTAAGAGGGAGATAAACTCCTAGGCTCTGTCAGTATGGCCATGCTGAGGAGTCAACGGGGTGATAGTTTGGAGGGAAGCGTGTCTACAATGTCAGTTGTACATCTTTATTTATTTGCAATTCTATGGGTCCATTTGGGTGAATTTTGTTTGCCCAGTTTCACCAGCTACTACGGTGGCACCTAGCACACTGGATGAAGCATATCGTGTGACCTCTTTTATTCATAAATTGCCCAGTAATATGACTTGAAGCAGGGAGAAAACAGGAATGGGAAATATCCCCCCCCAAAGAAGTGTTATTAGAAGTTGCTAAGACGCTGAATTTAAAGGTCCTGTGGGGTAAAAACCTAGACAGATTGTGATTGGCAATATATTTTCTGATCTAAACTGTCAGTGTGGTGGGGTGACCTTGTCCAGCAGTTAAGCACCAACTCAGTTGTTGACTCACTCCCTGCTCAGTAGGATGCGGAAAAGACTTGCAGGAGCACTTGACTTGTGTATTGAAATAAAAAGTTTAATATGCGAAGCAAAGCTCACACACAAGCAAAGCAAAATGAGGAATTTATTCATTACTTCCTATTGGCAGGCAGATGTTCAGCCATCTTCAGGAAAGGAGCTTCATCGCTCGTAACAGCTACTTAGGAAGACAAACGCTGTAACTCACATGTCTGTTGATCCTCTTAAATCCCAACTATTATTGCTACCCATGATATTATGAGGTACGCAGTACCCTTTTGTTAAGTTTAGGTCAGTTATCCCAACATTGCCCCCTCTTAGTTTTTTGCACATCCCCAGGCTACTTGCCAGGAGGCCTGAGTTGGAAAAGGAGAAAGTCTCCATTCTGTGCAAGTACTGCTCAGCAACAGGCAAAATACTGCTGTGTTATCAACAAATCCAAAACACGGCACCATATGGGCTGCGAATGAATAAAATTAACTCCAAATCACCAGATCCAACAGTGTTAGTAAAAATAGTGAATACAAAATCATGAATAATAATCAGAAACCTATTTTTAAAGTGTCTTTTACTAAAGGTACTATCAAGCAAAAAAAAATTCACAAGGTTTTCATAGAACAAACCAACTTTCAACAAGCCAAAAAAGTGTTTCCCAACTGAGAATTTTCAAAAGTTATATGAATAAAAAGTACCACGGAGTAAACTTCTTCTTGGTACACTTTGGAAGGTTACAAAAATACCTAACACTGAAATACTAATCTTTATGAACTTCTTTCCATCTTTTTTTCTGATTCTGTACACACAGATGGTTTTTGAATGAGCTTTGCTGCAACACAGAATAAGAAAATAAACTGTCCCCCAATTTCACTGTATAAAAAATGAAGAAAATAGCATGAAACTTAGATGCCAAATGAAATATGATTTCTATTAGATGTAAAAAATACTCTGTGATTAAGTATTCTTAGACATTGGTAAATTGTCTGAGGATGGTGTAGAATGAGTATAATTGGGAATTTTTAAGAAATAGATTGGCAAGCGTGTGTCAAGGAGAGATGGTTATGATTGCACTGGTGGTAAGTCATATGCTCTTTCCTATATCTTCTCAGTTTCACTTATTTTGTTATTGTTCATGATTTTATTACTAGTGCTCTATAGGACTGCTTATCTCAGTAGTTCAGATGAAAGAACTGTCATTGTCAGGAAGTAAAAACCAAGACACACACACACACAAAAGCTTTCCACTCTCTTTGAAGTACCTGCTTGAAAAAATTGCATAACTAATCTAAACACAACACTACCTAAGTTTGACACATGTTCGTACTCTGTATTTCATGCTGTTTACTTTTAGGTTTTCATTCCTACATTTTGTGTTCCACTTTACTTCAAATAACTGTCACTTCCCTTTTATGTCTTATTTCCAAGGTCTATCAGTGGTTTAATTTAACCATTGAGAAGATAACAGGTGTGCGTTGTCAGATTGCAACAGTAATGTAAACATGCTTTCTTGACTTTCAAATAGATGTTTTATTTGCAAGTGTCAGGAAAAGGGTAAAAAGATCATGAACAGTGTAATCCTGGCAATGAGAGCTCATGAACAATGTGTTCAATAAATCAATAAAAACACATTTGTGAGTAATTAAGGTCTGGGACCTTGGTTTCGTTAGTCAGTTTCCCAGTGCTATGTTGACAGATGTAAAGTTGAGCATAACAATGACATGGCCATGTAAATCGTTCAGTTTTAAGGTCCACAGACTAAACTGCTAAAACTAGTGGAATTATGTGTAACACTTAGTGCAGTATACAGTATATATATTTGGTAAACATTAAAAACCTTAGCTGGGATGACTGCCAATTGTTAATGGATGATTTACTCACTTATCTCCTTTTTAATTTCTCTTTTCTTGTGTTGAAATCCTTTTTTTAAACACATGATATAGGTTTCCTTTGCTACTATGTCCAGACACTGTCTCTGTATCCAAGAAGCAAAGGCAGAACAGAATATAGGGTGGGAGAGAGGAGGAAACAATTGCTAGTGTTCCTGGGTTTTGAGTACTTAGAGGCATAGCAGTCGTCATGGCACAAAATGGGTGAAGAAGGATACAGAAAATCCACTCAAGACTGGGTGAGCATACAGTCTACTACAAATGGCATTGAGACTCTAAAGGCTTCTTTGGCAACAGAGCTCCATGGGAAGGATGCTGCTGTCCAGAAGTGGGGCTGTGGGAAATGCCTGGTGCTGAGGACCTTCGTGTGAGAGATGTGCTTTGTCTGAGCCACTTGGTGAAGGGGTTGAAGGAACTTGGGATTATTTCTGTTTAATATTTTTATCAATCATCTGGATGAGGTGATTAGGCGCACCCTCAGTAATCATTCAGATGACGCCAGATTGAGCAAGAGTGTTAGGGAAAGGAAGTCTCTGCAGAGGGATCTGGACATGCTAGATTGATGGGCTCAGGCAAACTTTATGGTGCTTAACAAGGCTAAGTGTTGGGTTCTGCTCTTGGGCCACAATAACTCTGCAACTCTACCAACTTAGGGACAAATTGTTGAAAGCTTCATAGTGGAAAATGAGCTGGGGTATTGGTCAACAACTGGCTAAATATGAGCCAGAAGTGTGCCCAGGTGGCCAAGAAGACCAATAGCACCCTGGTTTGCATCAGCAACAGTGTAGCTGACAGGACTAAGGAAGTGACCACTCCACAGCATTTACCACCGTGAAAAACAGAGGCAAGCAAGATACTCTCTTCAGTTGCCTTTTAAAGAGGAAGAAGTAGTATATAATGAAAGCACAAAAATAAAATAACAGGACAACATAACTGAAATTGGCAGAGAAGTTAGTACAAGGTGGGATTTATCAAATGACTGTCTTCCTGTACTTTGCAGTTGCAAAATATGCATGTGCTGAAAATATATTAAGGTACTTGAAGCTACAGGAAAATATTTAAGCTGCAGGCTGGTTTCTTGCAAAATGGTAGCATGAAGCAGGATTTAACATTCCACATGACTAGGAGGTCATAATATGCTACTTCTTAAGCAGAACTGCACTTTAGAAAGAGTTCTACAGGAAAATGAGAGAAGGTAAATTTTATGCTTAAATACTATCCTGTCCTGATTTGGTTTTCAGTTGCAGGTAACCTCTTTCGTCATCGTTTTTGCTTCACTTGTATTTTTCTTATGCCTTTATGTTTTAAAGAAGGAATAAATAAAAAATTCAATTACAAAATCGACTTCCTAAGTCTTCAGTTCCAATTATCTGGAGTCAGAACTTCTTTTTTAGCAATAAAAATATTTTTCCTTATCATTAACTCTGCAAATTCATTCTAGATCCTCAAGATCAAGTCCTAGTTTTCCTTGAATCTTAAATCGTGTCAGTGATTTGAAGGAGAAGTTGTTCCTCTGTTTACTCTGTGACCATCTTACTTTTGTAGAAAATGTGTTTGAGTCAATTACTAGAATTTACAAATATGTTCCCTTGATGTGAAGAGGGAGCCAAATTCATCTCGTGACCTGTCAACCTCAAGGACTAAGAAGAGCCAACAGATAACGGTACATAGAGAAAAATCTGTTAGTCTGGCTAGGAATTCATTTTACATGTAATTTTTCACACAATGTTACAGTGGTGAAAAGCACTGATCAGAATTAATGCAAACAACAAACCAGCAGTGAGCATTTTAAAAAATATATGAGCATCTATCTCAGGTCACAAGCAATGGTCAGCCAAGTAGTCTGTACCCATCGGTAAGCACATAGTACAACTTCCCCTCAGAGCAGAAATTGAATGTGTGTCAGGAGTATCCTAAGCCAAAACTAGTACTTTAATAGGTGAGCTTTATCAAGGAATGAAAAATATTACAAACCTATCCCGCTTTGGTCATAGAACTTAGAGAGACCTTGCGCAGTGATCCTTTACATTACAGCCTATTTAGTCATACAGACAACTACATTCTGATAAAGAAAAATTAGAACTGGTGTAAAAATCATCATTAAAATAAAGAAAACTTTCACTTCTTACTGAGAACACTTCTTGTTGAATTATGAATGAAAGAGGGATGAAGATGAACACCTGACTAATTTGTTTAGTGCTAAAAGTCTGGTGAAACTTGTTTGAATGTAGAAGCCTAGACAGACAATCTGTTTCATTTAATTACAGGGAATTATGACTTTTCATCCATTAAGCTTTCTACATAATGAAGGCCTCTTTCTCACTTACTTCCTTCTTTTAAGGGTCTTTCTATCTCAGTTTTACTTTGACTTTTCTTCTCATTTATTGTGTTTATTTTGAAATAGAATAAAAATAGATTTTGTAACGAAATAAAAATAAATTCTCTAGGGTGTTTACAAGCACACAGTAAATCTGAGCAACTTGCTACAAATTGGCAAATGTAATCTGAGAGCCAGCCAAGGAAAATTTCAAACACTTTCATAGTGTGAGTCAAATTGCTCAGATTGTTCTGATAATGCTGCCAGTAGTTTTTCCTTTGCATTTGAACTGTGAGTGCAACTGTTGCTTTGTGGTACTTTCTACTGAGTGACTACAGGTTAATACAAGGCTCTCATTTTTGTCTTTATGCAAGGACTTTGTTCTAGAAAGCTGTGTTACTAAAAATCTTAAATTGCTTATGCTGTCATTGCAGGTTATTTTGCCCATCTGGAAGATGATATTGGTTCTTCAGGTGTAAATAGCTCAGTGCCAGTTGCTTACCAAATTAGTCTTCCTTTTCTCTAGGATTTAAAGGGAAAGGGAAAAAAAAGGGAGGAGATCACAAAGTTGCTGTGAATGGCAAGTTTATTTTCAGACTCCCTGTTGGCATTGTCAACAGAATTGTCTGTTTTAATTGACTTAGGTAAAATGATATGTGCACACTTCCCTGGCTTTATTCAGCTACCCTCTCTTGACTTCTCCTCATCATTGTGTACTGGATCACTGAATACATTGTTTTAGGCTGTTGCTTTGTTCCAGCTGGATGGGTATCTAAAAGCTGAACATGATTTTGGAAAGTCTCTGTTTCAGTATTATCCCTTTTTCTTCCTCCCATACATTTACACTGCTAAAATGAACTTAATATTGACTTGGTTTTATAAATAGTAAGTGTTAATGTTCCATTTTTAAACTTTGGACCAACTTGACTTATGTTGCCACTAGGTTAAAAAACAGAAGTGCTTTACTCAGCTTTGATTTAGACATTGTTAATTTAAATGTATGATTTAGCTAACATGTGTAATAGCTTTAGAAGTCTGGAAATATATTTATATACATACAATAGATTTACTAATCCTGCATCATACTTTATAATCCTCCCCTAGGCTTATAAATCCTACATTCTATATGTAATTCCAGTGATTAATTTACAAATCATCCCAATAAATCCTAAATTAAAATTAGTAGATTTGTAAATCCTTTCTTTGCATTTGAAGTGCAGAACAAGTAGATGATTTGTAAGTAAGTGAGGTCTTCAAAGCTTGACAGTTACAATTAAATCTATATCCAGACTTATTTCTCTTCCCTGTCTGCATTCCCAACTTGACCTGTAAATCCTGATCATCTGCTTCTTTCATGAAATTAAGCTTTATTTAAACAAGACAGAAATTCTGTAAACTTTCATATGCTTCAATTGACTTAACCACATCACGGTAATCACACCAGCTTCAATCCCTCCCAACTTGAACTGGAGAAAATGTATTGAAGCTGAGACCTGAGCGAGCACATAGGATGTGTCAGGATGTGGTGATGGAAATTCACTTGAAAGCATTTTCTTCTGAAAAACAGCAACTGCTGCATGCTCCATCATGATGTTTGATTATTCTATGGCATCACAGGATTCTTTGTTCATGGCTCCCCAGAGTGTTATTGCTCAAAACCTTAGCAGCTTTTGTGCCAGCAATTCTGGCTTTACAGACAGTTAAAACTTACTTCATTTATAAAGACAAAAGCAATAGTGTCTGTCTTATGCCCTAAGTTTCAAAGTAACAGAAAAGCAGGGAAGACAGTCTGCTCGTCTTACAGTCTTACAGCCTCAAGTGTCTTATCCAAATTACTTTCATAAGTTTTTTTGAGTACATGCACCTGTATTGTATTGCCTGCACACTTGTATAGCCCCTCAGTATGCAACTAATGGACCTGCACAGCTCCAAACTGAATGAAAGAACTTTATTTGAAAAGTCTGTATTTTTTTCTAAATATGTATTAAGTAACAAAACGCTTTTGTTATTTTGTCAGCATTTTTGAAGTCAAGGTTGTGTTGATGATTTTTCTTTACAAGTATTTAGCCTTATTAAATGTTATAAGCATTTCATTCAGCCCTTACTCTGCTCAAGATTGAAGCAATACCCTGCCCATCTAACATCCAAGTCTCACTTTGGCTTTTGTAAACACTCCCCCGGTGCCACTGCCTCACTACAGGAAGCAGGACAAAATTCCACTTTTATTTCTTGCAAGGCCAGATACCTCTATAGCCTGTTCTACGCAGATCTCCATGTATTTGTCTACAGTATTTTCTTGGCTGTATCTCTGATTTCCAACAAAGTGAGGAGCTCAAGAAGGCTGGGTAATGGCTAGCCAGACTGAGGAAAAGAACTTAGTGGGTTAAGGACTTCCCTAGCAGGAATGAGAGACTATGAGAAAAGTGTAATTCCTGTTTTTCAACTTTGTTTGGAGGGGTAATTCTGAATTTAGAAATGTCTGTATTTGTGCATATATGTGGATTCATTTGTAGGAAGTGTGGCAGGGAAGCTTGTAGCATCCCTTCACTTGAAGAACCTCCTCGATCTGAAGTGCATTGACTGTTCATGACAAATTAATTTCTAAAAATTTGACATGAATCATTTGACTACAAAGTATTACAGAAAATTCAGCTGGCTACAGAAGGATAAGTAAAAGTCTAAATATCAATCTTGAACATTAAGCATACAAAAAGGACTATTTCAGTCCTGCTTTAACTAACAGGTAGCTTTGGCTATGAAGCTTCCTGGTTATCTCCATAATTCCTAAATTCTGAATAACGATCAGTAGAAACCTTAATTTCAGTCAGAGAAATCAGTTACAGCAAAAGAGATCTCTAAACTAATACCACAAGGACTGCCTGGCATTTGGGAAAAAGAAACAGCTGAAGGCTCCCTCCCCTTCTACTATGAGATTTAGTCACTTCTGGTTCAGCTACAAGCTGCTGATGTACCAGAGGCAGATCATGCATGAAGTTTCAGACAGAACAGAGTTTCAGACAGGTGATGTCTCCAGCCATTCTGACAACTGGCAATTCAAAATAATTCTATTACTAGCTGTTCTTTCAAAATTAAAACTCTTTCTTTACATATACGCTAACACACGTTAGAAGTTCACATATATCTGTATTAGTATATGCTTTTGCCTGCATGCATGCGTGTGTGTGCTCATATATGTACATACTTACACAAAAATACAATACTAATGATATAGTTTGTATTATACTTTACTAATACATATATATAAATATATATTTCTGTATGAATATGTATATATTCATACATAAATTTACATATTATTGCATACTGAAACTTAATTCTCCCCCAGCGTTAGAGTGAAGCTATTACCTATTCATTGATAATACTGGCTAGTGTTAACAGCTCATCAGGGAGATAGTATATTCTCTGAGTCCTCATATGTTGAATACAAATAAGGAGAGGAATAACTGGAAAATATGTTTTACCCAGACTGTACTGTTCTGTATTCTTCATTGCCTTTCCTAATCAGTTTCTCATCTCCTATATGGCTTCTTAATTACACAGCTATACATTTATATCCTCTCTCACACCTCCTCCTCCTCTTCTTGCTAAGCCATTCTTCAAAGACACTTGTGATGTGGATGTTCTTTGTCAGTAAGTCTATCTCTTTGCAATCTATAAGCAGGGATGGAGCGAAGCTATAGCAATAAGCCAGCTCCTCTGCAAAGGGGTTGGCAAAATTGCGTCCAAAAAAAAAAAGGAATTGAAATCCTAGAGCTATGAACATTAAAGTGAATATATTTAAATGTTTTTAAATGATAGCAGCATCTGCTAAAATAGCAGCCAAGAACTAGGTTTCAAAGAGTGCCTGGAATTTCATTAGAAAAAAAGCTTTTTTTGGCCACAAGGAAAGAGGTTTGGGCCAAAAGAAGAGTAAGGGGTTCAAGAAAGGAACTATTTTTTTTTTAAGATTAAACCAGAAAGAAAATATTTTTATAGTCCAATTTTCCTGGCAGTTGACAATTTTCCTGGCAGTTAACAGTATCATGTACAAATACATATGAACTTTTCAATAATTAATCACTTACATAACACAGTTCATTATCCACTGGTCTATCTTAAAATCTTGGTCATAGATGAGAGACAATATCTGTACTACAATATAATTATAGCTCTAGACTAAATATAAGCAAATTAGATTTCCTAAAAGCGTGATTCACTCATCTCTTTTTTTCTACAGTTTTTGTTATCCTATTTCCAACTAGATAAACCTAAAAGCTCAATTATGGTCTTAGCAAAGACGACACCTTTATCATTGTGTCTGAAATTTTCTAGTAGCAGTTTACTAGATCTTTTGGGTGCCATTGCATTTACAAATGAAGCCCTTATTGAATGCTGAAAAGCTAAATTCATTTGAATCCAATGAAGTATCCTGTGTATAATACTGTATGTCTTACATTAAAAGCATGCCAACCTAGAGAAAATACAATTCCCTCCCCCAGAGCCACCAAAGCAGCTCAATTTTAAAATGAAACTGTTGTAACTATAATCACAACTCATAGTTTATTTTGAGTCTCTATGTTACTGAACTTCTTAATTGCTGTAATTGTTTCAATTAAGCCTGTAATACTATTGATAAAGCGGGACATCCTAATTCCTCATACTCTGATGATGTTTTATCTGCTTTGACAGAGGACAGATACGCATTTTGCTAAGAGAAAAGACATAAAAAACTCAGTCCCTTATGGAAAAGAATACCTCTGACAGATAAAAGAGGATTTTTGCAATACAATTGGAAATCTAGCACTCTTTCTTTACCATCTATCTGTCAATATTATTCTTTCGTACAAAATCAAGATTGAAAGATTGTAGAGGCTGTAAAAATATATTATCAACCACCCTAAATATTTTTTTTTTTCATTCTGGCAAATATTTATGTAGCAGAAGTAAGCTCAGCATTAATGATTACAGAAAAGTAATATTTGAAAGCATTCCAAGGAAATGTAAGACATTTATCAGCCTATACAATTTATAGGCAGAAGTTCACAGGTTCATCATAAGCAGTAGTAAACAAAGAGAAATAGTTGAATAAGCACTCACACAAAAAAAAAGATTTTATAATTCAAATGGGTGAATTATTACTTGACAATAATTTGCTAGAAACAGAAAGCAGATTGGAATTCTTCGCTTTTTTCTTAAGGACAGTGGCAGCACCATCAACAGAAATAGGAGTTTGCTGACATTATTTCAATTCAGTGAGAAAGTGGACTCAGGTCCCATTGCTTCTTCCACAATGTTGTGTGACAATGAAGTAAGTTTAGGGCCCTGGGCCCATCCTACCTCATGTGTGTTTGGTTGCTGGCTCAAAGGTAACGTAGCTGAGGGCTGCACCCTTCCTGATCATTGTCGTGGGAGGAGCATTTCTATTCCTGTCTAACTTCCCACATGCCCCTGACTTATTCCCAGGCAGGCGCTCAATGTGTGGGGCTGGAGCTGCCTGTGGTGCTCCCCATCCTGCCCTCCTCCTTGACTTCTCCCTGACCTGGGAAGCCCCTAGCCCATACAACACTGTAACATGCATCTGTTCTGGTCTAGCACCATTTTGTGACCTTTATTTGAGTAAAACTACTGCACAATTTAAAGGGAAGAGAGATTAAAGCTAAAAGTAAACAAAAGTTATGTCTTGATAACAACCGTTGAAGTGTGTGAAAGAATTTCCATCTACTGTACCAATCATTTGAAATATGCTTCCCTCACTTAAATGCATATTCTCATTAATGTCATTCATTAGCTTTCCCCAAATGAATAACTGCTTAATATCTCTGTACAGGTAAAAATCAGATTTTTGCAAAAATAATCACTTGCAGATTTTATTGTACTTTCTTGGGATGCTTGATCAGAAATGTGACGAAGGAACTATGAGTGAAATCTCTTCACTTGGAGAGAGATGTAACAGAACCAGGAACAAAGCACTGAAGTCTTCCCTGAAACTCGGAATGAGGCTGTGATGTTCCCAAGCAACTGAGTTTCTCTCACACAATTTTAACAACTTCTTTCTAAATACTTGTATGAAGAAAGGGAAAGTGCACTGGGAACCATATGGAGCCTACATTTCCCCAGTCATTTTCAGTTCAGTTAGGTCCTTTATCTACATGGTAATTTTGTATCTCATTAATTTCAGCTCATTCTTATATTATCGTCCACCCTGCCCGCTTTTGAAGCAGTCACACCTCTTTTATGTCGACTACCCTGGGTACCCTCTGTAAATATTTCTGCATTTTGTATTCTCCACCCTGATGGTTGGCTTATTTTCTATGTTTATTAGTGTCAGCAGAGCAAAAGAAAGGTGTTTAAAGCAGCAAACTGAGATGACAGTTCCATATTTCTTCCCTCAGAAACCAAAATATTCTGCTTGTCTTACTGAGCAGCTGGGGAGACTGGACATATTTTCAGATGGAAAACCTTTGACATCAAAGCAAAGGTGTCACACAATATTTATAGCAATTTACATATGCAGAAGTGGAAGCTGTCATTTCATCATGTCACAAAACACTGTCTTCATGAATCTTTCTGTCTCAGGCTGGAGTACACGTTACTTCAAATATTATGAATAAATTCAAATATAAACTGCCCAGAAATAAATCACAATTCCCAAAAGTCTCAAGAGCATCTGCAATTATCTTCCAATCCAAATAGACCTTCAGACCACTTTACACTAATGCTTAGTTTAAAAAAGTGAATGTCACACAAAACCCCACAACATTTTAGTGTTTCATTCAACTGTGAATCTGTGAGATGTAATTGTAATGTGTATGTATGTTCTTATACAAAAGTAAAATGAAGAATCCTTTCACTATTTAATGCCCCAATCACAAAGGAATAAAAGAGAAACAGAGGTTACTAAAGAGGAGAACACTAAATTCACCTAGTTTTATCAGGAATTCAGGAAATTTTAGTTCACTAAAACCTGGAAATATATAGATAATCAAGAATTATCACTCTTATACCCACAGCTATTTCGGACATTTTGTACCACTATTTTCCTATCTATGAAGCTAAGAAGTCCTGGCACTAGCCAAGGAATTGTGGTTAGAATTACTTGGCAAGTATTAGAACACAAAGATCAATTGAGTAGAAGGACTATGTGATTCCATTCTTACTGTTGAGCTGGCAATAAGACATGACCGTCTGAACATAAGCTCTTGATTTTGTAAATAAAAAGGTACTTGGCTGACAATATTATTGTCTCCTTTCAATATAACCAGAGATGGCCCTTTCTTTTCCTGTGATGATAATATACAGTTGTTCAAATTTGTGAGATCTGAAACCTTAGCTTTACTTTACTGACCTAAAACATTTTCAGGACTAACTGTTGGGCTCTTCTGATAAGTGAGATGTGTTCTAATTTACTAAGAGAGTTTTATTTTGACTCAGGGCTAAAACTGCACTACTGGGTGTCAAAACTGTGGAAACTGTAGTTCCTCTTAGGCTACTTTAAAATTAGAGGAATATCCTAATGAGCTGGGTCTTACGCCTCAACAACATAGGAACGACACAACTGGAACCTTGCTACTCACTTCTGCCAGTAGGTGGCAACTCAGAAGTATACCTAACACCAAGAATTTGGGCATGGAATTCATGAATGGAGTTAAAACAAACGGCTACAGACTTTAAGGTTTAGAACAGGTGACCAGGGTTAGTTCCATGGCTCTGGAGACAAGAAGAATCACCGAACAGAATCACAGAACAACCAGGTTGGAAGGGACCCATTGGATCTTCTAGTCCAACCATTCGCTGCACTTTCTGGGCAGCCATACGGAAAATGCTAGTTGGAAAGAGTTCATGGTTCATACCAACCCTAAAACTGTGCATTGGCATGGACAGTAGTAGGTGGCACAGCCGAAATTGTGCCAAGGCATGCACTAGGAATTAAATTCTATCATTCCATTCTATCACTTTTGCTCTTTCCACCCTGGATGTTACTGGCATAAATTTAGGTAGGGGAGTGGAGGTGGGATTCTGCAAGATCTAGAGACATCGCAACTTAGACAGCCAGAAACAAGACCTACTTGTAGTAGACCTTCTACATGGTCATTCTTTCAAAGAGCAAAGCAGGTCTCCTGTTTTACACTAGTTGTTACTTATGCTGTCTAATGTTACTAATGCCCCTCATGTGTCTGCAGATGATTTAGTCAGTTTTTTCCCCTTAAATAAGAAAATATAAGAAAATATAAGCCTACATGTCCTATTTCCTACAGTATGCTGTAAGTATATTCTGATTTTCTGGTTCTGGAGGCAGTTTCCAGAAATCTTACAGGAGGTGTGCCATTGCATAGATAATCCAAAATCTCTTTGGTCAGACACCAATCACAAATGAATTGCTAATCCAAGTGTTACAATCTTATTTAGAAAAGGAACTATTACTATCTTCTGCTTCGGGAACTACATGTCTTTTACATATTTAACCTTTTGTGCTTAGTCAGTCATTCATAGTTAAATGTAGTATAGATCATGAGTTTTTCAGACATATCCTCTTAAGTTGTTTCACTCTGCATGTACTGAAGTTCATGAACTCTGGAAACTACTGAGAGAAAAGATCCAGAACAAATGACCCTGGCAATTATAAATTCAGGTGGGCATTCAGGAAGGACTTTCTTGTTCCCATGATTTACAACAATTTAACGGGGGCTTGAAAATAACCTAAATTTGGGACTTGGATATTGACAACTTTGGATACTTAAATTATTATGTAATCTCAATAATTATAGGAAGTTTTATTCTGTGTTAATATTCTTAGCTAGTAATGTGCCACGTGTACCTACTCCAACCCTGTTGGACTGTCAATATCAATTCCTGCTGTTTCTGGAAAAAACTGCAAATTGATCTATTTATCACCAAAAAACCCCAACACAGACTGATCCCTGTTCCTACTGTTGCTGTGAAATGCCAACATATTAGTAAATGTGGTGTATGTGAGAGTACTTAATCCTTCAATGTAATTTACAGTAAAAAGGTTTCAAAGAAATAATTGAGGGAGACACAAATTAACATGATTCTAAACTAAGCCTATTAAAAAAATTCTGATCAGCTTAAAAAAATAATCCTTATCAGCCAATTTGTTTATTAAATTCTTTTTTTATTTTCTTCATTTTTTGTCTCTCATGTCAATGCTACATAGAATCATAGAACCATAGAATCATAGAACCATAGACTAAACAGGTTGTAAAAGAGCTCTTGAATAATCGAGTCCAACCTCTAAACCATGTCTCTGAGCACCTCTACTATATGTCTTTTAAATACCTCCAGGGAAGGTGACTCGACCACCTCTCAAGGCAGCCTGTTCCAATGACCCTTTCTGTGAAATTTTTTTTCTGATATCCATCCTGAACCTCCCCTGGTGCAACTTGAGACCACTCCCTCTTGTCCTGTCCCCTGTTACTTGGGAGAAGAGGCCAGCACTCTCTCTACAACTTCCTTTCAGATACTTGCAGAAAGCAATAAGGTCTCCTCTCAGCCTCCTCTTCTCTAACCTACACAACAGTTCTCTAACCTAAACAACAAGTTCCCTCAGCTACTCCTCATAAGGCCTGTTCTCCAGCCCCTTCATCATCTTCCTTACTCTTCTCTGGACTTGCTCCAGAACCTCAACATCCTTCTTGTGGTGAGGGACCCAGAACTGAACACAGGGTTTGAGGTACGGTCTCACCAGTGCTAAGTACAGAGGAGAATAACTTCCCTGGACTTGCTGGTCACACCATTTCTGATACAAGCCAGGATGCCATTGGCCTTCTTGGCCACCTGGGCACACTACTGACTCATGTTCAGTCGGCTGTCAACCAACACCCCCAGGTCCTTCTCCTCAAAGCAGTTTTCTTGGCACCCTTCCCCTACTCTAGCACTGCACAAGGTTGTTGTGCCCCAAGTGCAGGGCCCAGAATTTGGTCTTGTTGAGCCTCATCTCATTGGTCTCTGTCCAGTGGTCCAGCCGGTTCAGATCCCTTTGCAGAGCCTCCACACTACATCCCAGCTGAGTGTCGTCTGCAGACTTACTAAGAGTGAAAATGCCTTATCAATCCAGGTAATTGATAAAGACACTGAACAGGGCTGAACCCTGGGGGACTCCAGTTGTAACCAGCCTCCAACTGGAATCAGCTCCAATTACCACAAGTCTCTGCTTCCAGACATCTGACCAGTTTTCCACCCAGGAGAGTGTGTGCCTGTCCAGGCCAGTGGCATCCAGTTTCCTAAGCAGTATGCTGTGAGAAACTGTGTCAAAGGCTTCTGAAGTCCAGGAAAGTCCAGTTGTTAGGTTATATACCTTGGTAAATTACCTATGTATTCCTCAGAGAAGCTCTATTTGTTTTTCTGGTTAATCTCATCCAGAACTATTAAAATAGGGAAAAAAAACCACAACCCAACGAACTAAAAGACAACCTAACTTACAAAAAATTTATAGCTCTTCAGGCAGCAAAGATGCTAGACAGCTACTGCAGTTGAGTCTTGTTAAGTATCAGACCTAGATGTTCCCTTGATATTTTGTTTTATATAGTTAACACTATTAGAAAAATAAAACCCAAGGCTGTCTTAATCATGTCACGTACAGTTGCTTGGTGTGCATTTGTTTGTGCTTCCATTTGAACATTAATTACTCTAGAGCAAAATTTTCTTCCAGCATAAGGTAGAATAGTTCAATTATTTAATTGCATTGCTGATGCCAACACAGGGACCAGCAGATATCATCGTTTTTTATTTCTTTAAATTATTATGTAACCTTGATAGAACACTCCATATTAGTGCTTAAAGTAGGAATAAATTTTGATTGCAAAGTGCATTTAATTTGAATCTTAATTTGATGCTCATTTTGTTTTCCTTGAATTTTCAATGAGTACAGGAGGAAAAACTGGTATGATGGAGGGGGAGAAGGAAGGAAGGACGTTTCAATTTATTTTAAAAGTTTGGTTATATAATCTTTTCAGAGACCTAGTAAGACACTTCTACAATTATCTTGAATAATGCCTTACTATGACTAAAACAAATGTAGCTCTAAAAAAGTAATTCTGTTAAAGCCTGCGATGCTCATGAATACTCAGTACCCCCGTTTTCACAGAAAGTTATGCAAATAGATGTCAAGTAATTCAAAATATCTATGTAATAAAGCTTTCATATTTTATAAATCGGACAAAAAAAATCACTGAATATTGGACACCTTTGACATTCAGCTTACTTATAACTGAAACTATGAAAAATAATCCAGAAACTCATAGGATTAATCAGAGTTATTAACACAGTACCAGGATGATTTTTTAACACAGCGTGTATTGCAGAACTGTGGAAAGACTGAGGTTGGAAGGGACCTCTGAAGTTCATCAGGTCCAACACTCTTGCTCAAGCATGGCTATCTGGACCTGTTTGCTCAGAATCATCTTTTGAGTATCTCCAAGGATATCACAACCTCTCTAGACAACATATGTCAGGTCTTGGTTACTCTCACAATGAAAAAGTGTTTCCTGATACTCAGAGGGAACCTCCTGTGTTTCAGTTTGTGTCCATTGCCTCTGATCCTGTCACTGGGTACCATTGACAAGAGCTGGCTCCATCTTGTTTGCACTCCATTCAGGTGTTTATATACATTGATGAAGTCCCCCCCTGATCCTTTTCTTCTCCAGGCTGAATAATTGCAGCAGTCTCAGCATTTCCTCATAGGAGAGACACACCAGCACCTTCATCATATTTGTGACCCTTCAGTGATGTCTCTCTAGTGACTTCTTATCTCTCTTATACTAGGGAGCCTAGAACTGTCCATATTGTTCAGGGCATACATCATAGAAATTATAGAACAAAATTGTTTTGGAAGGGAGTGCTCAAGTTTGCAATGCAGGACTGGCTTCAAAGCTAGATATGTTTTCTCAGGAACTTGTCCAATCTAGTTTTGAAAATCTTTAAGGACTGAGGTTTCACAACCTCTGAGGTCCACCTATTGCAATGCTTGACCACTACATTTGATCGTTAAGAAATGTTTCCTTGTGTCCAGCTAGAATGTCTTTGTTGCAGTTTATGGCCTCTCATCTTTCCATTGTGCAGCTCTGAGATTATTTTGGGTCTGTATTTTCAATAATCCCCCCCTTAACACAATGGATGGTTGCAGCTAGATCCCCCTAATTCTTCACTCATTCATGTTAAACCCAATTCCCTCAGTGTCTTTGTATATATCTAATGCTAACCACCTCAGTGATACTTCAATGGACTCTCTCCACTCTGTTACTCAATACTTTAATTAGTTCAGTATGGCATTATGCTACCTTAGGGCTTGAGCTCGATTTTACTTTGGATCATTTCCATCAGTGCTTACTTCTTGGGTTTTTCACTACCTTGAGAAATGTCAGTCTCCAAGCAGTGAAAAATTTGGCAAAGGTGGAGGACTCTTCCGAATTAAACTTGAAACTTAGAAGCAATATAGATGTAATTTGCTTACACTGGCTGGCCTAAAATATGTATCTGTGCAAAGCTAACAAGTCACTACCAGGCTAGTAAAACCAGCTGGGGGGGGGGCTGTGTGGGGCATGGAGGTGTTTCTGAAATTCTGAAGGTAAAGGCAAAATAAAAAATAGTACGTGAGATTACTCGATTACTCACACCACATTAATTAAAAAAATAGCTAGACTACAGTTCATTATTTGTCCAACTAAGAAAAATGCATTCACAAGGGTGTATGCAAGGCTTGCTTTCATCTAGATTTCTGTAAAGGTCTGGTATCTGTGCATGCTATTGTAAGTATAGGTGATAACACTACCTACACAAAAGATAGTATTATCCTTTTCCTGATAAGAAACTGTTTACAGTGGGTTACAACATGTCTGCACTCAAGGTTTTGGAGTTAATGTCCTCATTTCATGTGCTTCCCTCTTCCTTTTATTTCTATGCATTTGCTTTCACTGAATTGGTGAAATTTCTGCAGCTATGGAAAACAAGGATATATGCTGTCTATAGCAGTCATTCCTGAGAAGAAAAATGTATTATCCTCAGCTGTTCTGTTAACAAAATGAACCTTGGTCTCAGGTCTTATGGTGCTCCATGAAATTATATCAAGTTATAGGACTTTTGCAAGACAGTTTCCTCACACTTACAAGAGCTTCTTTAGTGTTTGACAGCTAATTTTTTCTGCAACCTCACATGCAATGGGAATGTGCTCTATGCCTTTCTAACTAGTACTGATGACAAGGTGTTATTTAAACTTCCTGGCTTTCACAGAAAGAAATTTAATATATATTTAAAAAGACCCATTTCTTAAGACAAAAAGGCCGAACAAGTGATTCAGTCTTGATCTGTTTTGAGTTCTGTAAATACGAGACAAACCTTTCCTCCTGAATAAAAATATATGATATTTTCTGCAAGGTCTACTGAGACTTTGATCTTTCCATGGGTATTTGCTTAGCAGTTGTAGCTATCCTTTCTGAAAGAAATGACTCACCCTGTTTAGTTACAGTACAGTCAGAAACTTATATCAGCTGATTATCTTCTTTGGATAAGGTTCTTTCTGTCCATTCATGTTGAATGAAAAGAAGAAAAATTGTGGTAAAGAACACTGGAGCTTCTACGTCATTTTTAACAAAAAATATAATATTCACCTCATGTTAGGGAGTAATCACTGGACAGAAACAGACTGCTAGGAAGTAGTTGAAATAAAATTTCAGGTGCTCTAAGATGATAATAAGATGTTACTTAAAGATCAGAAGTAGGCATTTTTTTATTGGGAAAAACTCAAAAGGAAAAATTATTACCATAATAATGCTGCGAATTTTCAGTCCCACACATCCTAGTTCAAGTTTCACTAGATTGTGGTATTTTTCTCCCAGACAAAACTAAAAACAAACCACAAACAAAACCAAAATAAAATTAACCATAATTTAGAAAATGCTGATTTTAAGTCCATCTAATTAAATTAAATGAGTTTCAGTATTTCCTAGACTGAGACAAACTGATAGCTTGAGAAGTACACCTTTTAGCACACCTCCTTCAACTTCCACAACGTATTGTGTTTTGGTAAACTGAACCAATAAAATCTGGAAGCTTGACAAGGTTTTGTTACCTCACTATCAGAAAGCTGTTTTCGTTATTCCTTTACATGGAACAGAAGGACCAGTATGCAGACCCAACCCATTGCACAGGGAAGTCTGCTGCCTTCCTGGGGCCCACAAATTATTGTCCATTGCTGATCTTCCAATTAGGTTCAGAGGTTCACCTAATATGGCAGATATCATGGTGGGAGCCTGCAGTAGACCACCCAGTCAGAAGACCACCCAGCCAGAGTGAGAAGGCTGATGAGTTATTCTATAAGCAACTGCGAGAACTCTCAGAATCACCACAACATATCCTTGTGGGACAACTTACCACATGTCCACTGGAAGTATAATACAATAGAGAGGAAACAGTCTAGGAGGTTTCTGGAGTGTGTGGAAGAGAGCTTCCTGACACAATTGGTGAGCGAACTGACTAGAGAAGGTGCCCCGCTGGACCTGCTGTTTGCTAACAGAGAAGGACTGTGGGAGATGTGACAGTTGGAGGATGCCTGGGGCATAGCCATCACGAGGTGATAGAATTCTCAGTTCTAGGAGAAGCCAGGTCTCGGGCCTGTAGAACAGCCATCTTGGACTTTTGAAGGACAGACTTTGGTCTGTTCAGAAGGCTGCTCAGTCAAGATCCATGGGAGTCAGTCCTTAAAGGCAAAGTAGCTCATGAGGGCTGGATGCTCTTTAACAAGGAATTCCTGGTGACACAAGAGCAAGTCGTCTCCATGTGTCAGAAAATGAGGCAGCGAGGAAGAAAATTGCTGTCACTGAGTAAAGACCTCCGGATGGAAACCAGAAAAAAGAGGAAAATACAGAAACTTTGGAAGAAGGGACAGGTAACTCGTGAGGACTACTGTCAGTTCAACCTCAGTGCCCGGGAAGGTCATGGAGCAGGTCAACTTAGATGACAGCTCTAAGTATACACAGGACAATTGGGTGATTAGGACCACTCAGCATGGGTTTATGGAAGGCAGGTACTACCAAACTAACATGATCACCTTCAATGACAAGGTGGCCTGCTTGATGGACAAGAGAAAGACTTTGGATGTAGTGAATCTGGACTTTAGAAAAGCCTTTGACACAGTTTGTCACTGTATCCTGCTCGAGAAACTGTCTGCCACTGGCCTGGACAGGCATTGCCTCTGCTAGATTGAAAACTGGCTGGGTGGTCAGGCCCAGAGAGTTGTACTAAATGGAGTTGAATCCAGCTGAAGGCCGGTCACAAGTGGTGTTCCCCGGGGCTCGGTGCTGGGTCCAATCCTGTTTGATATCTTTATCAAGAACCCGGATGAGGGGATCGAGTGCAACTTTAACAAGTTTGCAGATGACACTAAAATGGGAGGAAATGTTGATATGTTGGAGGGTAGGGAGGCTCTTTAGAAGGATCTGAACAGACAGTGCTGATAGGCTGAGGCAAGTTGGATGAGATTTAACAAGGCCAAGTGCAGAGTCCTGCACTTGGGACACAACAACCCTATGCAGTGCTACAGGCTTGGGGAAGAGTGTCTAGAAAGCTGCCTGGAGGAGAAGGACCTGGGGTGTTGGTCAACAGCTGACTGAACATGAGCCAACAGTGTGCCCAGGTGGCCAAGAAGGCCAATGGCATCTTGGCTTGTATCAGACATGGTGTGGCCAGCAGGTTCAGGGAAGTGATTGTCCCCCTGTACTCAGCACCAGTGAAGCCACAGCTTGAATTCTGTGTTCAGTTTTGGGCCCTTCACTATAAGAAAGACATTGAGATCCTGGAGCGAGTCCAGAGAAGAGCAACGAAGCTGGTAAATGGGTTGGAAAATAAGTCTTATAAGGAGCAGCTGAGGGAACTGGGGTTGTTTAGAGGAGACTGAGGGGCGACCTTATTACTCTCTACAACTACCTATAAGGAGGTTGCAGAGAGATAGCTCTGGTCTCTTCTCCCAGGTGACAGGTGATAGGACAAGAGGGAATAGCTGTGTCAGGGTAAGTTTAGGTTGGACATTAGGAAAAATTTTTTCACTGGAAAGATTATTAAGCAGTAGAACAAGCTACCTGGGGTGGTTGAGTCACCATCCTTGGAGGTATTTAAAACATGGATAGATGAGGTGTTTGGGGACATGATTCAGTAGTAGACAGGTACAGTTGGTGCTAATGATATCTAAGGCCTTTTCCAACCTAATGATTCTATGACCTGAAAATATTAAATGGAGGTGGAATCATGCATTTCTATGATTTTTAGAAGAAATTAATAGTCCGATCAACTATTAAGGTCCAAATAAATATGTGATCCTGTTTGTGATAACATTATTCATATCAATACTACCATAAAAAACCCAGAATTTTTTAAAGTTGCCTTAAATTGTTTAGGCACAGTCAAGTGAAAGTTAGCTATTGTTTCTACTTTATTCAGTGAAAGAAAGCTTATTGCTTAGCCACAAAATAATAATTCTTTTTGAATCTGGTTCAAATTTGCCACATGACATGGTGGATTTGTCTCCTGTTAAAGTGTGTCACACCTTACAGGATTCTTGTGGCTGCATTCATGGTTATTTTTAGATCTCTTAGGTATCCCCAGTAGGATGCAATATTTGCTATTATCAATTTTAATTTATTATCATGGTACAGAAATAGCATTGAATAAGCATTCGACAGCAACATTTTCTAGTTTCAGCTGAGATTTACATTCACTTTCTTAATAAAATTCCAATCCCCATATACAGAACAGAAACCAACTGTTAGTTCAGAAATGACTCTTCTAATATATGCTGTTTTTCTTTTATATTGCAAGGGGTGGTTTCACAAACAAATAAAGGAATTCAGAAAATTAACAAAACCTAGCAAAATGAAATTTGTAAGAGTGGGTGGATGGGGTACCATAACACAGCAGCTCTTTTTACTTGTGAATTATTTAAATGTAGAATAATTGAATTGGTATAGCTTACAGAAAATCTGAATAAACTCTCATTTTTCAATATTCCTGGATTTCTGTGATCAATATGCAATGTAACAAATGCTCTAAGATCACGCAATAGCAAAAGGCTCCTGTGTTTGGCTTTTAAATGATAGACAGGGAGTCAGGAATTCAGTCAGCATCAGTAAGACCCAAAACAAGCTGTTGTTGCGCCTCAAGAGTCTGGAAGATGTTTGGAACCAGTAAGGTAACATTCTTATGCTGTTGCCAAGCAAGTTAAAAGGCTTTCTAAGTGTCACTGTCCAAATCTGTTTTCACCCTAGAAGGAATACTCAAAATAGTTAGATGTAATCAGAGAGGCAGAAAAAGAAATAAGACTTAAAATTTACAAAACTCGCAGTCCTGCCCTGAAAAAACTCAATGCTGTTTGCAGATGGATAGCCTGGGACTCTAGCAGGTGTATCAAGCACTAAGGGCAGTGTCATGGCCCATTTATATCTCTCAGATTTGCAGGACAACATACTGTATAATTTGAACTTTACTTTATGAACTCAGTAGGAAGGAAAACAAACACATGAATCATGAGCTCGATATCTTTTATTCATTCATTCATGACTCAGAAGTTCTATAACTTGTAACTCACATCAATGAGCAAAACAGAGTTTTGATTTAGCAGCAGTATAACAGTTTTGAGGAGATAATAAAATTTGGTTGCAGAGTTTAAACAATATTTAATCATTAGCCAATTTAACAAAGTGATTAAATGGAATTTATTACAATCAAAACAATGACTTAATAAAGTTTCTAGAATGATGAGGTTCACACAAGACTTACTACAAGGTTTCCTAAATCAAATCACACAGACGCAAGCAAACACAAAGATACTTAGATGTCCAGAAACACAGAAGTTAATCTATGGTTAAAATTCCCATCTTTGCCAGTTCAATTAATTACACACTCTTAATCCATTAGCATTCCTCAATGGGTGATTGTTGAATCCTGAGAATTCTGAGTTTACTGTTATGCTTTGTTGGCTTTGTTAGCAAATGGTCTTTAAACCTCAAGAAGACTATCCTGAAAGGCATCCCAGCTCAGGTGGAGATACTGGTCACAGCCCACTGCAGTATAGGAAAACTCAGGCCTCACTTAGGATCACCATTTATAAGACCATGAGATGATTGACTTGGTCAGTATTTTTCCACTGTGGCCATGACTCTCGTTAGGTAACCAAGGTACTTTCTACTAACTGTACAGTCCCAGTACTTTCCACATTGCACAGTTCTGGTATCATTCAGATAGGGCTACAATTCATGCGGCAGGAGTTCCAGTTGCAGTCAGGGTGTACCTAATAATCCCAGTTCTTCTTCCAGCTCATTGCACTTGTAACCAAGACAAAAACACAATGGGAGTTTTCTCCCATAATATGCATGTCTTGTCCTGAGATTGCAGAGCAGCCTGGGGCGAGGAGACTGCACTGCCACAAACCACCCACACCTACAAATGGTGGGAGGGCTCACTGTTTCTCCTCCTTCGCAGACCATGTATCCACTGTGTTACATGGGGAAGCAAGAAAGTCTTATCAGTTTGGCTTCTTTTGAGAAAATCTTTTTGAAAAAGCTGATGTAATTATACCTCCCAGCCTGGAATTTTGGTCTATGCCATTTCCATAAAATAATGGATACTGAAACAACTTCAAGCAATTAATATGCAAGAATGCAATAGACAATGGCTGCAGGAGACAGCAAGCAGCAGGTGATAGCAGCTGCATAATGACCTCTGTCCTTCTCTGTCTATCCTGTCCTGCCTACATATTGCTCCTGTGTTGACCTAGCGGTGCTGTTCACAGCATATATCAGGCCTTAGCATGAGTTGTGTGTTAGGCCAAAACCTGGGCAGAAGTTGAGTGAACAGTTACAGGGAAGACATTTAGATTTATATTTCTTTTGAGACGTGAACAGATCGCTCCTAAGCAAGACAGGCGTTTACATTTCACTGTAATGCTGCTGTCCTGAGTAAGCAGTAATTTCCTTGGTGAGGTCTCAGTGGTCATTAGTTGAACTTATCACTCATCTCACAAAGGAAGGATGCAAATACAAATCTGAAGTCACATTTGTTGAGGCAATTACAGTGCACTGCAAGAGAAAAATATAAGATAATTCTTCCTTTTCTCTGCCTAAGTCTGGCCCTGTTTGTATGGTAAAATGTTAAGTCCAGCTCAGAATAAGAAAGCTCATTACAAAATTATTTCTTCATATCTCTGTGGCACTGTATCATAATGCTCTGGACATTTCTGCTCTCTGATGAGAGCTGCGCATGCAGTCACCAATCTTTCTGGTTGTCAGACTCTAGGGAGGTAAGCAGAGCATCCCTGTGCTGCATCTGTACCCTAAAGACTGCATTTCCACGTGTAGAGCTTGGTTTGAAGAAGTGACACAAGGGTTTTTTGGTTTTTTTTTTGTTTGTTTTTTTTTTTAACAAGGCAGGCTTTGAATTTGTGCACTTTCACTATAGCTTTAAAACTTAGAAAGCATTTGACTAATTAGAAAGAAAATTGATATTCCTGCCATGAGAAAGATCCTGCAACCAGGCAGCTATCTATGGCTGAGCAGGCCTGACTGTGCAGAGAGTCTAAGCAATAGCAGATTAAAAGCCCCTCATCCAGTAAATGTTAATTGCTATGTCATCTTCTGTGTTTTGCTACTGTGATTTCTTTTGCTGTGTTATGGACTATGTTATAGTAACAATGCCTGTGCTTAATTTTAAGGCTTGGCAGCATTACAAATCTGATCTCAGTGCTGTCTGGTGGTTAAATGAGGCATTAACTTCTAGCATGTCTTTCTATTTCTTCCATCCAAACTTTCTCTGCATAGTCCGCTTTTTCCCTCTAACCAATTCTCCAGAACATGTAAAAGTGTCCTTACTTACATTTTTATAGATGTTTGGTCACAGCAATGGCAAAACTTTGCAGTATTTGTACTCTATAGAACTCCTGAGTAACCATGTTGATTATTCTTTGGATTTTCAGTTTTTTTCTCAATGCTTTTCAACATTTCAAGTGTTATAGTTCCTGCTATAGTAAATCTTTAAGTATATACATTTCACTGTGTTATTTTTTGTCATACTAACTGGTCCTACAAGTTAGGTCACCTAGATGAAGTTCAAGCTGAGCAGTACAGTATCAGCTGTAGATGTTCTAACAAAATACCAAACATAAATGATTTGTGACAGTTTTCCTCATTCTGTCAGAATGACTGAAAGTATTTTTGGTGCCCGTGTGTTGACAAAACCAGCTGATTCAAAGAAATTTGAATTTGGGAGCAAGAAGAAATGATTCAGGTAGAAGAGGAAATAAGATAAGACAAGACACAAGAAAGGGCTAAGAAGAATTTTAAGAAGAAACTGAGTACAAAATTTTAAATTTAGGAGGAAGACATAGACATGCAAAAGATATAGTAGTAAACAGTAGAATGATGCTGAAGATAAGGAAAGGAGCTGGGATTTGGGTGGCTAGATCTTTCTTGCAGTTCCATAGATGAGTTTTTATTCATTCAGGCTGCACATGCAATCAATATAAGTATTCTAGGTCTCATGCATAACTTATCGAATTGTTGATAAAGCCACTAGCTATGTACCTGTCTGCAGTAATGTTTTGTAGTGCAACTTAAAAAAAAGAAGCTATGCCTTTGGATAACACAATGCTCTCTAGCAGGATGCTAGGCTGTGAAGAGAAAGCACAAGATAGCAAAGGGAAATTGATGCAGGAAAACAAAAAGAGAAGCTGAAAAGAGAGCTTAAAGAGGAAAAATAACATTGGCAAGCAACTATATTAAGAAGACACAGTAAAGAAATGAAATATTAAAAATACTTCTCCAACCAATGATCAACTTCCAGGTAGTCCACAAGAGTTGTTGAATGTTTGGCACAGTTAAAGTTCTTATAAAGCTTTTGCATTTGTGAGATGAACAAGATTTGCACATGACCCCTGATTTTCCTTTGTTTTGGTGTAAGTACAGAATTTGTGCCAGCTTATTCTAAGCACTCTGTTGTGCCAATTAAATACATATCTTGTTTAACTTTTGAGTTCCGTTATTAGCTGGAAGGATTCCAGGATATATATTTCCAGGATAGCTGGAAGAAAGATAAGCGAACTGTATTGAACTTGTCTCGCAGGGATAGCAGATCCTTTGTTCAGAAGCTGATGTGTGTAGTGGATATATAGGCAACATTACAGCCAGGTCTTTTGCTAAGATAGCCTTATGAAATAAGTATTTTAACCAGATCTTCTGTTGGTATGATATTAATGTTTTTCATAAAAATACCCTGATTTTTATGAACTAAATACAGAGGATTTTTTTTTCCTTTAGGGATCCTGGAGAGCACTGGTCATGCAATACCACAACATATATTTGCATGGAACAAGCTAAATTCAAATTAACTTTATTCATTCAGTTTATGGAAGAAAAAACAAGTAGTTCTCATCTAAGGTAATTTAACTTTATAAAACTTAAAAATGTATGTAAGACAGATCTCACATAGGTTTCCCTTGTGAAGACCACTGTGTAAAGACTCGGAAACTGTCACAGGCAGGCAGTTTAAGGTGATAAACTACAGTGTGCTGACCTTAACCCATTGTCCCCACCCTTTCTCTACTGATGTCCTCACTGAAGAGGCTGAAGGTAAACCGGCAGTAACAAGGATGGGAGGAGAGGAATCAAAAGTGAAAGACTGAAGATAAGCCTGGGAAAAAAAGGAAGGAAAAGTGTTGTTTGTCTTTTTGTTTCCCACTAATCAAATTAGTAATTAATTTTTTGCTTTATTTGGCAATATAATAATTTTCTCTGAGTTAAGTCTATTTTGCCCATAATGGTGATTTGGTAAGTAATCTGCCAGTCTTTAGCTTGACCCATGGGCTTTCTCATTCCTTTTCTTCCTATTTTCCTGTCTCACTGGGAGTGAACGAGCAGCTGGGCAGATATTTGGTAAATCTCTGGAATGAAAACCTTTATTCTTTTAGAATAAATACTGAAACTGACAGCAGCTTTCATAACACCAAACTTTCACACAAATCATTTATCAAAATCATTCTACCTAATTCTATTAATTCTTTTAGTGTAAAATATTCTTGGTCTCAGAGGCTTTAAGGAAAGCTTTTAATATGTGTGTTTGACAAAAAGGGTGAGAGAGTTCAAAGCTGACTCTGAGACAGGAATGAGAAAGTAAAACTTGCCATCTTGTATTTTTAAATGGTTAACAATATGCTCAGTTATAAGGGATCCAGCAGCTCACTGGGGGTTTTATTCTTTGAAGATGTATCTATCTTTAAGTACAAATGTATTGAACTTGCTAATAGGTTATTAATTTATTCTAGGTACAAGCTATGGGAACTCTTCCTTTTAAAAAGTCAGTGATCTTTAGGAAACACAGTAATGGGTCAGAGCTGCTCTGTCCATCAGGCTACATTAACTCATAGTATTTGTGTTTGAACTTGAGCAACGCTAGCCAGTTGTATCATGATTGATTACGCAACAGCACTAATAGAACATTGTGAAGTTCATGGATTCCCAAATGAATACGTGTCAGGCTCATTTTCCAGTCCTCATTCCATGGGTTAGTGTTTGATAGGAATGATTGGACTCGATGATCCGATGGGTCTCTTCCAACCTGGTTGTTCTATGATTCTATGCTCTTTCTCATCCCAGTCACTGAATTATGGGACATTTATTATGATGTAGTGTTTCATATCTTTACATCTAGTGTAATCTATCTTTTTTTAAGGGGCGCTGTGAAGGGCAATGCTTTGACAAGTAAACCTGTGTCAGTGAGTTTTCTGAATTAAAATTGAAGACACACAGCAGATCTCTCTGCTCTACTCTACCCTGGCCCCTGACCAAGTAACAGAGCACTAGCCCCGTGGCTGGCTGTTCGACCTATCACCCAACAGATCCATTTTCTTCCGTCTCCTGAGCTTCTCCTTTGTGCCAGGTCATGGGCAATGTTGGGTGCTAAATCTGCTAAAGCACAGAGAAAGCACACAAACTGCTGCTGTGGTGCACTGCCACTGCTCTCACAGCATGCTGTTGTGCTGCATTGCAGCTTGGAGGAACAGCTGGCTCAGAAGCCTGAGGCTATGTGACAATAACACAAAAGACTTGACCAGCAACACCTGTAGGACCTGTCCCTACTTCCCTTGGAACCCGTGGGTAGCTGAGACCTTGCAGAGAAAGAAGTTGTAGGTGCTCACTATTGATTTAGTTCATTAGCTCTCTACTCCTGCAGTAACAAAATGCTTCCATCTGCAATAACCCTAACAAGGTGCTTACTTTATTCCTGGATAGTTTAATTCTTGAGTTTTACTGCATTAAACAACTTCATACAGCACAACTGAAAAATAATATTTGGAACAGGTTGCTTTTAGTAAGCAGTGACACTCAGCTATTAATAATCCTAGGTATCTCTCAATTACATAGAATTCACCACCATTCAAGCAGGAAAGGAAGGAAAGATATACTCCATGCTTTTATTTTCTCTTCAGTTCACTTTGCTAAATACTTAGTGGGTGCAGGAAATCCCAGTTGTTACAATAACAGGGACATAACAACCTGTGCACTGGCTCACAAACTTTGTAGATCTAAGGCTTTTAAGTCTGATTGCCTATTGTTTTGTACTCTGTTATAGCCTTCCTGCCTCTACAAAACAAATTTCATTTACACCCCCACCTCCAAATAAAAATCTAAGATTTTTTCAGTATATCTGTCTTTCTTTTGTTATGATAGACATTGGCCTCCACAGTGCATAACACTGACTCATGCAAAGCAAAGGGCAAAATTTGACTTTCTGTTTCTTAGTACTTTATGTTCTCAAAGGCTCACACAGAATTGCAGACCAATACTAATGCCATTCAGGATGGTTCATCTCTCTTTCCAAATGTATCACATCCTTCTTCTCAACAGCAAAACATTGCTTTGTGGCAACTTTCCTACAGCTGTTGCTTTATGAAATGAATATGCTAGAAGTGAAAGGGAGACAGTTCACACTGCAGGAGCTGGACTGGTTCCTTCAGTTTTAACTGAGTATGTAGGTTTCAAGCTAGTCATCTCATAGGCTAACCAGCCATTTAAGCTGTCTTATCTAGGGAATTCTGTTAGCAGAATACAGAAGCTCTGTTGAATTTAACTTCTGATTTTGGAGTGTATTTTTATGTATTAAATACATGTATTTTAAAGGCATTCCATCTCTGAGCAGGTATGTTTTTGATGTTTCTGTCCCCTTTTTTTTTTTTTTTTTGAGAAGTAGATCTGAAGCTTATTTTCCACGCTGGATGTAATTGAAGACTGACTTCAAGTGTGCACATATCTTAAAAGCAGAGGGTGTTCTTCCTTTGGAATTTTCTTGTAAAGCATGATAAAGTTGCTGATTAGCATTGACTTGAAAAAAGTATCTTTATGAAAAATGGAAGCACAAGGGTCTATGACACCCATGGATGTGTAGAATTCTAAGAAAATATATGAATAAGAAGTAAGCAAGTATCAGTCTTGATCATAAAATATCATATACACTGGCATAACAAAAGTGAAGCTTTTGTTGTTTTGGCCATGGACAGCTAAAGAAGTCAGAAGTTAAAGTAATAGCATATTAATAATAAAAAGTATATTCTATTAATTCAAAGAGAAGAATTCAGAGATGAATACCAAATCTTCAAGGAGGATACATTTTGTAAGGGGCAATAAAAATCTAACGTCTGAATACAGGTAAAATGTAGATGTATACTCTTGTAGATATGAAATTTGATGGAAAGCAAAATGCATTTACAGCAACTGTGAAAGTGGAAGAAAATCTTTAGAATAAAAGCAAGAGAAACAGAGGATTTTCAAGGTGTGAGAATGATTCATTTAACTCCAAAGGAAGTCAGTTGAAGCAGCTCCATTTACCTACAGCATTAAGTCACCTGTTTTTGCAAGTCTTTTCAATTGCTGCCTGATATTTTCAAATTTTTTGGCAAATAAAAGAATAAAAAGACAAGATGAAATGAATACTGTGGAGGGTTTGAAATAAAGCAAGGAAATAGAAAAAAGAAAATTTTACTACATATAGGGAAGCAGTCAATTCACAGAGTAAATAAGAGCAGACAGAAAATCAGTAAACACTAATTAAATACCACTAGAGTTAAGCTGTAGCCAATTTGGAAAAAAATATCAAAGGATTACATCAGATTTAACTATTTAAATATAAAAAGAAAATAGTGAGGCTATTTAATGTTAAAACTCGCTTCACCTACATCTTGACTTCTTCATCAGTTCTTGCAGAGAGTAAAGTTCATGATTCCGCCCTGTGCACTTTAGAGAAGAAATGAAGAACTCTACAGACAAAAATCACATTATGTCCTCAGAGAATGTGATGACTGATACTTGTATCTGTCATTGTCTTGACATACTGCATCTTTAGTAGCAATATTCTTGATGTACTGCACCATTAGTAGTGATAAAACTGTTCTTTACTATGAAAACAAATATATTCTTAGGAAAATAATGAAATCAGAGAGGCAGAAATTAAAAATGGGATCTATGTTGCTCATATTACATAAAACATGTACTGGTTTCTGATTTAAAACTAGTATTAAGTTCTAGCCACAAAATCTAATACTATCTACTCATGTATCTTTGTAAAAATTCCTTTTTGTAGAAATTCATTACGGAATAAAAGTGGCCCTGTCGCAGTACATCTTGAGGAGTTCAAAGCTATGCTACTCCATAATTATTATGATTAGGCCTCTAACTGCAGCCTAACTTCAGCATTTAGGAACCGATGAACTGATATCTGAAAGTTAAGATGACTTCTTGCCTTGCAGTTAACATCTAGTTCCTAAGAGTTAATAAAACCAAGAGCTCACTGAATAGAACAAAAGAAATTAGCTGCTCTGTATATTATTAATGATAGCCTCATTTTAAAGATCTAGAAGTGGCTATAAGCACGCTGTAGGTAAGACACCTAATTGTAACACAGAACATCATGTCAACACCTCTTATTTTACACTCCTCTGCACGCAGGTCTTCTGTCACCACTGAAGTGAAAATTTATTTCCATAATAGGTCTGTTTTCCAAAAATATCATTGAATATACTCAATGATTTGCTATTTAGACATTGCTCATTTTCTACAGGGTTGAGTAAATATTGATTTACACCACAGTGGAATAAATATTGTTTTTACATGGCATTGAGTCTGGGCTGCCTTATCCCAAAACGCAAGTGCTAGAGAGCAGAAAGAGTAATTGGTGATGTTAGGGTGAACTGAGATGTTTTTATGCATTTTTAGAGTAATTGCTACAGTAAGACTATATTTTATACAGATGAATTTTCTCCATTAATCGTGTTTAATTGCCAGAATGCCAGCAGTGTGTATCACTAAGCCAGCTACAGAACAGCTTCTAATGACTTCAGGACTTGATTTTTCTCCCTATTGCTAGGAGTATCAGCTAAAACTGAGTGACTGAAGCAACAGAAGTCAATTAAGTCCATCAAGATAAATCAAGGGACTGCTAATAAAATAATGGATTATCACTGAAAATTTACCTAAAGCTCAACTACTACATCTTGGTTGTGCCATGTATTAACTTCTCTTTCATTTGAGAAGAACAAAAGCTTATATGAAAATGGCTTATTTTATTCCTGTGTAGCTGTTGCCACAATTCATTGAAATATTGTTGAATTTCTGACAGTTACTCATTATTACAATGTCAAAAAAAGAAATTAATTATTTCATGTTTAATTGTTTTATGGACATAAATTAAACTCCACTAAGAATATTTGACAACAACAGATATGCCACAATGAAGTTATTTGAAGCTTGACATCCAACTTTTCTCTGTTAATAATTCAAAGTTAACTTTCAGAGCTGTCTGTAAAGAATGACTGAAAAGTGCAAATAAGCATTTGTTTGCATTTTTTTTGTGTGCAAAATAAATTCTAGGCAAGTCATTGTTCAGAAGTTCGTTCAATGGTTGCTAGAAAGAATTGGAATTTGAGAGAGCTTTTCTGTTATTTCCTCTCCTCTTCTAAACTCTAAATACATTTTAAAAAATTCTGGAGTCTACCTGATCACAATGGCATCTTGAAGCAGACCCCCTTACCAGGGCATTATCTCAATACTCTGACATTTAAAGACCTGGGAAACAGTTTCCAAAATCTTGAAGCTAGTTTTATACAGTAACCCAAAACCAATAAATCCAATTTCATTTTTTAACTAACTGCTGCTTATTTTTCATATCATGAGGAAAAGATGTTAACAAATGAAAATATGACTATTTTTTGACAATGCCATTTCATATTCTGGATTTTAAATCCTATATAATACATGTTTGCATATGGAAGTTTATGGTCCAATACACTGAATAACTTTGTAAGTAATTTTTTTAAAAGCTGGTTGAAATAGTGCAGCAAAAAAAAAAAAAAATCATTAACAGCCTCTGGAGGAAGGTGAAGAACTTTCAAGAAAACAGGAATCTAGTTTAAAATTTGCAATTCAATAATAAGAGAAGTGTACAAAAATTGCCTATGAGCAGAACGATATGTATTTACAGGTTTGATAGTATGAACTTCTGTTTCAGAAACATGGCATGGGTAATTTTTTTCTAATATATCTGAGGTTTTTGCCTCAGGTTATTGCACAGAATTTTATACCAATTCCTATTTTAAATACAAGAGAGGCAAGAATGATTTCTTTAGTCACAGAGATGTGTGAAATTCTACAAGTTTTTGTGTAACAATAGTTTTAGGACTAAGTTCACAAAACCTGAAATGTTTACCCATGGAAAACAGAGACGCGCATTTAAGAGAAAAATAAATGCTCTAGTAAAAGAAAATAGTATTGCCTTCAGAAAAGCTGAAAAATAATCCAAACTTTTGTGCTTTATTTTTTTTTTTATTATTATCCTTTGTTTCCTCCAGGAAATTCCAAATCGTTATCATTGTTCTCTTTAGCTTTATCTTATAGATATTGTTGAGTGATGAAAAATGATTGGATGACTCTGTATGAAGACATATGTTAGCATTGAGGTCAGGAGAAGATTTTGCTGTCTCGGTAAGAGGACTTTGAGACGAAGGTCTGTTAACAAAGATGAATGAATATACAAGGTTTTCTGTGAGCAGCCCTCCCTGCATGCAGATCTTCTGTGCTTTGTGTGTGATTTCACTGCTCTGTTTTTATTCAGACTGAAGACTATTCTAATTTTCCAATCAAGTGTGATGGTCAGGTAAGCTTTGCAGTCCAGGACAGGAGGGCTTACAAAACACTCTGCTAATGACATCTTCCAAACCTAGCTTAGCTTTCCCTCTTTGCCATGCTCTCACCCTGCTTATTCCAGCAGAAAAGGGCTAGCATATCCAAAGGAATTCTTGCCAAATTAAGTAATTGTATGTAACTAAACAATTACTAGAAAAGGACAAAGAATGATCTATGTATCAATAGTGAAAGTTATGTAGTATTTTTGACATTTAAATGTAGCTTCAGGCTGCTAGCAATCACAGAATCACAGAACAACCAGGTTGGAAGGGACCCATCGGATCTTCTAGTCCAACCATTCCTATCTAACACTAAACCAAGTCCCTCAGTACCTCATCCACCCATGCCTTAAATACCTCCAGGGAAGGTGAATCAACCACCTCCCTGGGCAGCCTATTCCAATGCCCAATGACCCTCTGTGTGAAAAACCTCCTCCTAATCTCCAGCCTAAATCTCCCCTGGCGGAGCTTGAGGTCATTCCCTCTTGTCCTGTCCCCTGTCACTTGGGAGAAGAGGCCAGCTCCCTCCTCTCTACAACCTCCTTTCAGGTAGTTATAGAGAGCAATGAGGTCTCCTCTCAGCCTCCTCTTCTCCTCTAAACAACCCCAGCTCTCTCAGCCGCTCCTCACAGGGTCTGTTCTCCAGCCCCTTCACCAGCCTCGTCGCTCTTCTCTGGACTTGCTCCAGAGCCTCAACATCCTTCTTGTGCTGAGGGGCCCAGAACTGAACACAGGATTCAAGGAGCGGCCTCACCAGTGCTGAGTACAGAGGGAGAATCACCTCCCTGAACCTGCTGGTCACACCATTTCTGATACAAGCCAGGATACCATTGGCCTTTTGGCCACCTGGGCACACTGCTGGCTCATGTTCAGTCGGCTGTCGACCAACACCCCCAGGTCCCTCTCCTCCTGGCAGTTTTCCAACCAGGCTTCTCCCAGTCTGTAGCTCTGCATAGGGTTGTTGTGCCCCAAGTGCAGGACCTGGCATTTGGCCGTGTTAAACCTCATGCCGTTGGACACTGCCCAGTGGTCCAGCCTGTTTAGGTCCCTTTGCAAAGCCTCCCTACCCTCCAGCAGATCAACACTTACACACAGCTTTGTGTCATCTGCAAACTTGCTAAGGGTACCCTCAATGCCCTCATCCAGGTCATTGATGAAGACATTGAACAGGACTGGACCCAGCACTGAGCCCTGGGGAACCCCACTTGTCACTGGCCTCCAGCTGGACTTAACACCATTTACCACCACTCTCTGGGCCCGGCTATCCAGCCAGTTTTCTACCCAGGAGAGTGTGCGTCTGTCCAGGCCAGAGGCTGACAGATGACCATCAGTTCAGGTCCTCTATAGAGAAAGGGAAATGTTTGGATAGATATAATTATTTGTTTGAAATAGATTCCTGATATAGTGTAATAGTTGGTGTAGAAAAAAAAATCTATTCATAAGAAGTAACATGCTGAGGCTATTGAAAATGAACAAAGTCAATTTTTTAAAAAGGGAAATGAAAATAATCTGTTTTCCTCATATTAAAAGGCAGAAAGATAGAATCTATACTACTGTTGATTTGGGGATATTGAAATTGGGGAATGACTGCAATAAAGTATGAAGAACTGTTTGAGGGTTGTCTTTTGCCTTACAAATAATCCTAAAACATCATCTTAATCTACATTATCAGTGTTACATTCGGAATACTTCTGCAGTACTAGAAACTCTGATGAAATGAGTTATTTCATGATGATGTGGCTGTAGCACAATACAGGATTTTCACATAGGCTGAGAAGGAAGAAGAAATCTAAAAGAATTCTGAACATGTTTGCATTGAAGGGACATCAGGAGGTCCTTTCAGTCTGTGCTATATGAAGGAAAACAAATATACCTGAAGTCATAACCTGAATACTTCCTCTTTCCAAAAACCTGCAGGAAAAAAAAGATTTTATTAACCTCTCAAAAAAACTTTTTTTCTACTTATGATTAACCTTACAGGTGGAAAACTTTTCTTAATAACTGATCATGTATAATAATTAAATTTTGCCAGTCCTTTCTCTAAATGAATGAAACAACCAACAAAGACAGAGTTAAAACTGACTGACCGTTTTTAGTAAGCTTGTCTTCTATGGAAACTTGTTTCCCTTTTTAGCGTTTTTTCTGGATGTAGTAAAACTTGATCTCTTGACCTAGTCCTAACAGGTCACTATACCAAAGAGACTACATCACTTGTCAGACTCTTTTAAATTCCCTCTGCTGTCAGTTTCTATGTTTTTACCAATCTAAATGCAGTTTTTTGTCACAGGTACAGTATCAGCAAGTAAGGCAAGCCAATTTTTCCAATCCTTTAGCAAGGATTGTGTTCAAACTTTCTAGAATTCTAGGTGAAATTTTTCCTCAACCTCTCTTATATTAACCTAATAGGTAGGTATTTGGGGCAGTACAGTCTGCAGCTTCCCCAGTTTCATCTCAGCAGTACTAAACATTTAACAAGACCCTGAAGAAGATGTGAAGAAGGATAATTAATTGATGTGTTTGAGGATCAAATGTCTCTAAAATTTCCAGATGCAGTTCTCCTTTGAATGCTCATCTATGTATGGATTCACAGTGTGGGTGATTTCCTTTTTCCTTTTTTTCTTTTTCTTTTTCTTTTTTCTTTTTCTTAGCATTTTTTGTAAAGTACATTAGTGAACACATCACTCATCAGAGCACATGCAATAATGTTGGCTCTGGTGGAATATACTTTGATCAATGAAGGAAGATCCACTTGAACCTAAGATACTTTAAAAAGCCCTTGATCTAGTTTCTCTTTGTGGAGGGATCTCTAACTACTGATCCTGTCACTGAGGTCTTCAGAATAGCCAGCTCCTTTGCAAGATGAGATAATTTCTGGTAATTAATAACAGTAATCAGGCGTAAACACTTTGCTGACAAAGGAAGAGTAGATCACAGGCTATTTGCCAAAGCAGAGTTTTGTATTAAAAAAAAAATCCAAGAGATCTGTGCAGTTGACAGATTGTAGCTTATTGTTCAGTTGTTGCCAGCATCGGTTGGCTAACTCACCTTTGGGTAGCTGGATTCTACTGGATTCTTTTCTTACAGAGTGTTCTTGCTGCATTTCTGGCAAATGTCAAGAATTTTGCTTGTGCTCCTTTATTGAAAACCTTTCCTTCATGGCTGGTACATGTACTGAGCCTGTTTAGCAAGTTATATTCTGCCCTACTGACCTTACTTGCTAAATCTATGGAATTTATATTCCTTATAAAACATAATCTAATCACTCAGTCAAAGCAGTATAAGAAAAAACTCAATGTCTTATTTCTCTTCTGAAAAAAATACATGTATTGCTTTCTCACTTCAGACGAGTGCAATTTTGTTACAAGCCTTTTCAGATTCAGATAGACAAAAATAATTTAGAATTTTATTGCAGTGAGACTAAGGATTGAACCTATGCAGAAAAAGCAATCATTTATGCTCAGAAATGTAAAACTAGGAAAATGAAAAAAAAAAAATTTAAAATTGTCCAGATTCCATCAGACTTGGATTTGTACCAAGTCAGTTATTTCACCTTAGGTAGAACTTGGGATAAATAGTGACAGAGATCTTATTCATAAAGGAAACAATGTAAGAGGGATCGATTACCATCATATGAATCTCCTGCTTCCTAGCAGAAGAAATAGCCTCCAGAAAAACTGTCTTCAAAGGCAGGAAGAGTAATGAACAATTTCCAACTGTGCGGAGTATCAAGTTTAATTCTGTTGAGAAATAAGGTTGCTTGTTAGCAGAAATAGCTTCACAAATCTCTAATAATCCAGTGTGAATAGCAATGAAATCAGAATGGAAAAAAAAAAGGAAAAGGACATGGTTGATACAGGAAAAAGAATTTAGGACTCTTACCCTTAACTTAATTTTAGCACCCAAAGGCTAAATCAATCAGTCTGTGGCAATCAATGGGCCATACCAGCTAATGGGTATTAAACTAACCAGCGGTGATGATCTCCCCCCTAGCTGGTCCAAAGGGCATCTATTACAGTTGGGATTTAGAGGATCTAAATTGGTATTGTGGTCTGTTTTATGGTACTGAGGACAGAACTTCTGGAAACCGTGGTGATAAGTTATCACTTACGGAGTGAAGAACTGAATCAAATCTGCAGTAACACAGCTCTACTCCTGAGCCAAATTGACCATTTCCTGTGGCAGCCAAGATCCTTGCAACATGACCCCCCACACTCTGTAACAGTTGTTGGAAGTGTAAGAAACTGCACTTAGTCCATTTATTGTCTTTTCAGAAGGACACAAACAATAAACTACCATACTGTTGTGTTCTCTCTTCAATGCAGAATGGACACTGAAATCAAACAGGAACATGCATAAAAATAATCTCACTACAACATTCATAGCTAACCGCTAATTTTAATATTACTTTGTGGAGGTTAAGAAGAGCAGGATCACAGTCTTCTAGAGCCTTTATCTCACCTCTTACTGCCTTGTGGCTATTTTATTTACCCATACCATAATGAAAGTCACAAAAGTTGGGTATAAAAAGAAGCACACATTGTGCCTGCAGAAGGTTTAATATTTTCTTTTCAATCATCCTGCTGTTCTGGGAGTCTAGGTTCATTTGCAGACGACACTAAGCTGGGTGGAAGTGTTGATCTGCTGGAGGATAGGGAGGCTCTGCAAAGGGATCTGAACAGGCTGGACCACTGGGCAGAGTCCAATGACATGAGGTTTAACACGGCCAAATGCTGGGTCCTGCACTTGGGGCACAACAACCCTATGCAGAGCTACAGACTGGGAGAGGTCTGTCTAGAAAACTGCCAGGAGGAGAGGGACCTGGGAGTGTTGGTCGACAGCCGACTGAACATGAGATAGCAGTGTGCCCAGGTGGCCAAGAAGGCCAATGGCATCCTGGCTTGTATCAGAAATGGTGTGACCAGCAGGTTCAGGGAGGTGATTCTCCCTCTGTACTCAGCACTGGTGAGGCCACTCCTTGAATCCTGTGTCCAGTTCTGGGCCCCTCACCACAAGAAGGATGTTGAGGCTCTGGAGTGAGTCCAGAGAAGAGCAACAAAGCTGGTGAAGGGGCTGGAGAACAGGCCGTATGAGGAATGGCTGAGAGAGCTGGGGTGGTTTATCCTGGAGAAGAGGAGGCTGAGGGGAGAACTCATTGCTCTCTGTAACTACCTGAAAGGAGGTTGTGGAGAGGAGGGTGATGGCCTCTTCTCCCAAGTGACAGGGTACAGGACAAGAGGGAATGACCTCAAGCTCCACCAGGGGACATTAGGAGAAAATTCACAGAAAGGGTCATTGGGCACTGGAACTGGCTGCTCAGGGAGGTGGTTGATTCACCTTCCTTGGAGGTGTTTAAGGGATGGGCGGACGAGGTGCTAAGGGACATGATTTAGTGTTTGATAGGAATGGTTGGACTCAATGATCTGGTGGATCTCTTCTAACCTGGTTATTCTATGATTCTATGAGTAGATGCTGAATGCTAGATTCTTAACCATTTTGTTAAGGAAGAGAATTTTTTTTATCTGAAGAATAGAGAATTTTTTTATGTGAAGGATAGCCATGTCAATAAGTTGATTCTCTAATTTACTCTCTTTCCTAAGGCTGGAATTGTTTCTGAGACCTTTTGAGAAGTGTTGACCTGTTTCATTCCATATAAGGGACACTGAGTTTTCAGCCTGAGCTGCCCTCTGTAGTAGTATTAACACTCCTTTCTAGGGGAAAACTATGAAAGTTGGGAATTTATCAAATGGAGCATGTTTTTTGTTTCCCTTGAACAGTTATACTCAGAGTAATTGTTGGTAACAGTTTGGCCAGAGCCCAAAGGTAGCTCTGTTGTGACAGTGGAAAGTTGGTTTTGGCACGAACCTGTCTCAGTCAAACAGAATTTTACCTTGAAATCTGCCTTTCTCAAGGTCTCAAACAGTAAAAGCAAATATACCTTGACTTTTCAGAGGAAGAGGAATTCTAATAGAATCTAAAGACAACATCTTTCTAGAGTCAACTCTGGAAAAAGAGAGGACTTTTGCAACTCAGGAAGACATAGTGGGAGCCAATGAACTTACTAGTGTCTTGTGCTGGAGGGGTGAGCTTTTGTTTGATTAGAATAAGAAGATAATAAAATTTTCATTTAGACTTCCTACTTTATACTTTTCTAAGGGAGTCACCATTACTACAGTTAGAGTTGCCACTGGGTCATTGGCAGGGTCATCCCTGTCATTGTCAGGGATTTGTTCTTGCTGTTTGCTCTTACAGTGGTCCCCAGCCACAGAAATCCATAGAGCTCACTGCCTGCTGCAGAGCACTGTTCTGTCTCTGATGGATTGTCTGTGGTCTCATTTCTAGAAAAGTACTTGTTGCCTTTTATTTATTTTGTTCTTGCGAATATCAAATACATTTTGAATTCTCATCTTGTTATTTGAACTAGCCACTCCTCTGGCATTTTCTGCAAATGTTTCAAGCGCGTTCTAGATTATTTCTTTCAAGACATTCAAGAAAATATCAATTAGAGTTTAGCCCAATCCAAATCCCTACAGGTATCCATATAAAATGTCTTCTCAGATCATCTGTGAACCATGTGTAAGAATACACACTGAATTGGGAAGCTGGCTTATGACCATAATACCAGTTTTGGGCCTCTCACTATGAGAAAGACTTTGAGGTGCTGGAATGTGTGTAATGAACTGTGCAAAGATCGACTTCTTTATTTGTGTTTGTCTGTATGTCTTATATATCTGCCTTGGTATGAAACTGTGCATGTGGTTTCAAGCAGTTTGGCAGCAGTAGAGGAGAGAGAGGGAGGTGTTGGAGGAGGCAGTGGCCTTTCTTTACTCACACCAGTGGTTGACTGCTAGTGTTCTTCAGACTGTCCATACTGGACCCAGTGCTGAGGGATTTGTGCAGGAGTGTACCTCACTGCATATATGTGTCCAAAGGGTTCAAGCAGTGGTTAATCTCACAAGGGTCGTTTGAACTGTCAGTAACTCCTGGAGACCCCAGCCCCAGCTCAAGAACTTCCCTAAAAGAATTTCTGTGCATGCCCCAATTAATGAAATTTCCTTGTGGAGACACTGTGTAGGTACTGCAAGACCCCTCCTCTGTGTGCCTCCTACGCTACTAGGAGATGGAGCCCCTCTATAAATAATCTGTGCCAAGAAGCACATATGCATGCCTTCTGCCCCATGAACCATGTTTTACTGTCAGAAGCTCCAATGGATTCATTGGGGTGGAGGTTATTTTTATTTGTATTCCCCTTTCTTCTGCTACTTTTCTTCTTTTTCTCTTTCCTATCCTTTCCTCAATTCTGTCTCAATTTTCTTTCTCTTGACAATTGTGTGTGAATTACATTATATCCAAGTTCTTGTTGTGAACTGTTGTTACTTTGACTGATCTCAAAGTAAATCATTGTAACTTTGACTCTATTCAAAGTAGAAATTGGGATTTTGTGTAAACCCCTGAAGTGATTGTCTTGGGTGTTGCACAAACATTCAAAAGAAACCTACCCTGAATACTGCTGACAAGGCCCATTGGAGCCAGGTACATTGCACAAAGGGCAATAAAGCTGGCAAAGAGTCTGGAAATCAAGTCTTATGAGGAGTGGCTGAAGTAACTGGGGCTGTTTTACCTGGAGAAAAGGAGGCTAAGGGGAGATCTTATCACTGTCTGCAGCTACCTGAAAGGTGATAGTAGTGATGTAGGTGTTGGTCTCTTCTCCCAACCAACTAGTCATAGAAAAGAGGAAATGGCCTCAAGTTGTGCCACAGCAGGTTTAGACCACAGCTTATGAAAAAATTCTTCACGGAAAGAATTATCAAGTGATGGAACAGGCTATCCAGTGAAGCTGTTGAATTACCATCCTTGGAGGTATTCAGAAGATGTGTTGATGTGGTTCTTAGGAACATGGTTTAGTGGTGGAACTAGCAGTGCTAAGTTTATGGTTGGCCAATGTTGTGTGGACTAGTGCCAGAAAGCATACTGAGATCAAAATATATTGCTTCATCCTTATCTTCTAGGCCTGATACATTGTCAAAAAGGAATTGCAATGATCAGAGACAGTGTATGTTCTTAATTGTTGTCATTCAGTTGCCTATAAATTGATGCCTGAATCATTTGAGAAGGAAAGTTGAAGTAATAAATCTATAATTCATCATCTATGCTTTTTTTCCATTGATAGAATTTCCTTTGGGAGGGTAAACTTTCTGAAATATCATACCCTAACCATTTCTTCAAGAAGAGCTGTGAGGTACAGCTCAGCACAAGAAGGATGTTGAGGCTCTGGAGTGAGTCCAGAGAAGAGCAATGAGGCTGGTGAAGGGGCTGGAGAACAGACCCTATGAGGAGCGGCTGAGAGAGCTGGGGTTGTTTAGCCTGGAGAAGAGGAGGCTGAGAGGAGACCTCATTACTCTCTACAAGTACCTGAAAGGTGGTTGTGGAGAGGAGGGAGCTGGCCTCTTCTCCCAAGTGACAGGGGACAGGACGAGAAGGAATGGCCTCAAGCTCCGCCAGGGTAGATTTAGGCTGGAGATTAGGAGGAGGTTTTTCACGCAGAGGGTCATTGGGCATTGGAATAGGCTGCCCAGGGAGGTGGTTGATTCACCTTCCCTGGAGGTGTTTAAGACACAGATGGATGAGGTACTGAGGGACTTGGTTTAGTGTTAGATAGGAATGGTTGGACTAGAAGATCCGATGGGTCCCTTCCAATCTGGTTGTTCTGTGATTCTGTGATTCTGTAGTCTCGATCACTTCTCAGGTATCCCAGGATGAATTTTATAATTCTCTGTACATTTGAACCTCTCTAACGTTCCCTATCAAAAGTCACCCTCCACACATTTTGTGGGACTGTGCCCTACATGCTGTTTTCCAATAAATAATTAAGCACTTAGTCCCACATTGCTGTCATCCTTTGGTTGCTGCTGTTGCCTGATCAAAAATTTCATCTCCAGCTTCTTTTTGATAAAGACATTTCTTTTGTTCTTCCTTCTTTTATCTGCACCGAGTGAAATACAACAAATTTGCCTCTCACCTCTTTCTCAGCTTCAGAGAGTGACTTCAAAGCATTCTTGGTCTACAGTGTAATATCTGTTTCCTTTTTTCCTGTTCATGTTTCCTGACTAAACTACTTCTATTTAACCTTCCAATTCTATTGATTTGTTTCACCAGCTTTCTGTGAGGCTGATTAACTACTTTTTTTGTTTGTAAAGCATTATTTCAGATCCTTTCTTTTTTCATGTGTAAATTATGTGTTCTCCACAGGTCCACGGGTCCTACAAAAAGTCTGTTCCAGTGCAGGCTCCCCACAAGGTCATGGCCTCCTTCAGGCCTCTCCATACTCCAGTTTAAGGTCTTTTGTGTGCTGCAGGTGGATATCTGCTCCACTGGTAACTGCCATGGGCTGCAGAGGAGCAGTCTACCTCAACAGAATCTTCACTGTGGGCTGCAGAGGAATCTCAGCTCCAATGCCTGGAGCACATCCACCCCCTCCTTCTTCACCGGCATTGGTGTCTGCAGAGTTGTTTCTATACTGTATCAAACATTTACCATCAGGCCACTTAACAGCACTGCTAATATGTATAGTCCAAATTAACACAACACAGCCTCATTAAGACCAATATCCCTAAAACGGTTGCATAAAATTCTCCAAATATCAACTCTTTTTTTGGTATTGTGCTTATCCTTGCAATATCCTAACATTTTGGTCTAATATCAATTGTTAGTATTAACTGATACTAACATCAATAGTGCCATCTTCCTCAAGGAGAGAGACCATAGGAGCAATCATCATCCCAAATTCTTAACCATGGGACATTCAAAATTTATAGGTGAGATCACTTCCTCCTCACCCTCAAAGAGTTATATTAGATGTTTTCCAGTCAAGGTATTCCTCCTTCTCAATACTTCCCAAAGCAAAGTTAGTTAGGTACATGCTACACTTTCCCCAGTGCAATTGCCCCAGAGGAACTGCTTGCCCACTGGTGACTGCAGTGACTACTCTTTCCCAAGTCCTCAGCCCCAAGCCCCCTGTGAGTGAAGCCAGTGTAGGTGAATGACAGGTATGCAGCCACCAGATAACTCGTGCCATAGCTAAAACCAGCTTCTTCCATGGCAGGCAGACAAGTCTTGAGACCCTGCGCTGCCTGTTCAGAACCAAATTTGTGTTTACTAGTAAAGATAAAACCTTATTTATTGGACTGTTCCTTCTTGATTGTGGTTTGTCAATGAAGAGTCTTATTAGAGCACTGGAAATGCACTTTCCTGATTTTAATCTACTAAAAATTATCCAGACTCCTACTTCAGTGCATCATGGAGAAGTGTGCTTCAATCTAAATGTCATGTCTACTATGCTCTATCTTTAAAGAAGTTTTGGTGCTTTCCTTGACTATTGCTGTTTATAATAGTGGTTCCCAGTCTGCTGTTATTATCTATATGCCTAAATCAAAACTTAACGATACAAACAAACCCCAAATCGCTTGCAAGTCTGAAGAGAGATACATTTGTATGATGTTTGTAAGATCAGGGCCAATTTTTATCAAGGAGCTAATGACATCAAAATTAGAGGTAAAATTAGAGGTACAATTAGAGGTCATCTAAAAATGATACAGTGAATTTCTAAAGTCTTTTGTCCAATATCGTGAATCAGTGAGAGCCCTTAGCCATTCTACTAAAATAATGAGTGCTGAAGACTTACTACATCATGTCTAATGTTTTGTTTTGCTGATCTCGCAGTCTAAATTGAGCGATATAATTCTTTTGGGCCTAAATACATCACAGTTTGAAGTGTTTAAGTGGCAGGTTTTGGTGCCCAAATAGAAAATGTTAAAACTGGCATGCCTCAACCAGATGGAAATATTCATCAAATTGTTTAAATATTTATACTGAAATACATGCAAAATCTATGTACATTTTAGAAAACTGCAGTTAGACAATGCAGTTTCATTTAAGAACTATGCTAGGCAAAGTTCAGCTTTATGACTGATCTTTGACTAGTGAGTTGTTTTCATATCATGCTGCTTTTCTAATTTGCAAACTTGAAAAAAAATCTTAAAAGAAGAATTTAAACTCATTTAATTCAATATGATTCTATTCAGGTATCAGTTTCAAGAATTTTTACTCAGGCAAATAACATTTAAGCTTATGCATAACTAACTGTGTACAAATCCTAGCCTATGCTGTGGCAAAGGCAAGCATCCCTCTTTTATCATAGCATAAGCAATTTAAAAAAAGTCGTATTAGAAGAAGTTAAGAGACCTACATGTTATCCATGGCTTAGATATGATATCCAAAACCACTGCTCCCCAGATGTGCTTCTGCTTGCCTTGAAAGTTTGTTGTATTGTTTTTTCTTATTATGCATGCTACCTGCTTAGGATGGTTTGCCATCTCTTCTCTTTTCTCAACCATACATGAAAGCAGATGGAATTCCAGTGAGGGTGATGCCATTTTTATACTAAATATTACAAAACATGTCTGTATCTTATGCATAAATTTTCTTATTATGGAAAAATGGCACAATACGTTATTGCTACTGAACTTATGTGTGAGTACTGTATATGTGTATGTATACGATAAAAATATGCATATTTCTGTGTATACGTATCAGCTAGAGAAGCATCATGATGTAACTATTTAGAAGAGTGGCAAGTCAGACCAGCTTTACATTATAAAAATAGGTTTTTACTCAATTTATTCATTATTAGCACATTTGTTAATTGTCAGATTTTAGTATTAATCATCACCAAAACATGCACAAAACTCTATGTATTTTGACAGTCATATTATAAATTAACTATGAGTATATAGTACCATGAGACATGTCATAGAGTTAGTATCGATGAGTACAGTCCTTGGTACTTATTAGTTGGAGAGGTCCCATTGATCAGGCTTGAGAGTCGACAGCAGAAGTCTGAACTGAAGTGACCTTGTTTTCCCTCAGTTCCTCCACTTCTGTAGCTCTCCTCCCTTGTGCTTGATGTATTTATGCTAGTGTCCTCCCACTGAAAGAAGAAGGGGGTCCTCCTTTACTGTTTGTCTTGTTCTCTTTGTTTTGCCAGTCATCCTCGTGTGCTTAGAAATCAGTCCCTTGTGCTTTTCCTTTTCTCTGACAGCTTTAGTTATCTGGATACCTTTTATGAGCAACTAGACATAGCTTTGTTTGCCTCTTTGGTGATTATATCACTCACATATAGAAGTAAAATTGTATCTGACTGTTGTATCACAGTATTACAAATGCATACTACTGTTAATAATATTGTTTAGTAGTTTAATAATTTAATAGCTATAGTATAGATAATGCTAATTTTATCCTGATTAGTCTATTTACAGTATATTTGTGTCACAGACCTCTATATTGGCTACAGACTCCTTATTTGTCCTGAGTTAATTATTTCCATCTAATTTTTCTCAGTTTACTGTGAAAAAACATTGCTCAAATCTTTTGGAATGACAATGCTCCTATGGATGAAGACCTCTCCTTTCTGACTGTCTGTAGAGATGACTCAGACTCTTTCAGACAGTGATCTGGCCATGAGAAGACAGCTTTGCTTTTGCAGTCATTAGTTACAGGGTGACACCATCTACTAAGTGATTGTATCGTTGTCTGTATGGAGGGAAGTATTAAGTTCCCACCAGTTATCAGCATGTTGGATATTAATGCCTCTAAAGCTGAGAGTGGTTTACTTATTTCTTTAATCAAACAGCCAAGAAAAACCATAATTATTATATAGTACAAGTCTGAATGGCAAATTAATCAAACCTCTTTAAAGGTCCTATTTTGCAGCTGGATGGTTGCCTGCTCTAGCTTAAGGCATTTTAACAAGTGCTTAAGGTGCTCAAAATTTACAAACCAGGAAAAATGTACTTTTTCTTGGCAAATATTCTCTGGATCTATTTCAGCTATGCTTCTCTTAACTGTAAGTCCAGAATAACTGAGCTTTTGTAGTTCTTGAAGTATATATTTTTCTTCTAGAGAAGAAGAAGTGCAGTCAGTTATTTCTTGGTCCAGATGTATTTACTACTGATGTATTTCGAGTTGTTAAATTGTCATAAACAGTGAAGCTTATCCTGAGAAAGGACTTGGTAAAAACAGAAGTAAATAAGAGTTTGCTTCCATTTTATAAATGATTACTCAGTGAGAACCAGGAGAGAAATCCGTTTCATGAATGTTACAACGTTGTTCAAGTGTAGCTTTCTCATACCCCCTTGTGTTCGTGGCACACAGACTGCCTAAACAACAACCTGTTGTGTAACTATTAATCATGTGTAATTTAGGATAACACTAAAACATTTATTTAGACTTTACCTAGTTCACTTCAGCAGAAATTCTACCTCGGGAAAAAATGAATGTCTCTGAGCACACTCTTTTAAACACTAACCCTGACTGACGCTTTTACCAAAGCAATTCATGTGAATGTGAACAAAATAATTCACACTGGGAACAACTCACCATCATTTCTTCTCTGACACATCTCCTGTGTTAAGGTGGGACAATATGTGTGTCTGCCCCAGAAAGGAGAATTAGCCTACACTGAGATGGTTGTGGCCAACGTCAGTTTTTTCTCCTGTTTTTAGCTGTCTCTGCTCAGGAAAAAAATAACAGAAAATGTGTGGAAAGGATGCACTAAGAATTTTATTTGGTTAAAAACATACATAATTTAGCAGGGTCCAGTAACTTGCAAAGAGCAATTGGTAAGCTAATACTATTAAAATGAAAAGTTGAATGAAAAGTTTCTTTAACATTCATCTGTAAAACAAGATTTGGACAATATAATTTCTGTTAGTCTCAAGCAAAAAGTTTCTTGAAATGAGTATTTCAGATAAATGAGCTTCATACAAATTCATGTGGTCAGATTTTTTTCCTAGAGACGTATTCCAATGCCTACACAGTTCACCTTGTTCTCAGTCTGGTTCATTACACAGTAAAGGTCCTGGGCCTCATGCTTTGGATTTATATTCAAAGTGAAATTTCTAATGGACCAAACTGTGAATAAACAAAGGGATTGCTAATAGTCGCTTTATATATCAAATGAGTTTAATAAGAGGGATTTCCTTGGCCCAAGTACAATCTCAGGAATGCCCATGGCAAGCACTAGTTTAAATTCGTCACCAGATTAATTACAAAAGGTGCTAGGAGTAGGGAGCAAGACAGGCTCTTTCTCCAAATAAACACTTTAATAACTAAGACACAATAATGTCAGGTTTGTCTTTCTAGAGCATGAACTTCTCATCTCTCTTGAGCCTTATGAGTGAGATTCTTCACTGTGGAATAGCAGAGTTTTAGCAGGAACAGAGCAATTCTGGTGCAGGTTGCTGTCCATGCGCCTGCATAACCAGCAAAAGAGAGCAGAGAGGCATGCTGCTGAAACAAAATGAAAGGATTGTGAGAGGGGTTGACAGTGAGACCACTTCTGTTAGCTCAGCACTGACATATGCTGACTTCAAGTGCTCATAGAACTGTTGTGCAGTATGTCAAAATGGTTTAATAGGCCTTGAGTTCTTGTCATATGATCAGCTAAGGCTTTGACATTGCTATCCTGACCAAAATAGTTTCCCAAGTAACACATATTATTTGTTGTTTTGCTTTGTTTTGTTTGGTTGCTTTACAGTTTTGACTTTTTTTTTTCCTTCTTCTTTTTAATTGGTAATGCACCACTAGGCTGTTTATTGTTTAATGTAAAGCACTTGATAATATACTTAACAAATTTAATTTACTTGGCAATGTTTCCTCCTCTATCCACTACTATATCTTTCAGATTTAAAGATGAGCAATGAGTGCAGCTTTGATCCAACTGTTTATCATTATTTGAGACTGATGTAGCATCTTAAAGCAAGAAAACTACTCACAATTTCATACTTATCCTATTAGCAAGTATCTTGAATTCTGTTGTATATTTTCTGTACCATAACCTCCAAACTGCGTATAGTGATTTGCATTCAAGGCATGTTTTAGGTTGGAATGTGGACTGGTATCAAGTTGGTATAAACAAATTACAGTTTCAGTGGACTCAGGATTTCACCAGGTGAATACAAAGACTGAGGCTGATATACAACAGCCTCAAATTTACCCCCACATCTTACAGGTTACATCTTTATTCTGACAAAAGTGTAGCATAATGTACACTGATGTGCAGATAAACAAATTTTCTAACTTTCAATGCAACTTCCAAACTTTCATCCAAGAAAAATATAAAGTACATTTTAATTCTGAACTCTAGTCCATCAGACTAGATAGCACTTATGCTTTTTACTTTATAGTTCATTTATGAATTTCATATTTGGATGAAGCAGATTAAGTGGTGACTTTGATGAAGACGGTGCCTCCAGGAATAAGTCTCCATTTACCTATACCATCATCTTCGAACAAAACCGAAAAAAATAATTAAGTCATATTAAATTTTATTTTTAAAGTTTTCTCATTTTTACCAAACTTGATACCTAAAACTGACATATCTGTAACCAATATTTAGATTTTTTCCTGTAACTGTCATTTGCCTAATAACTCCAGTTTTCTATTCTACTCCTCCCTTCCCCCTTAAAATCAGCAGCATGTCTAGTTTCTCAGACTGGTATTTCTTGACATACAATAAGATACCTCTGTCTTTCCCTGTACTGTTAGCTGAGCGGATAAAGGGTGCCATTTTTCTACACAAGTTTTGTTGCATTCAACTAGAACAATTAAAACATGCAGATGCAGAGGAAGAAACACCTGCACCATTTTTTCAGTAACATTTGTGTAAGTATTTATAACCTTTTTCTGATTACTATGCTTAAAATAACTGTTACGTGCAGTAACAGTTACATAATTCAAATGATCAAACTCTTTCTGAACAACCACCATCTGAGGTCTAATATTGTGGAAATTCATGCAGTAATGTTTCTAAAGGTGCATTGGATTTAAAATCATCTTCATTAGTAACCCAGTTTCATTCCAACTGCCTTTCATGTTTTGCAATTATGATTAATATTTCTTCCTGCTAGAAAGACTTCTCATAACCATTCATTGCAATAAATTTGAAATGCAACAATTCAGTTATACAGGAAGACATGATGGAGAATTCCACTATACTTATAAATACTGATTCTGAATATTGGAGTTTCTATATTGTGTATAGATCAGTTTGGAATGTGGAACGTGTTACAATTTTTCCTTGTAGTACTGGTTTTTAACTTATAAATACTCATATTTCTTGCAACCAAACCACCCTGGAAAAATGTGGCAATAGTAGTAGTGCATAAAAACATCTATTACAATGTCTATTATAATGGCTATAGGGAGAAACCTGAGGGCTGCCTATGGCAGACAGTGTTGTGAGTGGCTTTGTTGGGTTCCAGAGCTTTGAAACACACTAGGAAAGTTTCTTCAATGAATAGAAGATATTGTGGCAGTTATTCTGACAAAGTCATCAATTCAGGGGAAGTAAGCTTGAGTAGAGGCAAATAATGTGTGTGGAAAATCCAGCATATCTGGCACTTAAAGAGTCTTACTTTCTTGCTTCAAATTTTAAAAAAGAAAACCAAACTAAACCAAATCAGTATGTTTTGCTTTCCTTTTACATTTGTGTATGTACTAGAATTCCTCTTACTTTTGTCCCACTTTTACCTGTTTTGCAGTGTGAAAGAAACACAGATTTTAGGTGAATTTGTCTCAAACATTTCAACTGAAGTACTAGAATATTTCTAATTTTACAGCAATTTTACTATTACTTAGGTTAGATGATTTTTCCAAAATCTACAGTCATCCTTCCAGTAAAAAACATCTACTATGTCACTGCAAATGAAAACTGCAATCCTCTTAGTATTAACTGCAGGTATAGTAAGATAAGACAGCTACTTGCCAACCATTGTCAGACTGAGTTTCTATTTTTACAGAAACTTCAAAGTAGATATTTGCTACTGGAAAAGTACTGGGATTGTCTCATAACAAATATTCAGGGCCTTACATCAAGTACAGCAGAGTACTACAAATGGTAATTCTGCTGCTGTGTTTTACTGATAACCCAGCTGCCATGGTTTCTGGATGAGTATCAAAACTGTTCAAGATTCTGCATTGTTTTGTCATTGTTTTGGCTTGATAGCTGGGATAGTGTCTGTACCTGGCTGAAACAGCTCCCTTTCCAGAATTTCAAACATATTCTGTGCTCTTATCTGAAAGAGAGCTGCTTCTCTGCTGTATAGATATGAAATGGTTCAGATGGGAACACTCGGGGAATGTGGGAGACTCAGGGGAATTGTCACTGCTTAAAGAGGCACTTCTCCACACTCATTCATAAAGATATTAGGTATGCAGAAGGCTGAATGTTGTCAAAACAGGTAGTGCCAAATCTGCTTGATGCCACTGCCAGAACCTCCTGCCAGCACTAGCATTTTTAGGACATCTCTACGTTCTGGTATATTTAGAGCAAGGTTTGCAAAGAGCTATATTTCCTTCTTCTGTACAGTTCTGAAACACCTTGGCTTAAAAGGAGTAACAGCTTCACCTAACTGCTTGGCCCTTTGTTACAACCGTGGGTACAGAGGAGCCTGCTCAGCTAAGTAAAAATAGCACAATGAAAACCCTGGAGGCAATTTTCTATTTTTTTCTAAAAGCCATCTCAGTCCTATCACTCTCATATGTTGTAGAAGGCCCAAGAACACGTTCAGCTTGCAACTCTTTTTAGGGGCACTCTTTTGTATTACACCATTTGTTGAGTTTGATTTCAGAGATATCATAGATAACCTAGTCACACCTAAACCCATTGCCAGTCACACATCAGTGTCTCCACTGTGTTGTCATTTACTTTTGTCACTGAAGAGCTGTAGCAAACTTTCTTTTCCAGCAGAACAGCTAATCATGTCCCCATACTATCTCCATGGACTACTATCCATATAATTTTTTGAAACACAGTCAAATAGCAGTGATTTTGCCTAAATCTTTTAAATGCAAATTTCAGTGAACATGCGGTTGTGTTTAGACAACTTTCTTAGCAAATTTTGTTTCCTCATTTTACTCTCAATAATATTTTAACTGTATGTCATGATATGGGAAAGTTGCTATTTACCATAAATTACAGTACCAGTTAGCTCATTCTGTACCAGTGAAGATTCAAGCTTTATTTCAAAAATTCTGTAAGTTTTTCAAGACTTTTTAATGTTTGTTTTTGAAATCTCTCTCTATGTCTGAATAATATATCTTCACTTATTAAAATGATCTACTCTGGAGTCTGTTCTGGTTTACTGTTTGTTACTGACTCTCTTGTGTGATTTTAGAGTTTCGGTTATCTGAATTAACCTTTTCTGACTTCAACAGGGACATTGGCAATTGTATGGAGCAATGGTACCCGAGTTATTCAGAATGGCATATCTACTAATGGCCTATACTACATGTGTCACATACTAGGGAAGAAAGTCACACAAACCCTCACTTTCTGGTCACATTAAAAAAAAAAAAATCACCTGTGAGAGGATGCCCTGGGTTATGAGACACTATCCACAAAATATAATGGACCAACAGCCTTCAAACTACAGTCCTTCTTTCGTACCTGAACCTCGCAATGTTTTCATCCAGAACGTCTTTTAAACTAGAGGGCCCAAGGCTCTTAAAAAACTATAGAAACTCAGGTCTCACATGCTGGGAAACAACTGTTTCAGTGTTTGGTCCTGCAATGAAATTTTTTACTCCTTACAGTCGTTCCCCAAGAAAAAGAACATGTTGAAAATCCTGTCCTAGGAACACGGAAGGATAACCTGGGGACTGGAATAAATTGAATTTTTGGTCTGATTACGCTGGAAGAAGAGTTGTTGCCTGGAGAAGTTCCCAACAGGAATGCAAGGAGAAACATACTCGAGTAACTTCTGACAGAAGCATAGAATAGTACTGCTAGAGGAAAATGAATGCTGGTTGAATGAAGGTCAAGGACAGCAACTAGTGGCCAGGAAAAGTTTGTCTAACGTAGCCATACTGTAATGAGGTCACCCAGAACTTCATTTGAAAAGACATCAGTGTACAGCCACTGTCCACAAATTCATTAAGTATTGTGAGGCAAATGAAGACATTCTGCTCTCAGGGCCAACATTGAAATCTGGAGTAAAACAGAATAAAACTGCACAAGCAACCACATTACAGGGACAGTACACTAACTTTTAACAGCTCCCTTCCTTCCCTACTTGACAGTGCTTGTTGGAGCAACCTTCCACATCACAACTTGTTCCTCACTGGTTCAGAGGAAACCTAGTGAAAAAGTCAATGACTGTTTCTGGAGAAAATGAAAAAAAAAGTGGCCTTTTGAAGAAATGTGTGCCTAGCTATGGATGCACACACATAGCACTCTTATTATCACCAACATCCTACAGACCTCATGGTGCTACAACCAATAATAAGCCACATATTGTACTGAGTGACACTGTACTGATCCCAGAAACGGTGTGACCAGCAGGTCCAGGGAGGTGATTCTCCCTCTGTACTCAGCACTGGTGAGGTCGCTCCTTGAATCCTGTGTTCAGTTGTGGGCCCCTCAGCACAAGAAGGATGTTGAGGTTCTGGAGTAAGTCCAGAGAAGAGCAACGAAGCTGGTGAAGGGGCTGGAGAACAGGCCTTATGAGGAACAGCTGAGAGAGCTGGGGTTGTTTAGCCTAGAGAAGAGGAGGCTGAGAAGGAGACCTTATTGCTCTCTACAACTACCTGAAGGGAGGTTGTGGAGAGGAGGGAGCTGGTCTCTTCTCCCAAGTGACAGGGGACAGGACAAGAGGAAATGGCCTCAAGCTCCACCAGGGGAGATTTAGACTAGAGATTAAGAGGAAGTTTTTCACGGAAAGGGTCATTGGGCATTGGAACAGGCTGCCCAGGGAGGTGGTTGATTCACCTTCCCTGGAGGTGTTTAAGGCACGGGTAGACGAGGTCCTGAGGGACTTGGTTTAGTGTTTGATAGGAATGGTTGGACTCGATGATCCAATGCGTCTCTTCCAATCTGGTGATTCTATGATTCCATGATTCTATGAGTTGGCAATGAACATATAAACCAGGAAAAGTTACAAACATCATGTGCATTACTTTTAAGGTGTCTTATGCCTAAGGGTCAACTTTTCAGGAAAGTGAGACAGAGCTTATAGAGAGCTCAGACAATACATAACAAACTGGAAAAAGCTGTTGATGAGTACTATCTCAGTTTGCAAAAAATGTCTGGAACTGCTTCTGGCTAGCTGAGGAAGGAGTAGCAGTGCAAAGGTTTACTGGCTTGCAACATCACTACTGTGTCAGTGCATCACTGAACTCTGAGACAAAGTGTGCCGCTGCCAGATATCCTTACTGCAAAGTAATGTGCTTTGCAGAGAGCTTCAGTGTGAGTAAACATATAGGGAGCCTAGCGACACACAAGGTTGCTGTTTGATGCACTAACATTCTCATAGCTCAGGACTTCATTTCCACTATCACTCTTGACCTATCCTGTAGTTTAACAGTAAAATTTTTCCCATAACTCATCAAACCATTTTTCCTTGCTGTCATTTTGCTGTCAAAACCCCATGGATCTTACACAGATCTGTCAAATGCTTATGTCAGCCTTCACAGAGATGCTCCACAGAGACCATAATTGAAGAGGTAAGGAAATAGGTTAGTTCTGGAATTTTAATTATCTTGTCTTCTCATATGCTTCAAATCCCTGCATTAGCTAAATTTTTGCACTATTCCCACTGTCTCCCTCTGGAAGCTTTCCTGTATTTAGCTTGGCAATGTAGCTTGCACAACCTGTTCTCAACAGAGTTTTACAAGGTTTTTGACTTCTTTCATAGTCTAGGCATTATAATGAAACTTAGCTTTTTCTTTTTCCAGAAGGTCCTAGTGACCCTACTGGACTTTGAAGGACGATGGAGAGGGAAGGGAGAGAAAGAAGTTCAGAATAGGGCCAGGTTTAGCTTATAGTCTAACTAGAAGAGGCAAATCTGTGAAAGCAAGGAGAAAGTCAGAAAAGCTCTGAAAATTACTCAGCAACTGTCCTTTCTCCATTTGAAGACTATACAATATATTAACCATTTGAAGACTATACAATATATTAACAAATGAGAAGCTGTGTAATATGACAGATTATGAAATTAATTTTTGAAAAAAATATTGACCTCAGTTGCACAACACTACTTATACCCACCTGAATCAATTTCGTTGTTCATTAGACTCTGAAAATTTTGGCTATGTTTTAGATATGTGTGTAGATAGGTGCACAGTAGAGAAATAATTTTTTTTCTGTTTTACTCTAATCTCATTTATTTTTAATGTACGTAATTTCCTTCTTTTTTCTGAGTACATTTTTCATAATATAAATGTTAAAAAATATTTCACAGTTTGAAGCAAGGCACTCCCTTATCCAAAGAAAATATTAATGAATTTTTAAAAATGAACAGTTAGGAGAGTTTTCCAATATTGGACATCACTAGGTACAAAACCACAGTAACATTCTTATTTTCAATCTTATGCAGAAGCATCACATTTTATCAAACAAGAACTTTAGATACCCGTAAAACTTCCCAAAAGACAGGAATATTTGAAAATCCTTTGGCTTTCTTCAGCACAAAATAACCAGCTGATTCTACGCTACAAGCTGCCATTAAACACCACAATAGTTCACATCGTATTGAAGAAATTAAACAACTTCAGTTTGTCAGTTTTCCTGAAATGGTTATGGAACTCTCAAAATGCCAAGAACAACACTGAAACAACAACATAGGATTTAGGTCGAACACTCCTCAGAATACAGGAAGTTTGGTTTCAGCCTTACTCTATGACATTCATGAGCATAAGGTTGGAATAAATGACCTCCTGAATTCCCTTCCAGCATGAATTATTTCATGTTTCTAATCTTTACCTTTGAGAAGAAGATACTGATTCAGAAAAATGCTGATTGTTCTAGCTCCAGTGAGAGATCTCATATGCTATGCAATAAGCACATACCTATCATTTCACTGAATCAACGATTTCAGGAAAAAATCAAACACTGGGGATTTCTCTGAACTGATAAAGAATTCAGATAGAGTTAAATTAAAAGTTAAAGAGGATCAGTGCTTGTAGTGACATATTTTATAGACATATCTTTGTCAAACTTCTATAAATGTATCAGGAAATAGTAGAACTTCCAAAGAACTTGAGAATAAACCAGATATAGGAATCTCAAAGCACTTTCTTCCCAGAAGTATATGAGAGCCACGGAAATCACAGTAATTAAAAAGGTAAAACTCATGTTTTGTTACTTCTACAAGGAAAAACTTTAGAAAATCAAGCCTGATCTCAGAGGAAAAAGTCAATCTTCGCTGTGTACTGAATGTTGGTATCTGCGAGTAGGATAAAAGCTGTTCTTACCTTGCGATATGTTATTTTCAGATAGAAGATCTGTGTCCTGGTGTGTAACTTCTGTGCACATTCTTAATTTCTTGCTATGTAATAGTAATACCAGTTTCTTAGTTTATCTCTTTTATTTACAAGGATTTTCCATTGTGCCTCTAAATTGCCGTAGCTCTAGCACATAATGAATATAAAATATGACTTTAATTTTGGCAGGAAATGAACTGAAATTAAAGCTGTCAAAAAAGGAAAACAAAAGCAACAGGGGGAAAGTATGTTATATATCATGGTAAGACAAGAAATCACAGTACGTATTTTTCAGGTGGCTCTTTTCTGAGATGTGGTACATAAGCGCCTCAGTACTGGCAAGACACAAGAACAGCTGTGCACTGAACAGTTTCTAATCATCTCAAAGCTAACTAAGTCTCTGAAAAGGAAAACACAAAAAATAAAATGTAAAAAACTCTGAGGGTGCACCAGTGCTGGAGTCTATGTTTATATTCAGCTAGTGTTTTTCTTCAATTCAATGCTGCACAACATCAAGAAGATGTTTTATTTCCATCATATATCTCTTGATCATGCAGTTCACTGTTGTAATTTAAAGGCTCTGGTCATTACAGAGCTTTGTGTAGCTGATGGTGGTATTTGATCTGAAAAAGTATTGATGTACAATAACTGATCTTTATAAAAGATCTTTGACTAGAGCAAGCAAGCTCATCAAAGACAGTAATGCTTTCTATTTTTCTTCTCATACATTATTCATGAATAATCTGAGTATATTAATTGGCTTATATTTATAATCAGTGAAAGGACTTAGTTTTTCTTCTGACTTCTTGTCGAGCATTTAGATGGTATTTAGACACATCTTCTCTGAAAGAATGAATGAAACATTGTGGGGTGGAAGTTAGAAGTTCTACTGATGACTTTAGTGTGAATATGTATTTTTAGAAACTTTTTTCAAGTTCTGAAAAGAAGTTGAGTACCATTTGTTATCAAAAGGTCATTAAAGCTATGTTTATATCTCTGAAGAACATACATGGACTAAATTTGTAGCTTAACAGAAATCTGTAGAAAAATCATGATGACTTCAGCAGAACTAAATACTTACTGTATTTTACAATGTCACCTAAAGAATATATTATGGTCAATACTGATAAGAAAGGTTGAAAAATTATGCCTAAATATCTTTTGACTGCTTTGTTGTGTGCCATTATTGTTCAATTGATGTAGCTGCTCAATAAAACACTGGATTACACAATGCCTCACAGATGCAAGGGGATATTTGAAAAGAATGTTCCTTTTTGCCAAAAAGCTAAACATTTTTGGCCAACAAAATAACAAATAAATGCAGTCAAAAAAGGTGGGTGCAGCAAAAGGGTTTGGGAATATATGAAGTAGTATGCAATATTTTTTAAAGAGGCATGGCATGATCTCCAAATTTCAAACTAGGAGAATTCTGTATTGAGACAGAAAGGTTTAATTGTTTAAAAACTGTAAAATAATTAATATATCTTGGTTTTATGAGAGTTTAAGTGAAAGGTATGACTTACTCTCTTCTCTTATTCAATTGTATATGTACCATCTAGGCAGAGAGTGAGTAATTATTGCTTACTCATTTTCTCTATATTATTTGTGATTTTATGTTATTTCTCAGTTTTCTACCATTTAGACAGAAGCATTGCAATTGGTTTCTTTTCTGTATAAAACATCGTATACTTTTGATCACCATTATAATCTTCTCTCTAATCCTGGACAGTGGGGTTGTTGTGCAAGCAAGAACTGTAAGAAGTACCCAAGACGTATTAGCAATGAATTTATACAGTGGTATACTGCTATTTTATGTTTTAATCTCTCTAATGATTTTGAACACCCTGTGAGCAGTGAGGTGATATCAATAATGATTAAGCTCTTTCTGAACAGTGGTAACGACTTTTGAACCATAATGATCTGCGTGAGTACTGTTGTCTGTGCTCCAATATTTTATTTTTCTTATGTGAATATAGAATTTAATTTGCATTTTTGATTCAGCATTATAAAATCCTCATGCAGTTCTTCAGTCACCTTCAGTCTGGACTGCCCTAAGGGTGATTTTTTTTACTGCAAGCTTCATAACCTTGTTAGCCACCCTCTTTATCAAGCACTCATGAGAATCTAGCTGCACCATTTCCTCTTGCTCCCTTGCTAGTATTGTCCCTCATCAGGAAATCTTCCCTGCTTAGCCAGTGCAATATAGTTTTGAAAGAGAAGAGTAAATATTTACTGCACTACTGAAGGCCCATGGGATTATTCCTTGAAAACTGTGAATTACTTGCTTAGAGGCACTCTGATAAGACAGTGAACTGTATACCTTATCAAAGCTACAGAATTTGTCCTACACTTTTTGAAGACTGAAAGAAATTCTTCCACATATGCCAGTTCTCCAGATATGCAGGGTATAACTTTTTTTTATTCTCAAAAAAGTATACATAATATTGTACTTTTTGAATATTGTCGTTGTATAGATAGTAATTAAGACAAATACCATGGTAGTTTTACTTATGTTTTAGAGGGAATCCTAATACAATTGCCATCAAAACATGTAAACAAGCTGATAGAATTAAAATCAGAATTTAAGTACATATGGAAATGAATTAAATGCTCTGCTGATATTAACTAGTTATCTAAACCCACCAGACTAACTGTGGTTGTAATATATGAAACATCTAAATCAAAACCATCCAATTACTTGTCTATTGGACTATGATCTGTGAAGGGAAATGATGTGAGTTAACAGCTCCCCTTCTTGCAGTATAGTGTCTGTCGGTTTAAACACAGCACTCTGAATTTCACTGAATACCAACCAGTCTCCATGAATCCCCCTTCAAAGGAATCCTGAGGGTTTTCTTTAAATCCAAAGGAAACCCCAGGAGATTGCTACATTTCTTTTCCAAGTAGAACCAAAGAATTGCAAGAACAATCTATTTATACTGTAGAATCTCTTTATACAGCAGAAAAAGCTCAATATTTATTTGAAAGAATAAATATTAATAGCATATACTGAGCTACTTAATAAGCTTATTACACTATTGTGCTAGTATAAATAATGTTGTAATATATCCCTAGTTCAATTGAGTTGCGTTTAGTAAAGGATACAGGAAAACTTTCCCTCTTTCTTTCCCTCCACTCTTCTTAATTTCAGGGATGAACTTGACCACGAAATGCAGTGTTTGTCCTACAGTCAGGCAGAATTACTTTGAAGATAATGAGACTTTCCACAGATTCAGGAACACTGAAGACAATTCTAGTTCAAAACATTTTCCTTACTATTTTGCATATAATTTACATCAGTGTTTAAGCAAAGACAAGATCTCCGTTCCCGTTGCCAATCCCCAAAGCTATATATTCCTTCTATCTTCCCTTGTATGCCCTTTGTCTGAATTTGCATAGCAAAATTACTGTATTAATAATTTAGGTAGAATAACTCAATAACTAAAAAAAAATTAAACATCTAGCAAGAATGATGAATCCAAAAGATAATATGAAGTAGAGTGAACTGAAATTCAGATGTTTCAAATTTGAATGCCTGACAGAATAATTTGCACTTCACATGAACAGCACATGTTTTGGTGACTATCTCGATAAGGGGATAATAGAGTTATGGTAATTTGGCTCATTAGGAGAATCTATGGGTTAGAGCTGCTAATCAAAAAAAGTACACTTCAATAATCTCAAAGGACAAGTACTACAAGTGAATTTCTAAAGACAAGCTACCAAATAACTGAAGAACACTATAATACAAGGAGCTAAAAGCTAAAAACTCTGGAAAGTTGTTATGTCTTTAAACTCAGTCATTTAAAAAGTGAAAGAAGCAGAAAGCAAGACAGTAATATTTTACAGTAGATAATCTCAGGTGAAATGCATATCAGAATAAATTTTATTTTCCAAAAGAAATTGTAAAATATCACTCTAACTCTAAAGATTTTTTTTCTTTCGAAATATATTCATTCATATCTAACAGATGATTGAGACTAACAGGCTACGTGATTTAGTAAAATCTGTTTGGGAATATTTTTAGAACTTTGTTGAATCATGGCTTGAAAAGTCCAAACTGTTGACTTAGTTGGAAAAGAAGTAATCTCATGTTAGTAGCATGTTAAAAAAATAGTGCATATCCATTGAACCAGAATGGTAGTATGAGAGATAAAAGCAAGGTTCTGAATTGTTCATCTAAATGCATCCAGTTTTAAGCACTCACGTAGATAAAAAAATGACATCATACAGTACATATTGTCTATAACTGAATCACCAGAAATAGTGAAGTAACATTCCACTTGCAAATCACTCCCTGACTTCAGTCAGTGCATAAGGAATTTCTGTGTCTATGATTTCCAGTGGAGAAAATCACAAATCTGATTTCAACTGGAACAGACACTTCAGGACAAACTTTGTCAACAAAATGCTTTCCTGGTTGTCCTGCTGAGTGGAATACTATATTTTTATCAGATCTCTTTGTCTTTACAAGTTAACTATTTCCCACAAGCTTTTTTTTTTTTCCTGGAATGACAATAGGTGTGCTTTTCCCAAGGCATTCAATGTTCTTCCATAAAAGCACTCCAAAAACAACCAATATCCTTTGACAAATTAGCTCATGCCAAGAAATGATGATGTAAATTTATTTAACATTTAATTTAGCAACTAAAATAATTAGGTTAGTAAAAGTTTCTATTTAAGGAAATAATAAATTTTCCTAGCACTCACGAAAGCACAAATCAAAAGTAACAAAGATAGCACTTAGTAGAAAGGAAGTGTTGACACAGATTCTTAAAAATACTGAAAAAATAAGAAACACCAGACATGTTGGTTTACTATATCAATGTTTGCTTTGGATTGTGCATGTGTAATATGTCCAGAGGAATACTTAAATTTAGCTGCTCATGTCTCTAAGATTTGTGGTTGGTTAATCATAAATTGTGGCAAAAATTACAGCACCCAATAATGAAAAAAAATCAAAACAAATATAATAATTAAAAAAAAATTAATAATTCAATTCCGTGATATTTTACTTCTGGCTCCAAAATAAATGAAATTTATCTGTTCATAAACTGTTTCCTTTCATTTCCATGTCACTGAAGCCTGAGTAACTGCGCTCACAATTAGTGCTGAATGAACTTAAAACAGAAATTACTTATTTCTAAGTGTAGAGAATGGATGCTAAGCTTCCACTCTTTAATGCTCACAGCAGTCACTTGTAACTCCTATTCACCACTTTGAGTCCTAATTCAGTGTGCATTTAAACCAAGGTTAATAGTTTTCTCACGGGGTCTAACCCTGATGGTTTGGGTTTTTTTGCTGATGTTGCTGAATCAGAAAATCTTGCTGACTAAATCCTGAAGTACCACAAAATAAGGTTGAATCTTGCTCAAGGTAACTTATTTGACTTTTAAATGGTTTGTAATTCTGTTAATAACTTCTTTTTTAACACATTGGTATTGTCTGGATGGTCTTAAGAAACTCAGCTTTGTCAGTAAAAGCTTGAAAGTTTTGCAGAGAGTTAGTAGTTTCTTAGCAGAACTATCTTTGCAGTCCCCAGTTTAAGTGGATCAGAAACTTTTGAGCTAACTGACAGTTACACTTTACTCTAGTAACACCACAGCAATGTGCATTAGGTACTGGCAGGCTTCTTGGGAAGTGTTTGCTTGTGAACATGAAACATTACTCAACCAGACCTAATTTCAACAACAGAAATATCTGGAGAAAGAATCCATAGGATGCCCAGAAGCCTCAGCTAAACGACAGCAAAGGGATGAAGAAAACAAAAAAAAAAAAAAAAAAAAAAAAAAAAAGAAGGAAGAGAGTTACACCTCTATGGCAACCTAGTAAAGCAATTACCGAACCACTGAAATTACATAGAGGACATAGATCCTCATAGATCCTTCCCATTGTGAAGGGTTCAAACCTACTTCCATATGCAGGTGTGTGTGTATAAGAGGATAGTAAATCAGAGCCAGAGGATGCAGGGAGGGGGAAAGGTGTCTAATAAAGTTTAAAATTTATGTTCCTAAATTTCAAGTTTTGGTTAAGTCTAAGAATGCCATGTGGAAAATGATGACAAACCAAAGGAAGTGTGGGCATCATATACTTGAGGGGGTTTAGTTTCTACATGATACTCAAACACCTATCCTGGAATGTCAAATTATTGCAGAGCTAGCTCAGTTGAGCTTTTATGTTGTTATTGTTATCCAAAGAGAATCCATTTGTTTCACACACATCCATAACCTTTCTCAAAGGTTCGTAAGCAAGAAACAAAACACAGATTAAGTGAAACAAAATACCAGTTTACTGACATATGAAACAGGAAAACAGGTAACTTATGTTCTATTTTATCCTTGAAGAAACAGAAGCCATGGTGATTTGCATACTAATTTTTTTGACCAATTAACGTTAAAAAGCTTTCTAACTCTACTGCTTCTCACCTGCTGCAGCCATATTCTCTGTGTGAAGTGATGAAGTGACATTAATGGTGAAAAACATGGCTGAAGTGGCAAGAATAAGAGGAGGCAGATCATATTAATGACTCAGTAAAATTGTATGCATTCTGAAACTGCCTTGTAGTTCACATAATTTCTCCCTTGTGAGTCTTGCAATCCTGACTCAGTTAAAATTTTTATCAGTATATATATCTCCTGTTAGCGGACACTCTGCCTTTATTTCTTGAGTATCTCATAGTTTTCCCATTTTTCTTATGAAAGGCATAGACCTATCTACTGTAGTCTAAATTTCATTTGTTCTGAATTACAAAATCCAAATAAGAAATGAAATGGAAGGAAATTACACTATGAAGTTTTACTAGGGTTTTTTTTGTGTGTGTTGCAGGCATCCTGATCTTGAAGTTCTGTCAGTTTGAAAGCGTTTACTGCTACTTTTGGAAATTATATATTCTAAAAAATAAATAAGATGAAATCTCATCAGTTTTCCTCTGTTAGTAATTTCTTTTAATTGCCTAATATGAACTGAGAATTTTATGAGGTTCAGCTACACGCTCTAAATAGTTTGAGGCCCAAAGGTCATTATCAGACTTGAAAGTCTAGATTTTGACTTTAAAAATATATATATGCATTTGATATTCAAGACAGTATGTGTGTCTCCAGTCCTATGTGGATATGAAGGCAGGTCCCTCTCAACAGAGAGATACATATGTCACATCATACATATCATGCAGGTAGATCAGGACCACTGGGCTGAGGTCAATGGGATGAGGTTTAACAGGACCAAACACTTGGTCCTACACTTGGAGCACAACAACCCTGTACAGCACTACAGACTAGGAGAAGAGTGCCAAGAAAGCTGCCTGGAGGAGAAGGACCTGGGGGTGTTGGTTGACAGACAGCTGAACATGAGCCAGCAGTGTGCCCAGGTGGCCAAGAAGGCCAATGGCAAACTTTGATAGAGTTTGATTCCACAAAACACACCTCCATCTCCTCCATCTCTGTCTCCATGTCCACCTCCATCTTCTCCATCTCTATCTCTATGTCCACCTCCATCTTCTCCATCTCCATCTCTGGCTTTTGAAGCTCAGGCTTGCAGGGCTCCAGCTCTGCCCTCTCACCGTTTGTCTCGTTGCTGAGCAACAGAGCTTGGCCCTACCCCTGGCCCAGGCCCCACCCCCTGGCCCCACCCTCCTCTCCCAGCCCCACCTCTCCCACCCCCTCAGGACAGGGCCATACAGACCACCTCTTCCACTGGCCACAGGAATGCTTGGACTCCATGATCCTGGAGATCTATTTTATTATATTGCTCTCTCCTTCTTGTTGTCATTATTATTTCATTAAAACTGCAGTATTAGTTTCCAACAAGTCTTTTTCCTCCACTTCCCTCTCCCCTTTCCATGATAAGATGCTGGTTGAGGAGAAACTTTCCATGAGCTGGCACTGTGTGCTCACAGCCCAGGAGGACGGCTGTATCCTGGGCTGCATCAGGGGAAGCGTAGGCAGCAGGGCGAGGGAGGTGATTCTGCACCTTTGTTCCTGTCTTGTGAGATCCCATCTGGGGTATGGTGTCCACTTCTGGAGTCCTCAGTGTAAGAAGGATGTGGAGCTGTTGGAAGAGGTCCAGAGAAGGCTACAGGGATGGTTGGAGGGTTGGGGCACCTCCCATGCAAGGACAAGGCTGAGAGAGTTGGGGTTGTTTATCCTGGAGAAGAGAAGGCTCCGCAGAAACCTTCTAGTGACCTTCCAGTACTTGAAAGGGGTTGCAGTAGAGGTGGGGAGGGACTGTTCCCAATGGTTTGGAGTGGTAGGATGAGGGGCAGTGGATGTGAATGAGAGGGGCCGATTTAGACTAGACATCAGGAAAACTTCCTTCACCACGAGAGTGGTGAGGCCCTGGCCCCGGTTGCCTACAGAAACTATGGCTGCCCCATCCCTGGAGGTGTTCAAGGCCAGGTTGGATGGGGCTTGGGCAACGTGGTCTAGCGGGATGTGTCCCTGCCCATGGCAGGGAGGTTGGAACTGGATGATCTTTAAGGTCCCTTCCAAGCCAAACTGTTCTGTGGTTCTATGATTCTATGTTTCTATGAGATGGTAAAGGCTACAGGGGCTAAACAGTGACTGAACCATTCCTGCAGGGTTTATGCATGCTTTCTGGAAGTCTGTTGGCCACAATGTGTGTAGTCTTACTCAATTCGTAGGAACAACCTAGGTCAGGTTTCAGCTTCTGCAGGTATGCAACTATTCAAAGGTTCTGACGGTAAAGGAGAGAGGAGATTTTGGAATGTGATTCCCATGGGAGGATGAGTTCTTAGATAGGAATTCAGTGTGAGCTGAGAGGTATTTGCAGTCCCTAGGAAACCCAGACAGTTAAGAAGTGGCCCAGAAGCTCTTACTCAGGGATACACTTTCCCCTCATGGGAGGTATGATCCTGTCCCTGGCTTTTGCTGTCCTGGAGTGGATAGTCTGGCTTGGAAGGTGGAGCTTTTGTCACCGTTATTATGGTCATTGTCCCATTTCTCTGAAAGCATCAACTCTTCTGGTTTACGCTGAGATTTGGGATCTTTTTGCTGATAGCTAAGCAAGAGTAGAAGCTGGAAGCAAGGTGCTGATGTGCTGGGTCCAGCCCTGCTCCATGTCTTAATTAATGACCTGGATGAAGGCATTGAGTGCACCTGTGGCAAGTTTGCAGATGATAGTTATCTGGGTGGAAGTGTTGATCTGTTGGAGGGTAGGGAGGCTCCAAAGGGATGTGAACAGGCTGGAGCACTGGGCAGAGACCAATGAGATGAGGTTCAACAAGGCCAAATGCCGAGTCCTGCACTTGAGGCACAACAACCCTATGCCGTGCTACAGGCTAGGAGAAGTCTGGCTTGAGAGCTTCCTGGAGGACAAAGACCTGGATGTGTTGGTTGACAGTCGACTGAACATGAGACAGCAGTGTGCCCAAGTGGCCAAGAAGGTCAATGATATCCTGGCTTATATTAGAAATGTCGTGGCCAGTAGGTCCAGGGAGGTTATTCTCCCTCTGTACTTGGCACTGGTGAGACTGCTCCTTGAATCCTGTGTTCAGTTCTGGGCCCCTCACCACAAGAAGGATGTTGAGGCTCTGGAGTGAGTCCAGAGAAGAGCAACAAAGCTGATGAAGGGACTGGAGAACAGACCTTATGTGGAACGGCTGAGAGAGCTGGTGTTGTTTAGCCTGGAGAAGAGGGGGCTGAGAGGAGACCTCATTGCTCTCTACAACTACCTGAAAGGAGGTTGTAGAGAGGAGGGAGTTGGCCTCTTCTCCCAAGTGACAGGGAACAGGACAAGAGGGAATGGCCACAGGCTCTGCCAGGGCAGGTTCAGTCTAGACATGAGAAAGAATTTTTTCACAGAAAGGGTCATTGGGCAGTGGAACAGTCTGCCCAGGGAGGTAGTTGAGTCACCTTCCCTGGAGGTGTTTAAAATATGGCTAGACGAGGTGCTGAGGGACATGATTTAGTGTCAGAATGGTTGGACTCAATGATCCAAGAGGTCTTTTCCAACCTAACTGTTCTATGATTCTATGAACCATCTTCGTCAGGCAAAATAGAAGTGGTTGGTCTTCAGCATGTAGATGTGCTCAAGAAACAAGTGACTCTTATGTAGTGATAACACATCAACTTTTTGGCTTTAAGAATTACTGTTGACATGCCAGTTTTTCACATCACCAGTTTTTCTCAGCAGGGAGCTATCATTAATTCACATTATACATTAACAAGAAATACTGAATGTACCCTGGAACCAAAAGGGCAAGGAAAGGTGTGCAGGAATCATTTTCTAGGCTCATGGTTGAACCAGTTCATGGAGATAAGAAGGGCTTTGTTTCTCTTGGGAATATCTAGAGGAAACAATTTCAAGGATCACGTCTAGGGAAAATGTCTTGGAGAAAATGATATATACACCTGCTTGCTTTTTTCCCCTATCCATTCATTTTGGAAGGCTTATTAGAATATTCCAAGTTAGTGATAAAGGTTTGAAGAAAATTCTATTTATATGGAAAGATTGATGTCATATTTCTCTAATTGACCAGCTGGCTCTTCTCAGTGTTTTCTGTAAATAGTATGATATAGTGCTATTTTCATGTAGCATGATTACTGTGAGGCAAGTATTGGAAAGTTGTACAAAATATTTACATTGAGTAACAGCTAAAATAGAATTTTCTTTGCTATTATAATAAAAATATAGTTGAAGTTCCACTGTATTGTTGTAGCAGGGGATTATTTTGTAATTTACTATGATTCATTATTCTTAGACTGCAATACAGTGCAATTTCTTGGACATAAGCTGAAAAATTAGTAAGTTAGCCAGAAAAAGATATGTCTATGTCAAAAGCAGATGATCCAGATAATTTTCAGGATTAGCAGTTCTGATGAAACTATGAGAATAAATATATATTAATATTTAATTAATTTAAGATGTTTGAGATCTTAAAGATATATTAAGATCCACATTGCTTCATACATCTGACATATGCAATTATAGCTCAACTCCATTACATAGATATATTTCAAGACAAGATACTGTTAGAGAAAAATCAAGTTATGAGGTAACTGAGCTCCTATCTAGGAAGGAGTAAATAGAGATTAAACAACTCAATGAAACATAATTAGCAGACATTTATTAAAAAGCTGTCTAGCACGCTGAGAGGAAGTAAGTGACATTTTCAGGTAGCTTGAAGGAAAACTACTCTTGGTTTATGAAGCCCTACTTTCAAAAAGTTCACAGATTAAAAATGATTTGTCATCTGGGATAGAGGATGACATTAAAAAAGAGTTAAATAGCAATTGGCATTGCTGAATGGTTATTTTGTGGACAAGTAATGAGTGCAATATAGCTCAGTGCAAGAATCACAGAATCACAGAACAACCAGGTTGGAAGGGACCCATCGGATCTTCTAGTCCAATCATTCCTATCTAACACTAAACCAAGTCCCTCAAGACCTCATCCACCCGTGCCTTAAACACCTCCAGGGAAGGTGAATCAACCACCTCCCTGGGCAGCCTATTCCAATGCCCAATGACCCTCTGTGTGAAAAACCTCCTCCTAATCTCCAGCCTAAATCTACCCTGGCGGAGCTTGAGGCCATTCCCTCTTGTCCTGTCCCCTGTCACTTGGGAGAAGAGGCCAGCTCCCTCCTCTCTACAACCTCCTTTCAGGTAGTTGTAGAGAGCAATGAGGTCTCCTCTCAGCCTCCTCTTCTCCAGGCTAAACAACCCCAGCTCTCTCAGACGCTCCTCATAGGGTCTGTTCTCCAGCCCCTTCACCAGCCTCGTCATTCTTCTCTGGACTTGCTCCAGAGCCTCAACATCTTTCTTGTGCTGAGGGGCCTAGAACTGGACACAGGATTCAAGGAGTGGCCTCACCAGTGCTGAATACAGAGGGAGAATCACCTCCCTGGATCTGCTGGTCACACCATTTCTGATACAAGCCAAGATGCCATTGGCCTTCTTGGCCACCTGGGCACACTGCTGCCTCATGTTCAGTTGGCTGTCAACCAACACCCCCAGGTCCCTCTCCTCCTGGCAGTTTTCCAGCCAGGCTTCTCCCAGTCTGTAGTTCTGCATAGGGTTGTTGTGCCCCAAGTGCAGGACCCAGCATTTGGCCGTGTTAAACCTCATGCCGTTGGACACTGCCCAGCGGTCCAGCCTGTTTAGAAATTACACAGTTTCTCAGCATTATTTTGCTTATGTCTTTAACAGAAGAAAAAACTTTAGCCTCCCTGAGCATTTAGTGTTAGGAAAGTTTAATACATAAGAATTGGCTGCAAAGTTTCTAAGCGTTCCTTTGAAACAGTTCTGTAGACAATGTGCTGGACTAGGTAGCTGCTTGGTACTAGCTAGACTTAACCCCTCATATGCCAAAATGTGAAGAAATATCTCTAAACTTTCTTTTGAAAAGGTCAAGATTAATCCTATAACATTAGATGCACACCACCTTTTATGCTGAATGAAAAAATGAAAATCTATGGCAAATAATTTCTAAGTTGTGATGATATAATGAACTTTTTTTTAAAGAAGTGAAGATTCAATTGATTTAACTACAATTTAATTTAGAGGTAGATTAGCTTTGTCTATCCACAGAATAATTATAACTTACGAAGTACCCCAAAGTCTGATTTTATATGATCTTTAGAGGAGACTTTACAGTGTTTATAACTGCTCTTTATTCAATTCTGATGTATGAGCCTTACAAATATTTTAATTTATCTGATTTAAAGCAAGAGTTAAAAACAATACCAAAAAAAACACCCCAAAATAAAAAAGATAACACAATTGACAGCTGAAAAAACCCTCTTCTGTATATATGTGGAATCTTATTTTGGAGCATTATCACTAATGTGAATACTGAAGATAGATTAACTGGAAAAAAATAAAGTGGTTTCACAGGGGCATGTACAGGTTTATATCTCTCTTCAATCTGTCTAATGAACAAGTATAGTTTTCAAAATATAGATTTTTTTATACACATTAAATCTCTTTGATTTGAAAACTTTGACTTTAATTAAATAACTTATTTTTGTCCAGGAGACATAGGGAAAAAACCTAGAAAGAAAGATTAGTAATGTCTTTGAGAGGAAAAGAAAGGTTATTAGTAAGATGGAGAGACTGGGGAAGGAATTGGCTTAATGTAACTGGAATCTGTGAAAGAGAAGTGCAGTGCCACAGATAAAAATGTGATTTGTGAGAGGATGATGTGAGTGAAAGAAGCAAGAACGTCAGCTCTGAATTGCAAGATGCAGATAGAAGATTACAAATTAGGTTGAAAAGAGGACTTATAAGAACTTTCACCTGAAATAGAAAGGGAAAACAGACAAGTGAGCTGTTATCCTTGAACTCTGCAAGTCTACTCTGCTCATTTTAGGCTGATTGCATTCTAATATTTCTGTGAACATATATTCAAAAATATTAGACAAAATATTCCAAATGTTTCTGTTTGCAAATATCCAATAAAACAATTTTTTCAATTAATTGAGTGATAATGCATTTTGTCCTCTTCTCAAACAGTTCATGAACCTCCTTCCACATTTTTATGGCAGGTTACATGACTTTACAATGTGTTACTGTTTGAACAGTACTCTGCTTTGTAGGCCATGGTTAGCATTTTCAGAAATTAGTGTCTGCAGAAAGTATCCTAAGCTGATGTTTATTCTGAAAGTTTTGAAGAAAATACTCAATGCCTGACAACTGCTTTCAAAAAACAAACCCCATGCAAATCAAAATAATAAAGTGGCACAGTTTTGAAAGATAGATGACTATTTAGATATCAGGATATTAAGTACTATTTTTAGAATTGCTGGTTGAAACTAACATTTTATATTGCTATAGCATTTTATGTGCCTATAGACTCACACATATATGTGTGAGGAAGCAAGGCAGAAAGGAACAAAATCCTGGAGGAGAAGTGGTGTTAAGCTAGCACATCTTATAAAGTACAACTACAATGAGTTTTTTAAAAGAAGTTGATCATTGAAAGCCAGTGAAAGGTATTATTACTTTACCCAGAGTCAAAACACCACAAAACACAACAGCTGTAAGTAAGACAGAATAATTCAAAATCGAAGTATCTCAAACATAATCATTCACAATACAAAAAGATCATATGGCTGATACAGGCAACTGACTAAAACTGCAAGTCCTTTCATAATACTGATTAAACATCTACTTAAAAATAGATTTTTGGTGCTTTTTCTCTGATCCAAGAGCTTTTTTGGAACTTATTTATTTTGATGGTCAGATATCTTGCAATACCTGTGATAAATTTAATTGCATCCAGTCTGTTCCTTTTTTGTGTTTGTGCTGATGCCAATATTTAGCTTTAACAGGTATTCTCTCTTGTAAGAGCTTCCCTTACGATGTATTTTAAGACACTAATCACACCCCTTTTCAATCTTTATTTTGCTCATCCAAACAAGAAATGCTTTTCTACCAGAATCCTCTCCAAGTGCAGGCTCTCCATTCCCCTGGTGTTCCTTGCTGCCCTTCTGTGTACCTTTCCCCATTTTTCTTAAATATGGCTGTCTAAGGCTTTAGAGTTTTAGGAGTGGGATCTTATACAATGGCACCAATACTTCCTTACTTGGAAATGTTTTGCCTGGAGCATCTTAGAATTGGATTTGCCTTTTTCACAGATGCATCACATTATTTCAGGAATTTGATTCAACTGAAAGGAACGATTAAATTAAAATGACTTTGAAATAAACTCATTCCCACCCTGTTGCTATGTTAACTCAGTAAACAGGGTACATTTCTTGAATGCATCTTTCCTTCATTATGTATCAGATTCCGTCTTTTCATCGTAAAAATAGACTTTCGGTTTAACAGTTTTATTTTCCCCAATAGACCTAACATCATGATCCTCCATATGTGAGCTTATGAATGTGGTTTAAACAAAAACATTTAGAAAGCGCAGAATAAATTTCAATGTAGCCAATTCTGTTTCAAAGCACTACGTAGGATATGTCACCTCTCTGGAAATTACAGTTTTCAGAAACATATTGCAAATTACTTTAGATAGATAAGAACATGTTAAAAAAACACAGGAGTTTTGAATTGATCAACATTATTATAAGAAACATTAAGAATATGAATAACTCCTTTGCAAGCACATAAATAGATAAACATTCTATATACATTTTAAAGTTATATTAAATATATGAAAGTAAACATTGAACTATATTACCATTTCAGATCAGATACTTTTATATCAAAATCCAGTAGGACTCCACTAACAGTGGAAGATAAACAGTAGTGCAATGACTACTTATAATAAAATTGAAAGACAAAAAAAATTTAAATTCAAAATACACAATGAAAGAGAAACAAAACTACATGCTGAAAGACCAGTGTTTCTTCTCAATGTTTGTGGTAAAAAGCACCTAAACCAAAACAAGATAAATCAAAAACCTCCCTATAGTTTTTCACCACAGATTGTAGAATAAAATGCTGGAAAATACTACAATTAAATTAAGACAAGTGGTATGGTTTTATTAAAGTGCCAGGCAAACATATTGACTTATATAAAATACCAGTAACAGAGGAATGTGAAAGAATTTTAAAAAAGGGTTAAAAAATGACTCTGGGAACTATCAAATTATCAGCCTCACCTCTGTGCCTGGAAAGATCATGGAAGAGATCCTCCTAGAAGTTATACTAAAGCATGTGGAGGGCAGGGAAATGATTAGTGGCAGCCAGTATGGCTTCACCAGGGGCAAATCCTGTATGGCCAGCCTAATGGCTTTCTATGATGGGATGACTACTTCAGTGGACACAGGAAAAACAATGGATGTGATCTATCTAGACTTCTGTAAAGACTTTGTCACGGTCCCCCACAACATCCTTCTCTCTAAATTGAAGTGATGTGGATTTGATGGGTGGGCTGTTTGATGTACAAGAAATTGGTTTGATGATCATATTCAGAGAGTAGTGGTCAATGACTTGAAGTCCAAATGGAGATCCATGACAGGTGGTGTCCCTCAGGGGTCTGTACTGTGACCAGTGTCATTTAATATCTTCATCAATTATATTGATGCACCCTCAGCAAGTTTGCAGATGACACCAAACTGAGTGGTGTAGTTCCCACACTGGACAGTCGGATGTCATACAGAGAGACACGGACAGGCCAGAGAAGTGGGCCTGTGTGAACCTTGAGGATCAATGAGGCCAAGTGCAAGGTCCTACACCAGGATGGAGGCAATCCACATTTTCAATACAGGATGGGGGATGATGTGATTGAGAGCTGCCCTGCTGAGAAGGATTTGGGCATGCTGGTCAATGAGAAGCTCAACATGAGCCAGGAACACGTGCTTGCAGCCCAGAAGGCCAACCGTCTCCTGGATTGCATCAGAAGAAGGTGGCCAACAGGTCAAGGGAGGTGATTCTGTCCTTCTCTTACTCTCTTCTGAGACTTCATCTGGAGTACTGTGTCCAGTTCTGGAATCTTCAACATAAGATGGATATGGACCTGTTGGAAGGGTTCCAGAGGAGGGCCACAAGGATTATCAGAGGGCTGGAGCAACTTCCATATGAGGACAGACCGAGAGAGTTTGGGTTTTTTGGCCTGGAGAAAAGAAGGCTACAAAGAGAACTTATAGTGATCTTCCAGCACCTGAAGGGGGCTAAGAGAAGTCTGGGGAGAGATTTTACAAAAGTATGGAGTGATAGGACTAGAGGCAATGGCTATAAATTGTAGAGGGGCAGTTTTAGACTAGACATAAGGAGAAATTTCTTCACACTGAGAATGGTGAAGAACTGGAACAGATTTCCCAGGGAAACTGTGGCTTCCCCATCCCTGGATCAGTTCAAGGTCAGGCTGGATGGGGCCCTGGGCAGCCTGGTCTAGTGGGAGGTGTCCCAGCGCATGGCAGGGGGTTGGAACTAGGTAATTTTTAAGGTTCCTTTCAATCCAAAAGATTCTATGATTCTATGAATGATAGACTGGTGACTAAATGAGAGGGGAAAGTAACTGTTGCATCAATCTTTAGCAAAAGAAAGACAACTTCCAGTGGTTAGTAGACAGTATATTTATTGTGTCCTTCCCCTGAAGTAGTCTGTTTTCTGTTAATTTTATTATGACGTATTATTATGAAAAGTTTTCTTATGGAAATTATCATGGCAATAAAATTAAGTACAAGTTATTTGAGTGAATCAGAACAGAGAGAAGAAATTAAACTCTTAGTAGGTAAATCCAGAGTTTTATAAATTAATTGATGAGTAAATAGTTTTCTGTTACAGAAGACAGCACTAAATGAGTGCTCTGCATCAGACTATTCAAATTTTATTGAACTATTAGAGAATATCACCTCATCAATTTGGCTGAGATTGATTTGTGTCGTTGTGTCATTGTATCATAAAAATAAATCTTGTTGACAGTTCAATACAAAATGTAATGATATAGGAAGTGGACTGAGACAAAAGATTCTCTAACAGAGGCTGAATGCATTATTTATTCATTCTGGGTTTATCGAATAAATAAAATACAATAGGATCTAGAAAGGTTTGAATTATGGTTAAAATTAATAAGACTAGTCATAAGGAGAAAGAAAAGGAAAGGAAAAATTCTTAGGGGAGGTGGGGGAACACTGATATTGAAAAAACAAGAGGGAAGCAATGGCCAAGAAGTAAACTGCATCATATATATTTAAACTGAAATCTCTCATCAACATACTCTAATTGAATGATAAGAGGAATGTAGAAAATGTAAAAAGGAAACTGGAAATGAACAGGTGATATTTGAATTTGTGTTTATGCATAGTCATTGTTGGACTATACAGTTCGTGGTAACTGGTGTGAAATCTGTACACATCATCAAAGATGGATTAAAATCTGCAACAGAAAGGAAGTTCAACCTTATTGTACATAGTAAGAAGAAACTGCAGCCCCTGAAAAATCTGCACTGATTATGGTGAAAAGTTTGATTATGTATGCACACAGTGTTTTAGATTTGTTATATTGAGTGCCATTTTCTTCTACCTTTAAATTATATTTTAAATTCTTCCAACAACTCTCTCTACATTCTGCTTCTTGACAGTAAATATAGTGCTTGATCTAAAACCAAATGCTCAGTGGTTCCAATGGTGCAGAATCAAGCTTCAAGGATCCCATCTATAATTGTTACTTTCAATCCTGCTGACAAAGATGCTCAGGTGAGCTGGTTGTGTTCATAGTTCCCTTCAAGTTAGAGACTAATAAAAATAGAATAGGAGGTAGGACTGCATTTTTAAGTATCACTGTACATGAATTAAAATAAAATCTGTGTTTTAAAATTATATAATTCCTGAATGAAGTGACTAATCCAAACGCTAACTAGTTTTAGCAAGATTTTTAAACTGTAGAAATGTCTACTACAGCTATTTCTGTGAGACTATTGGATAGTGGAAGGCCCATTACTTGAAGAAACTCAAGCAAGACCAATGCGTTAGAAAAAAATTGGGTGGAATAATCCTTCACCAGAAAAAAAGGATAGGCACTGTTATTACTGGATGAAACTCCAGCTGCAGGGAGTCAGTGACAAAGATTTTTCACTGCTATCTTCATGAAGATAATTCAGAAATTTTCCGATATTCTGTGAACAAATGCTAAATCTGCTAAAAATACCCTAAAACAATCCAACAAATACAATCTACTCTTGCTAAGTAAAGACAGAAGATGGACCAATAGCAGCATTCTAAAAGATTGGTTTGATATAGTTTTTGAAAGCATATTTCAAAATATATTTCAAATAATATTTCTCAGTTCTTTATTGATCTTTTTGATACTTCAACATCAGGTTCATCTAATTCTCAAGTCAAAAGAATGCCATGAACAATATTGCAAAATATTGCAAAAAAAAACCCAACTAAAAACCCCTCAATAACTTGCTGCTGCAATTAACTAACTGAATGTCTTGTTTCACTTGAATCATGGAAGAATAGTATTTGAACTGCGGTCCTTAACTAGATGTGATATTTTTAGCAATTGCACCTCCGTTAATACACAACAGCGTGTGTCTGTGTAAGTAAAAGTAGCTTTGGTGGGTTTTGGGGTTTTTTTTTGGCCGATGACACAAGAAACAGAGATCAAGAAAGTTTACAGAAGGACTGCTGAAAACAAATTAGTTTTGGGGATTTTGTACTACAAAGCATCCCTACCATACCAGTAAAGCAGCTAAGCTTGCAATGCTTTCAATCCTGAGTGTTTCATTATTATACTCCCTTGCAATTATATAAGCTTTTTGATGCTGAATAAATATTTATTGCCTAAAAAAATAGAATATAAAACACAAGAAAAGTAATGTAAAAAAAAGTGCCTATTTTGTGACAAGCTGTCCTCATTATTGCATATGTGTTCATCAACTGAAACAAATCCGTAAGAATATCTTTACTATCTTTACTGTTTTAAGATTTAAAAAAGTGTACTCTTTAAAAAAGGACAGTTTTCAGTTACATAACGATATTGTAAGATCAAAGCCCTCAACAGTGTAAATTAAAGTAAGGCTTATTAACGTCAGTGGATCTGGCTCCAATCTTTTACTTACTATACTGGATATTTTTCACATTCTGTGTAGAAGAAACAAATTGACCTTTCTGAGTCACCGAGAAACTTCCAGTTACTACTATGTAAAAACCCCAAACAATCAAAAATCCATGTGGCTAGGCATATCAGCCACTTGTAGTGGATACCTGCATAACCAAGGAAGAGATTTTCACATAGAATCATAGAACAGTTTGGCTTGGAATGGACCTTAAAGATTATCTAGATCCAACCCCAACATCTACTTTACCTTCAAAGTTACGTACATCATTAATCTCTTTTCTAAGAAAGAAGCTCCTGTTCTGATGTGCACAACTAAAATCACCTTTGTCCCTGTAGCTCATTCAGCCTGTAGATCCATTGCTGAATCTGTCAATACAGATACTTTGTTTTTGTCAGCATAAGTACTCTCCTGCTGGGAGCTATTTTGAGTTATACACAGATAACAGAGAGTCCTGAGAAATATAAACTCATTACACACTTCAGCAGGTTACATAAAAATGGGTCAGACCATCTCAGAATCATTCCAGCTGTGCCCATCAGTCAGATCCTTTTCAGTATCAACACTTTTCAGGGAGCAGAGGCATCTCCTGGCACTGTGTCTGTTTCTCAGGCTACTTTTCTTGTTCCTCATTGTTCCTGTTTTGAGCCTTTGGCCTTTGATTTAATCTGTGCCTTACGCTGCCCCCTCCCCCTCAGATTCTTTATCTTAAAAACTTTTTCATTTTTTTCCCCCTTCACATCTTTTATTACCCTAATTCTCAGGAAGGACTCTGAGGATATATTAGAGACTTACCTGCTATTCAACTGCAAGAGAAAACAAATAAGCAGTGTAGGCATGTACTAATGCTTAGGAAAGAGTAAAGATAGGGCAGAAGGCAAGATATTTCCTCCTAATACATTCCATCCTTTTAAGTGTCATGAGCTTAGGGCCCTGCTAGGTTATCTCTACCCACTAACCTATCTTTAAAACTAATGTAATGTTCTTATTTTCACAACAAGCTCTGGAAAGGTTGCTAAATGTTGCATGAAGACTCAACTCTTTACTTGTTTTAACTTTACTCCTAAGAGCCTTATTAATTGGATTTGAAAGAGTAAGTAACAGCAGAATGCCTCTTTATGCCATTACTTTCAGCTTTTCTTTTTAAAAGCAAAAACATTATCACATCTGTCCCTTCCAACAAGACCAGTTTTAGTTATCATTAGTTTAATAATAATAAAATAAGCTAAATGCTGCATCTTGCCTCATGTCCTGGACTTGGTTCTTCCTTTTGTAAAAACCGTTTCAATTCTGAGTAGCATGGCACATTGTCCAGTTACATCTCTGTTTCATGGTGCTAGGTTGGTATAAAAGAAAAATCAATTATAAGTTAATCAGAAATATGAAAGATCAATCAAGAAAAAAAGCTGTATTTGTCTGTTCATCATTATTTATAGACTGATTATCACTAGGGGTGATAAGAACTGATACACTGTTTTTTCCGTTATAATTGTCATGCACATTTACCTATACAATGTTTGTCTATTACACACTTTCAGATTTAAATCTTAAAAAGAGAAATTTTTTTCTTAGACTAGAAAAGAAAGCATGGAATAACTCTTTGTTGAAAGGTGCTACGGGTACTGTTAAATGTGGGTATTATTAAAATGTAATTGTAATGCTAGTTTTACTTAAACTTATTGCAGAATTTCCATCTTAAATTTGTGATACCTAGATATGGTTGTTGTGGAATTTGAGGTACTACTATTTAAAGTGTACTTCATAATATAGAATGCAAATGATAGAGTTAGTACTTTTCTGTTTAAGGAAGGAACAACAATATTTAATGATGGACATTGATTTTTCACAACTCCTTTCTGAGTGGAAAAATCTCCACTCATTAGCATATTGGAGGAAGTACAGTGTGAGAAGTTTGATAGCCGACACTATCAGCTGGATCAGGTGAGACTCTCTGAACTGCTGTGCTGCTTAACCCTTATCCAGTTGGCCCACAATTCTGACAGACTTCTTCACATTTATGTTATATTGCTAAAATTTACTTAAACTATGTACAAACCATTTCCTAGCTACTACACTGCACATACTTTTTGCATAACCATATTTGCACCTGCAGAGCAGTTTTCACTATTTACAAGTTTCTTACCTATGTAAAATGGTAATTTCATCATCAGGAATGCTCTGTTAATCTCTGGATGGGATGTGTCTCTCTAGATTGGCCCAGTTCTCCACCTGTGTTGCTAATCTATACATTGAAACATACCAGCTGGTCTGGATACAGCACGCGCTTCCTGGGGAGGATCTCCAGGGCAGTCAGAAGGGTTGTAGAAACTACTCAAGTGTGTAATTATGAAGGTGGCTAGGAGTTCAGTCAATCGCTAGGTCTGAAGTTGGTCCACTATCCCAAATTAGTCCATTGCCTCATCTATGGAGATGAATAACTGGAAGTTATTAACTGAGGAGTTAATGACTGAGTGCGTTAGCTGTGGATGCGAGCACAGCTCTGACATAGGGATGTCATGATTACAAATACAGGTCAAATTTTAATTACATCATTACATTTCAGTCACAACTTAAATTCCACCACTGTTGCCACTGGCCTAAACCAAAACATATGCCTTGCAGCATTGTATGCATATGCAATCATTGTATATAGCACTTGATCTCCTGGCTTGATTACAGTCATCCTCTGCATAGATTATCACAACATCATAATGAATGAACTATAAATTTCCACAAAACGCAATCAAAAGGAGACATTAGGATGTATTAAATACTTTCCATAGCCACACACATGTATCTTCATGCACACATGTAGACATAAGGATAGACCAGATAGCAGGAAGATTTTTTTTTTTTTTTTTACAGTGAGGGTAGTGAAACACTGGAACAGGTTGTCCAGGGAAGCAGATGAGGCCCTATCCATGGAAACATTCAAAATAAGGTCGGATGGGGCTCTGAGCAATGTGATCCTGCAGGGGGCTTGGACCAGGTGACCTGTAGAGGTCCCTTCCAACACAAAGCATTCTATGATTCTATGACATAATGGTCTACTTTGACTGATATTTCGTGCTGTCTTTTGCCAACAGCCAACAAAAAGATCATCTGATTTCAGAACAGGCACCTAACTGTGGAGTTCTTGAGGCTTAACAATAGCACTGAACAAAAATGTAGGTGAAACCAGTTCTGACCAAGGATTGTATTTTAACTCTTCACTGATATATTTGTATCTGAGGACTCACTTTCATTTTAAACTTAAGAAAGGAGAAGATCATTTCAGAACACAGGTGAATATTTGATACTGTAATGGTTTTGAATAACTACATGGCAACTAAAATAAAATTCTCAGACTGGTGTAATGTTTTCATCTGAGCAGTGTAGTTGGTATCAAGGTCTTACCTCATTAGTTTCCATGTACTTCTGCAGCCTTTTCAGAGATTATGTGTTCCAGTCAGTAAAGAAAACACTTTTAATCATTCCACGCAGCAGTTAAGAGCTTCAGTCTATGAAGAGTAACTATAGCTTTGTCTTTCATTTTGCTCTCCATTTTAGGTGTTAAGAAGAAAAAAGAAAGAAAAATCTTTCAGAGATTTTATTTTTGACCACCATAGAAATATACTGATACTGGTTGGATCTTAACATTGTTGTGATGAAGTGAGTCACATTTGCTGCTGTCATGAGTGAACAACTGCAATGAGAAGACCAAATCACCAACAAGTTTACACAGGCAGTCTTTGATTTTAGTGCTTGTTCCTTCTTTAAGATGGTCCTTTAAGTACTGCATGAGTAGGGACCATGTCCAGTACATTTATTTTATAACTGTTTCAACATAGCTATACTAGTGAAGTCTGAGAATCTGGGAGGTGGAGAAGCAGGGAGGTGATTTTTTAAACTATGCTGCGTTCTTCCTGCTGCAAGATAGGATAACACCCTGAGTAGCTTAACAGAATCAGTAGCTTCTGTCATTTCAGTATTCACTTCCCTCTTCCTGAATGTATGTGAAAGAACCAAACATCTATGCTATCTATGGAGCTTCTATAGTGAACAGTCTTCCATTACAACGACAGTTGTTCAGTTGCTCTTGCCTTCTATTTCCTGGTTTTTGATTAGCCTTTATCCTTAAAATTACTTTCCCTGTTAGTTTTCTTAAAATCCTTTGGTGACATACATGAGTGAAAGCAGTTGGCAAATCTGAAGGAATGGCAGTCAGATCTCCTTTACGTAAATGCATGTTAACCTTTTCAAAGAACTCCAGTAGGTTTGTGACATCTCATATTTATCGATACGTCCCTTAACACTAGTCTTCATTCATCCATAGAGCTCTTTTTCAAAAATTGGCATTGTTTAAACCACTTCCCAGTCCTCTGACACTGAGTCAGTTTTCTACACACCACAGCTCGTAGTCTGGCTATTTCACACTCGAGTTCCCTCAGAACTCTGGGGCAGGAGCCATCTGTTCCTGGTGATTTGTTATTGTTCGCATCATCTCCTTGATCCATAACCTTTTCTGCCAATACTTCAATTTTAGACAGACCCTCTGACACATACCCTGAAAAGAAGGGTCCTTGCTTCTACGCACCAAACTACTCCATAATTAATATGATGAAAAAAGAAGGAGCAAAACGAGAAAAATCATTATTATAAACTTTATTTACTTAGGACAACCTTTCCCTATTTCAGTTGTTCTATTATTTTGGTAGATTCTCTGGAAAGCTTCCTCTTTCTGAAGTATATGAAACAGTGTAGTAGCATCTTTCCAAGTTGCCCTTCAGATGTTTTTGTGTTCCGTATTGCCGTGGTTTTATATGGAGTCAGTGATATTTTGATACCATATTTTTTAAATGTCTTAATTTATTAGCTTCCTTTACATTGTTGTTTAGCTGTTTCTCTTTTCTCAAGAAAAGTCATTTCTCAAGCCTTTGTTAACAAGTATTATGTTTCTGCTCTATAAAGCTGATATAGTTTCCATGCTGTTTTCAAATACATGTCTTTTTTTTTACTGTTCCTGCTAGTTTCTTTCATCATCTTGTGATTCTCCTTTTGAAAACTGTGTACACCTATGCTGAATTTCTCGTTTTGTTAACTTCATGAAGTACTTGTGTATCTAAGATTTCAACCTTAATGTCACGCTTCAGTGTCACCTTTCTCCAATGAATAGCAAGTTAGGTTAAACACTCTACTGCTACTGTGCTTCCTGTTCTCATTGCCTCTTTGACTTCCTCACCATGTTAATGGCATTGCTACTATGTAAAAAAGAAATGACACATACTTCTGTATAGATGTTTGGATGTGTCTGAGGTAGCAAAGGATAGAACTGAAAAAACAAGAAACAGGAGTCTTGGAATAGTCTGTTCAGTTCATATGCAGCTATTTGCATATACTTCATGTTGTTTCTTAATGACACATTTTTGACATTTGAACTTACTACTAAGCAAAACCTTGGCCAAATTCCTGTCTTTTCTCTGCTTATAAAGCAAATGTAAGCTCTCACTGTGTGTCTCCTTATGTGGCCATATGCCCTTACATCAACATCCATCCCTTTCCCTCTGCCACACCCTTTCACACATGGTTCTTCTACCTCAGTCTCATTTTCTTTACAGCTTTGTTGCAGGCATTATGCAACCATAAATTCAAAATAAAAGAGCAGTTAGATGCTATGGTTTTGATTTGCTGTTGTTCAAACAAACATGCATAGATGCAAATGATTAAATAAGGGCAAAGCCCTTATGCTGTTATAAATCAGAACATTCCATACTCAAGGGGCAATGAATTAATATTTATCACTGCAATATTACACAGTAATATTATACTGATGTGTCATTCTGCATAGTTGCCTTACATTTTTAAACTCTTCTTCAGGGTTCAGAACTTTCACATAATCTCTTTGTTAGTGAAAAGCTAAGTAGCTATGAATACACGATCCTTTATAACTCCAAGATATAATACATAAAATACAGCAATTTATCACACATATATCCCTTTCATATTTTTCCAGAACAAATAAATGATTTAAATTAAAGCAATCTGAATATTTTGCTTTCCTCATTTATTTGTATTTGCTCCATACTCAGCAGACTTCCCAAACATGTCCTTTCAAGTGGATAGTATGGTACACAATATAAATCTTCAGTCTGCAGTGCCTAGGCAAATATCAACAAAGATGATATCCTGTACTGCAGACCCAGTCCAGTGTAAATGACAGATGTTGTCCATCTGTCCTCGGAAGACTGCCACTTCCAAATCTCAGTGGCAGTCATTAAACTTCCCAAATGGAATGAGACTCCTGGATTGTCAAATTCACTCTCAACAGTCGCAAGCCATAATGGTGGAGAAATTTAGTCCATGGGAACACACATAAAGCCAACTGCATATGACATAGGCTACCAATGGCTTCCTCTTACCTCAAAACACATTTAAGAACCATAGGTCAGCAACCATACAGTCCACAAAGAAAGAAAAGTACAGATCAAGATCCTAATTGTTATTCCTTTGACTTGTTAAACTAGGTTACTGTTTACTTTTTTTTTTTTTTTTTTCAACAGAAAACTCACCAAAAAATTCATTTCCTGGAAGTTTTAAGAAAATGAAGGTGATACAAGTCTAGGAAAAAATGGTCAAGGTTGAAGACAGTTTTAGTACAGATTGTTAGACAATGCTGAAAATCAGACTACTTGCTACAACAATTAAAAACCTTTCTGGTCACCCTGTTAGTCTGACCTAGACCAAAAATCCCCTCTGGATCTCTAATCAGAATTCACAGAATGGCAGCTACATTATAGAATCATAGCATCAAAGTCACAGGGAATCATTACTTCCCATGCTACAAACATTGAAAATTATACTTGCTAACTCCACTGCTCCAGATCTAACACCTATCAAAGGGGATGACATCTGTTGTACCCAGTTTCAATCACCAAGAGCCAGGAAATATTGGAGATGGTCTAATGTGTGTGGGAATAACTGGCTGGAGAAGATTATGGGAGTTGGGCAGTGTGCTGCTGAAGGAAATATGGTCTGAAACTGTAGTCTCTGTCAGCAGAGGAAGGCATTGAAGGATTTTACTGGTGGCTGGAGTAAGTTTTGATGGTGAAAACCCAAATATGAGTAGAACCTCTATATGACCCTGAGAAAAAAGTCAGAAATAGTTTGTAGAACAAGCATGCTCCAGCAATTAATGCTGTTATCTGAAATGTACAGCATGTAGTGTCAGGCATCGTGAAAAGAAAATCCCTGTGAATCAGGAGACATTCTAAATATAATTTTGGCTCTAAGTGTATAACAAACCTTTTTTTTTTTAAAAAAAAAATTGCCTCACTTTTTTCTTAATGTCTATTTCTATATTTGATTTTTATATTGGATGTGGTAAATGAATATCTTCACTTAGATATTACCTTAACTTACTTGATTTAAGGGTGAGTTTCAAGCTTAATGGTTAATATTAAGCCAATCATCACATAGGAAAATGTTGAGCAAATTTGGTGCATTTGCATAGCCTCACCAATGTCCCACTCCCCATCATCCATCTTCCATGAACATGAAGAAACTCTGTGGTCTAGGATGATTTGATATCATAGGAAACAGAAGAAATACGTTCGTATGTCCACCAACACCCACTTAGCAAGATTAACATGCTGTACATTTTGTGGGACCCCAACTGTTTTAGCAAGAGACAGTAAAAAAATACTTGAGAGATACTAATTTCCCTAGGGTCCTAGGTCATCATCTAACTGTCCAATTTTATATCACATTTCTAGTGCTTCTGTATAAAGAGATTAATATTCAAAAATCAAGTTATGCATCAAGGGAGACAAATAATTCCTGTCTAGTCTCAGAAGAAAAGTCACTGCCTATGGTCATACTATTTATTCATCTTTTAATTAATTTTATGACTTTTGTGCTTTTGTTCCACAAATACTCCAGTTTTACCATTCTGATTACTTAAAGTTCTGGGAGCTTGAGTTTTTTCAGAATAACTAAGAAATCTTTAGAGGTAGTTCAATATTAACACACAATAGGAAGGTATTATATTTCCTCCTTTTTTTTCTCTTCTTTTTTTCAATACAAAGGATGTGTTATTCTTTCTTCTGACAGATGGTCAATTATCATGCCAGGACTATGTCTCCAGAATAGCCACATTAACAGGACAAACCACAAGTTTGTACTTTTTCCACCCTTTCAGTCTGAGGATTAAGTTCATACTGAGCTTCCATTTGTTCATACAACTTTCTTCCTGTGAGTGATATTTTTATTAAAAATCACTCCTCTAACTTAAATTTGTTTTCTTTATGAAAACATTCTAAGAGCTGGCTTTCAGAATGTATTTGTGCTTTATTATTGCTTTCCAAATATTCTAGAGTCCCTTTTCAATATGTCAACCTCATTACTGCTATTAAATTTCAAATACATGTCCCTGAGATCTGGCCTTCAGCTAATATTTACAGCTTCTAGCTTTTGATAGTAAAAGGAAGGAGATAAACAGGAATGGAAGTTACCTTCTGTTCATGTGAAGAAAGTTTAAATAAAAAAAAAATCCACATTTTTGTGGGAACTGTGAGCAAATAATCAGTAATTACTGGGAAGAAGGAAGAAAACTCCTTAGGTTAACTTTCAGCCAAAGTTTACTGCATCTTAAGGTGGAGGCTTAGATCAGAACTACTGAGCGAGCAGAATGAAATCCAGATTAGCAGTCTAGTGGTGCTTTCAACAAGCTGAGGCTCAATGCTCCTTAATTAACCCAGCAGCTTTCCCATTCTCTCCTTGTATTCCAACCTGGAAAAGGTTCTCTGTACTTCTGGCCCCTCTGGAAGCGAGTACCGAATTTTAGGGGGAGAGGAAAAAAGTTAGTAGAGGCAGAATGCAAAGATATTAATGTCTGGGTGGGAATGGAGAGCACTAAAAGGTAAATGGGGAGGACTGAAAAGGTGCAACATAACTCTTTTCCACCATAACTAGATCTTCAGAAAGAAGTACCAATATGAACACGGTAAATGTAAAACATAAGCCAGGCACACTGTTCATGTATACAATAATTATTTACCTCTCTTCTCTTGTATTAATCTATGATGGGTTAACCTTGGGTGTTTGCTAGACGCCCACCAAGTGGTTGTTCCACCACCCTCCTCAAAAGGACGGGGAGAGAAAATAAATTAAAAGTCTCACGAATTAAGATAATGACATAGAGATCACTCAGCAGGGATTGTCATGGGCCCAGACCTAAGAACCCCAACTCTCTTTTCCAGTCCTGAAATTATTTTTGTGGCCATTTGTCAAGTACTAATGGAGGTAACAAATGCAATAAAGAAGCTTAGCTTGTGGATTAAAAATGTAATTAAAACAGGACCTCAAACATATAAAAAAGTTATTCTGTTTTGTGTTATTTTATTTTGTTGTTTTTTCTCCTGAAACTTAAATTCAGATCCTTTTTATTTCTTTCTGAAATACTTCAAAAACATCTAAATTAGTTCTACCATTCTAGATTTATACAATTCTAGAATGTAAATATCTGGACATCTTTACTGCCCAGACTTTTGTGTGTTTACTTTTGTCTAATTGTGGAGTTATCTATTACTCTTCCACATTATTATAACTAGACTTTTAAACTCACTTTTTAAATTTGTTTACAAATATTTTAAAATTTCTAATGCATCCTAGAAAAGAATCTAGCATACAGTGTCCCATATAAGAAGAAGAAATCTCTTCCACTGTACCACTTCAGCATATCTGCTGGATCTTTTGCACTGTTTTGTTCTGTTTATTAATGGAGGAGTTTAAGCCAAATAAGACTGAAGTAGGTTTTTTTTGTTTGATTTGTGGTGAGTGCTTTAAAAAGATTGGTTCTAGTGTGTATTGTCAATTTTGGTTCAAAGTGATATTCACTAAAGAGAGATTTTTAGAATTTCACCAAGTGTAAAGCTGAAACAAGGAAGTTCAACTCTTCTGCTTTGATTAGTAGAAGCTTTGCCTTCCCTGGGGTACTTTACTGTTAGGACAAGAAAATCATAAATCTGCCTTAGTTTTGCATCACAAATAGGCCTAACAGGGCTAGAAATAAGTAATACTGTACAAAACTGTAAATTGCTATTCAGATAAGAATAAGGGAGGAAAAGTTATACTTTTGGTGCGTATTTTACAAATATACCTCTAAAAAGGTGTCCAAAAAGATCTCTAGTTCATATAAAATAAATATTCCAAAATATTCATTATCAAAGCAAAATCTTTCTGGAGAAAAAGTCTTCTGAACTAGTAAAAAATACTTTAAACAAACTTCATTTTTCTGCCCTGACATGGACTTGAAGATATCAGTGATCCTAACTGTCCCTCATAGCTAGTTCGTGTATTTATGACAAAGTATGAGGATCTGAGCATGGAAATCACCTGAGTGCTCACACCTTCCAAACAGAAGATCAGAGGCAGCAGAATGAAATTATACTGAACTAACTTGAGATGGTTTCTTCCAGATTAGTTCAATGAAACATTTTATTTCATGCATGTCTAACTAAACCCATAATATTTAATTATTTGCTATTTTTTAAAAAATATAAAGGCTTTATATAACCAGATTTCAATTATCCTTATAAAATTAATGCAGAAAAAAAAATTCAGGTTATACTACTTTTGTAACTATGGTTAACTATCTAGATGAATTTCTAGGAAATAAAAGACAAAATATTGAAAAGTAGAAATTGATAAGTATTTTTATTTATTTTACCTCTGTCATTTTAGCTAATACTAAAGGTTATTTTATTAATTCTTTTTAAGGGGAATGTTTATTAACAGCTTTCAGTTACTTGAGTGATATAAGAGAAAGACAGACAGTTTTTGTAAACAAAACAGAAAAGCTAGAAAGAAGAAAGTACAAAATAAAACCCAAAAATGTCAATGCAAAAATTTTTGATTACAAAGATTAACTTGACAAATTAAACATAAAACACCCTCACTGAAATACACAAGTCTGCTGAAATGACATCCTTTGTTCTTCAGAAGAATATTTCAACGCTTTAGTAAAAAAGTTAACATCACCTGAGGCACCCACTTATAGTATACAGGTCTCTGAGGAAATCCCAAATGTTCCATATAATAGTACCTTTCATGCAGACAGCCATTTGCATTAAACATTTTTCCTCATTCGAAAGAGAGAAAGCATCATTATTAAAGGAACAAATGATATGTTTCAAGTCTTTCTCTCCTGTGAATTCAGCTAGCTCTGGCATGGAAAGAAAAATCTTTCAAACCATTGGCACGATATCTCCCCTTCCCACAAGTAAGTAGCTGATACAGTAGTAATGCTTAGATACCTCAGTGTTGCTATGATATAGGCCAATAGACCTTCAGCAAATCTTAACTGGAATTTATCAGAGGATAGAAGCACTGTGATATTTACATGATATGTTACTCCTTGCTGAGAGAACAGTACTCTTAACCAGTACACAAACTACAAAACTGTCTAGCCACAACTACCTCTGGGACAGCTGCAATTTTAACAAAAGATATGTATTCGTTCATTTATCCTATTTGACAAAATGTCTGCTAAAATGCAAAATATTTGTTTAGTATTTTTTGTGTATTAATTATGCTAGTAGGCCACAGTAATTTGCTTCTCACTTAGAACCCCAGCTAATCGCAGCCACAACACACCTGGAAAATTTCCTACATGCTCTTTTCCCTGTGGATGATAAATTGCTTGAAAAGATATTAAGAGAATGAAGAAAAAAGCTGAGCCATAAAGCATTCTCTCTTCTCCTGTGAGAGCTCGCATCAATACAGGTGCATTGAATGTCATCAGATATTTGCCTGATCCTCACATGAGTGCCCTGAGTACAGAGACATTACCCAGTGTTAGGAATCTACCCATTCCTACCAGTCTCACTTGCTATCAACCTACACTCAGTTAGTATTTTTAAACAGGCATTTTTGGTTCCTTAGTGGCAGGGGGCTGTTAAATGGATGACCAGAATTGCAACTGAGATACGGTCAGAACAAAAATCTTTTATTCCCGTAGCTGTGGGAGAGACCACAGGGTAGAAGACACAGACTCCGTTGGTCTCAGCTCTGCCCACACTGGGCAGTAACAGAACTGAATGTAACTTTAGGTTATGCAACACATTGTTCAACAAAACTGTTCATATACACAGGTTACAGTAGAACACAACAGCAATTAAAGTTTATTCAGATCCTCCGGCTCCAGATAATGGATAGATAATCCACTACTTTGTTAGTTTATTTTGCTGAGTGGTAGACTGTTACCTACAAATGTTTATCAATTAGTGAGACTTGCAAAGGTCTAGCTAACTAAATAACAAACTAACTAGCAATAACAGCTTTTCTTCCACAGGACAGGAGCTGGAAATGACAACTCAAAATGCATATTCAGTGGAAATACCAAAGGTAATTTATATCAATATCTTAGTTTTGGTATAGATACATTTAATTTATTAAATACCAAAAAATTTAGAATGGGGTATCTCTACAATATCATTCTATTGTATAATTAGTTGACATAGAATCACAGAATCATAGAATCACCAGGTTAGAAGAGACCCATCGGATCATCGAGTCCAACCATTCCTATCAAACACTAAATGAAGTCCCTCAGCACCTCGTCCACCCATGCCTTACAAACCTCCAGGGAAGGTGAGTCAATCACCTCCCTGAGCAGCCTGTTCCAATGCCCAATAACACTTTCAGTGAAAAAGTTTTTCCTAATGTTCAGCCTAAGTCTCCCCTGGTGGAGCTTGAGGCCATTTCCTCTTGTCTTGTCCCCTGTCACTTGGGAGAAGAGGCCAGCTCCCTCCTCTCTACAATCTCCTTTCAGGTAGTTATAGAGAGCAATGAGGTCTCCTCTCAGCCTCCTCTTCTCCAGGCTAAACAACCCCAGCTCTCTCAGCTGTTCCTCATAACTCCTGTTCTCCAGCCCCTTCACCAGCTTTGTTGCTCTTCTCTGGACTCGTTCCAGAACCTCAACATCCTTCTTGTGGTGAGGGGCCCAGAACTGAACACAGGATTTGAAGAGTGGTCTCACAGTGCAGAGTACAGAGGGAGAATAACCTCCCTGGACCTGCTAGCCACGTCATTTCTAATACAAGCCAGGGTGCCATTGGCCTTCTTGGCCACCTGGGCACACTGCTGGCTCATGTTCAGTCAACTGTCAACCAATTTGTAGCCTATCAGCTGCAACAAAAGTGGAAGATATGTTCCTCGAGGACACCAACTCCTTTGCTGCATGCATCTACTCTTTTGCACCACACAATTTGCTAAACGAAACATAATTGGAGTGTTCCACAGCTCTGGAAGCAGGAGGGATATATATGAACGCACCGAACCTTTCCCTGACAGTGTTGCCATGGTGCAGGAGTATTGCACCTTGGCACCACAAAGTGGGCTTCTTCTTTCCTTCTGCCTTGTTTCTCATCTCTGCGGGTCGTGTTCAATAGCTTTTATGAGGATTTTGGGTATGTTGGAGACGGAAAGGGAAATTCAATTATGTATTTAGTGAAAGATAAATAAAGGATAGAAAATTTGCATTCTTTTTCCCCCCCCAACACTTAAAAAATATGCTACGGTAACATAGTCATAAAGCTTGGAGAGTGAGATTTAGGTAAACAGTTGGCAAACAGAAAACTTTGTCATTTTTTATACTGTGCATGGCAGTCATTTGGGAACAATTTGACAAGAGATTTTGCTAACCCAATGCAAAAGTGCAAATAAATCCTTACTGACCATATTTCACACTAATAAATTGTGCATGAGACCTCTCAGCTACATCTTGATATGAAGCACTGATGACCATAACATTAAGTAGAATGAGCTTTTCTATCCACCTTCCTTCCAAATGCAAACCATAACTAAATTAACTCAGGAAGAAACGTTTACTACATGCTGTGTGAGAAAGGCTGAGCTGTGTCTGTTTGTCTCCAGCAGCTATATCAGAGTCCTGCCGGCAGAGATGTCAGGAAATACTCTCTTTTTAGAACGAGGATATGGGTTATAAATCACAGCTCAACCTTTATTCTTAAAAAGAAATTTAAAAATAAACAAAGAGGAGGCTTTCTATGACATTCTTTGTTAAGAGAAAGCCTAATGCACAGCAATCCCTGCAGCCATTTAATAACAACTCATAACTTACCCCATTCTTCCTGCTTGGGCCTGTTTGCCTGTAGGCCTAGGAAGAAGAATTGACCTAACCACTATTTCACATGAGAAATTAACCCTTTCATATGCCTTTCTCCACACATGTAAGGTAATGCTTCTCAAAGATGTAAATGCGAGCTCAAATAGTGTGCCTGCACAAACATAAAAGGGTGCATGGGAAGCCCTCTGGGGAATGTATTTTCTACAGTGACAGGCACTTATATAGACACAAAATTGTTTAAGCATGTTAATAACACAACTTGGAATATATCACGAAACAAAAGATGTCTTTGTGAACTGACTGGAAAAAACAGTGGAGCAATGCAGACCTGTAATCATCGCAGCTCACGCCACACACTGCTGATCATTGCCTTGGCAACCGACAGTGTTTTGTGACATCACTGAAATCAAGAAAGGATAAGCAACAAGGGCAAACAGAAACCAAACAATTTCTAGAAGGAAGAAATTTGTTTGAATATATACTTTGAACTATCTGCAATGTCACACAAACTAAAGGGTAAAGCAAGCAGGAAAAAAAAGATTCACATGCAGAAATTTCCAGTGAATAAACCGGCTTCATTGTAACCTTATGATTCTACCATGGAAATTGCACTCAAAATCTTTAGTCTTTTCTGATATTTTTCACAGTTGTGATACAGGACAGTCTGTAAAATAAACTATCCAGGGTGAATGAAAAAGAAAGAGCAAGGTTTTAATCATTTTTTCTCCAAGATTACTCTCTCTTCTTATTTGTTTCATGCTACAAGTATCTAGAGCATTAGCAAAGTGATTAAAAAAAATCATGAGTTCGCTTTCACAGAGAGAGACCTATTTTTTTGTGAATGGAGAACAAGAAAAGAAGTAATGTGAGGAGATGGAGCCAAAACACAGATAACGAGACTGAGAGAGTCAGCTGGTATGACAACTCACTACAATCCTTGTGATGAGCACAATGCTCTTACAGAACATAGTTTCATCGAAGTATTAGTCTTTTCATTTATTTCCAATGGTTATGTACCTTACTAAAAAAAATTGAGTACTTAGGCCTCCAAGGTATACAAGAAATGAAACTTAGAAGCTAATCCAGACCTCAGATTTCCCACTTTACAGTATATTTCTGCTGTGCTGTAGGTCTAAAATATGTCAGTGAGCCTAGAAATATAATTTAAGGGGATTCTCATTTTAAAACTTGTTTCCCAAACTGACTTCATTATTGCAGATTGTTTTTTGGGTAGCCTTTTTCATTTCATATTGCTATTCAGTGTCACGTTTTTGCATTAACTCGCACAAATTATATAAAAGGAGTGATAAATTATTAATAAAAAGAAGAGTGAAAAAGAAAAATAACAAGTCCTTGAAACAAAAAAGTATAATGGTAGGTTGCCGAGTGTGAAAAGACTTCAGTTACCAGTATTCCTTTAGAGGATGAAGTAGTGATAGTACAGACATAAAGGTGAACAATACCTCATGCAGATTTACTTGATTTGACCATGTAAGATTTTCTGTGTCATGATTGATTCTACACCTTCTCCCATAATAGAAAATCTGTAGGTGTAATTAAGCCAAGGCAACAATTAATCAACTGAAAATAAATATAAAAAAAAACAAGTGATTAAGAGGTTTTAAAAAGGTACTTGGGTATTTATATGGATAACAAAAAGTATGTAATACTTTAGGTACATAAATATTTGGGTACATAAAAATTTCAAAATGTGCCAGTTGTGGCACTTACTGAAGAAGAATGTGCAATTTTTCAACAGGTACTCAGGTTCATAAATATTTTTTTAACACCTGCTTGGATCTATATTATTTATACTTATCTTTTATCGCTGGTAGAGTTACAGTGCTAACTGTATGCAGAAAAATCGTGGAACGTATGGTTTGCAAGGTGTAAGAACGCAGAACTAATGGTCAGGCTTTTAAAGTAAACTTCCTTAGGAAATTAAGATTGGCATTAGAGAAAGGAGTAGGTATGAATCAGGCTGACAATATTAACATGTGATGACATGCTAGTGTGATGACATTCGTCATAGTTATCTGAAGTGATAATTTAAAAATAATAGTGTATTTTTTAAGAAAATCAAGGCATTAATTTTAATTTTTCATATTCATAAAAAGTAAAAATCACATTTGAGATGGAGTGATTTCATGTACTCTTAAGAAGAAAAGGAGTTCTGATTATGCTTAAAAAAGCTACAGTATAAATTTACTTATGACTATGAGACAAGCTTGAAAGGATTTACTTATTAAAAATATTCACAAATCATCTAAAAGTGAGATAATCTATTTTAATAATAACATTTAACACTGATATTGTGCTTTCACATCAGAGCACTCATAAAATTAACCAATTAAATAAGCATAGTTCATTCATTAGACATTTTGCTTCTGAGGTTACAAAGACTTTTTAATTGAATTGACATATGCAAACCCTTTTCTATGTGCATCACGAGTCTGGTTCCAGAGACCAGTTCTTTACAGGCAGAAGAAGCTATATAGCTAAAAATACAAAAATACGTTACAAATGATAATACAAAAAATCTTACATGCCATAATCACAACAGACACTCAAGAAGCCTTATTTGCTTCATTTTAAAGTAGAAAAATATCAAAGGTTGTGCAATTTCAATGTCAAGTCTCTTCAAAGTAAAACAATTTATTTTCTTGATGTTTGTCCTGATTAGTCCATAAGAGTATGCCAGCAGGAATTGTTTGTTCCTGTTTCTTTATAGCAGTTTCTGACTCTACATATCAGCTGTAGGCAACATTTCTAACAAACCTTAAAAAGCAAACCTGATATCCCTAGTTATGCACAAATACAAAAGTACAAAATAGAAAATTGTAAAAATCACAGCAATGGATTAAAATTTCAGTAATTACAAGCTGCTTATCTGAAAGATGTGACTAATATTACAGGAGAGAGGGGAGGAACCACGATTACTGTTTTACTGATATATTGGTAGAAGTTAGAAGAGTGTAGAGCTCTCACAAAGTGCTCTGCATGTTGTAATCTTGCAATAAATAGTTCTACTGTCACAGTTCACATAGTTAACACTTAGTCACAAGGAATTTGACTCTAAGAAAACCTCACAGGGGCAGATCCTGAAAATTCTATAGTTCCACAGTGCTCCCAGTGATGCCTACACAATGCTGAATTTTGCTGAAATGTAAAGAAAGTTGCTAAGCAGCTTGTGGTAGTGAACTATTAATTTTGCTGTAGCTTTTATATACATTGACTTCTAAAGAATAATAAAAATAAATTGAAGAAGTGTTAACGTTACATGTTTGGAATGAGTCCCTTAAAGTATCAGGAATCTGAATTTTATTTGCTTTCTTTTTCCAAACTTTTTATTTCTATAAGGACAAAAGTTATAATTATTAAATTAAGGAGTTTAAAATCTCTTTTAAAAATAATCTTATTAAATTACCTGTAAAAAGCATCAGTTATTGCTTTTGGCTGTGTTGTCTAAGACATATCTCAAATTGCAAGTAGGGAAATCTAATCTAGATATTGCATAATAATCCCACTTTTTAAAAAAAAAATTACTGATTTAAAAAATAGCCTGGTCTACTAGTCAGAGACCTTAAAAGATGGAAATGTTCTCTTTTTATAAAACTGAAAAGTAGAAAGAACTAGAAATTTTCAGTAATATGAGTTAAATATTGTATTTTTCCTTTGAGATTCCTTACATAACAGTGTTTCAAAAAGACAAATAATAGCCTCCATAAAGCCATTTGATTCTATTTGACTAGCATGAAAATACTGTTTACTAAAATGCAGAGTAAATAAAAGGATTCTAACTGCTATTATGCTCAGTGTTTTTATTCCTTCACATAAGAGATCATTAATTATCAACTAGAGCACAAAATGCAAGTAGGTAGCTCTGCTGTAAAATGTCTTGAACCCCACTACTGTTTTCTTGCTATTCAGCTTTTAGTATTGTATTTTAAATGTCCTCCCTGTCTTGAGAATTTCTACAAGAATCTTCTAGGATACAAACTGAGACACATAAGTCAATCTGATATTCATTTTTCAATATGAAACTAATGAGGGTTATGACTTTTGGGTTAGATAAACAATGAGAAAGCCCCTAAAATGGTGTGAGAGCTTTTCAAGAAAACAAAAATTACCTTTTTGTCTATTTATTTGTTTTAGTTTCTTTCACATTGATCATATTTTGCCCAAATTTATCTTAAATTTCAAGGAAAAGCAGTGATGGTCCTAAACCAGGAGAAATTAAATGAATTCAAACATCATTAAACCAAATGTATACTGAATCCTAGCAGGATTTTGAAAACAAATCTTTAAACATAAGATTAGATTGATAAGTACCCAAAGGAGCCTCCTAGAAGACCTCTCTTCAAGTTCTCTCTTATAAAAACATTTTGAAAAAGCAGTGATTTACTGATAAATATTTATAGAAATGAATTCAGCATGAACAGAAAAGAAACAGAAAAATACATTTTTTCAGATAGCTCAATGTGGAAACCCTACTTTGATCAATTAGTCTTAGGAACGGGGTAAATTATCACTCACAGTAGAGATTATCTGGTGCACTACAATTTAATATACTTACAATGATAAGATTATGCATTAATTGTATAACAGCTGTTCCTTTTTTTACGATTAAAGACAAATACCTGCAATCATGTCATGCTGGTCAAATGTTTGTGGGATGACGCTGCACATCTTATTGTACCACATTTTTTCTGGTGCTCACTCATACATGTCTTTGTTTTATCTGCAACACAAGCTATACAGAAACAGTATTTAATCTGATTAATAAATAAGAGTACATGTATGTAAGAAGTGTTTTTATGGACAAAAAGTATTGCAAGCTGGCATTAGGTTAAGTTTTCAATTGAAGTACTTTAGTTATATTGTTCATAACAAATATTTTTCTGGGTACAGGAGAGATCTAAGGTATCAAAACACTCAGAAAGGGAAAGTTTCAGCTGTTTTATTTCATTCAGAGCTTTACCTCTCTAAGGTAGTTAACTGAAGAGGTGACAATACTGTTGGTTTTTTCATGTGAAAAAGATATATTTTGCTGGTAACTGGACTGAAATCACAGCCTCATTCAATCATGGTCACTTCCCACATATGAGACTAAGAAGTTATCAGGCTTGGGCTTGCTTAAACAACACTTAGTCAGAAGACCTGTGCTTGTCATCAAGCTAGTGCATTTTTAATCTTTGCGAACAGAAAACTGTACTTGAAAGAAGAAAAGCTTCTTGTGAGGAGATCCTGGGGGTGAATAATAGTAGTTTGGTCATAAGTGGAGATCTAAGAAGAGTTTTTAGAAGCAGGATGGTTACTTTTGAAGAATATACACAAATCTAGCATCTGGTGCCTTTTATGGAGTTTCCCTGGGGGTGTGAGCCCTTTATTTTTTAGATTAGTTTAGAGCAGTTTAAACACTTTGAAGAGCCAAATCTCATTCTAATGTAAAACAGAATTCTTACTATTTCAAATCACAAAAAACTCCAACAAAAAAACCCAAAACCCCACCCTCACCCATCCTGCAGAAGCTAAACTTCTTATTTTCCTCTTGTGCTTATGCTAAAATAAAAGTTATAATTGTAAAATCTTCTGTTTATATCCATTGTGAATAGGATTGATGCTTCTACTTACAAATTTTTCTGCGTAGTTGCAAACTGCAAGCACACAATGGGCTGCAGGTTGACAACATCTAGGTAGAATAAACTGAAACTTCAGTAATGGCATTACAATTTGCTTGCTTATACTGTTACCTCATTCTTGCCAACCCATGCCATGTTTTCACATTTCACATGCTATTTCTAAGAGAGATTTTCTTATGGTATGTCTGTACTTTAGTCAAGTAAATGATACCTCTGGATACAATCCCCATTCAAATTAAATAGATTCATGTCCACTTATCTGAAAGCATGGGTTTTATTTGATTGATGTACTAAACCCACTTCTAAATAATAATTTCCATATTGGAAGTGTCAGGCAAGAGGCATACAATGGCCATACCAAAGCTTTTGGAATGACATGACAAGGTTTTGCAGCTTCTGTAAATGTAAAATGATGCCACAAAAAGAGATTATGAGGATAGAACTGCAGAGGACACTCTGGGGGTAACTGCAGTTTCAGAATTAAAAATCAGAAGGGGTAGCTCTGTCTGTAAGTACCCTTACTCAGGGTTCAGACTTCTCAGGCTTTTGGGTAGGTTCATATGAAGAAGAGACCTTCCTCCTTTCTCCCTTTTTTCCACAGAAGGAAATGAAAGAGGCAGGAAGACCACACTCCAGCAAGACTGCTTCTTAAACAGGTGAAACACCATGATGTTGATACTCACTGTAGTGTTTCACTCACAAGTCAAGTTAAGGATAATGTACAGGACTAGGTGCATCTAATCAATCAAAAATACTGTTTCTGTACAGCTGTAAACAGCTAGGAACTATGCCTTTATGTCTTTAAAGGTTTGCATTTTAAAGAGGTTTCTCTTTATAAAGCAGACCCTAGAGAAGGAGAAATTAGTTTCTGATATAAAATGTGTGTATTTGAACTTACTCTCTATCTGATATCAGCTTATGACTGATTTAGCTGATGTTCTGTTGGGAGCATATCTTAATAGGATTGAAATGTGCTTGGTAAATCGGACCATTAGTGTCTCTAATGAAGTGTCCATATTCACATCTGTAGGGGAAAGCTACCTTAGTTTTTGTTGCACGGTAAGAATCTAAAAAAGCTTAACGGAATGCAGAAAATTAATGTCTTTCACTAGACAAAGAATGGGATCTAAAGCTAATGAAATCTTTCAAAAACTGATTTAGGATAAGAAAAGAATAACTGTTCTTGAACGTGCCTAATCAGAATTAGTACAAAGGGTTTTGGTGTTAAATCTAAATTCCTGTGTTCTTTGAACTATCAGAACATTGAATGATTTTTTCCGTTGTCTGTGTATTTTTAACTTAATATTTCCTCACCTATCTGCCTAAACATAAATTCATTGAAATGCACACTGATTTCTTTGTAAAAGCGAGTAGATTTACGAACTGTTAACCCACCTTCTGTGACTTCTTCTGCCTTGCTTAAGAGCCATATGTTCCATAGAATGGAATGCAAAGCAAACATAAAAATATCTTCCCTTCTCCAAATGTGGAGTCACTTTATGTTTGATCACAATAACTTACTTTTGAAAGGGTATTTCACTGGAAGACTTAACTATGAAAGTATAATAACATACTACACAAAGATACTGTTAGTTCATACATACATACAAGAGCTATGCAAGAGTAACATAAATATTTTTAAGTTAGTCTACTATTTACTTTTCCGTCCAACGAGGTGATATCATTATACATACTACTTTATGAAATTATGTGATTTATTGAAATCATGGATTGCCCTGACCCAGGTGTAGGACCTTGCACTTGGCCTTGTTGAACCTCATGAGATTCACACAGCCCCACTTCTCCACTTTGTTCCAGTTCCCCTGGATGACATCCTGCTCTTCTGGTGTGGCAACTGCACCACTCAGCTTAGTGTCATCTGCAAACTTGCCGAGGGTGCTAAAAATATACTTGGTTAAAGATATTCTACCATTTCTTTCTATATTGGGAAGGATACTTCATTATTTTTACTTTTATTTTATTGAAATCGGAAATTTAATCCAATGGTTGCATGAAAACTGATACCCTGACATGCAATATACTTAGGAAAGTAAAAATTAAGACTGATATTTACTGACATGGTCAAAAAAAAGAGCTTTAATCATTTTTATGCCTTATTTTGGAAGCTAAAGGTGGGTTTAGGAACCTAATTTTTAGACACTGGCATATGAAACATGTCAACTGTGAAAATATTTTATTAGAAAAAGAATGCAAGTTGCTAAACTAGAGTACAAAAACAATCGGTATTCAGGTTACATGATTCATCTATCAGACCATTAAAAAAACTGAACTCCTAAAAAAACCTCTCAGTTTAATCAGAAGCAGCAACAAAATAATGACTAGAAGGGCAAGAAATGTGCACATCACCCTGGGATACAGCATCTTCTCTTGCAGTTAAGCAAATTCAGATTAAGGACAAAATATACTTCCTTGTGTTCAGGGCAGAAGATCCCAGGACTGAGTGTTCAGCATGTGGTACATCTGAAGTTCAACATTGACTGCTGAGAGAAGCAGTCAGCACAGGAAGGACATGGATCTGTTAGAGCAGGTCCAGAGAGGAGGGCCACAAAGATGATCAGAAGGCTGGAGCACCCTTCTATAAGGACAGACTGAGAGAGCTGGGCTTGTTTAGCCTAGAGAAGAGAAGACAGATCTAGCAGCCTTCCAGTACTTAAAGAGAGCCCACAGGAAAGATGGGAAAGGGCTCTTTATCAGCAAGTGTAATGAAAGGGCAAGGGGGAGCATTTTTAAGCTGAAAGAAGGTAGATTTTGATTAGATATTAATGAGAAATTTTTTGCTGTGAGGATGGTAAGGCACTGGAACAGGTTGCCCAGAGAAGTCATGTATGTCCGATCCCTGGAGGTTTTCAGGGCATGGTTGTACAAGACTTCTAGCAACCTGATCTCGTGGAAGATGTCCCTGCCCATGCTAGGGGGGGTCTTTAAGGTCCCTTCCAACTCTAACCATTCTATGATCAACCAGATCACAGAGGTGATGAAAGAAAAAAAAAAAAAGAAAAAAAAAAAGAAAAGAACCTTATCTGGAGATTTAAAGGGGGTTTTAAAAACTTTGTTGCAATCCAAAATAATTACAAGTGTTCTTGATTAGGAGTAAACTTGACAGAACAGAACTGGCCTTATTCCTGTTCCAACTCATTCTGGCTAGTCTATTTGCAAAACTTTGAGGCTTTTAGATTATGTTCAAACACAGACTAATTTTTCAGCTTACCTAAGGATAACAGTCTACTCAGAACCATCTAAAACTTTGGCCAGCTCAGCGTCTTGTCACATGGAGACAGCAATGAAAGTTACAATGCAATACAGTCAATTTCAATCAGTCTGTCTGAGTGACTGCAAATAAATAAAATCATACAAGTGACCTCTTCTCTTTTCCTATCCAAAACAAAAGCCAAAATACAAGATCAGTATTTCCACAAAATTCTGTTTCGGCATCCAATGAATATGACAAATGGCATCCTATGATCCATAATCATATATTACCAGCCGTTCTGGAGATGTAACAAAACATTCCCTGTCTTTCTAACTACTAGCATAGCAGTGCATACAATTACTTTTCAGTTTCATTGGTAACCTTTAACACTCAAAGTTCTCATTGCAATCCAGATTAATCTAGGCTCCTCTTGCAACCTGCAGGGAACAGATTTAGTTAAGTATTTAAGTTATTTACATTGCTTGAAAAATCTTGCCTCATTCTGTAACATCAAAAACAACACAGATGATTCACAAAATTCATTCATGTCAGTGAAATACACTTCTAATTAAAAGTGTATATGTGAGATAAAACCTACCTTGGAGTGTCATGGTGTTGAAGGTCTTTTCCCTTTGGGAAAAGCAGCAACTATCTTTGCCGACCAACTCTCTGCAAGACAGTTCTGTGTGGGGAGCTCCAAGCACCAGGTAGTTTTTTGTTCTCTCTTTCATTTTTTTTTTTCTTTTTTGGAAGTGTTGTTGCTTTTCAAATTGAGGGACTTATGGGCATGGCATCCCACTACCTCAGCATCCTCCTCATCCCTGGGAAACTGTGAGCATAGGAAGCCAGTGATCCCCACTGCTGCTTAAAGGTATGCTGGTGGAGAGATAGTTGAAGAGAGTTGTTCCACACTTGTGTCTTTGGGGGCAGCCAGCCTTGCTGCTGCTTGATAGTTAGTTCCTGGTGCACCAACCGCCACATGGCACTTGATGACAGAGAGAGATGGTCCATCACTCTACCCTGCATCTGTACTTTTTCCCCATTCCCAACCCTCCACCCCACCAAAAAAAATGGCAGTGAAACAAAGCAAGACAGAGAGGGAAAATTCCTTCATTCCTAACCGCAGCTCAACTCCACTGTCCCAGAGAATTACTTGCTGACCAGTCCACTACCCTTACTATTAAGTGCTCACTCTTGTGTAAGTGAGCTGCAATGTAGGAGGCCTTATAAATAAAGGGAAGCATCCAAAACTACATGATTTAGCTCTTTTCATGGTAACAACTGCAGAGTAACATTGTTACTATAATAAAATACACTTTTTTAATGGTATAGAAGCGTGATTGTCACAACATGGTACCAGACACTCAGTTCTTGCCTGTTATGCAAAAATTCACAGCCTTCAAATTTCTGCATGAGTATATTTTGAGGTAGACACTATTGAAAAATTCTTGGTATGTGGGTAGACAATTCTATATTTTAATTAAAATAGAATGTATCTCTTCAGAATTAGCTGCATAATTATTCCTCTGCCAGCAAGTAACTCTCTTATTTATTTGCAAGCTAAATTATGAAAGATATTCTGCACATCTTTTCAAAGACTTTAGTGGGAGTTAAAATTCAGTGGGAGTTATATTTCACCCACGGGAGAGGAGAGAATCTGCAAGCCAAGGTAAACAAATCTTTGCCAAGTCATGTGCACAATATTTCTGAATTTCTCTTTCATATCATCCAAACACAGGATTAGGGATGAAACAAGAACAAACAGCTAAAATGGTGCAGGAAATACATTTGCCATCACTGGGCCAGACTCTTTTTATGTGTAGATCAAGTTAGTGCCAAACAGTCAAAGAAGCTATACCGGTTTGCAAAAAATGAATGCCTCACTTTATTCTAGGTCAGGAGCAAGGTCATTAGTATATTTTGAGGTTTATATCTGAAATCAGACAGACATGTTAAGAAGCTTATTATCATGAAAAACCTGGTAACATCTTTCTTTTGTGTGCAGTACTACTAATGTACAATTCCAACAGTTTGCCTGTGCATTGGTATGAGTGATAATCAAAGGTAGATGTCAGTAAGGGACAACTCACCATTTCTAAGCATAAAAGAGACTATAAACTAAAAAAGTCCTTTCCTTTCCTGAAAACGTACAATGCTTGTATGATCACAAGTCTTGCATAGCCATTAAATAACAAAAGCAAATCAAATTTTTGCAGCTGCATTTCTAAAAGCAAGAGCAAGAAAGTCGATATGGTTCCTTTTGATCCTGAGTATCATAGGAAAAAGAGATATAGAAGTTTTGCTTCTTCAGTTAGCACAGTGTTTTAATATATCTGGCAGTCTGACCCAGACTGCTCACCTTTCTCCACAGAAGTCAGTCCTGAAAAATTCCAGACTGAGGAAGGCTGTATTTAGTATCTATTACAATATTATTTCACACATATTCCACAGCAATTAAATACATAGGCATCCTTAAACATCTGTGGCTGAAAAACTTGAGAAAAAATTAACCAGAAAAGGGACCCTGAAGTAATTGGATAACAGCAGAAACAAAACACAGACTGAAGGTATTCACATATTCATGGATATGAATAAATTACTCTAACACAATCCAGTGCAGAGCACATAATAGTGCTCTCTCCCTTCATAACTGAAGGCTAGCAAGAAATAAACAGCTTCACTGATTTATGTCCTTCAAACACCTTCTCTGTACTAAGTGAATTCAACAATACAATTCCTAGAAACACAGAATTTAAACATAAAGGAGTCATATGCAACTAATTGTAAGCTAGCTAGTAAAGTATTAGTAGTATTCATCTTCCAATAGAGATGTTCTGCCCATATACACAGTTCCTTGACAGGTCTAGACTGCCCTTTTTGCAGGTAACTAAAACATGCCAGCAGTGTGTGGCTGCATCATTCAAGTACTAGATAATATTTTTGTAAGAATAAAAATTTTGTGCTGCACAGTTGGAATGCTGCACCTCAGCTCTCTAACACCATCTAAACCAACTCTTCCTGGTGTCCTCTTCAGCCATGTGACACAATAGATGGTAATCTGCACAATTCATGCCTCACTTCTCCTGTGGAATTTTCTGTTGTGCTACTGCTCACTTTTAGTGTTTACCAGGGAAATTTACTCACTTTCCGATAGATATTTACTTCCTTTCATCTTTTCTGTTTCTTACTGATGCAATTCTTTGTTCCAGAGAATTTCCATTCTGCTTTTAGGGCCGTTTGTTACATTCTAGATGTTCCAATTTTTCCATCACCCAGACTTTTTAAGTGGATTCAGTTCTTGCTATTCTCATTTGATCTATTGAACTGCTACTCTGTCCTTTTCTTCTAAAATTTTATTCCTAAATTTAAATTATAATTATTGTTTAGCTTTCTTCTACTCTGACCTAATAATTTAGAGCACATAGGTTCTTATAGATCTCAGACTTTGCTACAGGGAAATAATGTACAGTTGTCATCAGGGTAATTTGTGTTCATGCAATTCTCAGTAATTTTTTTGAGAGGTGTCAAAATTAGAATGAGGACAGATAGAGATACAGCATTTTTTTTTTATTATTTTATGAAGATAGAACAAAGTACATGGTAGTCTTCCTTCCTTTGAAGCTGACATCTTCACTGAGAAGAATACACCAACTAGTGTGCCTGAGTTTCAAAGATATTTCTCCTGCCTTGTGGAAGAGGGTATTCTCATCTCAATGAGGTAAGTTGATGACTGTAATTTCCAATTTAGTTTTCAGCAAGCTGCATACAAAAGTCTTAAAGCATAGCGTTGAGTACACTTCTAAACATGCCCTTGACAAGGCTCATACCTCTTTTGCAAATGAGTGCATTGGTAGTAAACAACTGAAGCACAAAGCATCTGTGCTTTAGGGAGCTTATTCAGTTCTAAATAAAGTTCTCATTCTGTCATAATGTTAGAAAATAAATATGAAAGAAATAACCTATACACCACTGTCATATTAGCAGCTATGTCTAATAGCTGTTGATAAAAAGATTACTCAAGCTGAAACGGAAACCAACATTTTTAATGTAGATAACATTGGAATATTTAAGACAATTACAGAGTTGAAACAGAAAAGATATAATTTTATCTCCAACAGTACTAAGTTAATAACTGTTGCATTTCCTGTCCTAATATCAATGAAATAAATACTCTAAGCCTTATCACAATAACAAAAGAGTAATTTTTGGTGTACATGGGAAAGAGTAAATTTTAGAAAATGCTTTTGTTTTGGACAAGTGCGTTATTATTTAGGATTTGAGAAAATAATTTTATAAAGGAGAGAGCAGAGGTAACTCTTTATTTCTCTGTTAAATCATGTTAACAGTTATTTACAATAAAATAAATCCTGGTATACTATATCAAGAGATTTGCAACTTGCCTATTAGACACAATAAAATAATATAATTTGTTCTTCAAGCTTGAAAATAAATGTAGTAACAGGGGACATCTCAGACTGAACTGTAGTCACCTGCTTTGATCATCAACTTTCTTTTCTGAATTAATAAGTAATAAACAATTTTTAGACTATTACTTAAGTTAGTTCCCTGCCACATTAACTCAGAAATCTTTTGAGAATAGGATAATAGAAGTAATAAAGTCTGGTTTAAGGCAAATCATCTTTATCTCTTTGACTACTGATTGAACAGATTGAGATTTTATTTGGCTTGGGGGTAGAGGTGGTACCATCCTCCCCTAAATTTCCTGGAGTACATAACAGTGAACTGTGCACAGTCAAAAGCCTGTAAGTCAATCAAGGCAGGGTGTGTATGCAGTTATTAAGCTGAACAGAGAAATGATGCAGTCCTTAAATGTTAGCTGATGCCTAGGGAATTCTCTACATGTCTAGCCTGGAAAATGCCCAGCAGTTAATGCTGTTAACTTTGCTTTAACACTGGAGCAGGGCAGTACTGACAGTATTACATGGGATTTTGTTGGTGTTACCTCACAATCCTAACATAAAAATGATGTTTCTGGTTATGGTAATTAAAATTATATTTATACTGTAACTAAGCACAGATTAAAATGGGTGATTCTCCTACTGGATTAGATGAAACATTCAAACATTAAACACTGCATGCAACAATGTTTGACTTCTATCTCCTTCATAGCCCCAAGTGTTAAGTGTTAAACATTGGCATGAAGAGGAAACAAACCAACCAACAAACAAACCAGCTGTAGAAAATTGTAAATTGCAGTGTTATAACAGCAAAGAACAGGCAGGCTGCATTTTCAGGCCTTCAGCAGGAGAAAGGTGGAGAAGGAGAGAAAAAGATACAGACTGAAGTGGTAAATTAGGATTACTGCAACTGATCCAGCAGATAAAAGTAACTTCATGTATTTCTGTATCAGAACTGTTAAGTAGACGGATATTGATTAGATCAAACAACAGAAAGTTACAGGTTTCGTTGAAGGAAATTTCACTTAGACTGTCAAGTCAGTCATCTTAAATGTCACATGTTATCAATTTGAAAGGCTGACTTGAATTACAATGAAGATCTTAGTATCTTAGTTGGTTATAGAGAAATAAAAGATAAACAAAACTGGCTCGACATGTACCAATGTTGCAACTGAACTTAATGTTCTGACTTATGCAGGTACAGAAAATGGTATACATTGCATCTAATTCTTTCCTACGAGCTGAACACTGCATGTTGCTTAAGCCAAATCTGAGACATACTTAAGCCAAATCTCAGACGTACTTAAGCTTCTTTGATGAGAAGTAGTTATTTCTTTGGTACTGTTGCCTGATTTTACAAGGAATCCTCAAGTAATGAGACTGGACATAACACGCAGTGCAGTCCAGCATATGAAGGAGTGTCTGGCAGCAGTTAAGTGACAGTTGCTTTGTGCCGTCAAGGCAGGACATAGAACCATAGAATAATAGAATCACTAGGTTGGAAAAGATCTCTAGGACCATTGAGTCCAACCATTCCTATCAACAATTAAACCATGTCCCTGAGTAACTCATTCACCCATCTTTTACATACCTCCGGGGATGATGAATTAACCACCTCCCTGGGCAGCTTGTTCCAGTTCCCAGTGACCTTTTTTGTGAAAATTTTTTTTCTGTTGTCCAGCCTGAGCCACCCCTGGCAGAGCCTGAGGCCATTCCCCCTTGTCCTGTCCCCTGTCACTTGGGAGAAGAAGCCAGCACCCTCCTCTCTACAACCTCCTTTCAGGTAGTTGGTGAGAGCAATAAGGTCTCCCCTCAGCCTGCTCTTCTCAAGATTAAACAATCCCAGTTTCCTCAGCCGTTCCTCATAAGACCTGTTCTCCAGCCCCTTCACCACCTTCGTTGCTCCTCTCTGAACAAACTCCAGAGTCTCAACATCCTTCTTCACAGAATCTTGTAGCAAGACATGAGCATGTGCAGCTACATATGTGCATAGTATCATCTAAAGAAACTTTTCTGATGACATTTCAAGTATGTTTCTGCAACACAGTCCAGTATCAGAAACCAGATGTATCTTTTTATATACAGTGCAAGGCTGCAAAGGGAAAGGGCGTTAGGTCAAGAAACAGAATAGTTAATTGTACTCATTGAATTTCTTCAAATGATAGAAAATATGAAAGCTGATCACTACCCTTGTTTTACAGTACTTCCATTATAATTAAAAATAAGCACACTTTCTCTTCTGTAATGCAATCTTTTAGCAGCCAGCAATAAAAAGAATGAAGTCCTCTATCTAATATATACCCTTTTAGATTGCCTCTCTCACACCCACCTTTCTGGGCCGTTTTCTATTGCTCTTATTAGTTACAGAGAAAGACTTGTCCAAAAACACCCTATTGCATGAATGCAATTGAGCTAAATCAATATATTTGGACATGGTGAGTTAGTGGGAATTTCTGTTTATGGGATTGTGACAAAATTAGGCAAACCATAGTTCGTGGAAGTATCAAATTGCTATTTTAAGAGAAGTTAAGGCCTAGTCTGATGTCAGAGGAGTTCTCATTTCCATGTGAATTAAACTGTAAGAGAAATAGATAGAAACTAATGTGTTTAAACACTGAACAAAACTCTGAAGCTCATGTCCAGTGTACATGACAAGAAATTAGCATGAATTGACTCACATTGTGATTCACAGTAGATTTTGAAGGAAAACAACTGCTTAGGAGCAGCAAGAAATGGTGAACAAACTGTTAATAATATAGGTGATTTTAAATATAAACAAAAATGACATATATCTGATTACCTAAGCTACTTACCTTTCTTGATCTCAATGGGATTATTTCAAAGGTCATTGTTTAAAGGTCTTTCTTTTAAGGTAAAGATACATACATATTTGTATAGGAAATGGGCTTTAAATAATAAGCTCCTAAAAGAAAAGATTAGCTTTCCTCTGTTGTCTAGGGCATGGATGCTTACTGAGCTCAATATAAATCCATATAGATTAAATGCCTTCATATATTCTTAAGTATATAAAATGTAAGTCTAGGATTAAATAGAGAACAATGCACATGATACGTAACATTACACTGATAATTTTTGTGAGTATCCATCAAATGAATCAAAAGGCATCTTTCATTAATTAGCTGGCTAGACTTAGCCAGAGAAGGTTTAGTACAATTAGCACCTAGAGTGGCAACAATAATTTCCAGTGGCAGTTTCACATGCAAAGCCCTAACATTTCTCAATCAATTAAACAAATACAACCAACCTGCTGACTTGGCAGTTTGAGAGGAGAAAATAATCTTTATAGAAAGTGATCCAAAAGAACCTTTGAATGATTCAACACTACAGCTCAAGGCTTGATTGCTTCCTAAACTTCATATGAGTATTCTTGTTTAATGAAATTTTCATTTCTTGCTAGGTCTAGCAAAGATTTGGTTTTAATTTAAAAAAAAAAGAGGAAAATATTTATTAAACTCAAAACTGCCAAATCTCTGCTAATGGCTTTAGACTTTTTGCTGATGAGAAGAACACAACAGTGAAAAAGGACATTTCAAACAGGAATTTTTTTTTTAAGAATTTTTGGACTTTTCCCTTTCTTTGTAGCTAAAGAATATGGCTAGGGTGGTATCAGCAGGCTATCAGAATCTTTGCAACATAAAGGTTTAAACACATTTTTCATTTCTAACAATATGGATAACAAGCAATCTCTAGCAGTATAGTGACACAAAACAAATAAGAAACGCATAAGCAATCCTTAACATCAGTTAAGTTCTGTTTTGCACGAGGGTATTCTCACAGTCTTCAGCAATTTCTTTAAATAACAATTTCTTTTAATCTAGCAAGTGTTCCAAGCTCATACACAACGTAAGTTTTCTGAGTAGGACAATGGATGTCAATTTAATCAGTTAACTACTTAAATCTATGGATATAATTTTATGCATTCTTGGGATTGATGAAGTATTTGTTTTGTAATCGGTGTTACATCTCTTCAATAGTCGTTATTCTCAAACTGTCACAACTGTCAAAACCCTACTTGCCAAACTATTAAAACTCTGAGAAAAGACTGGAAAACATCTCTAAAAATTCACAGCAGTGAATGCTACTTTTTATGAAACAGAGGTCTGATGGTAAATCATGGAAAGATACAAATAGTCATCAAAGTATAATGATAGAAGGATGAAGTACTGCAAGTGATTATATCATATTTTATGGGAATATCTTGGTCACAGTTGTTTCATGAGAGTTAAATATCCTTCCATTGAAGCCTCACTGAGGTTTACATTAAAGAAAGGATTTCTTATCAGGCAGTAATTCAGTCCTAATGTTAAAAGAATCCATATACTTTCCACTGCACTAACTTGAAAACATATATAATAAAACAATTATAAAACATTTTACCCTATGAACATTCAAAACAATGTCAGTACTTTAAAAAATATTCTAATATGGCAAAAAGATAAGAGAAGACAAAGTCCTGAAGTTCTAACTTCAGGATTTTTTTTTTTAATTATTACTGGGAAGCTCACTGTGCCCTCATGAAATCTTAAGATTCTATGCCCATAGAATTTCTGGCAATCCAAAAAGTGCACCCATCTCTCTCTCTCTCTTTTTATAATTAGTTCAGCATTTCTTTACATTTAATATGTCAGTTTAAATTGTTTTCTTCCCCATTACTAAAATAAAATTACATAAGCAGATCTTGAAAATCATTAAAAAACCAAAAATTCAAGACAATTTAACAGATCAATAGATTACACTAAGGAAGAATGTTGTAAATCACAGAGGATAAAAAAAATGTTGAGACCTAGACTTCAAAGAGATGAAAAATATCTTTAGAAAAACTGTCTACACTACAAGCAGCTCACATTATTGCTCCGGATACCTAAATCAAGATATAGACAGGAAGGCTACTCAGTGTACTTAGAAAATCTGATTAGAGATTCAGACTTTGTGAATGACATGAGGAACTTGCTACACTGAGACCATGTTGGATGTTACTCCACTAAGTGCATGAATCTGAGCAGAGAGGTCTGTGTTCACTTCTAGCTTATATTAAGACAGGCACAGCAGAGTACAGGGGCACGAGATGTTTTATCAGTATCATGAGACATAATAGTGTAGTTTTTAAAATATACACTGGTTTTAAACCAAAATTATATTGTGGCAGTAACAAGGCCATTGCAAATAATACTTTTTAGAAAATAGAGCCAGTTAATTTATGAGACAGTAATAACAACCTCAACAGCAAAGCTGTACTTTTATGAGCATTCTTGAACTATCCTGTTTTAAATGCCAAATGAGGATTATTAGTGTAGATAAAGAAAAATGCATGTGTTCAATACAAATGATCCGCAGCTCAGTAAAAGTTTTCAGAGGGTGTGGCTTCAACAGCATCAGTATTGCTAAAACTGACAGAACAAGCTGTTCTCTGGAAGCTGAGAATTCTCAACTATGACAAGCAGTACTTATTCTATCCCAGCTTTTGGACTGTATTGCTTTTTTTTTCCTATTCAAAAGGAAACATCAAAGAGTGAATTTCTCTGGTCCCTTGATGAGTACAGTCCAGAAGCCTGCCACAATTTGAGTTTCCTACTAAAAATGGTGATGTATAAACAGTGAATCATCTATGCTGCTTGACCAAAAAATGTTAATGCAGCTAATGGTATCTTTATCTTCATTTAGTAACTGTATTCCACATTAAACTAATATCACCTTGAGTTGTCAGGGATTAGTTTTTCTCCCTTGCCTCTTATCTAAACTTTAGATGCACATTAGAATCATAGAATCATAGAATCATAGGTTGGAAGAGACCCACCAGATCATCGAGTCCAACCGTTCCTATCAAAGGAACGGACTGCAAGGTAAAAAAAAAAAAAAAAAAAAAGCTAATGGGGAAACTTCATCCACAAAATTAACATCAAGTTGTTTAAGTCAGCAATTAATGTAATTTCTGTACAGAAAGCTTTTTTGCTTTGTTAAAATGAAATCATACTTCATTTAAAAGTCAGAAAATTACTGTGCAGCCTGACTGTATGATGTCAAATTTCCATCTCTCATCCCTCTGTGTAGCTCTGAAACGCCTCTAACACCACCAGCACAGTCTGTTGAAGTGACATTTCTGAGATGGTTTTGTGGTGGCCCCATAAAGCTGCAGCCTGATCTCCCCCTCCATTCTCATCACCCACCCACCAACTCCTTCCCTTCCTCACTTCTCCATGCAAACAGAGCCATTCATCCCTCCTCAAGCTCCAATCCTTCTATCAAACCAACAACCCCTTCTGTCAAGAAACACTTTGGAAACCCCCTGAGAACTCAGTTCCTCTTTGGGGCCTGTCCCAGCACAGCTTCCTGAGAGAAGCAACAGTCAAAGGGCCCAGTCCTACAGCTCCCAGTTCATTGTTTCCTCCGGAAAGCTCAACTAGGGTGATTCAGACATGAAAATAACAGTGACTGTTTTGGTGGATTGCTAAAACAGAGGTCAATGAAGGACTATGTCACCATCCTTTAGAAACTTTTTAGCTCATGCTTGTTTCTAAATTTTTATATGTAAATATTCCTTATGACATGATATAAAGTCGTACCCTGAGGAACAGAAAAAGAGAAAGCCTTCCAATACTATGAAGTCCACAATATTTGTCCTAAGGAACCTCTGTAGAGTGCCCCATGAAGAAATCATGTAGACTCTTTGTTCTCTTTGCATAGCTCCAAATTCTCTAAGCTAGGACTGTAATCTTCATACTCAGACTAGCTATTAATAGTCAGCAAGGCAAAGTTACATCAATACTTCATAGAATCATAGAACAACCAGGTTGGAAGAGACCCATCAGATCATCAAGTCCAACCATTCCTATCAAACACTAAACCAAGTCCCTCAGGACCTCATCCACCGGTGCCTTAAACACCTCCAGGGAAGGTGAATCAACCATCTCCCTGGGCAGCCTATTCCAATGCCCAATGACCCTTTCTGTGAAAAACCTCCTCAACTTGTCTGGATTTAACCCTAACCCTAAAACCTAACTTAAAATTGTATACATCATAAAACATGTATAGGCTTTTCTCCTTGGTTAATCCACTATTTTAAAAGACCTGGGATGAGACAACAGCTCAGCTCCTCCAGCCCCAGGGATGTCTAGCTCATTGCTAAAGGAAACACTGACCCAACTGTGGCCAGACTCCACTGGAGAGTACACAAATCAAGGCAGTCTTTGGCATAGTTCGTATGCACTTAGAAAAAGCCTGAGAGCTGACTGAGAATATTTTTCACTCAGTAACACAATGCTAGCAGAGCTTTCATGGAAGTGTTTGTGTCATTAAGTACTTTCATTCTCTTCAATGTTTTGCTAACACTTGATCCTACAACCCTTGCTCACTCAAAACTCCCACTAACTTTAATCACAGAGAGTAGCAACTTGTAGCTGTTTAGTAGTAAAAACTGTTCACAGTTCTGCCGTATTTATTTATGATTAAAGAAAACCCAGATCACTTGAACTTGGCATGTGAAAAAGCAGTATCTGACAATATCGAGGACCTCACCATGGTCTAATTTTTTTTCTCAAGGTAAATGATGTCATGCAATATGGTCTGCACTGTGTTAATACTCTGCTTTAGGAAATCTTCAGCTTTTCCAAGAGGCAAATGGAATACTCATTTCTTGCATTGCCAGAAAAATAGATACAAACAGAAACAATTAGTGGGACGGTAACATTTGCCATGAGTATTACCACTAAATATTCAAAGGATAATTATGTGTTGGCAGTTTTTAATTCAGACCATGACATAATGATGAAGAGAAGTTTACCACATTTTTATGTGCTTTCTAAGTGATTTTGAAACTGTTTTTATGAGAATATCAAGAAAAAACAGGTGACTAATGAAAAATCCTCAAAACCTCCCAAATAAATTAGCTGCATTTACATGAAAAGAACACATATTCTGCAGAAATTTAGGTGAAACACAAGTGGGGAAAAGAAATCTTGCTATTCACTAATAGGATATTTTTTAAAAAGGAGTTGTTAAAATGAAAAGTATGGGTGTAGATTAAGTGGTGGACATAGTCTCTAGGGAGGGATAAAAAAACCAAACAGCCCACAACCTGTAACATCTAAGAGAAAAGGATTAGCCTGAGATAATTTTGCAAGAATCTCAAATAGGAGGCTGGAAGAAACAGAACAAATATTCTCTGAAACTGTTTTCAAAACTGTTACATTCATTCCCTTCTATGAAAAAGGTTTATATAGTCATATTCCTAATCCCAAATCAGTTTCCAAGATAGTGTAAATGTGTATGGTTATTATTTCTTCATATGTATGTATTATCTGCTACTTGTGTTGCCATTGTAGGCTGACAGCTAAAGATACTTGTATAGAAATATGATTTTTCTTCTCATATGCTTTGTCTGATGACAAAATCAACTGAGATCAACAAGAGTTCTTCCGTTCATCCTAGGAAATAAATAAATAAATAAAACGGGTCTTTAGAGGAGAAAGTCACTGCTCCTGTAATTAAACATAGAAAGACAAAAAAGTATCATGGGAGTAAATCCTACTGATTAGTCATCATTTTTCTCTGGAGATAATAGCAACAGCTTTTAAGATGGAAGTGATAATAACTATCAATTAACACAATTAAGTAAACTGCTTAACTATATTTACATTTTCAAAGCACTATGAAAGAAAAAGATTATTTTACTCCAGCGAATTACCCTTATGCCCCTGAACCCTCCCTCTGTGGTGGTGCAATGCGCCCCACACCACAGATGTGACCCTTGGACCACTTAGCACAACCTCTGACTCACTTGGAGTTACACCACCACTCCCCCGCCCCTCTCTCTCCAGGATGTTAGCTGATTCAAAGGGAACCGGGCACATTGAGAAAAAGAACTCTCATAGTAAAGAGACAGTGTTAATGCACTCTGTTAGCATATCCCATCTGCTGCATTTGGAAAGAAAATTCCCTTGTCCCCTGAAGAAGAGGACTGACAATTAACCATCCTGACCAGGCCTACTACAGGAGAGAATGTTCTTGTAAAGACACAGAGGTCCTGTGCACTTAGGCATCCCTTCAGCACACTTCTGAGTCAGGAGAGGACTCTTTATTGCCAGAGAAAGAGAATGACCATCAGTGACATCCCGACAGCTGAATATGCCTGATACCTGGGTAGTGATCTACCTGTGATGGTCTTATGTAACTGGTAGAAGTTGCCAGAATTACATCAAGTTGTGGTCAAAATGAACATTAAAATATCCATTTGGATATTCAAACATCTGATGAAAGTCAATTATGTTGGAGTCCTACAAGTAAGTGATCTTGTAGGAGGCCGTGTGTCACAGCAGGCTATGATCAGCATCTCTCCATGAATTGGGAGTAGTGCATGGAATCATTTATGAACAAGGCCAAAGAGGGAAATTTTAACAATAAGAGTAGCCTCTCTGCTTGTTTCTTTATCTACCCTTCTATCTACCTGTATGTGTAAACATGTGCATATACCTTTGTAGGTGTGATTGTCCATATACCTTTTATGTTTAAATATTAAACCAAAGTCTGATACAAGAAAAATTAGACTGTGCCTGCAACTGTTTTTATTTAACAAATCAAGAAAATCAACTATGATCACCTTCAAAACAGTTCCTTTCTTAATTGACAGGCAGCTGCATATGATGCCACTGACATTCAAAGTAATTTCACAGATCATTTTCTGAAAGGCTGTTAACAATCTCTGTCATTTTTGCTTTCACATTTTCTACTGACAAAAAATAGATACCCTTGAGCACCAACTTTATCTTTGGGGTCTCTTCACCATAAGCTTCAGTCAATAACTGAAAAGTTTCCATTGTAAATTTCTTCAGTTTCACAAGAAACTTGGTACTATCTTGCTGTTCACTCTTGCACACTGACATTTTTGGACCGAGGTTAAGAAAACTTCTACATTTCAAAAAAGTCCACTCATACTTGAGTAAAACCATTGATGTGAGCCTTGTCTCACTGTGACAGGTTAGAACATGTTCTATAACCATTTCTTTGTCTCTTCCTTCCTCCTCTTGTGTTAGGCATTGTGTCTCTGCATATACAAATATTCTTACACCGTACTTGTGTATATGCTTATTACACTATGTACTAAATAAGAGTGAATCTTGTAATTTTCAAACCTGTAATTAAGGTTTTGTTTTGATTGTAATAGATTTCAGACAATCACCTTGTTAAGTTTAAAATAGTTCCATGATTAAGTACTGCTAAAAAATCTAATTATTTAATCTATATTGTAAATAAATTCTAATTGTTACTAAATCATAACCATGTAAAATATTTTATCCACAACACCTCCAAACAAAACCAAAAAAATCTCCATGGATCTTTTTCACTAGGCAACTGCACATACATTCAGCATCTACCGGTCAAATATGAGGATGGAGGGAGAAATGTAGAGAAGCATTTGAGGAAATTTGGGAAGTTGGAAAGATAAAGTATTACATGAATATTATCCTTATACTTTTCTGCATGACTGATGGAAGAGCTGTTTGCCACAGTAAGCATTGTTGTTCTTTCCAGTAGTTGTTTCATATTGTCCAGAACACAGTCAAGACTGAGATCTCATCGACTTTAAAAGTAATAAGAAAATTTTGGGGGAGCATAAAATGGAAGTTGTGAAGGTAAAGTTTTATGAAATGGATCCAAGGTCTAAGGTTAGTGAAAATAGGATAGTGAAACCATGCACCCTGAGAATCAGATTTCTGATGGAACCTGTTCCTTCCCTTAGAATGTATTCAGGCTTGATTCTTTATGACGACAAAGGATTTTATGGAGAATATATTCATCAGTTCATGGTTTCTGCATTGCCATATTCCTTTTCTGGTCTCAATAAATCCCCTTTTATATACAATGAAAATTATCCTGTCAAGCAGAAATCCTAAGGACTGGTATTGTCAAATTTGTCAGACAAATTTAATTGCTTTTCTTCTCACAGTGTTTTATACCCAGCATTTCTTGCTCACTTCTAGGATGTTGACTCTTTCTTCCACTGCAGCAATAAAGGACCTTTACTTTTGAATTAACAATTTTCTTTCTAAGAAGTAAGTTTGCTTTTGCTGATGTTCTGTTACTGTGTTTGTGGTAAGCTCTTTGTAAACTCATGAATAAATGGACAACCATTTTGACATCCAAAGTGAATACTCTTTATAACTCAGTTTTTGCCACAGAGATACACAGCTGGTGTCTCATGATTGCTCATTCTTAGAGCATTCATGAATGTCTGTTGCTTTATATTTTATTATTTTATTTTTAAATGCTTTTATTTTTAAACTATATATGGTTTAAAGAAAAAAGATACCTCTTTTTTATGTCCGAGCATAGCTGCAAACAGCTTGTGATGAGACAGTGCATGTTGAAAGATTCTAAAGTAATAATAACTAAAAAAAATGTTGAACAGTACAAGTTTCACCTCTGTGTAGTAGCTTTTGCTCTCCTTGCCATAGACCTATTCAGAAGAAAGACATTTCCAGTGATACACTAAATAACGTGCAAAGTGCTCTGAGTTAAAAGGTGCTATATAAATTCAAAAGCATTATTAAGGACTAATGCCATACTATTTCTTAAAAGCCAGTTGCTGTTAGCACTCATCACTTGGCACATGTCATTCAGATTAACCCAGCTTTTAACTATTCATGTTGCTCATTATTTGTCATAATAAAATCTATATTACTGTTCTTGAGAGTTGAGTGTTGAAACACAGTGTAAATAAGGTCTGGTATTTCATTCCCTTACCCTAAAGCAGGATCAGCTGTACTTACAAAATTCCTGACAGGTAATGTTATATAACTGCTTCTCAAAGATCGTGAATGATGGAGAATTCACAGTCTCTGCAGACAAAGCTTTATTTTCTATTCCATTCTATTTCCTCTTGTGTTTTCTGTTCTGTAAACTGAATCGTGCTTGCTACAATATGAAGATGTCATTTGTACTCCTAATGAAGTCTGTTAAGTATCTGCAAATACTAAGTAGACAACTTCAATAATACCACTATTTCTTTCTCTAGCTTGCTGCTATTAAGAGTTCCTGAAAGGGAAAGGAATTAAATGTTCTAGGGTTCTAAATTACGGACCATTTTAAAGGTTATCAATCCCCTGTATGGATAATAACACAGGATTCTCAAACTCTGGAGACCTTTCTGCGGTTCTTTTGATATAGGTAAAGACTGTCTTTTATTGAAAGTTGGAAAAAGTGGCAACACTTATTGGTTTACAGAGTTGCCACACCCTAGAGAAATATCATGTTGTTCTGAAACGACCTTAAATCAAAATTATAATTTGGCAGTGAGGAATATATCCAGACATCACTTACTAGCCTAACACATTAAGAACACGCATGGTGAAAATATTCAAAGCAGTGGAGCTTATGGCTGCCACCTAATGAACCTAAAAACTCTGGAGATCATGTTCACTGCTGACTTCTTTTTCCTAGTTGCCCCAAGGAGCCTATTGCCTGGCACTGCCCAGCTATGAGCCCAACTTCCCCTTGCTTGCTCATGCAAGACAGAAGTAGCAGGGACCACTGGCCCCTGCTACATGCTGAGCAGCAGCCCAAAGATGTCAATTAGGGGTCTAGTGGAGCTTTCCAGGGATGCTTCCTCCCAGCACATTCATAAGATTATCAAGATCTTGTCCCTAGCACTGTTCAAATCCAGAAATGATTGCTTTTTGGTATTAGTGTGTCAAAGGGTTTAAAAAGGGCTAGGGTTGGAGATGGGGAGGGGACAAAAGAGACCACAATATTTTGCTGAGAGGTTTGTGGATGTCTGAAGAAAGATTTACAAGCTTCGGATAGTACCTTAGGGACAAACAATTTTTTTCTATTTTTATTCAGAGGAAAGTTTTCTTATTTGTAATAGAGAAGTATGGAATCATAGAATGGTTTGGGTTGGAAGGCACCTTAAAGATCATCTAATTCCAACCACCTTGTCATGAGCAGGGATACCTCCCACCACACCAGACTGCTCAAGGCCCCATCCAACCTGGCCTTGAACACTTTCAGGGACAGGGCATCAACAACTTCTCCTGGCAGCCTGGGCTGGTGCCTCACCACCCTCATCAAGCAGAATTTCTTTGTAATGACTAGTTTAAGTCTTCCCTGCTCCAATTTACAGCCATTTCCCCCCTCTCCTATCACTACATACCCTTGTAAGAAGTCCCTCCTTACATTTCTTGTAGGCCCCCTTCAGGTACTGGAAGGCCACTATAAGGTCTCCTCAGAACTTTCTCTTCTCCAGGTTGAATAACCTCAACTCTCTCAGCCTGTCCTTGTATGGGAGGTGCTCCAGCCCTCTGATCATCTTTGTGGCCTTCCTCTGGACCTATCCCAAGGGTTCTATATCCATCTTATTTTAAGTATTCCAGTACTGGACACAATAATCCATATACAGTCTCACAAGAGTGGAGTAGAGGTGCAGAATCTCCTCCCTCCACCTGCTGGTCATGCTTCTTTTGATATAGCCCAGGATACAGTTGGCCTTCTGGGCTGCAAGTGCGCATTGCCAACTCATAGAATCATAGAATCACCAGGTTGGAAGAGACCCACCGGATCATCGAGTCCAACCATTCCCACCAGTCTCTAAACCATAGCCCTCAGTACCTCATCCATCACCAGGGAAGGTGAATCAACCACCTGCCTGGCAGACCATTCCATTGCCTAATTACCCTTTCTGTGAAGAATTTTTTCTTTATGTCGAGCCTGAACCTTCCCTGGGGGAGCTTGAGACCATTCTCTCTTGTTCTGTGCCCTGTCACTTGGGGGAAGTGGTCATCTCCCTCCCCTCCACAACTTCCCTTCAGGTAGTTTTAGAGACCAATAAGGTCAAGCTTCTCATCACTAAGTGCCCACAAGCAGGGCAGCTCTCAACCATGTCATCTCCCATCCTGTATCAAAATGACAGATTGCCCCACCTTGGGTGTAGGACCTGGCCATGTTGAACCTCATGAGATTCACACATGATACAATATGTGGCAAAAATTCTGAAGGGTTAACTCTAGAAGTTCTTCTTTTCTACTAGTTATTTTGAAATAGCAATAAATGCTTTTTTTACCATGAAAGTTATTTAGTAGGACTTTCCAAGTCACTTTGAAATCAATGGGCATTTAAGTTATTAATTTCCTTTATCAAACCACAGTTTAAATTAAGCTTTTCTTTCAACAGTGGGTAAAATCTCTATGTTAGAAGGTTGAGAATGAGAACTTCCCACCATATTCTGAACTTAATGTTTGTGGCATTCGATTAGATGTTTCAGGGTAAAAATTAGGAAGACTTTGAGGAAAGAAGATTTAAATTATAGACTGGATAAGAATTTCATCTTTATTTTTTCTATTATTTTTTCCCACTACTGCTTACATAGCAGTCATATTATTTAGAGCCGGATCCTAGGTTTTAATGTTCTTTTTGAAAAGGATTGGCTTAGAAACCTGTATAAAAGCTGTGGGATGCATCTTGCTTTTTGTGAATGGTAACTTATTGATTAGAAATATCACTTGTACAGTTAAAAGAACATTGAGAATTCACAAAAGGTGGATTTTACACTTGTACAGAAAGTCAGTATTAGAACCAATGTGCTGCTGCTAGCCTGTTTAATTCCAAGGCTCTGAGGATAATGTCTCTATGACTGTTGTAGAAAGACTATCAAAGGTCAGCTCAATCTATTATTCCCTCTATGAAAGAGAGATTTCCTTCTCTTATTCACTACCCACGAATTTTTTAAACAATATCAAATATATCAAATGCTTCATCATATTGCTCCTTCATCTACCTTATGTATTCATCCCATAAATCCTAACAGTCAGAAACGAGTGTTCGTGTCTCAGTTTTGAAACTGGAGCTTCTGTGTTCAGGTCATGGACAAATAATTTGTTGTGTTGCTTACGTCACCCAGAACTGGCCTAAATACAGATGTGTGTAAACATAGCTGTGTAAAACACATGTAAGAATTGATTAGAAGCACATTAGGAGTGAAATAAAGACAAGTTCAGTCTGGAGAGGGTAATTTCTCAGTATTTAAGTAGTGCCAAGACTGACCTATTCTTCTGTATCTCTTCAGCTGCTGCTCTTTAACATGGTCTGCCCATATATACGTAAAACACATTTTAAGTATCTTAAAGATATTAACTTTTTTTTTTTAATTCCCATAGTTCAGCAGTTGCTTTGGCTGCATGCATCTCTCCTTAACCCCCACCCAAATTTATATCACTGTTTCAGGTCTCAGACAAAGAAAGAGAGAAGCCTATCTAAATACATGGATGTCAAGGGAGTGATTTACCTAGCAACAGTAACCACGTGGAAGTTTTTCAGAAATGTGTCCCTGTGCATGTGACAGTACCTTAATGGCCTGGATTTTAGAGGGCTGAAGAAATGGCTGGGAGGATTCTAGCCAAGCAAAGCACCAAACAACATGCATTGTTCATATATTCTGGGAAATATAATGACATCAGTGCACAGGGGAATTTATGCACATCCTTTCCATGAATTCTGTGAGGAGATTTGGTCATAAAGCTATACTTAGGGAATTATTATTTTAACCTGTGCTACATTAGATATAATAAATATGTGAACAGAGGAAACATGTTAGCATAAATGTTTCTGAGTTGTAATAGCCATGATTTTTTAGAAGCAAGTCATTACATAAAAAATTACCTGAAGTATTATAAGAATAACCCTGAGATTAATGAGAGGCAAAAAGCTCAGATGGTACTGTGAAATACAACAACCTACTGCTGTGCCCGTAATGGATACTGCTGATAGATAACCCAGGGGATCAAACCCTAATGTGCACAGCAATCAGCCTTGTCTTAGGTAACTACATTACATAGATCCTACTGAAAGAAAACTGTGTCCACATGAATTCAGCATAGAAAATAGTATGCATAGGTTAAAATAATGCAAATCCATGGTAATCCAACTGAGGACTTAATCAAAGCCACTGTACATGAAGATCCATGCTATTTCAAGTCAATGTATGATCTAAAGCAGAATACCCAAGTGAGATTGTAGGTCTCCAAAACCAATACATTTTCTACCCCACCCTGTTTTCCTTTGTCACATGGACATTTGCCTTCCATTTCTGTAACTTCAGTGTCTTTCAAAAAAAAAAAAAAAAAAAAAAATACTGTAACCTGAGTCATCAGACCTTTCACATGGGTATTCTATAGTTATCTCCCAGAGAAGACTAGAAAGGTGAAATAGAGAAAAATCTGCTTTTATTATAGGAAAGCAATTAACTTTTTAAGTAGAGAGAGTTCAAGCTAGATCAGACAGAAGAGAAATAGAGAAAGGCTTGCAGTTAACCCTGTCTGTGATGGGTTTGATTCCAAGTGTGGTTTTAGGCTACTTAAACATTTTCCAAATTGTAGCAAACAGCATGTTCCAGATTGATCACTCAATCATCTCTCAGGGCTATCAGGCTATATGCTACTCCTCTGAGGAGGGTCATCCTTCTCACCTTTCCCTGCTTCATGCTGCAGGCCTTAAAATTTTACTCCCAATAAACAAACTCAATTGCTAACCAAGTACTATCCCTGTCCTTCAGGAATCTCCCTCAGATCCAGTCTTCCATTAACTCATAGCAGAGAACAAACAGTGCAAAATGTGGAGTTCATCGCACTTGTGATCATAGCAATATTTTCTTTGCTACTTTTTCTTGGATACAATTTCCTCTTCATTCAATATTGTTCTTGCCTTTTCCTTTTCTGCAGTTCTAAGTTCTTCTTCAATCTGGCTTATCAAAACCATTTCTACTTCTACCTTTTCCTTACTCTGTTTCTGCAGCTTCCAGGAGTTGGAGCAGATATCCACCTGCAGCTTGTGGAGGACCCCACAATGGAGCAGGTAGGTGCCTGAAGAAGGCAGTGATGCCATGGAGAGATTGTGGAGGAGCCGTGTTGGAGCAGTTCTGCTGGCAGGACTCATGATGCTGCAGGGGACTTACAGGGGACCAGTCTGTTCTTGAAGGACTGATCCCTGTGGAAATGACCCAAGGTGGGGCACTTTGTGAAGAATTGCAGCTTGTAGGAAAGACTCATATTGGAGAAGTTTATGGAAAATTGTCTCGCATGGGAGGGTCCTTGCACTGAAATAGGGAAAGAGTGTGAGAAGTCCTCCCCCAAGGAGGAAGGATCAACAGAGACAACATGTGATGAAATGACCATTAACTCCCATTCCCTTTCTCACTGTGCTGCTGTAGGAGAGGAGATAAAGAGCTCAAGAGTAAAGTTAAGCCTGGGAAGAAGGGAAGAGCTGGTAGAAGGTTTTGAAAGATTTTGGTTTTTTTTTTCTCCTTACCCTACTCTGATGTGACTGGTAATTAAACTTCAATTTCCCCAAGTTGATTCTGTATTGCCTGTGATGGCAATTGGTGAATGATCTCTCCCTTGACCCACCAGCCTTTTGTTATATTTACTCTCTCCTGGTCTGCTGAGGAGGGGGAGTAAGAAATGGTTTTGGTGGGCAACAGGCATCTAGCCAGGGTCAACCCACCAAAACTATATAGTAGAAACACTACCAAATGAAGAAATCCTTTAATCACTCCAGGGTTTTACATGTTTTTACACAATTTTAGAGAGAATTGGTAGCTTCTAAAATTCTGCTTTACAAACTGCAACTAGGGTGTTTTGGTTTCTGTTATTTGGGCCTTGATTTCTCTCCTTTCCTCTCATTTTGCTTATTTAGTTTCAGTATATATGTGGCTGTTTCTAGCCTCATATTTGCTACCATCTTTTGCAGTAAGTGAACAAAAATGAGGTCTGTGCTACATGTTAAAAGAGATCCATGACTGAACATTCTCAAGGTGTCTAGCCATAGTGCACTCAGACCGTGTTCTCTTTTTCCTTTTTCTGTTATTATAACCTGTACTGAGTTATTTAGAAACAAGTTTCTCAGAAAGTAATCTGCAAACCACATGCACCCTCGCTGTTTGCTGGCATAGTTCATCTCATCTGACTAGTTGCAAAAGTTAAGTAGTAGTTTAACATGGGTGTCAGTTTTGCATTTGAATAATACCTCTTCCTCTTGTGTGTCTCACTCTTTACGAGTTAAATTCTGGCTTATCTCTATATCTAAACCAAGAAAACCACACATAATCTTTATTGTTACTCTTTTAATTGACAAGTGTGTTGACTGGAGACACTGAGGTCCTCTTATGTTCTAGAAACAAACTTATCTCAAACTGTAAGCAGTATGAAAGTAGTGGCCACTGGTGGCATGCATCTCCACTGAGCTGTGTGTTCATAGGCAGCACGAAGAGTCAGTTTTCATGAAAATCCAGATCTTGAAAGAAATCGTACATGAGTTTTACAAAGGCTGATTGGACAACCATTTAAACAATGGTATCCTTGGACTAAGGGTTGGAGAACATGAATGAGGATATTCCATGTTCTCCATTGACCTCCTTATAATGGTATGAATGATAGTTAAAAAAAAATATGGAAAAGTTGTTAGTTAAAAAACAACTGCAGGTCTGTAGTTCTTCAAAGATTTGTTTTCTTCATCATCGGTGTGTTGTTACTGTGCATTTAATTTTACCTTAAGTTTTTGTCAGATATTGGAAAGAATGCTAGACTGTTATACTCCCTTTCATGTACCCATCACTAAATTTATAATTAAAATTCTAGTGCGAATCAAAGCTACAATCTGTCATAGGAATTTACTATGTCAGACTTAAGCTGCATGAAAATTTATAGTGTTTGTAAAACTGTTAAAGTCATGTATTTCATTTCCAGTAAAATATCTTCTTTGCAAAGTACAGTGAGCATACTATATATGTTTACACTGTGCAGGATATGTTTACAAAAGTATCTGGACAAACAACAGACCATACACTTCTATGAAAAGGACATACTTTAAGCTGGCATAGTATTTATAATACAAATTTGTTTGCATTGTGAAATGGCTCATTTCATGATTGGTTTACAGTTTTATATATGAATAATTGTGATTTAGTAGGGTCTAACATTTGTTAGTAGCCTTTTGTGGTTATGTTTCCCAAGAAAAATATTTTCCTTCAGTGACTGAAATTAGACCTACATGTATTTTTTATTAAATCTATTATACAAGATAATCTTTTAAAAGTATATTAAAGAAATATTTCCTTATTGAGAACTACTACATATTCCTAGGTTAGAAACCACAAAGCTTAGTACAGGAGGTTAAGATCTGCCCACTATCGCACAGAAAAAACTCTCTGCTAACATTTAATTGCTGCAGTAAGAGTCAACTATGACTTCATCATTAGTAGTTGATGCAGTTTGAGAAGTTAGCCCCTCCTAAGAGAAAAATTATGGTAGGAGTAATTTACTTATAGTGGTTTACTGTGTTCTGATGTAGTATGAGTGACAACATAGTTCTTTTATATAAGTATCACTCCTTTGCAGTAGCATGATTCAGCTGGTTCAAGAAGCCTTTGTGTATTACTTACAAGAATAAAATTTACTGCTTTGCATATCATAGAATCATAGAATCACCAGGTTGGAAGAGACCCACTGGATCATCGAGTCCAACCATTCCTATCAAACACTAAACTATGCCCCTCAGGACCTTGTCCACTCGTGCCTTAAGCACCTCCAGGGAAGGTGAATCAACCACCTCCCTGGGCAGCCTCTGACAGGGCCCAATGACCCTTTCTGTGAAAAACTTCTTCCTAATGTCTAGCCTAAATCTCCCCTGGTGGAGCTTGAGGCCATTCCCTCCTGTCCTGTCTCCTGGCACTTGGGAGAAGAGGCCAACTCCTTCCTCTCCACAATCTCCTTTCAGGTAGTTACACAGAGCAATAAGGTCTCCCCTCAGCCTCTTCTTCTCCAGGCTAAACAACCACAGCTCTCTCTCCAGCCCCTTCACCAGCTTCATTGCTCTTCTCTGGACTGGCTCCAGAGAAAGAGCATGAATGGCAACATTTGCCCTCATTCTTCCATGGACTGGTAAACATAATTACAACAATTTCTCTCTTATGGCATATGCATTCCTCTAAGGGGCTTGTCATTCTCCCACAAACATAGAGTCAGCCTCATTACAGAAACTTCTTTTAACATTCAAATACTTTGGATGATACTTCCAGGTATTATTCTGGAAATTCATCTAATAAAAACAATTGTCTGTGGATATAATTTCATGACACTGACAATTATTTAATTGGAAGATTTTTTCCCAACATGTTATGCATGTAAATGTTTTCAATGAATTAAATTGTGAATAACTAGGAAGTAAGAAGGGTACCATTTGTATCTCTATTTTAAAATTTCTGAATGAGAAATAATAAAATTCAAACCTACATTAAATATATTTCACAGTATGTTAAACTGACAACTACATTTTTCTGTCTTCCCTAATGGACTATGAAATAGTGGACTTTTTGCCAGAATATTTCCTCATTAATTGTTCAGCTCAGAAAAAAAGGCCACTCATAATCCACCTAGTGGCTCCGCATGAATTGTTAATAGACGAATCATCAACTAAGCTGAACATTTGACATGGAAGTTAGAATTCTTGAAAGTCTACGATACTCTAATTAACTAACTAAAATGTCCTACTCTTTTCACTGAACTTTAATGAAAAAGCACATTCTTCTTGATATTATAGGACTGTCATCTCCTATGTTTCTGCCATGAGATGACAGTTTCAGTACAAATAGTTAATGTCTGACTGACAGTGCAGCAGAGAGAAGCACCTGAATTCGGCAGAGTCATTGGAGGACTGATGTTGGAGCATGACTTGGATAAAGTGAGTTGAGAATAAAAAAAAAAATAAATCACTTTGTTTATCAGCTCATCACTGACAGTCTGACCTACTGCAAATGGCGTGAAAGAAAAACTGTGAAAGGTTGCTTCTTGTAAGCAGTTTGGGCATTGCAGCTGCTCTGAGAATTAATAAGAAAAGTGTTTGTCTTGAAAAGTACTCCCATTTTATATGATTTCCTGTAATATTCAGGAAAGTGGTGCACCTAAGATATTCAGAGTCAAAAAGCATTTGCGGATTACAAAGTAAAAATCTAATTGAGAAAACTATGAAAAGGGTGTTTTGGTCACAAAGTAAGAAAATGTTTCCTGCTTGTATAGTTAAAGTGAGAGACATTATTGGCTAGTGCATGCAGCTATAGGGAGCTGATGATTTAAAAGTGTTATTTTTTTCAGAAAAGCTTGAAATCCAAAGCCAAAGCAAGCTAGGAGACTGCATCTTTAGGAGGTGTTCAGTACCAAGAAGGATTATAGTTGATGTGGTTCAAAGAATAAGCAATGGTAACTACATGCAAAATACCTTAATTTTTTTGCATATGTAATAATAGAGTACAAATAATTCAGTGGAATTCTTCTGGCAATTATACCCTGCAGTGATTACTCTCAAAACTTGAAAGACAATTTGATACTTAAAAACAAACAAACCAAACCCAAAATTTTGCTTATATTTTCTGTTTAAATGATTACTATACTGCGTTTTATTCAGTTAAAGAAGAGTATCTTGAAGTATTTTAAATATCTTTAGTTTCTTGATCTATGACTATCAAATGAGATACAAATTCAAGTTGGCAGCTGCTACTGTGTGTTCAGGGCAGTGCTAGAGTAAGGGACGATATAAAGCTTTGAACAGCATTATTCTTCATGCAGTTTAACTGATGAGGATTGTGATTAAAAAAATCTTAATATAAATCTGATATGGTTTAGTGGTTGAACTACACTGTGATGTATACTTTGTAGGAAAAATAGATTGTTACTGAGATCAAGTCACACCAGTTTGTTCCTATAAGAGCTAGCAAGCAGGAATACTGGCCATAGTTCCAGCTTGTAGTCATTGCCTTGAAGAACATGTGAAGTTTAAATTTCATTTTTATTATAATGCATAAACACAGTTTTCAGCTAACAAGATTCCTAGCACCGGAAAAAGGAATAAGTTACTTAATACACTTTCATGATACTGTGTTTTTATTGGCCACAGAAGGACCTTCCATGCATTCTTTCTTCAGTCTGCAGTACATTGAGGCTCCAAAAAAGAAGCTGACATGTGAGTTGATGTTGGATGTTTAGCAAAAACTTTGCTGCCTTGGTCTTCTACCTTCCTGCTGAATTTCATCAGGAAGATACCAGAGATGACATTCATATGCAAAGCACTTATTATTATGAAGAGAAGTACTATCTGCTCACATGAGTTACATGATGAATGTGTGAATTTGTTTTCAACTACAATACCCTCAGACTGCTAACGGTCTGTCTTGCACCTGTATAGTATGTTACTCTGGAATTTCATTATTTCCTGAAGTCCGTCTTTTTCCAAATCAGTCACTACAGAATTGGCTTTCTACTGGGTATTTATGGAGAGTGGGTTTCCAGCTGTACAGTCCAAAAAGAAAACATTACAACAGAAAATCTTGGATGGATATTATAAGATATGATCCTTTTAAAAATCATTGAATCTCTTTTTCCTTCACTTGTTCTGGTCCATCTGGTCAATACAAACCAACATCTTGATAGATTATTTGGCTAATATTTCAAAACTATACATTCTCTTGAATTCTTGTAGAGTTTTTATCTCCATTTCAATAATGAAGCAAATTACACAAAAAGCTTTCTTAGGGCTTCAATATTAACCAGTGCATTGCAATGCTGCAACATAGTTTGAATGATCACTACTTTTTTTTAAAAAAAAAATAACAGTTTAATTTATTGACATTCAGTGTAAGTACCTCTTGCACACTGTAGTTGTGCAACTACTAATACTTTATAAAACCAAGAGCGAGTCACAAGCATTCACTAAGTTCATGTCTCGTTGGATCTCAGGGTTGGTTTAAGTTTCCATCTTCCAGCACATTCAGAACAAAACACACTGAGGTACCAACATTACAGTTCCGTCATCCAGTCAACAACCTGGACAACACAAAAAAACCCCAGAATCTTTTTCTTTTTGGATAAACAATAAAAACCAGCTTCTCAAGTAGAAAAAAGGAGAATTTTTTTGTAATGTTTATCTTGAGGATTTGTATGCTCCTTGCTTGAGATACTTTCCTAGACACAACCATCACCCGCCCCTTACCCCCAAGATATTATTGTTAGATTCTTCACAGATTTTCTTTTATTATCACACATGATGAGTATACATTTAGAATCACAGAATCACAGAATCACTAGGTTGGAGAAGACCCACTGGATCATCGAGTCCAACCATTCCTATCTGTCAGTAAACCATGCCACTCAGCACCTCGTCCATTCCTCTTTTAAACATCTCCAGGGAAAGTGATTCAACCACCTCCCTGGGCAGCCTGTTCCAATGCCCAATGACCCTTTCCGTGAGAAATTTTTTCCTAATATCCAGCCTGAACCACCCCTTGTAGAGCTTGAGACCATTCCCTATTGTCTTGTTCCCTGTCATTTGTCATTTACTACTGAAATGGCAGCAACTTTAACCCCATACTTCCACATTCAAAACAAATAACTGAATTATTAACTTGACAGCGAAAGCAAATGATTCACGAGCTCATCAAACACCAACAAAACGAACCCCAAACCAGATTTGGACAGCCTGACCAGAACTGACCTCCTGTGCAGGCAGCAGGCGCAGACCTGTATCCAACCCCCACCCGAAACACAACCCTTCGTTACATGCCGGTGGCCCGAGAGGGACGACACTCCCGGTCTCTCTTCCTTGCCCTGACTCCAAGGCTGCGGGAGCGGCCGGAGGGTGAGCCCCAGAGGTTGGAATGAGCAGCCCATGAGATGTGTTACAATTCTTGGAATGGAAGGCAAGCCAGCAGCTGAGTGACAACAGGGCAGGAAGGGCAACATCCTCAAGGATAAAGTACATAATCCCATGATACTCAAGAAAAACAAAACCAGATCCCGTGTTCAACTGATTGTCCAGATCACCAGGCTAACCCATAGCCACAAGGCAGGTCCAAGGTCAAGCTTGAAAGTCTACAGGTCAGGAGCACCAAGACATACAGTTGCCCACAAGCAAAGCTTTAAGATAGGAATGGTTGGACTTGATGATCCAGTGGGTCTTTTTTTAACCTGGTTGTTCTATGATTCTATGATTCTAAGATATCTCTGGTAGAGACAAGGCTAAATATCTTGGCTTAAAGGCACCTCTTATGCAAAGTGGACCAAAGTGCCTTAAGGACTTCTCAAAGCCTTTTCTTTCCAAGCTCTTTTTTGTAGCATTCCAACCCTGGTCCCACAGCTGCATCAAGCTGCCCTTGAGCACAGGCAGCTAAACCCCAATGGAAAAGAAAACTCAAGGTTTTGATGCATAATTAGGAATGTTAATTTTTGCAACTGCTTATTATACCTGGTGTGAACAGTTACTAGTGGCTTTCATAAATTGAGTAAATTAATAACAACTCCACAACATTTATCTGAAGACCTCAAAGCGGTTCAGAACTGTTAACGAACTAAGCCTCTTACCATCCCTTTGATGTGCAGAATTAGTTTTATCTTCAGCACGCAGATGCAGAAGTTGGACACAGCAACAGAAATCGTAAACTCAACAGCAGCTTGACCTCAATGAGTAAGGTCAGAATTTCATCCACAGAAGTCAAATGAGTTTCCTAAGATCACAAAAGAGGTTTCAAGTCCCTCTTTTTATGCATGGGTGGAATTCTCATGGCAGTTAATAGGGTTGCATTGCCTTTTTTTCTTCTTATGAATTCAGTTTACATTTGTAGAAAAATGCAGATAAAAACTACAATGTCTTTACCTGAGGATTACAATTTATTTCTAGAACTGTACATGCTTCTAAAATGCATTCTTTACAACAAAATATGTTTTTCACCTTGCTTCATTTCATTGGACTCCAGATTCAGAGTGCAATATGCACTGAGTACTTGTAAAAATAATGTTTTCACATTTTTTTCAGTTTTGATTGAAATATAAAATGATATATAAGATGACTCAATTTCATGCTGCTTTGCCACATTCCAATTTTTGGAAACTTATGAGAGCAGTATAATATACTAATATAATTTTATAACATGCAACTAATTACAAAAACTTATTTTTTTGTTTAGAACACCATTGTTCATTTTCATATGTTCTCCCCATATTACTCGTTTTTCTCTTGATCTGTTTTGAAATATCAATTTGATTCTGTTAAGATACATGAAAGCAGGTTTGAAATCTCCAAGAAGAGCAGATTTTGGGCTGCTTGCCTCCTAAGTCAAAATAGGTAAATATATGGAATTTAAGATTTTATATGAAATATATTTTGTATTTCACTTGCTGTTTGTCTTACCTTATATTCGTATACACGTACACCCGTGTGCATATAAATATACATATATGTAAAATACTGATTTTTTTGCATAGACTGAGATTTGTCTTCACATCTCTGTGATAAAAAGAAGTCAATGTAATAATGAAGATCAAGAATCTTCACTTAACTCTTTAAAATTCCAATTTCATGGAACTAAATCTAAATAATTATTGCCTGGCTAAACTAGCACTCATTTTAGCCTTAGTTTTTGTTTAGTTTAGACCTAAAGCTTTTTTTTTTTTTCAGAAGTGCAAGAGTTTTTCAACAATTTTTCCTACATTTTTATCTGAGAAGCTTTAGTCTTGTTTTTATTTCCTGTTTGCTCATTTATTACCATATTTTCTGTAGAATTTACCTTTGCCTCTTGTGTACTTCTGTTCTGTTCTTAGACTTAGAATGCTTTGGGTTGGCAGGAGCATCTTTTACTATATCAGGTTGCCTGAAGTTCTATCTAACCTGACTTTCAACATTGTCTATGAGAAGGCATCCAAACATGTTCCACTAACTTACTACTGTCATGGTAAAAAATTTATTCCTTACATCTAATCTAAAATTACTCTCCGCTGTGCCTTATCTTGTCACTACAGGCTTTTGCAAAGTCTCTCTCCAGTTTTCTTGTAAGCCCTTTTTATATACTGAAGGACAGTAGTTACATTTCCCTGGAGCATTTCCTTCTCAAGGCTGAACAATCCTAATCCTTAGTCTTTCTTCATAGGTGAGATACTCTATCTCTTTGATAACTTTCGTGCCACTCTTCTAGACCCACTCCAATAGGTCTATGTCATCCTTGCCCTGGGGGACTCAGACCTGTATGCAGGACTCCAAGTGGTGTCTCACTAGAGTGGAATATAGGGGCATAAATAACTCCTTTGACCTGCTGGCTACACTTCTTTATATGCAGCCCTGGATGCACTTGGCTTTGTGGCCTGCAAGTGCACACTGCATGTCCTTTTGTCATCTAACAGCATACCCAAACTCTTCTCTGCAGGGCCACTTTCAGTCACGGGTGCTCTGGTCTGGGTGCAGGATCTTACACTCAGACTTATTGGATTTCATAAGGTTCCCATGGGGCCCTTCCTCTAGCCTGTAAAGGTCCTTCTGGGTGGCATTCCCCCCCTTCAAAGTATGTCAGCTGCCCCTCTCATCTTGATTTCATCTATAAACTTGTTGAAGTTGTATTGAACTCACTATTTATGTAACTGACAAAAATATGAAGTAGCATTTGTCTCAGTTTGGACCCTTGAGGGACTTTCACTCTGAATGGTGAGCACTCAAAGTAAACTGTTAACAAAATGTTCCATAAGATTGTCACATTTTCTAGGTACTCTGGGCTTCATGTGCTGTTTCCATAAACAGATGCAACAGCACATGATGTCAAGGTTTGTGAAAAACAGTCACGAAAGTTATTGAGTTAACCAGAGACAATGATTTACTTTAAAAACCCTCTATATTCATGGATATCCATGCCCATAGTGGACCAGAAAGTAGTCCTACTTTGAAGTTATTTAGGATAGAATCAAAATGCCAGTTTTAATATTTTGAATTTTTTTTATATACATAGGTTCTATTGTTATTTTTATTTTTTTCCTGGAAGTAAATAAGCTAAAATGTTACTTGGAAATTAAGTACCTTAAAATCATGAAAATGAAAGCATAATTGTGTTGGATAAAGGACTTCACAGAAATCACTGAAAAACCATTGAAATAACTGAGTTTGCTAGCATACAGAACAAACAGGGTAAGAAGCCTTGATAAGAATAGAATAAAATCAATATTAAACTAACTTTTTATCTGGTTATATAGTGTAACATTATGGATTAAAATTGAATGTCCAAAATGAAGTTTATTGTTCTACGTTCTTGCTCATTCTCTTGAGTTGTGTGATAGTAATTCAGTAGCTCTCCATGGTGCACATCTCCAACCTCCTCACCAAAATAAAATGGAAAGAATGAGATCCCATTATCTTTAATGGACTGGAGAAGGTTATAAAGGGAAGAAGATAAAAGAAGGTGAACTGTCTACATTGCAAATTAGAATCACCTCACAAGCAGGTCAGGACACAGCAGCACTTTAATCAAATTCTGCACAGTTCCTGTTTGTTGTATTGACAAATTCTAATTATAATGAAATACTATTTGTTCCCTGGTGTTGAATGTTTCTGTTCTAATGACTATAGTGATTTGAGCCAACTGAGCTTATAATTCACTTTCTTGGCTAAGACTGAAAAAGTTAGAAATGAAAACAACAGAGGAGAGGTGGAAAAGAGTGTAAATATAGGTGGGGTGCAAAGAAAGATGTTCAAAAAACTCTAAATATTTTCTTTACTTCTAGCAGACCCTGTTGGTTGAGCATTAAATTTTGTTGCAAAATTTACAATTTTAGACAATGCAGTCTAAAAATGTCACATTACTATCTCTTGAAAACTATTAGTATTCATTAATATTAACATAATTAATATACTTAATACAAGTAATATTCACAGGGCTTTAGCAATGTAATTGCTGCAGATTTACTTGGATCATTGTAAAAATGTGTACCTTGTCTATTTCTTTGACTCTTGGCCACCAATATGAAGTCCAGTTATTTGAACTAAGGAGACTATTTTAATAATTACAAAGCCTCAACATTCTTCTTGTGGTGAGGGGCCAGTGAATTCATATTTAACTGTTCCTGCATTAGATACAACAATTTTCCATCAGTAAGCAGTGTGCAAGATTAGCAAAGAAAAACAATTACAGCCAAAACTTCATGAGCATAGGAAAATATTTTTCTGTGCTTCCTGGGTCCATGAAATGCCTAAAAAATATAGAAAGTAATGCCACTTACAACTGTTTTTTTACCGCCTATCTTGGCCTTTGTAGTAAATAAACATTAATTTGAACTGTTAAAATATTGCCACTTCTTTATCCAGAAAATGTCCCTATTAAAATTGAGTTGCATATCTTGGTGAAGAAGCCAATTATTTATGAAAATATTCTTCTTAATTCAAGAAGACACAATTCAATATTTGTATTTTTTTTTCAAATTCAAACATGTTGCATGTAAATTAGTTTTGATGAAAAAGCTGAAAAAATGTGTTTTGGTGATTATGCTTTTTTTTCTCTCCTGTCGTTTTTCTGTTTTCTTCTGCCACTTACATTCCTTGGTGACATTCATATTTTAAGTGAAATAGGAAAAGAAAGGAAGTGGAAGAAAAAAAAACCCAACCAAGAAAGGCAAAATCAAACGGAAGGGGCAAGAGAAGGCAGCCTTAATCACTGAACTGCAAGTTATCTGAACAATACTCATTATTTCTTTTAAACTTCCACCTCACTAAACTATTTGAAAACAAGAAAAAAGGAAAATTAATGTGTGTACCATATTGCAGTGATAGAGGATCAAGGAAGAATTACTTGCTTTCAAAATTAAGCAAGTTTTATGACAATAAATCTAAGTCATGCCCTCCTCTCTGCCCTTTACTATAACATTTCTAATAAGATCTTTTTCCAGTTCCTTCCTGTCTGATTTCATGCTGCAAGTCTAGAACGTGAAGGTATACATTTTTAAGAAAAGCAAGACCAGGGAAACAATATGTTACTAAGCCAAAAGGTAGATTAAAGAAAAAAATTAATGAGGAAAAAGGTTTCAGAGAAAAATTTCAACTGCATTTTCTGAGTTTGGGTACAAATTGATTTAGACCAAAGGAATATACATTGTCTTTCTTGAAGGCAGAGGTAGTCTGAGAAAACAAAAATCATCAAGCAATAAAAGAAAAATCAAAGGCATAACTAAATCTAAATAATGTAAAAATTATTAGAGTTTTTTGTAAAATATTTATAAACAAAATTAATTTTACATCTCAGTGCAGAATATTGAAGTGAAGAAATGCTCAACAACAGAAGAATAAGAAGTCTGAGGCAGAGGAAAATAAAAAAAAGAATACATAAGATTTAAAATAGAAAATTTAATTCCTAAAAATTAAAGAAATAGAAACTTGTCCTTTAAAAGAATAAGGCCAAGGCTGGAGTTTTGAAACATGGGAAAGCACTGAGATGGAAAAAAAATACCAACAAAAAACTAACCAACAAAAAAAACCCCTTAATGTGCAGCTATAGAGTATTTCTTTGTATTTTGCAAATGCAATGCCACTAAGAGTCAAAGTGTCTTCCCATAATAGCATTTGGCCTAAAACACATAGGTATAGTCTCCACACAGTATCCATAGCTTTCACTACACTTGTTGCATGAACAACTTTTCTTACTCAGTTAATGAAAATGCTCTTTGGAATGCACGTTTACTCTCAGAAAGAGTTCACACTCAAGAACATTGATTTATGATACTAGTCTCACCTTTCTTACAGTCTGGTAAAAAGTATTGACAGAGGTTGCCATTTAAATTTTCCTTTGAAGATAAGTTATCATCTGAATATCTTCTGGCACTACTTTGTCTAATTTAGAGATAAGCAATATACTTCCGTAAAAATTAACGGATTTAAACCTGCATGGCTGAATAAAATATAAATACTATGGTTTCCTTTTGACTATCCATTTTTAAACATAAAAAAGTTTCAGATTATTGTACCAACAACTGACTTTATGCATTATTCCTCTCCCCTCTGCTATTTCCTCTGGAACAGCACTGTACTCATTCATGATATCTTGTAAGTGCAAAGTCAAGGAAAGGGCTGTGCTGAGAAATATTTTGTCATGGAGTTCAGGTAGGTCCCCGCTTGACATAGCAGCTGTGACTTGCATTCCCCAGAGATTTTCTGTACATGCAGGAGAAAGTTTGTTTCTATCTATCTACTTTGTTCTTACCATATGATCGCAATCTAAGCCCTTGGCCCTGTGAAGGCATCAGAGCAAAAAAGAGCTACAAGAGCAGTTACTTCTCAGCTCCTCAGAGAAAATATGACAAAAGCAGCTGGGTTTTGTGCAGCAGTCAACATTTGGAATATTTTATTACAATCTGAACTCAAGTGCAAGATGAATCTTCTTTTGCTCTTTAACCTGAACAAATATGAAGAAAACATAAATCAGTAACACTGAATGACAACTATTCATAAAGGTGATAGGGAACAAGCTGATGTTATGTGCTCTCTTTGGGTCATCACGCTGAAATTCTCTTGTGATCTGCATAACAAAATTTACATTGTGGATTTGAACATTACAACCCATGATTTGATTTTATATTTTGTTGACAAATTGTCCTGAAATAAAACAGGACAAAGTTCATAGTTACAGAAGAGTTGTTCAAGAGTACGAATTCTAAAGGCTTGAAACCAAGAACAATTTTGAATCCAACATTATTATTTTGAAAATTCCTTGCTTAATTTTAGCTGTTGTTCTGACTTGATGTGCATGGTAACCAGCATGACTTTTGTTGGCATAGTGCTAACACTGCTGCACCTTGTCTTGCATGCTGCCTCCTGTCTAACCAGGCAGATGATCGGGAAGGAATGGTTGGACTAGAAGATCCGATGGGTCCCTTCCAACCTGGTTGTTCTGTGATTCTGTGATCTGGCTCAAAGCTATGTCTCTGGTCTCTTTTTATTTCTTCTAATGTCTTATGCATGTCTTAATTTCTTCTTCCATGGGGAAATTTGCATGGTGGTTAAACAGAATCCAGTTCTAAAGCTCTACTTCCTACTAGCAGTTGTTATTGATAAGATTTGTTTCAGGGACCTGCAAGTTTTCCTACTAATTAAGAATAGTCTGTATATGATTCATGTGGCTGTGTTTTACTCCTCTGTTTAAATAGCACATTGTGTGGGCAGAGGTGAGCGAAAAGTTACTCAGAAGAAGGTAATAATGAAATTCTGTCTGAAATTTGTTCTAGCCATCCTAATAGACCAGCTGGTCACAGCCAGCTGGATAGTGACTCCCAGACTTCCTCGTTCAAACGATTTCCATTGTGCTGAAGGTGTCAATTAACCATTATCTTCTCTCAGCAGCTTCATAAATTTGCAGTCTTCACTTTGAGATACTTTAAAATGTTTCTAAATTATTATTATTTTTAATTCCTACATTGTTTATTTTGTTTCTCTGCCTTGCCTCTTCTATTCTTCTTTAATTCTCCTGGCTTCCAGATCAGGCAAACTTGCAATAGCATGGATCTCTTTTGAAATAAGTAACCCCAGTACTGAACAAAAGATATAGCTGCTGACTTGTCACAGAATTGGACTGAAAATGTAGAGCACTGATAAAGAAGTTAAAAATCTGCTGCAAGTGTTGTTGAAAGTCCAGACACTACTAGCGCCTCAGTGAAGTATTTTCCATTGCATTTATTATAGCCATTTCTAACAATTTTTTTATTACTACATGGGTCCTCCTGGTAGGTGGAAGTGAATAAGTAGGTGGATATCAAAGCTCCTCCCTGTTCCCAGATTTTAGTCTCATGTCTTCCAAAATGTCATCCAACCTAACATAACTGGAGCAATATCCAGGAAAGGAACTCTGTACTCTGTTCCAATCTTAATTCCTGTAAAACGGAAATGAAATGTTTCCCCTCCCTTATACAGTATGCAATCTTAGTGTGGCCTTCAAAATTAAATATTTGCCCACTGTTTTGTGGTTTAGATGGTTTGTGAATGCTAAAAATTAAGATAAGTATAAAAACCTGACTATAGAAATATACTCTGGATAAAAATGAAGACTTTTGTAAGGTTCTTTTCCAATGGCATTGGGAGCAATATCTATCTCAAATATAAAGTCACAGCTATTGAGTAAACAAGATGGAAGATACTTTAATACCTTTTCTTTTTTTTTTTTTTTTTAAAGGGAGAAACAGATGTCATTTAAAATTAAAAGCAGAGATGTGCTTTAATGCAATCTTGGATATATCTTTAACTTAAGATTGCTTGTAAATTTAATTCAGCTTCAGAAATAAATAAAAATTCTCTTTGAACGACAGCAGCAATGGTTCTGAAACACATATCACTTGAATCTTTTATTATATTTCCTCCCAGTTTCGAGAGCACCATGATGTTGGTGAACTGTTACTACAGAAAAAAAAGTACAGAAATGCTTCTTGATTATTGGTTTTTCTTCAATTCCTCTTGAAGAATATGTGGTGGTGGTGTCACCAGCTTGTGGGAACTTCTAGTGGACTTAGTGTGCTTTTGTTGCCAAAAATCAGTCTCTAGTTCAGTCAGTGCAAAACCACAGTATATTGGATGTTCAGTGAGCTTTCCTCACTAAAGTTGCATCCTAATATTAAAAATATTCTATATACTCAGCCAAAAAAGCTGCTAATACCAACATGGTAGAGGTGTAAAGATGTGCCAGTGGTGAAGTTCAACAAGGCTCAATTACATAAGCATATAATGTGGGCCCCTTTCTCTTTGCAAAACTCTTTTTTTCTACAGACTTTTCAGTGTTCCATTCTTGTAAAAGAATTCATACTCATGGACCCTATCTTGCTGTATCTGAACTGGTGTGATTTTTGTTACTGTTTATTGAAAAGAGACATATACTTACTATTATCAGAGACTTCCAACCCTTAATAGACAAAAGGTTCCCCTCATCCCCCTCCACATTCAAAGTGAATGTACTTAAAGCATTTATCTTAAGACTTTCTTACTCTTGCATTAATTAATTGAAAAAACTTCTGTCATCCTATTAGTCGCAAGAAGACAGAGGTCAAGGCCATGAAAAAGCTTCAGACTGATGAGTGAAACCAGGAGAAACACGCTGTCAGCCTTCCAGGCTGAGATAATATGCTTCTAGAAGAGAAGTGATGCTATCAGAGGTATGTATCTTTGTCAGATAAAAAAAAAAAAATGGGTCTCAGTTTTCTCTACACTCCATCTTATGGATGACAGTCAATCATCATGAGGTACAGATGAAAGTTTATATAATTAAATGGCTAGAGTCTGGACATGATTTGTTCAACATTCTTTTGTGATGTTTCTTCTCAAAGCAAATTGATATTAGAGTTGACAACAATAAGGTAAAATGACAAAAAAATACTGTCTTGGAGTGATAGAAACACATGTTCACCCTTAACAAAAAGTACCACAGATCTTCAAAGCAAATGTCTTTGAACAAGGGAAGCACTGAAAGAAAACAACGTTGTAGATTTCATTGATTCATAGAATGGTTTGGGTTGGAAGGGACCTTAAAGATCATCTAGTTCCAACCCCGCTGCCATGGACAGGGACATCTCCCACTCGACCAGGTTGCCCAAGGCCCCATTAAGCCTTGCCGTGAACACCTCCAGGGACGGGGCATCCACAGCTTCCCTGAGCAACATGTGCCAGTGCCTCACAACTCTCGTTGTGAAGAATTTTTTCCTAATGTCTAATCTAAATTGTTCTTTCTCCAACTTAAAGCCATTCTCCCCTCATTATATCACTACATGCTCTTGTAAAAAAACCTCCCAGTTTTTTTGCATGACCCCTTCAGGTACTGGAAGGCTGCTATAAGGTCTCCTTGGAACCTTCTCTTCTGCAGGCTGAACAATCCCAACTCTCTCAGCCTGTCCTCATAGCAGAAGTGCTCCAGCCCTTTGATCATCTTTGTAGCCCTCCTCTCGACCCATTCCAACAGTTCCATATCCTTCAAATGTTGAGGATCCCAAAACTGGACACCATACCCCAGGTGGGTTCTCACAAGAGCAAACAGCACAGTTCTACAGATATGTCTGAATTCGTGGCTCACTATACACTGAATATTGTAGTGTAAAAAATGCCATACAGTCTTCTCTACAAGATGGATGAAGTTTAAATCTGTAACTCTTTTAGCTCCCATCCTATGCTAAATATGGTTTTGTGAGAGAGAACTGAAGTTTTTAAGGTGTAAAACTAGGGAATCCTGGAGTGATTTTCAACCTCAGAATCCAAATATGAGTAACCACTGATATCTGCAATGTGTGTCAGTGGTTAACATTATCGCTGCAATTTATTTTAGTACACTGGACCATCTCAAGAATAATCTGATGGTTATTAAGTTGTTGAGAACCTTCTGATCTGCTTCAAAGACAGACACTACTTAACGTGAATAGCCATTAATTTGGGTATAGGAACCAACATATATGCCATAATAATACTTATTATTTACAATATCACCAGAGTGCTAGTATCATCACAAGTTCCAAGCACATATTTAAACTCTTTACATGCACTATAAGCAATAATTTGATATGTAAGGTCTGAGTCTGTGCTTGTTGCCCCAAAACAAATATTCTATTTTCTTGGGTTTAGGCAAAATCTTTCCAAGTTCACTGCTCCTGTAGGTTGGTCTTTGTAATTTCAGTGGAAAAATAGTACATTCTTGATGAGTTCTGACTGCCACCCACCAGTGCTGATGCTTTAGTATGGATTGTGTTGCAGTTGAGTTACAGTACAAACTCACTACAACCCAATGAAGGGCTGAGGTTGTTTCAGCAGGAAAGATTTAAACCTTTGTGTATTCTAGAAAATACATGGCCTTTCCTTATGTATGTTCAAAGTTCACTACTTCAAGCTGAAAGATTTTTTAGTTGAGTGGAATAGATTTTTCCAAGAAGGCTTGACCAATACATAGACAAATTAAATTTACCCTGCTAATTCAGCGCTATGAACTGGCAGGGCTTTTAACAAATAAAATGCCACCTCCTGCTTTGCCTCATTATGGATAAGAAATAATATTGAATTAAAAGTTTTAAAACACAGGATGGCAAGGAATGACATAAAAAAAAATACATAAAAGTAAAAAATAATTTTTCACTCTATTCAGAAGGCTTGTTGAGACCAAAGGGTTTACCTCTCCAGCTGTCTTTTATTTCTGAAGTAGGCATGTACATCAGATGCAAGGGAACTATTTGTCAGTAATAACACAAGGTATTTCTGAATGATAGAAGAAGGCATGATACATTTTCCTTAAGATTTTTGCCATTGTCCGAATTCTTTCTTCAGGTTTAGTCCCATGCTGTGGTTTTTATTCCTTTAATAATATCTGTTCACATCATAGCCAAATGCTGAGGTGCTCCTTTACTTACTTTAAAAAGCTGAGATTTTTACATAACCAAATGGTTCACATTGCTGCTTACCTTTTTGCACCAGACTAAGATATCTAATAACTGCAATTACATTTTTGCCATTAGTATAAAAAGCCTTCTTCAGTTGAGCCAATGCTGCTTCTCAGATATATCCTGATATTTCTGGCAGTTCTCGATCTGTGTCATGATCAGGACTGAATTTTTGGAGACCTTCCTGAGCTTAAACATTCTTAACAATCATAGACTGGTTAAATATTTGGAATCTTTATTTCATTCCATAAAAAGCACAGCTCAGTTGCATTCATCTTATATGAAACTGAATGATTTATCTGTTTCTAGGAATAAACAAAAGTCACAACCAATATTAGATGTTTTTATTGGTATACTGTAGGCATTTATATGATGGGACTTACCTCTGTCAGTTTTCTCAAGCCGAGTCTCTAATAATTTTGTGAAAGTTGTAACTACTACTAGTAGAAGTTAACTTCTTTAGATCTGTTAGGAAGTTCCTTAGTTTAATCTGAACTCAGTCATAGGGCTCAGGTGCCCTTTGAAATATGAAGTTTCAAAAGGTAGCTTTGATCTATCTTGGTCTGCATTTTTTGCAACACACACTGCAAGACATTACTAGTCTGCCCATACTGAGCACAATTTCTCTCTCCTTCTGCCTTCCTCCTTTTCTTCTCAGCTTCTGTGATCAAGGTAGTTTATGGAAGTTTCCATGACAGAAACTAAGGCATTTTGTTTGTTTGATCCATGCAACACCTGGTGGTTTTTCTAATTCTTCTTCACCATTTCAATTGCAGAAGGTACACAAGGTTTCTCAGTGTAACTCAGCACTTGTTACCATCAGACAAGTGGGTTTATGCCATGTGCATCCAGTTCTGTTAGACGCCTCATTGAGGTTGTGCTGATTCAATGACAGTCAAATGTAAACATATATCTTTTTTTTTGTCTGAAATGTTTCCAAGAAATCCACATTATTTGCAGTTCTAAATACCAAAGAAAGCATTGTGTAGAATACTGGTGACAGTGTGTTGAGTTACACAACACAACCCTAGAGTAAGCCTTGTGGGATCACAGTAGAAGCAGCAATGCAGGCATTCGGACTGGGGTACATGTCAATTTCCCTACCACCGAAGAGTGATCCTGACAACAGAAATTTCCAAAGATCCCTTGGAAAAGCTGACATATAAATAGTTCCTACCTTCTAGAAGACCCACAAGACTTCAGCAGCTTATGAGTGGCTTCTATAATGAAGTTAAAATCTGTCAAAGTTGATCTGTACATGCTAGCATAAGACCTGATTATTCTCTAATAAAAGATCTATGGTAATAGATGATAGAATCATAGAATCACCAGGTTGGAAGACACCCACTGCATCATCGTGTCCAACCATTCCTATCAAACACTAAACTATGCCCCTCAGGACCTCGTCCACCCGTACCTTAAGCATCTCCAGGGAAGGTGAATCAACCACCTCCCTGGGCAGCCTGTTGAAATGCCCAATGACCCTTTCCGTGAAAAACTTCCTCCTAATGTCCAGCCTAAATCTCCCCTGGTGGAGCTTGAGGCCATTCCCTCTTGTCCTGTCCCCTGTCACTTGGGAGAAGAGGTCAGCTCCCTCCTTTCTACACCTCCTTTCAGGTAGTTATAGAGATCAATGAGGTCTCCTCTCAGCCTCCTCTTCTCCAGGCTAAACAACCCCAGCAATCTCAGCCGTTCCTCATAATATATATGGAATAACATGGCAAATGTTTTTCCATTCAATTATTGATTGAAATGATGAGGAAGATTATCCTGGGTTTACTGCAGGTGTACTGGAAAATGTGAAGTTTCAACAGTAAACTGAAGATTTAAATCTCTGTTGTTCATCACAAGCAGAGGCCATCACATGGCCTCAAGCTCCACCAGGGTAGATTTAGGCTGGAGATTAGGAGGAGGTTTTTCACGCAGAGGGTCATTGGGCATTGCAATAGGCTGCCCAGGGAGGTGGTTGAGTCACCTTCCCTGGAGGTGTTTAAGACACGGGTGGATGAGGTATTGAGGGACTTGGTTTAGTGTTAGATAGGAATGGTTGGACTAGAAGATTTGATGGGTCCCTTCCAACCTGGTTGTTCTGTGATTCTGTGATTCTGTGAATCCTATCTTTCATGTACTTACATATTCAAAGCGGTCCATGTATGAAACTATGATCAATAAGACAACTTTCATTTCTGGCAGTCTATAGAGAGACACTAAGATCGTGTAGGTTTTTTTGAGATGGACCATATATTCTTAACAATATTGAAAAAACACTTTTGACTCTTAAGGAAAATCAACCTCTTCTGCTTTTTATTTTTGTGGATATCTCCCTTAATTTTTTTTTTTTGCTATTTTATTTTTGTATTATTTTCTATACTCATTTTTGCAATCTGGAAACCCTACTTTCTGCCCTTATAGACTCTAGGGGTTTCTGGTTGCATGATCCACTACATTTCTTATAAAATAATACTGGAATTTGAGTTAGATTTTAGTTTTATTCTTCCTGTGAGGTGATATCTGTTCTCTTGGGAGGGGCAATGTAAAGAAAGAAAGAGTAAAAGCATTTCTTGCCAGCTGGGTAGTGTTACCATCAAAATCTCTTGATAAATCCCTTTTTTCCCCTTTTCTTTTCTTCCCCAAGCAAGCTGAAAGCAGAGACAATTCATTACACTTAAGAACAGAAAAAAATAACTTGTCTTTGCTCTCTTCTTCTCTGTTTCTCCATCAACTTCTATGAGACAGTTTCCTAGGATCTTTCCTACTGAAAAATAAAACCTCTTATCCACCTTCTCCTTCTACCCAGAAACTTGTTTAAATCAGACAACTGAGAATTATGTCCCTGGTTTGAGACCTAGCATGTGTCTAGTTGTCTTGTAAATGTGAACAAACCATTCTTTTGGACTCTTTGAGAGCTTCAATATACCTCTTTATTTTATGACCAATACACTTAGATATTTTGTGATTTCTATCAAATAGCATCATCAGTCTTTATGTTGCCATGCTGATTGGTTCTATAGTACTTGCTGATAATTTATATTAACCAAAAGCAGATAGTTGTGTCAACATAATGATGATTTCAGAGTATGAAAAAATCTGCTTAAGCAGGTCTTACTTACTGACCTTCAGTTTAAAGAAGGTGGATTGGTCTCCAATTAGACTCGTATGTTCTGTACTATCTTCTTTATCTCTATTTGCAAAGTTAATATTTATCTTCCCAGAAGTCATGAGTTCATGCTAAGTCAGTCTTAGTAGCTATTATATCCCATGTTTTATCCCGTCTTACTTTCCCATAACTTTTGAGCTCTCTTCAGAACACAGCAATGCTTTCTAACCTTTTGCCTTTTTAAATCCCTTCTCTGGGCTTAATGCATCCTGCAATAGATTCTAATTTTCTTCTGGACTTCTAGTCTCACTTAGCAGAGCTTCTCAGCTGGTTATGCTTGGCAGCCTACACCTCATTTGCAAGTACTTCTTCCATAAATAACTAAAAGGACCAAGATTAATTAGGTAGGTAGATAATTACATGTGTTTATAAATTAAATGATAACAATTAGAAAAATCAATCAAATTATGTGATCTTAATTATTTTAACACCCAAACTCATAAACTAGACTTTCACTGTGTCTGTGTTTTATGTCCATAGCTGTAAGGCACAGGCTTTCCTCACCTTGAAGTGACACAGGTGAATTCCTTTAAACTATGCTCATATCAAGTTTCCCATCCATAGATTTCTGAATGCTTTTAGAGAGAATGACTTCTAAAGGTAATAGAGGTTCCACAAGCTGAACAATAGCTCAAATCTGTTTTGACATGAGTGAAAGGATTATGGACACAGCAAGCTTTGCTTTCTCATTCACCATCTTGACCCTCTTCAGCTGCAAGCTTCTATCTGACCTCTGATGACAAAGCTCGCTTGTCTGAGACAGGCATTGCCTACTCTGGATTAACATCTGTGCCATGGCACTAATAATCATAAAGTGGAGTAAGGCATAACATTAACACTTTTTTTTCAGCACCTTCTTTCTTCATTTTACAGGCATTAGTTCCCAGTATCAACCCGCAAAGGAAGGAAAATACATTTACCTGTAAAACAGTCCATGTGTTGCATTATATAATTTGCCACTCAAACTGTGTCTAAAAGGTTCCAGGCTACAGTAAGAGTACATAAAGGTTTTTAACATGTGGTAGGAAGTCCTGAAAAGAAGATAGTAGGTATGAACAGATCTTCCCTGGAAATTACTACAGTGCCTAAAAATTTCATGGTGCTATGTTATATTTTATCAACTATGTTTGTGCCTTATTAATGTTCTGTTCCTACTAAGTTTCCACTAACATAAAATAATGAGACCTTACATGCATCTAGACTATTCCCTTTACACAAAGGCATGTGTACTAGCATATTTCATCTCAATTTAGTCAAGCCTTCAGAGCAGTTGTAAAATTTTCCCTGACTAGCAGACATGTTTACTACAAATCACAATTTCCTCTTTTGCTTAGCTTTTCACAATTTTACTCATAGTATAGGGAATGGTGTACAAAATAATGACAATTAAACAAGCAAGCCTCAAACTCAAGAACTAGCAATGTTGCTCAAGAGCTGCAAGGGCATCTAATGAGCAGCTCGAACAGGAGCTTTCCAGATTCTGTGGTTCTGCAGGAAGGAATAGCCTTAGAATCCACTTTTAAGTTTCATAGAGTATTTGTTTTACAGAGGGATGAAAGAAGGGGTAAGCAAAGTTTGCTCACCTCTGCTCCTGTATTGAAGATCCTCATTTTTGGTGTATGGTCACCTCTGTGACATTCACAGTAAATTGATCAGTTGTGCTATTTCTTACAGTTTGCTCTGTGTCATGTCTCTGAGAAAAGTTGCCTCAGTCAGCACTGTTTCTTATCATTTGTGCAACATACAGCAACACATGCCTCATGGGAGAGCAGTAACGAACAGGTAGTCCTTTTGAACAGAACCCTGGATGCTGAAAAATAAGCTCTTGAGTTAGAGACATTTTCCTTCACTGAGTCTTTCTGTGTACCCATTACCTTCCTAGTGTCTAAGTTCATATATAGGTATTAGAGCTGACTGGAAATTTTCAAATGGAACACATGGTTGCACTTCTGGTTTTCATTTCAGAAAGGGATAAAATGCAAAACTTTGACTTCTCCTGTGAAGTGGAAAATCCACTGCTCATCAGCTCTGGTTGCTAGACTGCCTCTCCAAATATCCCTAGAGGAGATGTGAGTGGGTGATGTACGTCTTATGCCTTTTCTCATTTTTCCCACACAAAGGGAATAGAAACTCTTTCCCCTCAGGAATATGTCGTCACTAGACTTGCATGGAACTGTCAGTCTCTGAAAGAAAACAGTATTTTTTGTTTGCTGGACTCAGTTGCTGGTAATAAACAAAGTATTCTAAGGAAATAAACAGATTCACTGCTGTATTATTTATTCTGTAAAAGGAATTAGACTATGTTGTACTTAGTTACAAACAAAGATTTGGTTTACAATTTCATCTTTCAATGTGATTTCCCATAGAACCAAATGGTTCGCCATACATGTAAGTAAGAATTTAATCTCATTTGACAATCAATTTAAGACAATGTTTGAGAAAATATGTGTCTTGAGATATGGCACACTATGGTTTCAGGAAAGTGAAGTAGGAGAAAGAAGGCATTTATTCTACATTTACACTGCTAAGTTAAACATATTCAGAACACCCTTAGTCACTGATAACACCAGCATGGAACATGTTTTTCTGTGTGGTTTTAACTTCCTGTTTTCCAAAACAAGGCAGCCTTGATCAGACTGAAAATTAACTGACACAGTTCCTGACACAGAACATATTCCTCAGGATTCTTTTTACTGTTGAGAAGTATAATTGTTTAGTATAACATGCCTGCCATGTTCTGCCATTACCTACTGCAATCACACCTTACTCTTTTTAAGAAGCAGCCTGTCCCACCCTCCCTAGTCTGCAGTCCCTGATGAGTTTTCAGTACTCTAGTACGCAACCCACAAATGCTGTTGGTATGCTTTGGAACACTCCAGCTCCTGGAAGTCTATTGTTTCCCTTTTTTTGCTGCTTACGTTCAGACTAGATGACTTTTTGTATCTCCTGTGTAGGAAACCAACACTCTCATTGGTGTATGGCCTAGGCATCTATGGCTTTCTATGTCTTATCACATTGGATAGACAAGTGAAGTTGTTAGATCTATTGTGACACTGTTGAGGGGCAGTAGGAGAACAAGAACATTGAAGTGGGATAACACGATCTATAGCAGCAAACAGGAATGCTCCCCAGAACGTGGAAAACAAAATGGATGTACAATTAAATAAAGTTAAAGACAGGGCTGCAACTCAAATGGGCCTGCATTAGGTAAAAGAGTGAGCTGACAAGAACCTTCTGAAATTTAAGATGAATGAATGCAGAAACCTATGCTAGGAACAGACATACTCCCTATATTTCTACAGTGTGGTGATGGACTAACTGGGGTTCAGACTCTCTGAAAAGGCCATAATTTTCCCGGTAAACAGCAGGTAAAACATAAGTCAGCAGTGTCTACTGGCAGCAAAGAAGGCCAATAGCATCCTCTGTTGTATTTTTGGAAAGTAATGTCAGTGGGAAGTGATCACTCTCCCTTAGTTCTTACAAGACTGCGTCCTAAGCACTGCAACTAGTTTTGAGACCCCAGTATAAAAAACCCAAATATTGAGAAACTTGCATGTGTCCATTGGAGAGTATAGCCTGGAGAAAAGGTGACTGAGGTGACTTGCCAGTAGCCTTTCAACTCCTACAATGAAGTCAGTGAGAAGACAGAACAAAACTCTTTCTTGAGGTGTATGGCTGGAGGACAAAAGACAATGGTCCTTAATTATGACAGGGCAGATTTCAAGTAGGTACAAGTGAAAAATTCCTCAGTATAATTAAGAACTGGAGCTAGTTGCCCCAAGGGACTGTATAATATCTAGCTCTGGAGATTTCCAAGACCCAAGTGGGCTAAACTAAGCAATCTGATCTGAGTGGTGTTGGACCTGTTTTGAGCATGGGGTTGGACTAGATGACTTCACAAGATGTCTTTTCTGGTGGTTTTTTTTCACAGTCTACAAATGGTCTGGATTGCAATATCTCCTAGTGTAGGAACATGAGGCTATTTAGTGCATGTGCCAGACTGAAAATGCAAAACTAAAGAGCATTTGCTCATGGTTCATTTCATTAAAAGGAAGGGCAACTATCAGCCTCCAAGTGATCATGTAAGAGAGGAACACAGTCATCATCTGGAAAAAGAATAACCAAGGAATTTCGTAGGGATTTAGTTATACAGACATATTTAGAAATGTGTAAGGATTTATTAACATTTTTTAAATGTGTTCTGCTTCATCTGCTATATTAACAATATTCGTTGTACATGTATAGGTCATTGATTACTGGTTTATTACATGTCCCTAGCAAAGTAATACACGATTTAAAAAACTCTGTTGGTTTAAACTATGCAAAATGAATAGTTTGTCTCTGTGACACCTTCCAACACGAATGATTCTGTAATTTTATCCTGTGATACTGTTTTAATTGTCAAAATGTGCTTGAGAATTCTTTGGGAAGGCATTATCCATCCTACGTGCAGTTGTTAGCACATGCCAAATTCGTGCCCGTAGACATTTCTGCATGTTCTTGAATTCACCAGGATAGAGGTAGCTAGTCTCTTGCTCCATGCACCAAACATCATTCCATAATACTAACATCCAAGTTTCAAGGGACTAGATTTTCGAGACTTGAGTCCTACGTATATTTAAGAATGTGGAACTTTGTGCATTGATTATTTTTTAATACAACTCATAGGCAAGCATCAAATAAAGGGAAAAATCTGACCTCTTAAATCTTTCTGAATATTTAACTCAGTTTGCTTAGACATTTGGGATTGTGTAATCTTTTAGCTGGTTTCAGATAACTGCAGCAGCACAAGGAAACAATAGTGGAATTGCAACCTCACAGCTTTCTAACTTAAAAATTCTTAGAAACAAGCCTACTGCTATTCCTTAAAGAACCTTGCTGTTGTGATTCTCCTACTTTTTTTCAAGACACAATCTAGCCCTTAGTATACAGTCAAATTGAGAGTGTATTCTCATCCCCTCATGAGCATATGTATGTCTTTTTCTTGTAAGAGCATATATAGCAAGGAGTAGCTGAAGATGCCCAGTCTCACATAAGGGCTGCTGTGCTTATTTGTCTTGACATAGGGAAAAAAGAAATGTGTTAAAATCTGAATTCACAAAGCTTAAACTCCAGATCACGCTGCTGTTCAAAGATCATTACACTTCTGATTTTTATACAGACTGTAAGAGACTATATTTTAGACCTGTCAACAGACCTAAGAGTCATAACCAACACAGGAAAAGGTTTAAATACCTGGAAGTATTGAATGTCACTAGAGCCAAATGATTAATGGAGAAATGAGAAGATTAAGTAATAGACTCTTCGGAAAAGGAGATGAAAGTTTGGATGAGGGCAAAGGTACAAAAGTGAAATGAAAGAGCATTTAGGAAAGAAATTGCATTGTGCACTACAGGGGGAAATCATCTTTACACAGACAGGGTCTCTACAAACCCTTGTAGACACTTTTTGTCTAGTTTTCTTTCTTGAGACTTCTTCCTCTTGTCTTTGACCTTATGTTCTCTTACAACTTCATATAAATTAATGCTCGGAATTAAAGATAAACCCCACAGAAGAGATGTAGAAGTCTCCAAGCAAACAAATCCATGCAGGATTGGCTGAGGCAGAAATTTGGGTATTATTTTTGTGTCATTGATACAATTTATCAGCTAGCACAACAGTAAAGAAGATAATCTGACTAAATCTAGCACTTAAGAAAGTGCATGTATTAAAAGAAAAATCAGTCTTGCATCGGGGACTATAGGAGTCAATAGTAAATATGGATAACCAAACTACAGGTCTGTACAACCTTAGCTTGCACATCTTTATCCTACTGAGCTGCTGGACAGTCTCTAGATGATATCACTGAAAAATAAAGAACATAAAGAGAACTGATAGCCAAAGGAAAGTGGAAAGTAACAATGAGAAAAATGTAGACAATTTTTTAATACTTGTTTACTGATCATAAGCAACACTTGGGGAGATTAGTACAAATAAGTTGCAAGAAAAGAGATGCAAGATAAGAAGAATTTATCACTGTATCATAGTTCACAAACATAAAAGTCCAAATAATTGTTACCTTGCCATTTTGTATCTGAAAAAGATGTGGCTTTACAGCCAACTATGAGAAAAATAAACTGCTTCCATCTGAAAACTGATCTGAGCTAAGCTCTGTTTTTACTGCTGAAAAATGTTTTACTTTTCAGACTTCATCCCTGACATTTCCTCCTCTTTCTTCTATTTGTATTAAAATATCTTAATGATTCTGAATATAGATGCTTCTAGTTCTGGCAGATATTTCTCTAATAAGTTTCACTGGGCATGGTTTGATGTGTCCTTTGTGGGACATAGTTAACTGCTTGTATTTATAAAATCTATTTTTTTTAAATGATGGGTTGCTCACCTATACTGATAAATCAGAGAAATGCTTTCCTTCTTATCAACTTGGTTATCAGAACTGAATGGCTGTTCCTGGAATTAATACCTCCAGGGAAACAGTTCTTGCAGTGAATGGGCCATAAAATCTCATTCTGCTGCTGGGATTAAAAAACATCTGACTTTTTCTTTCGGTGCAATTAAGAAAAAAATGCATCAGAAGAGTTTTCCTCAATAAAACACAGTTTCCATTTTAAGAATATTGTTTTGCAAAGATGACTTCTGAGAGATAAAATTCTAGGCTATTTCCTTATAGATTCAATTTATTAATATTGCGTGCTATTACCAGATATTTCACTGCATCAGACAAATCCGTAGTGACCTTGCAGAATACTTGGATATCAACAAATCTAATTCCTCTCCAAGAAAAAAAATCTACAGAAGTGCTTTATTGAACTCCTCCCACAAATGGAAAGTGGAGTGTCCAGACAGTAATTTAAAATTTAGAGTTTAGTTTTTGTTTTACATTCTTGAAGGAGTATTTTTATTAACTGGGAATGACCAGTTTCAGATTTATTGTTTAAATATATCATAACAAGACAGTAGCATTTTTTTGTGGCTGTTCTAAGATGCTAATCAGCCAAATGTCTTTTATTTTCACTGGAATCTGTATACATATTAAGGATCTTCTAATAATGACAATAAAATTCTGGATCTGTCTCTGCACGACTGATTGATTTACATGCCGCTGAAGGCAGAGTAAAGGCTTTTGTTGCTTTATATGTGTAGGAACATCACTCATTTCAAATACCACATTGTCACCTTTAAAGACCAATTTGTTACCCTTCCACTTTTTATTGTTAAAATTACTGTCATCAGGGAAAAAATAATTTTATAGAGACTGCTAGCTAGAATAAGTTAGTATCTAAAGCTAACCTTTAGATTCACATTTCTCTGTTTTCTACATGGATAATTTTATATTCCTGTTGTACATTAAATCATAGCATTTGGCATTGACAGATCCAAAGTATAGATTTGAAGAGAAGTTGGATGAGACTGTTTGGCAACTTATATACTTCTCTTTCCATTCCTCACTCACTCTTTACAACTAGAAGAATAGGGGAATTACCTTAATTAACGACAGGCTCTTTGAACAATTGCATGTAACAAGCATAAACATCACAGTACATGCTGTATTATTTCATAGTATCATGCATAAACTACTTCAGGTTTGACTACAGGCTGTGATACATTGGCAGTACAAGGCCAACAAATTAATGCTGTCTGCTCTTCATAATAAGCAGATAGTTAGAATATGCATAAAAAACTGAAGCAAGTTTGAACCTGATTTCCAGTGTTACGTCCTTACAGTCTTTGAAAAAGTGTGCAGCCAGATGCAGGTCCAAGTTTCATGAGTTTGCCCATACCCCTGGTATAGGTCTCTAGATTACAGTATTGAAAAAAACATACCACGTCGGTTTGGCTGTTTTTCTAAGCGGAAAAATAAAATACAAAATACCATGATTGTACCTAGAGAATTTAAACTGCGTATTACTGTAGTATTTGTCAATATGATCTATCATCTGACCTTTTACCTCTCTCTTTTCCAAATAAGGACTTTTTATAAAAACCAAAGACAATATGTTTTATTTTCATTTGCTATATTTGAAAGAACAAAAAATAAAAAAAAATTTGGACTGATTGTCAATATTTCCAGGTAAAGTGTAGATTATTTCATGATGTTTACTCTGTATGGACAGATGTCCATGAAGACTTTATATGCGTCTATATTTTTCTTTCTGTCTGCATCCAATAAAAAGCAGACAGAGTCTATGAAGATGATTCAAAAAAATGAGTAGTGTCGACCAAAAACCTGAAAACCTCATATGCGAAATGAAGTGTAAGAATCTATGTGGTTTTTCACAGTTGTAGAATTTCAGTCAGAATTTCAATTGCAGAGAATCCTTTAGGGATCTGAAAGTAAAAGAATTATTTTTACTTTATATCTGCCTCTTTCTTTCCTTACCGAGCACTCTCTTTGACAGAAGACAGCTCCTGGTTAAGGCAAATTAAGTAACAGCAACTGACAAAGTATGATTCATGCAGCCTGGGAGTTTTTACTGGTTCTGAGAGGCTCTGTCTGCATAAACAGAGCCATGCTTTTGTACAAAGGGTATTTTGACACATGATCCTTATCATACATTAAGCCCATAATTGCTAGCACATGATATTCTCATTTTAGTAAATCTGGTAACCTTCCCCTTTCTATCTCTATTGTAGTCTCAGAGTACTTACTGTCAAATATTACTGATGGTCGTTTAAGAACAGAAGGCATCAAACATAATGAAAATGTACGAAAAGTAATAAAATTCTTGAAGAAATAAAAAACTTGGAGGTTTACATGTATAAAAAGAAGGTAAGACTACGTGCAAAGAATCGATTACCAATTACTAATAAAATAAAATACTCTTGTTGGGATGTGTAAAAGGAAGATTATTGTAAATAGTTTTTCTAAGGAATTTCAATCATAACTAAATGTATTTTATGAAGAAATAAAAAGAACTTTCAGTGAATTTTACTCTAATTGTGTATATTGTGTATAGGATGTTTTCTTCATTGCAAACTGTAGAATGTAATCTATTTTATAAAATATGTATTTCTAAATGTAGTTATGTTTCCACATCTAAAAATGGTTGGAATAACTTCAGGAATATTTTCCTGAAGACACATTTTAGAGTGTTGTCTTGAAACTTTTTTAGGTTCTATCATGAAACCCATAATACACAGTGAGTAAAGATACAAGTCAAAGTACAAATGTAAAAGAGTTTACCTTGCCTCTAAGTTCCTTTTCAAAAATTCAATGGATTTTGAGAGATAACCATGCCTTTGAAAATCTTTTATTGTTAAATTTTCTTTACTTACAGCAGAATAGAACAAAACCTCTCTATAAAGGGATTATAAACATTAAATCATAAATGCACTTAATAAACTGTAATGCAGTGTTGCAGTAATGTTGGTGTAACTATATAAGGAAGACAAAATTAATGGACAAATTATCACCTCATTGACTGTAGCTTTTTTTCTTAGGCATGGGATTTTTCTGTCTATTCACAAGTTCTCATCATACATACATACACAAACCAAAGAGCAACCACTTAAAAGACAGTTGTCAAACACACCAATAATGTATTAACGATGAGAAACAGCAGACTAGTCACAGATATTGCTGAAGCTGAGGGAGAAGCCCAGTGAATTATTTGCAGAATTCTCTTTCTGGGTAGCAGTGAATCAGCTTGACTACCACTGGGTGGCATTGTTAAAGAGGAATTACGTTAACATCTAGTTTATGACCTAAGACAAACAATGTCAAGTCAAAATTCCTGCTTCCTCTGAGGAAAGAAGAACAGTAAATTTCTGATAGTTTGCAGATGCAGTAAATCAGGATAATCTTTGCATTTATTCAGTGGTACTGACCAAGAAGATGGAAAGTCAAGCCATAACTATCCCCAGTGTCAGCACCTTGCCAATGAGTAGCGGGCAGAAAGACAAATTCACTCATGTACACAAAAATGTAATCTGGCTTTCTTAGTTACCTGACTAGTTGCCAAATGAAATTCAGATCTGCTTCTTACAGTGTAGCCCTTTTATACACTTTGTCACTGGCAAAATGAATAACTGGCCCCACCATGAACTTGCAGTAAGATAAGCTTTATTTTAAAAATCAGTAAATAATTTTTTTCAACCCAGAGCTGCCTGAGTTGTTAAGCAGTTTATGAAAAATGAGTTGAAAATAAAGCTTCATTTGCTTGCATTCAAGATAATTTTATAACTTCTTATTTTATTTATGAGTCTTTGCAGTTGATGTACTCTTCTGCATTCTAACCAAATGGATCTCAAAGGAATATTAAAAAAATGAATGTTTCTTAAATCTAAAAAAAAAGCAAGAGTATATTTCTTTCTGGTCAGCAAAATTATGGTTTGACATGAACATGAAAAAAAGCAAGAGTCCTTTTAATAAAACCTGTACTACTCTTCACTGACATTTTGTCAGATACCCTGTAAATGTTATCTTGAGAAAATCAGATGAAATCTACAAACATTCAAAGAGAGAATACTGTAAGTATAAAAAACAAGAGAATAACAAAAACTTAATTATCATGATGGCAAACAAACTCTAGAGAAGTAAGAGGACAGCTGTCAATATCCTTAGAGTGAAAAGGTCACTTTACAATTACAATAGCTTCACTTATCTTCCTTTTGTCTGAAGCTGTCAGAAAAAGATAAATGCATACCTCTACCCTGATCACAACATGAGTTTTATCGTGTGATGACATGCTTGCCAAAAACAATCATTTAAGCTTTGTCTAGGTAGACACTGAGGAAAAATAACCTGGTTTATCTTTTATATAATTTAAGCAACAACAAACTCTTGCACAGAAACTCTAATTCAGGGTGAAAATGTCTGTACTTTTGCTTAATTTGATTTCCAGCTTAAAGGAAATTCAATTTTGTCACTGTATCAAGTAGTTCAAACATACATGTTTAGCTAGTTTGCTTTGAAGCTACACTTTGAGTCGTACTTGAATTCAATGCGCTTTCAATAAGCAAGGTCTTTATTATTTTAACTAAGTATCACAATGTATATGAACTGTTAATATACAGTGTGCCTAATTCTACTCTCATGGGACTGAGTGGCAGAGCTTCAGTCAAGTGCAGTAGGAATGTTACTTCCAAATATTAGTTCCATTTCCAAAGTCAAAGAAACAGATCTCTCTCATGTCATGGAAGCAAAAGACACTAGCTGAAGTCAGAAAGATATAAGGTATGTATAATATCCTATTTTTTTGTAAAGTTCAGACTTCAAATTTTTGCAACAGCACAGGGCCATATAGATCATTAGGAATGGTATCTATGAAGTTCCCATGCACCTAGACAAGTTACAAATGAGTAGATTTTTCTTCTTCATGGCCTACCAAGAGTCTAGAATGAAAGCCACCACACTTCTTAACATGTTGCACTGTTTCCAAAATTATGGATCCACCTTGATGGCTTGCGTGAAGCTGGTATGCTTAAATGGCTTCTGGTGAAGCTGGTAGGTACCTTTGCCTGATCATGCTCTGCACATTGCCCAAAAATTGTTGGAAGTCTTCAGAATGAGAGGTCCTTCTCCTGTACCCCACACTCATTTAAAACATAGCTAGGTAACTAGCCTACCTCACCTCCTACAGTAGATTAGGAGACATGACATATTGACATAGGTGAATGTGATGGATTGACCTGGGTTGGCCCACCAAGGTGGGATACCCACCAAGGTGCACTTTCACTCTTCTTCCTCAGTGGGGCAGGGGCGCGGAAATAATATGAAAAACCCACAATGAAAATAAGATGAAAAATCAGTTCAATGCAGAAAAACAAAGGCCAAGTGCAGAAGAAAAATAAAGCAAACAGATTTATTCTCTGCTTCCAGTCAGCAGGCAATGTCCAAACACTTCTTGGGAAGTAGTGCCTCAGTATGTACAATGGTTGTTTTGGAAGACAAACACCTTAATAGCAAATGCCCCTCATCTTCTTCTCTTCTCTTAGCTTTTATTGCTGAAAATGATGTCATATAGTATAGAGTATACCTTTGGATAGTTTGTTTTAGCTGTTCTTGTTATTTTCCCTCTCAAATTCTTGTCCATACCCAGTCTACCGGCCTTTTGGATGTGAATGGTATTGGAGACACAGTCGGTGCTGTGAGAGCACTGCTGAACAGCTTTATCAACACCATTCTAGCTACGAATTTTGATAGGAATGGTTGGACTAGAAGATCCGATGGGTCCCTTCCAACCTGGTTGTTCTATGATTCTATGATTCTATGAATACAAAGCACAGCACCATGAGGGCTGCTACTGGGAGTTATCTGTCCCACTTAAACCCAATACAGAAGAATAGTCTTCTTTGTTAAATTGTCTTTCTGCCTAAAGATTATGAAATTCTTGGCTCAACCAAACCAGAACTATGGGCAGTGGGAACACAGAGAAAACTATTAATAAGTTGTTTCTCCTATTTGGACACCAGAGTGGCATGACAGTATGAAGGGAAATAAGATTTGGATTAGATTGAGTTCTGTGGAGACTTAAATTGCTAGATGTTGAGATAAGGCTGAATTCTAGTAAATACTTCTGTAACAAAGAAAGCATTGCTAGTTTGTGCATAAGGATATGAAACAGCGTATGGGTTTCCCTGCTAGGGAACTGAAGAACAGAATAGACAACAGCTTCCAAACAAATTTCATATGGTTTTGAAGACTCCAGATGAAAAGCAAGATTTTACCCTTACCAAATCATAGTAAACCCATCTACCAGGAATGCATAGCTGTATGGTTGGCATTGAAGGAAGTTCCAAAGAAAACATAAAAATTTGCAGGAAATGAGTTTACTCTGTAACATTTCAATCTAAAAGCAGCATCCTCTGTTTTTCTGAAATTGTTGAAATTACGCAGTACCAGATATCCAAGACTGTACATAGTATTGTGTCAACATTTCTTGTTAAGGGATGTTATCTTAATGATCCATCTTATACACAGTGAAAAATTTTGTCGAAAATGTATCCATGCTACATAAAATTTAAAAAAACCCCAACTTTCTAAATAGTAAGCTCCACATCTCCCATTCTCCTGAATATCTGGATATAGAATCATAGAATCATAGAATCATAGAACAACCAGGTTGGAAGAGACCCATCGGATCTTCTAGTCCAACTAGATATCAGGACCTGTTTGCGTGTTGAGGAAAGAACAACACCTGGCAACCTTTGTAATCCTAGGAATATTTTCTTCATGTAGATTGCTTCCATCTAGGATACTTCTACTATCAAATCAACTTTTACAGAATAAGGAATGTGTTACCCTAACTCTGAGGCACAAAGGAACTGCTGTTCACTACCACTAGAGAGTATAGCAAGTGTCATTTAGCATCAAGAATCCACAAGCCTTTTAATTTCCTGTCCTTGAACGCTTCTAGGGAGGGGGCATCCACAACTTCCCTGGGTAACATGTGCCAGTGCCCAATTGTGAATTTCTTCCTAATGTCCAGCCTAAACCTCCCCTCCTCCAATTTAAAGCCATTCCCCCCTCATTTTATCACTACATGCCCTTTTAAAAAGTCCATTCCAGCTTGTTTGTGTGTCCCCTTCAGGCACTGGAATGCCTTTATAAGGTCTCTTTGGAGCCTTGTTTTCTCCATGCTGAACAACCCCAACTCTCTCAGCCTGTTCTCATAGCAGAAGTGCTCCTGCCTTCTGATCATCTTTGTGGTCCTCCTCTGGACCTATTCCAAATCCTTCTTATGTTGAGGATTCCAGAGCTGGACACAATACTCTAGGTTGGGTCTCACCACAATAGAGTAGAGGTGCAGAATGACCTCCCTCAACATGCTGGGCACACTTGTTTTGATGCAGCCCAGGATATGAACGGACTTCTGGGCCGTGAGCATGCACTGCTGGATCATTTCAAGCTTCTCATCAACCAGCAACCCCAAGTCTTCTCCTACAGGACTGCTTTCAATCACATCATCCCCCATCATGTATTGAAACCGCGGGTTGCCCTGACCCAGGTGTAGGACCTTGTACTTGGCCTTGTTGAATCTCATGCCGTTCACACAGTCCCACTTATCCAGCTTGTCCAGGTCCCTCTGATCTAAAAGAATAATAGCGTGGGATTTTTTTCCAAATAAAATTTATTTTTCATTTAGATAGCAGTTGGTTTTGTTCTTAAACTTTAATGAAAAATTTGAGTTCCATACTTTAATTCAGTCAGGAGCAAAATTTAGTAATGAAGTCAAATATCTCAGATATTATTACTATCATTTATAGACAGTGGACTGTGGTATCTGAGTAACAGTGAGTTAACAGAGTTTGGTTTCTGGTTTTGGTTTCGTGTTTTATCCACTTGTTTTTCAGGGCTCTGCACAAAGTATGTCCTCAAACACTTTGATTGTTCCTAGGCCATTTTAGAGCATCATTGGTTGAAGATTTTTGAAAAAAAAGCCAAACTTGTTCATTCACTTTTTTGTCCATAAGTAGAAATAATTAGGTTCAGACTGATGAATGCATGTGGCAAGGGGGCATATGGGTGGAAAATAACAGTTTAACTTAAACAGAGTATCTTGGGAAAGCTGAAGATATGAAGTTAATGAATCCATGCTGTTTTATCTCATTCCTCAATGAATTCCTTCTATGTCAAGAATTTGTCATCTGTCACACGAGGAGAAATGATAGGAGTATTTCTGATCCCAGTTGTCAGAGGCACGTAGCCTTAAAAAGTTGCCATCTGGCTTTAAAGTCAGTTCTTTTTCAGTTCTAATTGACTCTTTTTGGCTTGTGGAAGGAGCTTTTCACTGCCTTTTTTTTTCCACTGGAGTGAACAGAGGGGCTGACAGATGTAGTGAAGCTCCAAATGTGGGTAAGCTTAGAGCCAGTGGAAGAGGCTATGGGTCCACTCATTTTGACTGTAACTTAATCTCTCAGGACACAACCTCAAACAAATACATCAAAATGCACGTTTGAGCTGAAGACAGCCTCCTCCAAAACTAAACATAACTTTTGGAACATAGCTGGAAATTAAATGGGCCCATTCAAAGTCCTCAGAAAATCTCCTGCCAGAGGGAAACCACCCGCTGCTGAGGGAAATGTGATTCCCATCATTTTTTTTTCCCTATACCCTTGCTGGCTGCCAGAAACTGATAAATCTAGATCAGTGTGCAAAATGCAAGGAAACTGAAGCAGACATGAACATGTGTCTAAGGACTTCAGCAGGGAGAGTTATGGCCCTTTTCCAGCCACATTTTACTGCAAGCTGTATCTAATTTGCTGTTCACAGTCACCCTTGAAGCAGATTTTGAATGTTAGCTTTTTTTCCTTTCCTCCGAGTGTGCATAGCTCAGATTAGCTCTGATTGCTATTTTTCCCTTCAATGCCCAGTGGGGTCAGTAATTTTTTTCAGATAAAATCTTTACCTCTTATTCCTGGTGATGTAAACAGAGGCAAGATTTTTTATTTTTTTAAGATGAATAAGAGAAACATTATTTTAATTGTGATTTATCATAAAATTAGCTCTTCCCTCCCCCTTTAATAAGGGAGAAACAACTAAGATGTTTCATACATAGACATGCAGAATATTTGATCTTCGGTTGCACTTAGGTTCTTTGCTCATAGGGACAAGTCAATAGCTCTCCACTTTTGGCTATCTAATTTAGATAATGCTCTAAATTAACCCCACCCCCCACCCCCCGAAACAACAACAAAATGAGAACTCTAAATATTGTATTTCAAAATCTGTCCATCTGTAGCAAGCCACAACTGAAGTAAGCTGATGCCTGTTCTTTAGATGACAGAAGATGATGATCAACAAATTGATATGTAAGGCATGTTGTATTTAGAACTATTACTTAAAACTCTGGCATAATGCTAATACACATGCTGATATACTAGGACGTTGCTTAGCACCATTTATGTCAGAGGCAGGGTCTCTATCATCTCTATATCATCTATATCATCTATACCAATCCTAGAATCACTTACTTGGAAAAGAAAAGTTGTTTCTTTTTTGTTTTAGCTGAGACATTGTTTAATACAACAGAGTATGTGTGTGCGTGAGCAAGTTCTTAATGGAAAAAGAAATAATAAAAAAAATGCTGAGCAGGTTGATAAATCTGCATGCAAAAAGAATAAAGGTTGATTGTACAAAGCAAAGATTGTATTGGATTTGGAAATCTTTCATTATCTGGTGTGCTGGTAGAGGCACCAAACATTCCTGATATTATGAAAGATAAATTGTGTTATGGAGAATACAGAGAAGTAAAAATTACTCTGTAGTATGTGTAACTCCTTAGAGAACAAAAACAAATGTAACAGTGTACCACTTTACTCTAGCACATGTGTCTGGCTAGCTAACTAGGTGAAAGATTGAAAAAAGAATCTTTGGTATTCATTTCAAGCGTATTGATCTATCATGAACAGAATAAAACTTTGTGAAAAAATAAGTTCATTAAAAAAACAATTATTGTGCACTTCTTTTGTAATAGGCAGAATAACCTTTGCAACATCCTATGATTCATTAGAGAATATGTCAAGAACCTGTAAATAACACTTGAAGCTTGCTTTTTGGTCTCTTAATTAAAGTAACAGTGAAAGTCTTACCTCTTGAGGCTTATGCTACTGCCCTGAATATTTTAAGCAATATTTCATTTCCTGCATTTGTCTTCACCTTAAACATGAAGGTGAATTAAACAGCTAATAATGTTCTGTTCAATCTCAAAATTGCTAGGTTAAACATATTTAATATAACTAATGTTCTTGATCTAAACCCAAGGATTAGGCCTTTCTGATCTGAGCATATATTTTGTGGAAATGGATATATGTAGTTCCATCTGTAATTGTTTAGCAACTCCAGTTATACAGTAAAATGTGCTTTTGTCCCTTTTTGAAATAATCAAGCTGAAGTTACATTTTAGTCTAAATTTCAACATGTCTTTTCCACAAAGAGACTTATATGACTTTTAGTGATTTAAGAAGAGACCTTAGATTTCTGTTTCTCATACATCCAATAAGATAGAGAATCCTATTTCATCATCTGCTAAAATGATTTGAAAATTCTTCAGCCATTGCATAAAGCAAAATTCATTTTGTAAACTTCTGTATTTCAGAAATATATCCATCAAGACTTAGAGAGCAGCAGTAAGAGCTGCCATTGCCTTTAGGCTCTATAGACCATTCTGATTGCATAGTGTAGTCAGGAGGTGCCAAAGGTAAGAAAGCAGGAAAATAAACACTGTGTTGTCATATTGCTTTGCCTGAAACACATGACAAACATGGCAACAGTGTTTTCCACCAGAAGGTGCCTTTGGCACCAAGTGGACTGTTCTTCCAGCAGCTTCCAACAACCACTTTGCTTTCAGTTGCAAAATACTCTTCTGCCTAGGATGATGTTTCAGTCCACTTTTCTGTTTCTGCAGTGAAGGAGTGCCATACTTTTGTTTAAATTCTTTTGTTACATTTGAGTCAGTCAAGTATTGAAGATGTTACCTATCCTCGGTGACACTTCATGCACCATTATATAAAAAAAATTATGTTGTTATTTTAGGATGACTTTCATTGCTGTTTTTACTTCAGAAATCACAGATGTAATACTGTTAACTGCTGTCAAGTGACTAATCATCATTATCTATACAAACATGGTTATTAGTATGCAGGAGTCCTCCTTGCATTTTTCCATCTACTTCCACCTTCCATTTTTTATTCCAGCACATTCTCCCTCATTTATGGATCCTGATATTCAAATATTTAGTCTGTACACAAGATGGAAAGTGAAGCTATGAAAACTTTTCCTAACTGAATTTTTCTCCCATTTCCTTACAAACACAGAATGACCCGAATTACTTATTCTTAATGACTTGAAAATCCCAGCCTGAGCACTTCAGCTGTAACCAAAAGTTCAATGGAAGACACAAAACAGGAATCAGGACCTTAAATAAATTCCTTAGTAGGTGGCAATCTTATTTTTTTTTCTCAGTAACAAATTCAGTTGCAACTACCCAAAACCTTTGAACTTGAGCCAGTAAGTACTCTGCTAAATGGACTGGATCATGACTTAAATCCTTAACCCGACCCATCTGTACATGGATCACTTCATAGTCACTCATATACTCTCACCTTGAGTATGTGAGGAGCTGCTTTAAATCTCATAGCTTCTTGTCAACACCCACGGTCTGCTCCATGGAAGTCAGGGAGCAGTAAAATAACTTCTACAAATAATCATTAGGGGTGACATTTTGCTGTGCTCTGCTTAAAGGTGCAGTGCCTTTCTTATGTCCTCTCCATAGAAGCAGAAACAGGATTCCTTTTTCCAAATTTGTCATCATTTGATCATAAGAGTAGGAAGACTCTTTCCTATGATATTTCCTAGAGAAACTAAAAGCTTTTTGGCTTTTGCCTTTCTTTTTCACATCTATCTTGTGTTAACTCAGCCACCCAATTTATCATGGAAAGACAATAAAATATGATAAAAATCTCACAATATTTAGCTTGAGTTCAGACAAACAGCTGCCATTAACATGCAGTAGTAATAATAATAGACTTAAAAAGGAGGTCTAAACAGTAAAAATATAAAAGGCATATAAAAGTCTATAACATAAAAATTTGTAAGACTCAACTTCTCATTAAAGAGGGAAAGATATAAATACATATTATTGAGACATTTTTGAAGAGTAGAAACTCATTGCATGCTGTGAAATAATCTGTCTTGATCATATAGCTAAGTGATGTATCCTTACCAGTAAATTGTAAGAGATGGGAGTTTAGGCGATATTTGTTTGCCAAAATCTGAAAACTTAATTTCTTCTAATTACTGAAATATTTGTATATGCTAATTGGAAAAAAAATTTTGTCTACTGAAGACTGAAGAATCATGGATCTATTTAATTGATTTTGTGTTTGTCATTTTCATGCTACCTTTGCTTTGTAAGTATTATGGAGTTAATTTTTACAATGCTTCTGCAAAGTGAACAAGCCTTATTTCCATATTACTGTTTGAAGATAGACTCTGGAGCTCTCAAGCTGAAGGAGCTAAGTTCTGGAAATTTGTTTCTTACCATCTAATGAGGAAGACAAGATTTGGATTTTTAGCACTTGTTAGCTAGAAAATCCAATCTCATTTACCCTGGAAAAGCAAAAGACTGAATTGACACTAGTTAATGACTTGAAACTGACAATGCAGAAAACACAGTTTTCAAGATGTTAAGCTTTTAAAAAATGTTATGGCTCTTTGGGTTTTTTTTTGTTTGGTTGGTAAGGTTTGGTTGTTTGGTTTTTTATTTTATGCTTGCTCAGCAACTGATGTGATAAGCATCAGTGCCAACTGCTGATCTACACAGAAGTGAATTCTTATTTCTTGCTTCCAAAGTGTGAAACAGGTTGCCAATGCTGCAGTTTCTAGGTGCTGGAGACACAGGAAATGCTACATGTACAATAATTTCGCTATATTTGAGATGTATAAGGGAGTAATACTTAAGACTCCAAGTATTATTGAACAGTCTTTCTGAAGGATAGTATATAAGCAGAAGTCCAGGAACTCAAGTTCTAAAACCTCAGTCAGTGAATTTACCATGGAAATTTGGACAAGTCATCTAACAAACCAGTCCTCTTTTACTTTTCAGTAAGGATATGTACACCCTTTGTAAAAACAAATAAAAAAAACCCCAAAACAAAACCAAAAGATTAAAAGTCTGATAAAAACAATTGATATAGTAAAACCATATAGTATATCATGTAAGTGCAACTATAGGCATATGACAACCAAGGAAGAACATTCTCATACCTTAATATAGAGGATGCAGTCAAAATATCCCATGTTTGAAAGAGCCTGAAAAACCAAACCAAATACCAAAACTCCCCAAACTGCCACCCAAACTCAAGAAAAAAGGTTCCTGTTGTCCAATAAAGGTCCTCTAACTTATTCTAAGGCATAGCTGCTCAGTCATTTTGAGGCTTCTGACCCTTTCTTATCTGTAAGCTGTTCGTTAATACAGTTTAGCACTGAGTTTGTCTGTTCTCTGCTTTGATCTCAGTTTTCTTCTCCTGAAGGCAGGTGGTTGAGGCCCTTTCCCTGGAGGGGTTTAAGGGACAAGGTGCTAAGGAACATGGTTTAGTGGAATGGTTGGACTCGACGATCCAGTGGGTCTCTTCCAACCTGATTATTCTATGGTTCTGTGATTTACAACTATATTCACATACTAAAAGAACAGACTGAAAAACAGGTTTCATAAGGAAAGAGTGACTTTTACTGGTTTCTATATGAATGTTGTAAAAGATGAAGGAAATTAAATCTGATATATATTTAGCTTAAACCCCATGGTCTCCACAAGACCTGCACAAGCCTGAACTGACATCAGTACCAAAAAATTATAACACATTATTCACACTCGTATATTATATTTTTAATTTATATTCTGATTTTAAGTTACTTAAATGAACCCTATTATTTGCATTTTAACTTCTTCATGGATACATTCCATATATCTAATTTACATCTAAAAGTGTTTATTTAGGGTTTTATTGCCTTTCATTCATTAACCTTGTGCATCTCATCTCTTGCAAATCATATTCCTTGGATCTATGTCTCTGTTCTCCATTTCTAATACTGCCATCAGTGAATAACAGTAGTGAAAAAAAAGCACAAATGAGTGTGTGTGTGTCTTTTGATCTATATATAGAATAGCAGATATGTACACTGCTGCCTCAGAGATGGGAAATGTGATGCATTCCCTGCAGTCATTAGTTTCTTGTGATCGCTGTTAAACAGTAGTAAGCTTTTGGAGCAGCAGTAAAGCTTTGGATGCTTCTGAAACCTTGGTTATCTCACAGTAGGTAACCATTCACCCTTTGCTGATGCTACCGACCTCATGCCTGGCAAAGATGAAGCCTTTTTTTGGAGCTGGGTTGAGGAAATGTTTCGGCACCTCTTTAGCACTGAGCCATTTTCTCATGCTGTTTCTGTTGCTGCCTGGATGATCTTGAGCCTGCAATAATTGGTAGAGAGGTCATAGACTTGCAAAGGAAGGTAAAACCTTTGTCTTTATGATTATTTGATGGCAAAGGAGTTACTAAACTGATGTATTACATGCTGTACCTAAACAGATATTACAATTACTGTACCTTTTTAATACTGCAGCCTGTGTATCAGAGGAGGCAAAGAGTGAGCTATAAAACATTTAAAGATCTTACACTTGAAAGCAGGAGTATATCTGGTAATGACAATATTTCGTCTCCAGACACCTACATCTGTCAAGGACAAGACAGGTTATAGGACAAGAATGCAAAAGAAAGTGAAGCAAGTGAAGCAAATCTAATTAGCAGTAATAGGATATTAAATGTATGCTATATCGCTGACTCCTTGAATCCATCTAAAGGTGATAACCGGGGATAACTCCAGTCATATCATATAATGTCTAACCTATAGAACCTAAATCTGCAATACAATGAGTACTTTTAACTAATGTTAATTAGGTATTAAATTCACCACTTGATGTAAAAATGCTGCAGATGTTCTTTTGAAGAAGGGAATACATATAGATAAACATTGTAGACAGAAATCTTTCAGCCTTCTTGTTTCCTTTAAAGAGAGAAGTCATAAGGACTATTTCCTGTGGATAACCCTTGAAAATTTAAGATATCTTCAGAAGATACAGCTGCAAACCTGTATTACCTATAAAACATGCTACAAATGATGATTAAAATACACATTTTAAAGAAAAGTCTAGATTACCTTTTCCCAGTAGCTTTTTTTCTAGTATCCAAAACCCATTAACAGCTGAGTATATTTAAGCAGAGCTAGGAATACAACTAAAAAATTTAACTCATGACATGTAATTAGAATGTGTTGTCTGTGGTACTCTGTAGTTGTCCATAATAAAATGTTGATTTTTAAAAATAAAAATAAGAAGAATGAGTACAGTTAGTGCTGCGGTACACTGAAATCCTATGGCAACTAACAACAGAAATACACAGAGCATAAGAAAAACAAACAAAGCAAGCCCCCAGGTATGAGAACTTTGACCATAAATACAAGTTCATGTCCAAGAATATGGCAAAATTGATTTTTACAGGGTTAGGGTTTATTTTTTTAGATTTAAGGGAACAGGAACATATGAAAAAGTTGAATAATTTTAAAAGTAAATAAGGTTGATAAATTTTTTTGTCATGCCTCAGCAGAAAATTGTAGACTAAGTTAGTGTTCTTACCATAAAATCACGGTTTTATTTTCAATTTATTTTCATATTTGAAATGGGGAGAAACTTGTTTGTCATCAGTTGAGGACAAATAATCACTCAAACCAGTTACCCAGAGAGGTTGTATAGTCTCCATAAGGTTTTAAGACCTGACTGGATAAAGCTCTAAGCAATCTAGCCCGATCTCATAGCTGACCCTGCATTGAGTAAGGGGTCAGAATGGACAACCAAGCTTCAGGTAACCTGTAACTGTAGGACATGTGGTATGTATCTGTAATCTCTACCATGAGAAGCTTTGCTGTCTATGGCAGCTGACAATTGTCATTTTTATTTCCTGCATAAAGCAGCTGTAAAAGGAATGTGTCTGTCCTTCTCATAGCCAGACTGCTTTTGCTTAGTGCAGGATCATGGAAGACAAGGCAGTGAGCACTTTTTGTAATCGGTATGAAGGACATCGAAGAGGGCATCATGTGTTAGAGCTAGGAGTGAAATCTTTGGAAAACCAGCATGAGTATAGCAGTAGTGTCCTGAAGCACTGACTGCCTAAACTGAAAGCACTCACCAATTCTTTTTCCTCTTCCTCTTAAGCAGGTACATGCCTCAAAAAACTCCATACTTAACTTCTTATTTGAGCTTTGACCCCTCATATTTTAAAGGAGCTCTATTTACCTACGTATTCCAATTCACACAGTGACAACCTTCTCAGTGTTATCACAGATGCCATTCAAAGCAACAGGATCATCTCTAACGCTTATGTGTTGGTTTTGACCAGCAATTTAAAACCAGAGATTCCACTACGTAATGTATCTGGCTAATGTATCTCAGAGAGACACAATATTGTTAAGTAAGCAATCTTCTTTTACTTAGTCATATAAAATTCCACCTTTGGTGACTTGGAGGTGGAATTGATGACTTGGATCACAAGATGCTATGAACATATCTGCAGAAGAGTTGCAAATCAAGTTAAAGATCTTGCAGTTTGATAGCTGTAGGAGAAGCAAATAACATGATTTGTCTGTAAATAAATCACAGAAACATAGAATCACCAGGTTGGAAAAGACCCACCGGGTCGTCTTCAACCATTCCTATTAAATTTTAAACTGTGTCTCTTAGTGCCTCATCCACCCACCCTTAAACACCTCCAGGGAAGGTGACTCAACCACCTTCCTGGGCAGTCTGTTCCAATGCCCAGTGACCCTTTCCGTGATGCTCAAGGCCGGCTATATATATATATAAAATATAAAATATTATTTAATATCTGAACAAAATATGTGATGTTAAAATATATGTATAAAAATATATAATGAATATATAATATATATACTATATATAATATACATAGTACTACATTATACTATACTATAGTATTAATTAATATCTGAATAAAATATTTGTCATTAAATTGTTTGGATTGTCCAAGTCATTGACTTCTCCCATTAAAACCAACTTTAAGATACTTAGAAATATCCCACACACTTTCTTCATGTAAAATTAAGAAGTCTCTGCAAATGGCCTTTGGCAAGTACAGCACATCCTTGCTCTCAATTGCAGATCTGATTGCTCTTGTCAGGGGCACACCACACATCAACACGAGATCTTACCTCTCCTTTCTGTCCTCACCCTCCTCTCCATCTAAGAAAGAGTATTTAATTCTTCAGGTGGTACCAGATTGTTTTTTCACAGTTCCTTAGGTGCCTTAGCCTTCTGTGTTGCTAAGGACCCTACTTTTCCCACTGGACAACCTGTCAGCTCTGTACCTTTTCAGCCAAGATGCTGTGGTGGCATTTTCCATAGTTTCCGTGACAATGGTTTCCCCATATTTTTCTCATGGTGTTTTTTGTGCTGTTATGGTCTTGCTTCAACAAACTCAAAACTCAATAACATTGATACAGCAGCTTCTCATACAAGACAGTTGCCATCAAGGTAAGAATGCCCCTTTCTCCCCATTCTCTGTGCCGCCCTAAGTCACTCCTTCGATATATTACTGGGAACAATAGGATACATTCAAGGAGGTTAACAGTCAAGCAGTGCATAGTACCTGCCCCTGATCAAGTCAGACAGCTCCATAAGCAGAAACAAAGAAACAATAGGCTGAGAGGTCAAGCAGGTCATGATGGAAATTGCAAAATTACTATTGGAAAAGTATTACAGGAGGAATCATTTGTTGCATCAGAGAAGTCACATGAAGACACATGAGGAAGGATATTTGTCTCTTTTCATTAATGGCCACTGTGAAGAGTTTTCCTCTTTGTCTCTTTCTTTCTTTCCTCTTTCTTTCTCTTTCCCTCTTTATCTCGTCTTTCATTTTTATACACCAAAGCAACTTTGTTGATTATAATGGCTGTTTGCTGTCAGCTACAGATCACTAATAAGTCTTTGTACATGTGAACCTGTCCTGACATCCTTCATGCAACACTGCATAACTGAAGCAGATCCACTAGGTAATTTGTCTGTCAGCTTTGCTTCAGTGTTGTTATAAGAACATTGAAATCATCTTGTACTGCATGTGCTTGAGATGCAGTATTAATTTTCTTTATAGTGCCTTGTATGGTGCTGTGTTTTCAATTTTTAGAGGTTGTATTGGGCTGTTGGGGTTACATCAGAGCACTGATAAAGTTTTAGGTAGTAATCATGTTGTTATATTTTAAGTAAATCCTAATATATGAGGTCTGACATTACCTCCCTGAAACTAGAACTGTAGCTTGGGAACCAAGAGTAGGAGGGAGGAGACAAAAAGATAGTTATAGAACATGTCGTATATAACCTGTAACAATGACACAAGGCTCAGCTCATTTGCTTCACTCAGTACAAGTGGATGCATTTTCAAATAGAAATGTTTTCTTACTTTCAAGAAATGTTGTTGTGCAAGAGTGAACAGTGAGTTAACATCAAGTTTTTTTTAATGAAACTGAAGAAATCTGCCATGCAAGGTTTTCAGTTATTGACTGAGTCTAATGATGAGGAGCACATGCCTTGTGCACGCAACTTTTTAATGCAAGAACAATTTTTGGAAAGCAGGCAAAGCATGAAAAATAATTGCCTAGGCCACCTCCACATAATACTTACTGATGACAACAATGAAATAGTCTGAGATGTAATTTGAAATGACAGAAGATTGAGTGTTGGAGCAGCAGCTGAGAAAGTTCATTGGGACCAACATAATTTTTGGTGCATTCTAACAGAAGAATTGAATGTGAAAAATGTTTGTGCAAAAAATGCTTCAAGAATTCTGTCAGATAAACAATAAGGAAGTCACAAGGCATTGCGTTTGGACTTTTTGCAACTCATGGGGGATGAAGCAGATTCGTTGAATTTGATAATTACTTGTTATGAAACTTGGATATTTATGCATAATCTGGAAACAAAGCAATGATCAATGCAGTGGAAGTCAGCAATATTTCCAATACTGCATGAGTTGTTCAAAGTTCAAGCCCATGTTGACTGTTTTCTTTGATATCCAGGGTATTGTGGTTGCAGAGTGAGTTCCCAGTGGCTAGATAGTATATCAGCATTATTGTATTGAAATCTCGATGAAATTGCATGAATGCATGAGAAGGGAATTACCAGAATTGTAGAGAAATGGTTGGATTTTGCACAAGGACAATGTGCCAACCCATAAAGTTTTGTCTGTGGAACAGTGTTTAGCAAATAACAACATAGCTTTGCTTGAGCACCCAATCTATTTGCCAGACCTGGGTCCCTCTCCACAAAGATCAAGTCAGTGCTCAAAGGAATCCATTTTTTGTTTTGTCAGTAGAAGCCATGAAAGCAAAAATGACAGAGATCCTCAACAGCCTTTCAGAACATGATCTGTGGAATTGCTTTGAATGTTGACAGCATTGTATGCAGCTATGCATCAACTCAGAAGGGAGCTATTTTGGAGGTGATCACAGTTGATTTTCTTAATCTGTTAAATAAATAAAAATAACAGGCACAGTCTCTTTTTTTGGGAGTTGGGGCAGATGTGCACGAAATAATCATCATGGTGAGAAAAAAGAAGAACTAAGGCTTAGATATTTGCCAACACTAAAGTTAAAAAAAGGGAGAAAAAGAAGGAAGAATTGAGATGAGAAAAAATGAAAGGAAATCCATCAGGAGCTCCAGGAAAAAAAAAATTGTTCTTACGATATTAGTATGATATTAGAAGGATTAACAGTAAACTCACATAATCTATGAAGATTCTATATATAATATAGTCACAATATTTTGAACTTTGTTAGGCAATTTTCTGGGAAAAAAATCCTTCTTCCAATAACTGCAACCTATTTAGATAGGAATGGTTGGACTAGAAGATCCGATGGGTCCCTGGTTGTTCTGTGATTCTATCAAGAAAAATTACAACGTATTTTCATATAAAATTAAGAGCTGTAAATGAGAAAACACTGTCTCCTCAAAAACCTTTCAGAGAAGATTGAATTTGAAAAAGAACAATAATTAAGACACTACTTCTAACCTTAAAAACTCTTCTTCAGCAGAGGAATATTTTCTGTTTAGTTAATGTAAAAAATGAGATGCCCATAAAACACGGAATTGATTTTTTTCTATACAGGATAGGAAAGCTAGTTTTTTAAAAACAATTGAGGAAGAAGAATATACTAGAAATAAGATTTTGAACATGAATACAGAACAATCCTATGCCCTGTTAGAGCACAGCAGAAACTGTGTTTGCTCATGTCTTCTTATACGCATTTGAAACGACCCTGGAGAAATATTTACAGGCTAATAAAGTAACCCCCAACTTCTCCAATATTTGGCAGCTCAAAGCCTCACTCTCAGTTTGCTTTTATAAGACCAGACCAAAACTTCAATACTGTAACTACACAAAATAAAAAGAGAAAGCAAAGTGCTTTCTTACTGTCCTGTGAAATGTGCCTTATTGTCATTACAAATGCTGTAAATAAGTAGGGGGTTGTGGCTGAGACACATAAATAAGTAGGGGGGTTGTGAAAGTAATCCTTCTTTATGGCAGTACACAAATGTATTGAACATATATTTCTCTAATTCTTGCTGTGTTTCTTTCATACAAATTAGGATTTTTGCACCCTAAATTGTATTAACTGTAAATTAACTTGGAGGCTGAGAGGATACCTCATTACTATCTACAACTACCTGAAATGAGGTTGTAGAGAGGAGGGAGCTGGCCTCTTCTCCCAAGTGACAGGGGACAGGACAAGAGGGAATGACCTCAAGCTCCACCAGGGGAGATTTAGGCTGGAGATTAGGAGGAAGTTTTTCACACAGAGGGTCATTGGACATTGGAATAGGCTGCCCAAGGAGGTGGTTGATTCACCTTCCCTGAAGGTGTTTAAGGCATAGGTAGATGAGGTCCTGAGGGACATGGTTTAGTGTTTGATAGGAATGGTTGGACTTGATGATCCGATGGGTCTACTTCCAACGTGGTTGTTCTATGATTCTATGATTCTAAATAGACTGAGACAGTTAAAAAGCAAAATAGAACCAGAGTGAAGAAATTCTCAGAAAAGAGGGAAAGTAAGACTTCTACCGCTACTTTTTAACACGTGTTCTAATATAAGGTTTCATCAATAAAGGAAGAGTTCATTTACTATTCTCCTCTGAGCTTCCTTTTGAGTCAAATAATTCTACATGTAAAAGATTATTTTTCTAAATAAATTTATTTGGTTTAAGAGCAATTTCTAAACCACAGTATAGTTGCAACACTTCTGCATCAGTCTGTTCAGGATCTGACCTGTTCTGCTTGGTAAATCAGCCTTGATCTGCTGCCAACTAGGTAGGAATAAAAGAAAGACTAAAATTTTGTATTAACTTCTTGAAAATAACATCTCTGTACAAATCTAATTATGGAATAGATTTTATTCTTCTACAGTCACAGATCAGCAGGATCAATGCTTAGTTGCTGGAGCATTTATAACAATTTTATAAAGATATTATGTTAAGGTATTGCACTATCTAAATGTATCACCTGTCATGATGTAGGTTTAGGGTTTTTTTGTAAGTGAAAATCATTCGGGGAGTCAGCTATCTCAGCAGCAAACTCAGGCAGAAAACCTCGACTGCATTTCCTACATCCAATGGCTTGAGAAACAAACTGAAAAAAAATCCTCACAAACCCTTCTGTTGTTAAAATATATTAAAATATTGTCACACATATTTAAGAATAATAACCTGAGAGGTTGAGTGAATATGTAAAAATGGGTGTATTATAAACAGATTTTTATCTTTGTTAAGAGGATGAGAAGTTATTTTTCTTTCTAAGTATGTTATATATTTTAACATCATTTCCATAATTCACAAAAATTTTGTCCATAATCCAAAACCTGCTGCTCAAGATAAAGGTAATCTTCCCGCTTTCTTTCCCTTTTATTTAAATAAAATACAAAACAAACTCAACCTCCTCCGGGAGAGAGAACAGAAAATGAATCCCTCCTTTCTAGTCATCTACCTTCTGTTATAGCTTGGCATTCTAATTCAAATGAATTAAACTTACTTGTTTTCCATAAGACAAGGAAGTATTTTTATGTACATTTCATAATGTGACATAAAAATCTGTGTTCTCTCTTATATTTTTAACTTCAGAGAAGTTATATTCCACTACATATTGCATTTGCTAATAGAAGAGATCAGGAAACTTCTGTTGTGATTTGCGAGTTCCTTAGTGTTTGTTTACATATGTAGTTGAAAACTTACATGCAGCGCTGGAAGTTCTTAGAATCTGGAAACATGATTGGTTTTAAGAAGTGCTTCCTAACCTGCAGGATAGAGTATCTGCATGCACATTACGTTAGAAAAAGGATCTGTCAAGGAATTTTAGGTTCTTCTTCAGGAGTTGCATTCAAATATTTACTTTGCTTCAAAAGCTTACCTTCAGTTTTTCTCAGTTGCAGCCAAGTTACTGAGATGAGATGAATACTGACTCCTTATACGTTTTGTATATCAGATAAAGAGACTCTAGTACACCCAGAACACTTCAATGTTAAAGAATCAAAACTAGGTAGATCGATTGTGGGATACAGTAATTAGCAACTAAGCTATTGAATCATCTGCCTGATATTCTACTTCATCTTAAATGACTGAATTTGAACAAGTGATACACGAATCAAGCCAATAGATCCCCAGGTTATAAAGACCATAAATGGACTCAGATTTCTTCTTGGGTGCTTACACAAACAACTTAATATTTAGATATGATCAGGATGATTCTGCTTTTTTGAAAGAATTTGGAAAACTAATTATGTGTAGGACAATATAGCATAAATGTGAACTGCCATAAGTTGAACAACAAGCTGCTGCCTGCTACAATTTGGAAAAAAAAACATCTAAAATTTTTCTTCATGGGTAAACATGGTTTTGGTGAAACTTAACCTGGAAATTAATAATGGTAGTAGCAGGAACAGTGGCCTGATTATTTTGAATTTGTTTATATGTTTACCTCCCTCAGAAATAAAACTGTTCCAAATAAGGGCTATTTATAACAAAATAAAACCAAAACCCCACCCCCAACCCCAGGATACACACTGTTTAGTTTTGATGGATATTTTTAAAAGGCCAGAAGTTTTTAAGGAACACAATTAGTTATGCTATAGAAATTTAGAAAGTAAAGATTTAATGATATCAACCTTGGTCAGTATTTTTATTTAACAGTTTTCTCTCATCTCACTTAAACAGTAAGAAACTGCTAGCTTGAAGGGAATAATAAAAAAAAATTGTATGTTTTTTTCACTGTCAGAGTAAGAATGGCCTTGTCATGTTTTTATTTTTCATGACAAGCTGTCTTTCTCCTTCTGAAAGGGAGAAAAATGAAATAATCTGTCTCATCTTTATTAAAAAGTAAGTTTTGATATTATGTACATGTATTTACACCTGTGACAATGAAATTAACATAAGAAAAATGAAATCTAGGGAAAAAAAATTTTTTTTGAGTTTACATCTTATTATCACTACCAATAAAACAAAAATTACTGCCTTTTAAACTTCACATTGAAATACAGTAATTACATTTTCCATCACTCTGTGACATATCCAACCAGTGGCCTGTGTACTCCAACTCTTTTACATCGCAACCTGTGATGAGTTCACTTATACTCTGTTTTATCAATAGTCTGTTTGATTTTATACTGGAAAGGAAGTAGTGTCCTGATATGTTCTCTTACAGTCAAGAGGAATATTATTTGTTGCTCATCACATCTTAACTAGTAAATTGAGATTGATAGCCAATATCTAGGTTTGGCTTATGACCATTATTATCCACAAATTTATACCATATTTAGGAAAAAGTTTCAGTTTGGCTTCTGGGAGGTGTCGCAGACTTGATTAGAAGTCATGGTGGAGATACAGTGAGGACAATTGGCATTTTGGTTGACTCAAATTGGTGTTCAGTTATAGAAAGAATAATCAACTCTGAATACAGTGATGGGAAGAACAGCAGTATCTAGTGAGTTCCAACTTTGGAGCATAAAGCATTATGCCAGCATATGCTTGCATTTATATGTACTGAAAAATCACATTTTAATGGAGCCCACTTTGTTAGTAAAAAAAAAAATTTCAGTAGTTAATTCCTTAGAATCTTTTTATATGAAAAGTAGAATATGAATATGCAAAGTTTCTTTTATTTTTCCTTTCACTAACTATTTAACAGCACAGTTAGAATATCAGATTTTTTTTCTTTTTCCTGCTTCTGACTGCAAGGTGTCACCCATTGACTCAAAGCAAGTCTAAAATCTACAAATACTTTTATTTTACTCCAAATAAGTTCTTTTGGGAAGCAATAGCCAGATTGGTGGTTTAATGTGCACACTTTGTTAGAGGCTTTCTGCTGTTGACAGTGGCTGTTTTCTCTAGTTGTCAGACAGTCTTCCTTGATAATTAAAAATCATGTTAAAAAGTGAGACAGTCATAATTGGCATGGTTTGTCATTGTTTTTGACTTCTGAAAGTTCTCTTCAATATTTTTTACTTGTATACTTAGTATTCATATGATTTAATGCAAAACTAAGTTAGTGGTGATCTACATTTAAAGCAGGAAAGTATTTTTCTGCAGACTGACTCTACCTTTTCTTGTTTACCGAGAACTGACCTTGACAAGGAGGCTTAGATAGGCCTGACATTAAACTGAATGAGAGTTGCTGCAAGGAAACATGTCATTCCTCTCCAATATGAGTGAGATGCCACAATATTATGAGTGCTCTGCTGACTGCTGTGAACAGGCTAGAACAAAATATATCCATTGGATAATGATTGATAGCATTTGGGATGACCTTCAGGGAATAAAAAACAAAGAGGAGAGAGATGGGGTAGCAAGGGGAAAAACCTTTTGCCCTTCTGAGGACTTCATTTGTCCCATGAGCTCCCAAGTTTAAAAACTCATTTATGTCTTGTAGGAAAAATATATGTGTAGAGATTTAGAAAGCTATGATTTGCAATTATAGCAGATGTCTTAGTTAAAGCTGAAGAGATGCATTTTTTGAACTCTTAGTTCTAGGTTTTTGGCATAAAAACAAACTAATGCTGTGTAATGTTAATAATGGTATGAATGATGAAAAAGTGCAAAGTAATATTTGCAGTTCAAATAAAACTAGTTGGACTTGTAGACAGTAAGAGAAAACAAAAGCTTAATTGTGAACATTATGTATGAACCACATTTCATGTAAACAAAGGTGACCATATGATTAATGCATCCTACATATATTGATTAGTATGAATGAATGTGCTAAGTGCACAAGCAATCTACATAATTGGATTTCTAATTTCAGTTAGAAAGTGTAGTAGTATACATTGTATTTGGTGCTGAAGCTAAGTGGTAACTAGATTGTGGCTTACTATTCACTCTACGCCAGTATGCAAACTCATCGAGATACAAAATCAACTTAAAAATATTTTTGCCTTCTCTACTCCAAAAGAAGAAATTGGAAAAAAAATCAGCTAAAAAAGCAGGGATTGATCATTCTATTGCTAGCACCTCCTTCTGAAAAGATAGCATACATATATGTTTAATACAGACCACTTGTAGTACTCACAGGACATTCTCGCTTTTAAGAACTAGGGAGGTTCACTTACACTAAATTTAAGAACAAAGCAAACAATTCCTTGTGCTGAGAAAGACAGCAGAGCTTCGTAGAGATTTTTAGGAACGTCATGCAGCAGAATGAAATTCAAGATTGCAGTCACGTCTTGTGGGAGGAGGACACAGAACTGAAGAAAGGGGGAAAAAACCCTCTGGGAGCCATCAGTATTCCTTCCCTCGTTAAAAGGTGGCCTTTTATCCTCTTGCCTTGAGGGCATCTCTTTGGATGGAAAGCTAGAAAGAAGTACCTCAGTGGCAGAAGATGCTATTTTGACCAAATTGACATCCTCTCCTCCCAGAGAGTACTGTGTAGTGATTTGACTGTTGATTATAGAAGTGTCTGATCTCATCAGGAATATGGATACACCACATGAAGTTCTGGAGGGAAGCCAGCAATCAGAGGTCACGTGGATATTCTTGACAGAGAAGAATAAGGGAAAGAACTTGGAAGCAAAGTCAGATGCTTCAGAAAAAAATATGACAGCCTGTCTTAGTGTAATGTTCCTAATTTGCTGGATTGAAGGTGATGAAGAATCTCACTGTCTGACTTGGTGCAAGTAGTGAGAACTTGGATTCATCGGAAATCATGGACACAGTGGACTAAAGACCAGTTATACAGAAGAGACAAATATCATATATGAATAGTATCATTTTATATTGGATTAGTAGCTTGAATTCACAGTGCTATTTAACATGTGGAAAGTCATTAGCAGAGCAAACTTAGTAAAGCAAAACTTATGCACTTGTTAAATTAATGGTGCAGCGAGAAAGAAGCGTTTTCTACTTTAACGTTATTTTACTACTAATGTCTATAAAAATCAAATTTTAGTAAAAGTTTTAATCTGAGTAAGATGTTGATAAGGGAAATAATCCATGGAACTTTAAAATTCTTCATTAAAATGAATAGCTCTCATGCTCTCACTCTATTCACTTCACATCCAACATCCCCATCCAATTTGTGGATGTCACAATCTGAAGTACATCTCTTGAGAACTGAGCTTAATGACTACTATTCTTTAGTTGCATAAAACGAGAAGAAAAGTGTGAACAATCACATTGACAAGTGCCCTTTTTAGAACATCTAAGGAAAAGTCTGTAGCACAAAAAAGGCCAAGCGTGAAGGCAGTTTGCATAATATTTGTTAGTTCACAGTTTTCTCAGTTTGAAAGTAAGTAAAGAAACAGAGTGATGAAATCTCAGTCTCACGTACATCTCTCTCACCTCCTTAGATTTCAAGAAAGTGCCGAACCACTTTAATATAGTGACCATTAATTTTTCATTTTTATATTTTTATTACTGTTTTATTAACTTTATTTAAAAGTATAGATGTAAATATCTTAAAAACATTAGCCTTTAAGGCTTCAGTACACTAAAGATATAGATGGAGTAATCAATTTTTTTAAAAAATTGAACTATACAACAAAATATCTAAATAGAAGTGATAATGCTTAGAAATAACTCATATTTGGGTCATAAAAATGCTACTATTTCCTGTTTAGTCTTCAAGGTTATCCAAATCGTAACCCTATGATGACCTGGGATGCACTACTTAAATATTTGTCTCATTTGTCCTGAAAAGTCCTCCAGAAACAGATCTCTGCATTATTGTTCCTTGTCCTGATCTTTCTGTGGTATCTTACCATGTGTGCATTTTCTGGGATATGCAAAATGAAGCTGCTACTTTATTTTTAATTTCTTTTTCACATATTGATAGACATGCTTAATCTGTTCTAGATAATATTTGCTAAACCTCTTATCCCTCTTCTCTGGATTCTTTTCTACTGATTTTTCTTTAAGGAACTTGGTGCAAAAGAAGACAAAAAGCTCATAACCATGTTACTTTTATGCAAGGAAATGTTATCAGTGACAAGTTAGCAACATGTAATAATTTCACAACAGATAATTATGACATTTTCCTCCTTTCTTTTGGTGGCTTTTATTTTCTATTTCATTACATTTCAATCTGTTTAATTGTCTCAATATTCTGTAATACTCTATACCAAAGAATGTGCTTTTCTATATTTCTGTTCCTTTTTTTATTATGTGCTCCCTGCCTCATAAAGAACAATGGTTTATCATATTCATGATCTGATGTTGTTAAATTTCATTAACAGATGATAAAGACTATGCAGTCATACAATCAGACAGGAACACCTTCCACCAGGTCATGTCAAAGCCTCATACAACCTGGCCTTATACATATTCTAATTAAACATTCTGCAATGCTTAAGGATAAATTATAGAAAGTTGAGTTAATATGACAAAGTTCCTGTATTCCAAGACTAAGCTTGGAGGTTTTGTTTCAAATATCTGTGCAAAAGATAAAGACATTATCAGTGTAGATGAGTGACTTAATGATTGATTAGGTCTTAGTCTACAAAGTGATGAAATAGAAAATTAGCACATAAACTTAAGAATACTTAAATCTAGTCTTTAAGATTTCAACGTACTCCCTAAAATAAGGCTTCTCAAACATTTGAAAAAAAAATATTATTATGTCTTCAATTAAATTTAAAATAGAATGAATCTTCCAAACCAATTCTGGTTAATTTTATTTATTTTTCTAAAGTAACAATTTATTAGGCAATTCCAATGTTATTACTACCCATACAAAACCATAAATTGTTATAATGTTGATTAATTATAGATATTTGGACTCCAGTGCTTCCAAGCGTAGCATGTAATCATTTTTCATTTTGACCTGTTAGCAACAGGTTAGTGCTACTCTTTATGTAAGGTGATGCTGAATATCAAACTCCATATAATGCAACATTTGCTATACAATCGACAGAACTGGGGCATTTTCCAATACCATTCTTGCAAAAAATTTTCTGTCTAGCTGGTTAGCAGTGTTAGACATCAGCTTGCTTGCCCACACTCAAGAGTAGTGAATCCTAGTGTGTTTATTTTCCTGAATAGGAAGACACACTGTAATGGTCCAGTCCTGATGTTAAATAAGAAACAAAAGCTTTCCAAATAGAAGTCATTGCTACAAACCCCAGCCATATAGTAAACAGAAGCTGTTGACTATTCTTGCCATTATATTGCATGTTTAAACCTCTGGTGGGGTTGAAATGTTACAAATTCTGCTACCCAAGAATATTTTATGCTCTTCAACATTATTTTTCCTGAATATGTTTTTACCATTCTTAGCCCATATGTAAAATGAATTTTCTGAGGAGACTGAAAGTTTGGTTCGAGTCAGATGGGAGTACAAGGCACCTAGAATCAGGACAATTTAATTTTGGTTAAAGCATAGGGAATGAGAAGTCAAACCGCAAATCTCTGGTATACCTTATCAGTTTTACAATTTCTTTTTTCCCCCCTGTATTGTTTTATCATTCACGCCCTCCATCATCTGTTATCTGCCCTGCTTTCAAATAACCCACATTCATATTTTTCCATGAAGTCAGAGTAGTTTGAAGGGAATTTTGAAAGCCCTTAAGTTCACTCTCCAACTCAAAATGGGACTAAGTCAACACTGCATCAGGTCAGTTATGGTGTTGTCTACTTGAGTTTTAAAATTCACCAAGGACACAGAAACCACAGCCTCTAAGAGTAACTTCTTTTGATGCTGTGTCACCCCTCTGCGGTGAGCTGGGGGAGCTACTGGGACACGACCACCATCTGCTGCCTCCTGACCCCATACAGGCCCTGCAGCCACCTCCACCTACCTTGTCAAGTCTGCGAGGGCACCATGGTGCTCATAAGTGTTCTAGCCAATGCTCTCAAAAGCATCAACACTGCTGAAAATCATGGGGAAATGCTAAGTTCTCAGTAGGCTGTGCTCTGAAGTAATCATCCATTTTTTGACTGTGATGATGAAGCATGGATACATTGGAGAATTTGAGATAATTGATGACCACAGAGCTGGGAAGGTTGCTGTCAATCTCACAGGCAGGCTCAACAAATGTGGTGTAAGCAATCCAAGGTTTGACATTCAGCTGAAGAATTTAGAAAACTGGCAGAGCAACGTGGTACCTTCACGTCACTTTGGGTATATTGTACTGACAACCTCAGCTGGAGTCATGAACCAGGTGGCTAGGAGAAAACACACAGGAGGCAAAATCCTGAGATTCTTTTTCTAAAATTTGTAAACGAGGAGGATATTAATAAACAATTCAAATATTAAAACCAAACCCAAACAACAAACCAATATCTCAAAGGGGCCCACAAGAATCCTGAGGAGGGACTGTCTGAGTCTTGTAGTGAGAAGACGAGGATGACCAGGTATAAACTGGAGAGAAGCAGATTCAGGCTAGACATAAGGAAGAATTTCTTCATAATGAGAGAGGTGAGGCACTGACACAGGTTTCCCAGGGAAGCTGTTGATGGACCAGCCCTGGAGGTGTGCAAGACCAGGCTGGATGGGGCTTTGAGCAGCCTGGGGGGTTGGAACTACATGATCTTTAAGGTCCCTTCCAACCCAAACTGTTCCATGACTCTATGATTCTAATAATGATTTCCTGCTGGTGAAACTGAAAGTCTTTTCAAGCTTCCTTTTTTTTTTTTTCCCCATTAATTTCTTCTGTGAGACTTCCTTGTTATACTCTACTTTTTTTTCACCTATGACATGATCATCTTTCCATCTTACAACTGCCTCTGTTATGTCCCATTGCATTCATTTATGGCTCTGGATGTGAAAGTTTTCTAGTGCTCCTCTGACATATTGTACTGATTCATTTATGATCTAGCCTCAAAGACAAAAACGCAAATTCTATTTCTAATTCTGAAGATAAAAGTAAGTTCTATGAAGTTTCTCCAGTGATGCAGATGTGTAAGCAGTTCTTTAATTATCGCCATAAAAGAAAATCTTTGATTTCCCTATAAGTGAGTAATTTGCAGAACAGACACTTTAATAAACTCAAGATACCATATTGTGTTTTTTCTAGCGGAGAACAAAAAAGATGGTTTCAAAGATGTTAGCTTTCTTCATTTTAATCATTCAGGAATGCTACTCTGCCTCCTCCAGAAAATTCTTGGCCCTACTACCTGTATTATTCAAAGTTGAAGGTTTCATTTTTAGTAAGTTAGAAATTACAAGGTTGATACCTGTCATTTCACAGCACAGATGAACAGACTGTCTTTTAGCCTCCACCTCTTTGAGCCTCAATGATTTTCCGTTCAATTGAGTCTTTCAGTATTGAGTTGAAAAATTCAGGAGCTCCAGCTCTAGGGATGATAGTATTTTCTTTAATGAAGATACTCCTGCATTAATCTCAAAAGGACATATATTTCCATTCCTCAGATGCTTCTGTTCCTTTCCTTTTCATTGTAAAATTTCCTGGTTCATTATGAAAAGCATACCTGCAAAACCAGGGGAAGCCCACAGGACAACTGTAACCACGATAGAAGTGAAACACTTTTCAGAAAAAAATCTGCAAATTTAAGACAAAGCATGAATTGGTGATATCTAGAAGGTGGATGGGCATTGGTGGTTGTAGTAAAATAGTGGGATTTGACATTAGCCATCATATCTCGTTAGTGACACTTTACCAAATGAAGCATGAGTGTGTAACTTTTAATAGATGCTTATTTGAAAATAAACCACAGTTTCACAAATGCTGCTATTTAACAACATACAATCTGGAACCATAAAACTGCTGAAATCAAAGTGTGTGATGAAATTATTTGAAACTATTTGTGTTCATAAAATGTACACTAATCTCAAGCACTATCATAGTATCCGAGTTTAGAACGTGAACAAGTAAAACAACCGTGGGATCAATACTCTTCCAAGTGCATCGAATTCACATTATGAATGCAAATAACTTCAGAAAGACAGAGAATACTTGTAAACAACATATAAAATAAATACTTAGGCTCATACATTCTTACAGTTCAGTAGGGTTTTTAACTTGTCTGGAAATAGTATCATGTAAGTAGGCAAATCATGCTACCTTAATTAGAGTATAGATTTATTCCAAAATCTCTGAAATTTGAAATGACACTTGATTAGGAAACAGTCTTTTTTTTGGAGACTGCCTCTATCACTGCAGATTTTTGCTTCATCTTCTTTTAACAGCTATCAAAGTTTGGAATTCTTTCATACTCTAAATTGCAAAAAGTATGTATTTCATAATCTTAATTGAATAAAGTAACAAATCTCTTTTCACAAGAAATTACTGGCAATGAAAATATAGACATAAAATACCTTTGTAGCAGTTCTTCTAAAATCAATTTGAATTCTTACAGTAATAAATGTCTATTTTTCAAAATCAGGTGAATTTTATAAAAGTAAAATATCCTCAAAATACTGTAATCAGAGGGAACTAAAAGGTTTTATATCATCATCAACATTGCATTTATATTTTTCAATAAAAATGGACTTGACCCAAAGTTTTTAGAAACATATAGTGAATGTTTGAAAAGGACCCTGTAAGATCATACAGTTGAAGTTCCCACTCTAAGTAGGGCTAACTTTAAAGTTGCTCAGATTTCTCAGGGTTTAATTTTTAGTATGTAGAATGATGGAGATTTCATAGGCCCAAGGTTCCTTCTAACCTCAGCAATGCTTTGTTTCTGCAGATATTTTTAATGGAAGTCACAAGATTAGGTGTGAAGGGCTTCTGTATTTGTTTACTGATATGCATAGCCAAATTAAAGCTTTTTAAAAAAAGGCAAGTGTAAACCTAATGCATTCTGCTATGCTGCTGAAAATAGCAGCATGTGAACCACTTGAGTAAATGAAAAATGTATGATGACAAAAGTCAGGGTCTCTAACAATTTTTTCTTTTGTGTCTGAATTGCTGCAACAGTTTACTATTTCTCAAGCACATACTAGCATAAGAGATCTTCCTATTCAAAAAGAAATTCCTCACCCTAAGCAACTGTCTGCTAAGTTTTAATTCAAACATTCTGGAATATTGGTGTAAATCCAAAACAACCGTGTATGCAGAGCCATGTTTCCACTGGTAAAATGAAGAGACTAGATGTTACTGGTTTTTTTACTATTTCATTTTATTTGCTTTAGTTCCATTCAAAATGTGAGGACACAATGCAATAAGCTTTACTCAGAGAAGAAAAGACTTGTTCTTCCAAAAAAGCACGTCCTAAGGAATACTTTTCTGAGACTTGAAGCATTTCTTTGAGGTCCCCTTTGGCTTCCTTACATACACTATATTATAGCAAAAATTGACTACAGATGAACATTAGACCAAATTCTATGTCATTATCAGCATACCCAATCGCAACAGACCACTTCATCAAAAACAGAAGCTGATTTTTTTTACTGTGATACATCAGCTTCTACCTTTGCTGACATAATTGTCTAGTTCTGATAGATTTTCAGTGATGAGTAAGACGTGTGTTCTGATAAGGTTTTGGTGAGTGCTGAGGAAGTAGAAGTTCTAGGGCCTTTCTGTTGTCCACCAAGTGCCACAGAAATAAACAGGTGTGCCTTTTGTAGTGTGTCTTGAGAAGATCAAATGTGCATGTTTTCCTCTTTGACTAAAAACTCTTAAAAATGTTGCAATACAATACTATCCATCAGACTGGTTACAATATTAAAAATAATATTATCAAAATAGTAAAAAAGTGAGCAACACAGGAAATCACAGATAAGGAAGAAGAGAAAATACATTTTCAAGAACACCACCATTTGATCTTGCAGTCTTAAGGTAAGGGCAATATATAGTTCTAATTGGGTATCTATGTATGTCAAGATTGTGCCTTTAGAAGAAGATTTTAATGGGTTTCAAAGATTTGATTTAGCCAAGTAGTTTTAATGACATTTTCTTGTATGTTTAAATATTCAGGTGAAGTGGTCTCTAATGACTTGTGGCTGGCTGGGAAGAACACAGACATATGGCACGTTAGACATCTAGAATACAAAAAATGAGGATTTCTCCTTGGATCACCTCATTGAACTAAATTATTGACTTAGTCTTCATCTGATGTCAAAGCAGAAGATTCCCCAAGACAAATATTCATCTAGTTGGCTGGACTGTCTTCACAGAATGCTTATGCAAGTGGTAGTTCAGCACTCTTGGGATGGCAGTAAGGCAGAAATCTTTGTGAAATTCCTTAGACAGAGGAGGAGGCAGAGGGATGATTCTACTTTATTGTTCATAGTCCATTGTTGTTCTAAATAAATGTCACTCATCTTGTCCCATAAAGTAACTGCAACTGTGGAAATGTATCCCAAAGGATATACTGGTGTTTCCTCAGGGTAAATTTTGGTTTATTTTACAAAGTGTTTCCTTGCAAAGTGAGACTAGGGACAAAAAGGAAGTTCGTAATCTCATTAATTTCTTTAAAGCTTCCTTATCAAAGAAGGCTCTAATCTAATCTAAAAATTGCAGAACTATCAAAATAAATTCTCCAGCTTCAAGTGAAAACATTCTTTAAGGATGTAAAATGCCAACATAACGCACTATCAGTTTTTTAAATACAAACTCAGCTGAGGAGAGGTCGCATGTACAATAGCCTGCCTTGCACAGAGAAGGTGAAGAAACAAGCCCTAAATCTTCAGTACTTTGGGAATCAAGATCATCATTGTACTTGTAGAGAGAGTGAGTAACATGTAAGTGCTAGATCACATATTAACAGAGCAATCTGGGTACCAAACTGTTTTTCCCTATATTGCCTTAGAAAAGCATGCCATTTGGCAACCAAAATGTATTATACCTTTCATGATTTATTTTTAATTAGAAAATTTCCTTATTTGTCTCATTAGAGCAGATGACATTGTCTTAAAATATAAGATCAGGTTTTCCAATGTTTAAAGCCTCTAGGATGATGACAGCCATCAACACTTAAAAATCTGAGTTAATTGTAGCTTCTGTTTTGTGTACATACTACACACAAACAGACACAAGCACACATTTTGAAATCACGTAGAAACCGTACTTGTGTATTTTGTTAGCCTGCAGGGAGAATTGTTCTAAATTTTATCATTGAAAGAATGAAAAAATCAACATTAAATCATTTCAGACTAATGGGAATTTTTCTCTCAGGGTAGAAATAACTCTGTGTGGTACATCCCGGAAGCAAAATAAGATGATTTCAGCCTCTTGGGAGGAGATAAAAAAGCTTCACAGAAGAAACCTTTCTACTGACTGCCATTTAATTCCCAGTAGGTGTTTCATTTTCTCATAAAAGCTTCATCATTATTTTTCTTTTTTTGTTCAGAACAAACATCTTTCCCTTCAGCTGCAACAAAAAGGATCTAAACTCAAAGACCTTACTTTTCATATGACAGGCATTTTTCCTTTCTAGGAGTAGGCTTCTGATTCATCTGAATGGTGAACAAATAGGAAGAATTAAGTGTATTATTCTGCAGGGACCAATGAGAAAGGAAATGCTGAAAGACAGATATATGGATAAGAAAAATTTCAATTTACAACATAGCTTATCTGCAGTGACATTTAACACTTCACAGATTAGAGTACCACATAAAAAAAGAATCAGATAAGAACACTTTTTTAAATTTCAGAAATATTTTTTAATCAGAAAATTGAGATTTACTCAAAACGCAGCAGTTTACAAGTTTTTACTTATAGAAAAGAAAGTATCAAAATGGCTGCAGTATTACTGACCACTTTGAGCAGAAAGCCTTTCATTTTGAAGATTATTTTGCATTCAAAATTTCAATTCAGTCCCAATATTGTCTTTGTCTGTTTCTAAAATTTTTCACAATGGTCATTCATTTGCAACTGTTAGAGAAGGTGGCAAACTTGGAAAAAACATATGTATTTTTATTTTTCAGAATTTTATCTCTCAGAAGTGAAAATCTTAACTACAGATGGGATATATTCCATTTAGTGATAGAAATAAAGGGCAAAATGTGAAACTTTGGCAGAACATGCTGAGGAAATTGAACTTTACTGGAAGCTACAAAGGATCTCTCCAGGCAATATTTTCATAGGATCATAGAGTTATAGAATGTTCTGAGTTGGAAGGGATGCTCAAGGATCAATGATTTGCTAAAGAAGCGAGGAGCAAACATAAGCATTGGCCAAAGAAAAAGTAATAATGGCTTTCATTAAAGAATTTTTAAGAGAAAATATCAACAAACACAAAATTTCTTAAGAACCACGAATTTCAAATGCAAAAGCTACAGCCTTTAGAAATCTGCAGTTTTTCAGCACCAAGATGTTCATTTGGTAAGAAATACTTACAATGTCTATATTGTGTAAACAGTTTCCAGTACAGCTTGCTACTTTGTTAACTCAATAAAAGACACGTAGGGTAAATTGCAGTTGCTGCTGTGGTTGAAAGGAAAACTTTCTTTCATTATTCTGCAAATCGTATTTTGAGAGAGGTAGACTCACCTCTGCAGGTGTTCTAGAGCTGATTATTTAGGGATTATAGAATAGGGACTTTGAGGGTGTAGAATAGGGAAAATAAATCCCTGAGGTTGGTCATTTAAAGACGAGAAAGCCAGTGATTGGAACTACAAAGTGAGTGAGTTTGTACATAGAGGGAAGGACAGAGCTAGAAGAGAAAAGAAATTGCTAATCTACTAACAGGAATATAGCAGAATATCAAAAATGTACTCATTTAAAGGCATGATTTACATATGTGACTACTGGTTTTGAAAATCATTGATAAATACTGAAAAATGGCAGGTCTTGCACTGGACAATATGGGCCTGAATAAACTACACATGTAATTATAAAACATTTGTAAATGTTCTCTTATTAGACATTGTATGAATAAAATTAGGTTTTTGTACCATAAAAATGATACAAAAAATGGAGGGGTGGAGGAGGAAGAGGAGGAATAAAGCACGAAAGATGTGAAATTTACCATATAAAATACATATTTACCAAATAACTTTTTCTAGCTTCTACATCACATTGATAAGCTCATCCTAACAACTGCTGACTTCAACAAAACAGGAACACAAATGAACTGGATAAATTGTTTTGTATATAATTTTCATCATTTTCAAGATGGGTAACTACAGAAATCATAAAAACAGGATTTTCAATAGTGTGTCAACCAAAAGCATAGAAGATTTTAGTAAAAATAAACTGAGATAGAACAACTGTACTTCAGGAAAGACTTTAAAAACCAACATAATATTGCTGTGTGGGTAACCCACATTTTTTAAAAAATATTTTATTATTCAAATAAACAAATTTATTTGGTTTTAAATCAGAAATTTTCTAGATCACTGTCTTAGAAATTCCATTTTTTCACAGATTGAGTGTGCCCAGTTTCATTCTCTCTCTGTTAGTTCCCCTGTTCACCAGAAATCTTCATTTTATTTTCTTATTTGATGATATTTTGAAATTTCCTGCTTTTGGAATATTATCACATATGTTCATGTTCTTGATTTAGTTATTCAATCCCTTCTATTATGGCTGTAAATCTTTATTGAATACCTATTCAAGGTGATGAAGCACGAATGTTCAATCATTTCCTGCATCCACTTCCTTTCTGGGAGCTGTATGTTTTAGCAATATTATCAAATTGTCATTGGAAACTATAAAAATATACTAATATACATAAACAAAGTGGTACAAAAGTATTCAGATATTTATATTCTGTTTTTTTCTAGTGGAAAACCTGCTGTTAATTTTAATCACACTCTGGTGGATTGACCCTAGCTGATGCCATCTGCCTACCAGTTTCTCTATCACTGCCCTTCCTCAGCTGGACAAGGGAGAGAGTATAAAATGAAAGACTTATGGGTCAAGATAAGGACGGGGAGATTACTCACTAACTACTGTCATAGTCAAAGCTGACTCCACTTGGGGAAATTAGTTTAATTTATTGCCAGTAAATCAGAGTAAGAGAATGAGAAATAAAATCAAATCTTAAAAATCACTTTGCCCCAACCCTCCGTTTTTCCTGGGCTCAACTTTATTCCAAATTTTCTGTAACTCCTCCCTGCAGCAACACAGGGCAACAGAGAATGGGTGTTGTGGTGAGATCATCATGTGTTGTTTCTGCCACTGCTTTCTCCTCATGGGGAGGACTCTTCATACTCTTTCTTTGCTCCACCATGGAGTACCTCCCTATCCAACTTGAATCTTTCCCATGGGCTACAGTTCTCCATTAACTGCTCCAGTGTGGGTCTTTTCCATACAGTCCTTCAGGAATGGACTGTTCCAGAGTGGGTCACTTATGGGTTCACAAGTCCTGCCAGCAAACCTATTCCATCATGGGCTCCTTTCCCCACTGGGACACAAATCCTGGCATTATCCTGATGCAGAGTGGGCTTTCCATGGCATCACAGGCTCTTACAGTCATCCACTTGCTCCAATGTGGAGTCTTTCATGGGATACTGACAGATATCTGCTCCACCATTAACCTCCATGGGATGCATGGGGACAGTCTGTCTCAGCATGGTCTTTACCGCAGTCTGCAGGGGAATCTCTGCTCTGGCACCTGGATCACATATTCCCCCATGTTCTTTGCTGACCTTGGCATCTGTTGTTTCTCTCATATATTTTCACTCTACATTTTTTTCCTCCTTCTTACATCTGTCATTATATGGATGCAACCACTATCATTGATTATCTTGGCCTTATCCAGCAGGAGACAGTAGGCATTGTCTTGGAGACAGTAGGCATTGACTCTATGGGACACAGGGAAGCTTCCAGTAGCTTTTCACAGAAGCTTCCCCCAAAGCCAAAACCTTGCCACATAAATCCAATATACATATTTTATTTTTCATGCTGTGTTAAATTCATGTCTTTTCTCTTTGTTTGTTTTTCTGCCTTCTGTATTGGAAATTTATCTCCATGGTTATGAAGTACAGTGGTTATGTTATTATTTTAAGCAATGCTTCAGAGTTTGAAAATACTCCTGAACTGAAATGTGATTTAAAAAAAAAACAAACCAAAAAACCAACACAAACCCACAAAGGTTTTGTGAATAGGTAATTTTCAAAGCAACAATAATACCAATTTAAAAATTTTAATTTCTCTAGAATCTCTTTTTCATTATGATGGAGTTTAATGGTCTAACATGTAATTGTGTTCCTGTGAGGGTTAGCTTGATCTATACCTAAGCTATCCAGGTTTGACTCAGAACTTACTGAAATCAATGTGAACAGGAGATAATGATGCGAAGTGCCTAACATACAGCCATTCCACAGGAACAAACTAATACTCATACACATCTGATCAGTACTCCAAAATCCTGGGAATTGATGGAAACAATTTCCTGGAGGATGTCTAAAGCAGAACTTCATCTTCTCTACACCAATACAAATACATTAGTGGAGTTATCAAATTTCAGATCTTCACATCACAAGGTTAGATTTTGAGAATATGTCAAGTGTTTAGATGTTCCTAAACCAGGAAGTTAATGTATGAGCATGTAGACTCATCTTTCATGTCTTCCTCAATCAGCAAAAGCTGCATGAGGTACCCTTCCTCTTCTACACCAATTTGTTATAACAAATTTATATCCCATTCTATGTTTCTCAAGAAACAACGTTAACATAGTATTTCAGATTCTCTTGCAGTGTGAAAATAATGCACACAAATAAATTTTTGTATTCTGTGCTTGTTCTTTTAGGTAGAAGACAATAAAAATTAATGCAGCTAAGCTGAAGGTAAGGAATGTGCATGTTCTAGAAGTGCTATTCCCTAGAGAGAATATTTAAGTTGAGGAAAATGCATCCAGATAGAGAAAGGTGCATGTGGGCATGCAAACAGCAGTCAGTCCCGGTTCATAAAAACTATGAAGCAGAACCACAAAGATGGCAGGGGCTGATAGGCAATCTGAGCCTGAGTTAATTATGGTGTGCATCATAGCTGTAGCTTGAGAAACTGTAAGATTGATTCTCCTTATAGCTACAGGCAACTTTTGACACCTTCTCCTGAACCACACGACGCCTTTGTTTCTCAGGCAAATGCTTTTTCTAGACCTATGCAAAATGTCTACAGAGAGCTGATGGAAGCCATAAAAAAATTATACAGCAAACAAATATCAGGCTGCACAAACTTTGGTATGAAACTAAAATACTGTAGAATATCTATCTGTTCATCTTATACTGACTTTTCAGGAAAGAAAAGAAAATAATAAAAAAAAACCCATACCCAAAATAGGGAAAAAAAAAGACAAAAGTAGAAAGTACTGACTTTGAAAAAGTTACTTGCTAAATAAAAATATCCTAAGCTTCAATATGTTTGCATAGTTTGTCATTAGCTCTGGCAAAAATGATCCCAGTTGCCACCACTGAAAATAGCATTTTGTTGTTTTATCGATATTTAATCAAATCTAGCCATTAACCAGTTCAGCAAACACTGTTATTTGATTTTTTTTTTCAGAAACATGCTTGAGAAAAAGTGTGTAATTTGAAACAAAAATAAATAATTTTCCTTTTTTCAGTTGGACTTCTGCTTGGCATTTTGATGTTTAAACACCTTAACAAGACATGGGGGATATGGCAACTCAGCTTTCTGCTGTTCAATAGTACATTTTCTAAATCAAGAATGTTAACTTCCAAAATTTTATTCTTCTAAATATATTCTAGCATCATAAGCATTGGCTGGCAGGATGGGCTGTGACCAATGGTATGAGGTTCAACAAGGTCAGATGCTGGGATCTGCACTTAGGACACAACTCCATGCAATGCTAAAGACTTGGGGAAGAGTGGCAGAGAAGGATCTCAGGGTGTTGTCTGACAACCAGCTGAATATGAGTCATCAGTGTGCTCAAGTGGCCAAGAAGGCCAATGGCATCTTGCCTGTATCAGAAACACTGCAGCCAACAGGACCAGGGAAGTGATTGTGTCCCTGTACTCAACATTGGTGAGGTTGCACTTTGAATACTGTGTCCAGTTTCAGACTTACACTACAAGAAGTATATTGAGGTCCTGGAGCACGTCCAGAGAAAGGTAACAAGCTAGTGAAGAGGCTGGAGAGCAAGCTCTGTGAGAGGTGACTGAGGGATCTGGTGTTATTTAGCCTGGAGAAGTTAGTCTGAGGGAAGACCTTATCATTTTCTACAACTGTCTGAAAGGAGGCTGTAGCAAGGTGGGTGTTGGTCTCTTCTCCCAGGTAACTAGTGATAAGACTAGAGGAAGTGACGCCAAGATGCACCAGGAGAGCTTTTGATTAGACATCAGGAAAAATATCTTCACCAAAAGAGTTATCAGGCACTGGAACAGGCTGCCCAGGGAAGTGGTTGAGTCACCATCCCTGGAGTTATTTCAAAGATGGGTAGATGACATGCTGTGATTTAGTAATAGGCAGGTACAGCTGGACTCAATCATCTCAAAGGACTTTCCCAACCAAAGGATGCTATGATTGTAAGAATTGTACAACTGTTAGGCAGTAATTTTCACCAATTTTTAGATGTAACTGATGACTAACAGAGAAAGTATTTCCATTCCATATTTATTTTGTGTCTGTAATTTCTGATCAAGGAAAGTAGCAACAACATTTTTTTCTTCTTATACCTTAATTTATTTAGAAATTGATCGTACTTTTGAAGTCAGAATGAAATGAAAACAAAACATATTGGTAAAAATTACCAAATCTTATTAAAAATTAATAAAGCTATCACCATCTTCACTTAAAATTTGAGGAAAAGCTAATCAGTGATTCTAACCTGGGGAATATGAAATTCCAGAGTTGTCTGTGTAATGATGTATGGGTAGAGAGGTAATACGCAGCTTGGTCGCTTTTGCAAACCCCTTCAATTTCAGCTGCCTAAGACCTTAAAAGTAATATCAATATTTGCCCCTTAATACTACTTTAGAAAAATGGAAAATAGTTTTTGAGGAAAAATGCTTAAGCCTATACTTGCTGTCCTACTGAAAAGACACAATAAAGCTGAATTTAAGGAATATGCCTCTTCTTACCCAGCATGCGAAGTATCAAACTGTTATGGTAGTATATTGTGACCTAAATAAATTTAAACTGAAAAGGAAATCATATCTGGCCAGTTTTGAAGGGAATAAAAACTGGTTTACATGCTCCCTATGGCCTTTGATAAATATCTAATCTTGAGACCCCTTGAATTCTACACATTCAGACGTTGTAAAATGCTTAAACTGCATCTTTTGTTTAATTTCCATTCAATTTAGAATCCTGAAGAAGGAATCACAGATTCAAGTATGCACTAATGCTTATAAAAGAATAGCTTTGTGCAACTAGCTCAGATCCTGTAAATGACAGCCGTATGCCAGTAGCTTGTCTGCTATCTTGTGTTGCTCCTCAAAGGCCAGATGGGGCACACAAGTGCTAAATCATGTCTTGGCAGTAGCTAGCCTACAAAAAGCTTGGGTGAAGGCAAAAGTGATTCCCGAACACTAGGTGCTACCGCTTTGATATATCAAAGGACTCATTATCAGTGTCTTGCTAACTGGTGTTGTAGCAGTTCAACATGTACAGACAAAGAGCTGCCAAGTGCATGAATTGTCTGCGTTCAAATCAAAAGCTTGTTCTGAATTCAGTAAGATACTGTAAAATTACCATGTCCTAACTGGACAAATGTGACTACTGCTTCAATAGAAATCGATCATCCTTGCTATTTTGGTTATAATTTTCATTTACATTAGTTTCAGGACTTTAAAAATTATCGTTTAAATCCATTCAGACATCAAAGGAAACCATAATTGTAGGAACATTTTCTATATTTGGAAGTTTAAATGTTAAAATAGATTAAAGACAACCATTTTCATAGTAAAATGAAGATTAATAACCTTTAGCATAGTGAGGACATGGAGTATTAACCATCTAGAAACACAGAGATTACCATTTTACAAAAGGAGGCGTTATTTTTCTGTTTTTACACACTTAGACGTACACTGATCCATAGTGTGGACTCTTAGACATACTAATAATTACACTCCCGATATGATCTATCTTCTTATTAATCATAATAATTAAAAAAAGCATGAATGCAGACATTTAATATTTTCCTCCTTCTAGCTTATTTGATGTATCCTTCATGTCTTTGTGGTAAGTAACACTATATAATCGATCCATGCTGTCTACCTCACTCATGATTATCCCCTTCATGAGGGATCGTATAGAGGCTTTTCAGGTAAGACGACTGGTTTTAGTTAATTCTTCTTTACCCACACTTCAGTCATATCACTTAACTTGCCTTGAACCTTCTCCAGTTTGAATATATCCATTTCGATATGAATGTATCAGTTAAGAAATTGCATACAGCAATCACAAATGCAGGTGGATCATGTATTCATACAATTATGTAATGTAATTTTTCTTCTGTTTCTTCCCTACTATCTTCTAGACTTTGATTTACTTTTAAAATGACCACTAATTCTCATCAAGTGACCACACATGACATCACTGAGCTGAATTTGCAAGAAAACAATCTGTCCTCTGTGGTAATAACTACTAATATTAATTGTCATACATGTAAATCTCGGATTGGTTTCATCCAGTGGAAGGTCTTTAGCATTTAAATATGGTAAATTTCACCTGTCATCTTAGTGCTCAGACTTGTATAGTCTTTCTGCAGTTGTTGATAGTTGACCTTTCTTTACTATCCTGCAAAACTTGGTATTGTCAAAAAACCTTATCATCTCATCATTCTTTTTTAATGACTTTTACTGTTTAATGGCATAGGTCCCTACAGATCCTTGTGGGATTCCCTTCATGACAGGAAACTGACCTTGCTTTTTCTCTTTTTCTTGATTCCTATCACTTAGCCATTTTTTAAAAATTGTTTTAATTCTATTTTTCAATCCTTCCCTCTCATACTCCAACTGTCAAGTATCTGTGAAAGCATTTAGTGAAAAACATCGTAAACAAAAAATTTGGTAAATTCAAGTAGGCTACATTAAAATGATTTGTCTTATCTACATGCTTGTTTAATTTCCAAAGAATTTTAAAGTAAATAAAATTTGGAAAAACATGAAGTTTAGGGAGGCTATCAAGAGTATACTTTTCATATTAAATCACAATTTACAGAGAGTGTTATAGTATTTTCAACAGTATATTTTACTTGTGTCTGCTAAAATATAAATTATGGTAAGGTAAAAAGTAAAGAAGTTCCATTTAATTATATTTTTGGTTTTAAAAAATTATTATATATTTGTTTATTTGATTGTTTTTGAAGGTCTGAGACCTTATTGACAGTACCAGACTATTCTGGAATAGGAAGTTAACCAATCAAAAAAAAAAAAAAAGTTAAACAATCAAAATTTAAAATCAAAAGGATAACCAGTAAAATTAACCATGTACCCTTGACCCGTGGAAAAAATACAGCTACCAAAAATGAAGAACGATTATGTACATTTCCATTAGGTGACAAAGAAAGAAGTTCATATAAAACACTGAACTAATATTGTTGTGAGTAAGAAGCATGAAGTCTTATAGGGAAAGTTGCTGCATACGTCCAATATTCTGTCCAAGAATTTTCATCTTCAAAAATGCTGCCTAGAGTAAAAGAAACAGGTGATAGCTAGAAAATAGAGAATAGAAGGAGCAAGAACGCATTTTCTCATTGCTGGCAACAACTAAAATTACTTCAAATGCCAAGTCTCAGGTATATCATACCTTTCAAATGAAGGGACAAAACTTTCAGTACATTTTCCATAGATTTCTTTTCTCTATCTCTTTAAAAATATATAGTAGGGCATTACAAATTGTATTAAATTTTTAGTCAACAAGAACTGCAATTTTATCCAGTCAAAGCCACACATATAAAGTAAATCCAACTTTGTACTGAAGAACAAATATACACCTTTATAGTTCACAAATATACAACTTGAAAATTATTCAGAAATGAAAGGGGAAATATGGAAAGTTATGGAAAGACAGGAATTTTCCATAATGCTAAATAGTAAAGATTTTGTTCTCATAAATGTGCCAAATAAGTATTCAATAACTTACTTACAATATATACTTTTGGGTGCATTGCTTCAGTTTTAGGAAGAGAGCTAGATGAAAGGGAAGATATTTTAGACTCATGTTTTGATGCAGAAAACACTATTTTTTTCTGTGAGGTTTCAAGTATAAACAGTTTGGTTTTATCTGCAGCTTGAAGGCAACAATCTCTGTTTCATAAGATTTTGAGACAACAGAGGAATCTTTATGCAGACATGGTTGAGATTTTTTTAAGGGAAGACCACCTCTGGAGGAAGATGGATGGTATGTTTCTTAGATATTATAATTGTGTAAACAACTGGTGGTATACAGAACCTCATGATAATTCTGTACCATTAAATCCATCTTTATGAGCACAGATCAGATATTCAGAGTTTTAGGGAGTGAAGAAAAAATTTTCTCTCTCAGAGTTTTCTCATCATGGATTGGGAGTGTCAGGCAAAGAGGCTTAAAATAAAGGAGACTTGTTGATGAATGAAACAGTTTAAAGGGAATCTTGGCAGGTTGATAAAGAGAATGAATCTAACATTTCAGAAGAGTGTTCGAATTTCTCTATTATTACATGAAAAGATTTTTATGCAATTCTAGTCCAAATGTACTCAAAGCTGAATCTCTATACAATAATTTAACGAACACTGTTCTTCAGCACATTCAACCCATTGCAACTTTTCTTTTTTTTTTTTTTAAAAAATCATTACAAGTATTCTAACTACAAGTGAAAATAATGATAACTTTCTTCTTCAACTGGTTAAATTTAAGAGACAGGTGGACCACTTGGTGTGCTTTAAATCAATGACGTTTTTTCCTCCCAAGGAATTTTTCAAGCTACTTTGGGAAGAAACTTCTGTTACCCATAAAGACCAGTGTGCCAGCTTATGATTCCTTGCCGAACTCCCAAAACTGGAGAGAAAAATTTTGGTGTTAGATCCCTTTTCATCACAAACATAGCTTCTTAGAAAAATGTTACCATCAATTCCCTACATTGAGGTTAGCCAGCATATGGAACTGTACGAACTATAATTCCTATTCATGTATTTTGTGCCTCTTTAACCAGTAGTGTTTTTCCTGCCCAACACAATTTATCCCTCATTACCAGGATAAATGTGACACAAAGCAAACAAACTTTTCTACTTTATAATTTTTGTTGGCAGCATTTAACATTTACATACATGGAATATTAGCACAAGGGATGTAAAGTCATTATATACTAATGCTTTGCAAAGCGGAAAAATATCCTCAGCGTCATTCTGCACTGCATTTCAAATGGCACATTTCAGGCGATTTATGCTAATTTCCATCATTTACAGAACATAATGATACAAATCAGTTAGGATTCAGCACAACAGCCTCTAAGTGTTCAGAACTATGGAGAAAACGATAATGGTCTCATTAACTGTAAGCTGAGAATTGAATTTCCATTTCTAGGCAAAACTGTTATTGCTTTGCTCATGATCCATGACACACTTCTGTTTTGTAGGTTATAAAAGCCAATGGTCAGCTGCATTTCTTTCCTTTAGTGACCTCACTGAGCCTACCCAAAGCAATAAAGAAAGATCGATTGTACTAACCTTACCTAAAGTGACCTTATTGTCTGCTTTCTGACTAGTATTAACTTGACAAAGAACAGCAATATCCAACTTCAATTCATATGCTTAGGATCCTTAAGTATACATGGAGTTCACAGTTTAAGCCTTTGATATATTGAAAGGAGATGGCAATAGCACAACAAATGTTTGCCTTTCAATTTGACATTACAGTGAGAAGGATAATAAACACTGTGTTCATAACTATAGCTAAGGCAAGCAAACCCCCATAATTTCTGAAAGAACTGAATGCTGGGAGGTATTAGAAGAGAAAGGTCAACGGATGGTCCAAAGCTGATCAAACAGGCTAGTTACATCAAACAGTACACCTAAGATATGTCATGGATCAACAGTAGAAATATTTTTCTTTTCTCCTGCTACTCCTCCTCCTCTCAATTTTTATTGATAAGTTTGACTATTTAATTGAAAAAGACAATGATGAGTTGAATAGACTTAAATTTCTTCTAGGTTATAGTTAAGCATATTGGACTCATCCCATTGCACTGATAGGATGCTGTACACTTATTGATCAATAACCACAGAAATATCTCAGTTATGTAAATCCCAAAACTTTTATATGCTAAAGGAAGTAATTTATATAATGGCTGTACACTGCATACTCAATGACTATAAAAATATTTTTCAAAGCTTTGTTCTGTGTAGTTCATAACCTAGGACTACAGGAATTTCTGTTGTGACTTCTGTAAACCTAGAAGTATAACTTAACCTATATCAATCACTAGTATTAAATGAATAATCAATATAAATATAGATATCCTTGATTATACCTATGTCAGGAGCATAACAATTACCCAATAGAACTATTTCAAAAGTTTATCTGATACATTGTACGACAGCGATCAGCACTGGTGTAATTGTCTAGCTAGAAGAGTACCACAGAACAAACAAAAAAGTCTTCCAAGTTCTGAAACAAGGGAATTCTTACTTCTTATCTTTATATGAAAATTTTTTTAGAAGAAAATCAAATAAATAGTTACAATATCCAAAGAGGCTAAAAATAATAGATGTTAGTGTACATCAATTACTACCCCACTGTAGAAACTGAAGGCTTTGCAGTACAGCAAAATCAAAATATCCCTGTTATGATTATCTACTTTTGGATATAAGTTGCCACCAACTGAACCATTTTGAGGTAATATATGATATTCCACATACAATTTCAAGTTAAACTAAAAAACTGGAAACCTTCATTCAAATGCCAAAATATTGCCTACACTCTTATAGATTGATGCCTGCATTTCACACTCAAACAGATGGGAAAAGAAAGCACAGGAGAAATAAGTGCAAACAAGTCTCTCTTTAGAAAGGGTACTATTAATATTATGCAATCTAGAAAGTACAAAGTACAAACAATGCAGTGGGCAAAGTACTAGTCTATGAGAGGAAGAAAATAATCTTTTTACATAATCACAGAATCACTAGGTTGGAAAAGACCCACAGGATCATCAAGTCCAACCATTCTTACCAATCACTAAACCAAGCCCCTCAGCACCTTATCCACCTGTCTTTTAAACACCCCCAGGGATGATGATTCAACCACCACCCTGGGCAGTGAGTTCCAGTGTCCAATGACCCTTTCTGTGAAAACTTTTTCCTGATGTCAAGCCTGAACCTCTCCTGGCTGAGCTTGAGGCCCTTCCCTTAAAATTTTTGGTACACTTATTCATTAAGATTGGAAGCAAGAGGAAGAATGACTGACAGTCACATAATTCCAAAAGTAAAGATTTTCCAAATTTTAATGATATTCCTTATGAAATAATTTTGTAAATTGATGCATCAAATATGAATTCAACTAATATCCTTTTCTTGTTTTAGGTTAAGTCAGACAGTGCTGTCTATAGAATCAAGGTCATCTTCCTAACATTCTAATAGTTATACTTTAAGATATTCCCTTGGTCTGTGTCTAATAGTGAAAGTCGATTTATTATGACCTGAAGTTGTAAACAACAGAAAGCTCATAAGAAAAAAAAAAATATTAAAAGAAAAGAAAAATCTATTACTCTCTAAGCCAGTAAAAAACCCAAGTTTCAACAAATATATTTGTCCATAAAGCATTGATCATTTTTTTCAGTTTTACCTTAGGTCAATATTCAGTATTAGTGCTAAATTCTTACTTCTTGTGTCACCTAATAATGTGAACAATCACACACCTCTCTTTAAAAAAAAAAGGATTTAAAAAAAAAAGGAATAAATTTGGTCTTAGGGCATGACCCCTTCCTCTGTTCAAGTTCTTTTCTGAGTTTCTGCAAGTTGGCTCACATAATGGCTTTTATTAATATTATGGTTGTAGTAACACAGTATGAAAGACACATTTCTATAGGTTATGGTTGGGGGTGGGGAATCAACATCAGTTACAGCAGCAGAGATTTGTGTGTTTCTGGCAAATGGAATAGTGGAACGGGACATGCATGGAACTACAAAAAGGGGCTTTGGGAAAGAGCACCTCTTCTGAGGTGATTAAGGACAGAAAGACACGAAGGAAGCATGATGGCTGACGTGAAAAGAGTGCTATAAAAATGTTTCAGCTTAAAAAGACTCCCTTTGCAGCTCTAAAACAAAAGTTCAAAAACTTCCTCTGCCTTGCAGAAACAAAGTAATAAAACAAACCTAAATAAATGTTAAATTTTCAGTGAGAAAGGCCACACCATCTGTTACTATGTACAAACAACAACATTATTAGATTATAAACAGTGTATTGGCACAGAAGATATGGTTGCCTTCAGATTATTAGGTTAGGAGTCCTACAGAAAGAGTAGGAAAAAGAATTGCTTTTACAACATAAAGTACAATCAGAAAACAATGTTATTGAGATGCGAACAAGAACAATACAGGCCTGTCCCCTAGAAAAGTCATGAGCAGGAACGAAATATTTATGATTTAAAGGCATCATGTACAGATAGCAGAACAGTGAAGATGGTGACTTCAGGCTTCAGTGCATCAGTCGGTGTCCTTTGAGACACCTACAGAGAGTCAGCCATAAATGATGGATGTAGTTAATAATTATCCCTGGAACAACTGTCATAGGCTCTCCTAAGAACAGCCCATCTTTGGATGTGGTTTATAAGACAGAGCAAGGAGATTAAAACTACTTGATGTAGCAGGCTAAAAGAATTTAAATACTATTAACTACAAATAAATCAGACAAGTTAAGACTCAGAAAAAATCATGTACCAACAAAAAATTTATAATTTGATAAATACTGCATGAAACGTCAATTTATTTTCTGTCACCAGGAGACAAAAAAACTCTTAAAAATTATGGCAAAGGAGTAACAATACTGTGTTTCTAGAAAAAAGGCTTTCTGAGTCTGAGTGTACCTAGTAATAGAAAACTTCAGTACTGGGGTATGTTACTCATTTTTGCAGATGTGAACGTATGCATAAAAAGGCATGTTACTAGAGGTATGCTAAGTCACATCAAATCTAGCACAGCTAAGAACTCGGGCATTTAGGTTACACAGAGAAGTTTACTGTATGCCCTTTATCACTTGTGCAAGTTTTATATATCTGGATGTTAAGACATTCATTTTTGTCTAATACTGTATAATGTGTCACTCATACAAAGACAGTCTTCATGAAATATAGCTGCGTTCACAGATAGGATTTTGCTTACATTGTACTGCTGCATAAGTTGGAGATGACCATGTACCTCTCTAATAAAAAAGCTACATGCTGTTGTTTTAGTGTAAATTAACTAAAAGATACTCCAGTTTCAAAGCCCCCAAAGTTGCCTTTTTTGACAAAGCACAGATGTTGAAACAAAACTGATGTTATTTTACCTCTCAGAGAAGATGGAATGACATTTTCAGGGGAATCGTGGGGAATTATCAAAGAAGTTACCTTGCTGTGTTCAGATATTCGATGAAAGTTCACCTGATGTCTAGCATGTCTCTTTTGAAATAATTTTGTATCAACTAGTTCCAAGTATGTCTCAACCTCATGCCATCACCTACAGTTTGAGAATGTGAAATGTCTACATCACTTGAAATTATAGATTGAAACTAATCTGAGAATAAACTTCTAGAGTGGGGAAACTCGCAGAGCTACAGTTTTTCTATCTGAAGTTAACAGGACCCAACTTTTCAATAAGAACATGATATGGCACGATACATAGAGAGAAATCGAACATCTACAAAAATTTTGTAATTAGTAACTCAATGTGATAGATTTATTTAACAGCAGGCACAAGAAGTTCATTGGAAGACATAGTGATCTTGAGAGAAGTTTATGCCATTGTCTTGTTGCATTAATCCAAGCACTTTATTTGCAGAGAATAGATCGTTATTTTGCCATTGTGTACACCCATGTCTCTCTCTCATCTTGAAGACATTGTAGCATTCTTGCCTTTGCTCCTCAGAAAACACATGATACTAGAAATGTGTTAGAGAGAGGTGTCAAGGGTGATCAAAGGTTTAGAATTAATTCCATATCAAACACTTCTGTGCATAGTTGTTGCATGTTCATTTGGGTTTTTTTGTTTCTAAATCTCAAAAGAAAGGAAAATAATGATGTAATGAGGAAAAGGGTAGAGATTTGAAAGATTATGAGCAACATGGCAAAGGCAATTGGGAAATATAAAATATGCAATCATAGAATTGTTTTGGTTTTAAAAGATCAAATCCAACCATTAGTCTAACACAGACAAGTTCACTACTAAGCCATATCCCTAACTGCTAAGTCCACATGTCTTTTAAATGCTTCCAGGGATGGTTACTCTACCCTGGGCAGCCTGTTCAAATGTTTGACAATCCCCTAAGAGGAGAAAATTTTCACAATATCCAGTCTACATCTCTCCCGCCACAACTCAAGGCCATATCCTCTTTCCTTATCACTTGTTACTTGGGAGAAGACACCAATATCTGTCTTGCTGCAATCTCCTTTCAGGTAGCTGTAGAAAGTGATAAGATTTGCCCTCACCCTTCTTTTCTCAAGACTAAACAACGTCACATCCCTCAACCCCAGCTCCCCTGTATGTTTCAGTCTGCTTCAGCACAGGTAATAGCAAATTAAATTAAAGCTAGGAGAAGACAGGTTCAAAACAGTCATATGGAAGTGATTTTACCGACACATTGTAATTAAGCTGAGGAATTCTTGACTGTAAGGTTATATGACTTCATCAAGCAGTTAATTAATGGAACAAGGGTGCACTGTGAAAAACACTAATATTTATATAAGTAAAACCAAAGATATCTTTTATAATGCATGGAATCTCAAAATCTTCCCTTTTTTTTAGTCTGGAAAATCCAGGGGGATGCATCATGTATATTTATACTTTTTTAATAATTGTTTTTATTTTGGCTACAAAACAGTGGACTAGGAAGTCTTCTTGTTTTCAAACAGTACATTTGTCCTTATACTCTTACATCCTCCCTGCTCTACAAGGTGTGAAGTTCTTTGAGTTCCTTCAAGATGAAAAGCAGTTAAAAATGAAAATAGAAGGAAGTTTTCCTTTACACTACCTTGTTGAGACTGCTATTGTTTCTTTCAGCTGATACTTGGAAATCCAAGTGTGTCATAATTTCCAAGACTTATGCGGAATGGACGTCACTCCTAAGAATTTATAAAAGGTGTTTTTATTCAGCTGGGTTGTAGGGCAAACATTATCTCTCTGTTATATATTACTCTAGCCTACTTACATTCAGGGTACTTGAAAAAGAGTTTAATTTTATACTGGATAATTTCCATATTGTTGATTTAGTGGGCTCAGTAGTGTGTACAACTCCCATTTCTTCTGAAACTTTGAGCTCTTATCTTGTGCTTTCAGTGTGTTTACTGAATTTTCTATGAATTTTATATATAGATGTAGATACTGCATGTCAAGATTAACAAGTTGGTTTTGTAAGACTGTTTCTTACAGATGAGAAATCTTCTTGTATATAATGCCGTAAAATAAACATCCCACATTTCTATATTCTTGCAATAACTTACTTTAAAACATAAAAAAAAAATCTGATGCTTTTTTTTTTACCTTTTAATACTTTTTAGATAATGATGCTTTTCTATTAACTTCAAAAGAAAACAGGGACATCATTAGAATGTGTTACGCCATCATTCCCAAACTAGTCAGTTTGGCATTGCAAATACAACTGCATTTGATTAAACAAGAACAACAAAAAAGTTGTTAAGAAGAGTTTACCCCAGGGGATGGTAGTTGGATTCAGTCAAACTCCCAATGTGCCATGCACACTGTCATAATACATTTGTAATTCTTACAGGGTAGAGATATTCATAAATCACACACCAGCATACCTATTAAAATACACTCAAAACAGTGAACATCTTCAAAGTTGAATCTTTTCCTCTGCTTACAAGTTAGTTAGAGATAGCTCTTTCTTTTCTTTGCAATTTTAAATGTATTTTTACAGAAAGTTTCAAACTCTGGTTCATAGGAGTCATAGGAATCATACGTTCATAGGTATCATAGGAATGATAGGAATGGTTGGACTTGATGACCCAATGAGTCTCTTCCAAGCTGGTGATTCTATGATTCTATGATTTTTCAGCTGGAGAATATTTGTTATTTATATTGCCATTAGCTATTTGCAATTTGACTTTAACATTAATTTAATACATTTTTTTTCTCTAAAAGAATTCTCATGGTCATAATATGAAACTGTTGAAGGGATTGTAAAACAAGTCTCATGAGGAGAAGCTGAGGGAACTGGGGTTGTTTACCCTGGAGAAGTGTCAGACTGACATAACGATGAAGAGAAGCTTACCACAGTTTTAAGTGTTTTCTAAGTGATTTTGAAACTGTTTTTTATGAGACTACTAAGAAAGAAACACAATTACTTAAAAGAGTAAAAGTCTTCTAGAACACTGAATTCCACTAAAACTTTAAAAAATAACAAGAAATATATAAAGTAGAAACATGATTATTTCCTTGTGCCTTCATGTGATGACACACTTAAAGTAAGGCACATGGGCACATGTTGTGCCCATCTACAAGAAGGGTCACAGGGAGGATCCAGGGAACTACAGGCCAGTCAGTCTGACCTCAGTGCCACGGAAAGTCATGGAACAGGTGATCTTGAGTGCTATTATGAAGCACATACAAGAGAAGCAGGTGATCAGGCCCAGTCAACACGGGTTCACAAAAGGCAGGTCTTGCCAAACTAACCTGATTGCCTTCTATGACAAAGTGACTCGGCTGCTGGATGAGAGAAAGACTGTGGATGTGGTCTTCCTGGACTTCAGCAAAACCTTTGACACAGTTTCTCACAGCATTCTGCTATGGAAACTGTCAGCCTCTGGCCTGGACAGGCGCACACTCTCCTGGGTGGAAAACTGGCTGGATGGCTGAGCCCAGAGAGTGGTGGTAAATGGTGTTAAATCCAGCTGGAGGCCAGTGACAAGTGGGGTTCCCCAGGGCTCAGTGCTGGGTCCAGTCCTGTTCAATGTCTTCATCAATGATCTGGATGAAGGTATCGAGTGCACCCTTAGCAAGTTTGCAGATGACACTAAGCTGTGTGGAAGTGTCGACCTGCTGGAGGGTAGGGAGGCTCTGCAAAGGGAGCTGAACAGGCTGGACTGCTGGGCTGAGACCAATGGCATGAGGTTTAACAAGGCCAAATGCCAGGTCCTGCACTTGGGGCACAACAACCCTATACAGAGCTACAGACTAGGAGAGGTCTGTCTAGAGAGCTGCCAGGACGAGAAGGACATGGGGTTGTTGGTTGACAGCTGACTGAACATGAGCCAGCAGTGTGCCCAGGTGGCCAAGAAGGCAAATGGCATCCTGGTTTGTATCAGAAACGGTGTGACCAGCAGGTCCAGGGAGGTCATTCTCCCATTGTACTCGGCACTGGTGAGGCCGCTCCTTGAATCCTGTGTTCAGTTCTGGGCCCCTCAGCACAAGAAGGACGTTGAGGCTCTGGAGTGAGCCCAGAGAAGTGCAAGAAAGCTGGTGAAGGGTCTGGAGAACAGGCCTTATGAGGAATGGCTGAGAGAGCTGGGGTTATTTGTCCTGGAGAAGAGGAGGCTGAGAGGAGACCTCATTGGTCTCTATAACTACCTGAAAGGAGGTTGTAGAGAGGAGGGAGCTGGCCTCTTCTCCCAAGTGACAGGGGATAGGACAAGAGTGAATAGCCTCAAACTCCACCAGGGGAGATTTAGGCTAGACATTAGGAAAAGATTTTTCATGGAAAGGGTGATTGACCATTGGGAACAGGCAGCCCAGGAAGGTGGTTGATTCACCTTCCCTGGAGGTGTTTAAGGCATGGGTGGACAAGGACAAGGTCCTGAGGGGCATGGTTTAGTGTTTGATAGGAACGGTTGGACTTGATGATCTGGTGGGTATCTTCCAAACTGGTGATTCTATGATTCTATAATTTTTGACAGGCTCAAACTGCATGAAGAAGTAGTTACTAAACCCCTTTATGTGTTGGGATTTTAATAATAGACACAAGTAAACAAAATCTCATACTAGGTCAGTTTGTTGACAAACTATAGACCAATGTAAAAGCAGGTTGTGTATTAATAGGATTTCTGTAATATATATTCACTCTTCAATATTATGAGGAAAACAAAACCACCTTATTGAGTTTTCCATTAAATATGGAATGCTACTTCTACCTTTAAGTAAAATCCCTAGGAAAAGTTAAGATTACCTTAAAAAAAAACCTGAATGCAACATGTGGATGTTTTTCATATCTCTTCTGCTGCACATAGACACAAAAATGTCATAAGCTGTGACATCTTATTTGTCTTAACATTTTCATCTCAGTTCTCTCCAACATCTTGCCAATGTAGTGAAGTAGGAATGTAGAAAACAATCACTTCTGCCATCAGTTCCTATTAAAGATGTGAGACAAATAACCATGGATAAGTTGAATATTGCAGAATGTAGACCATTGATCAGACCTGTGACAGAAGCAACATTGAGAACTAACAACAATTACATGGTCTGTCTGGGGCATTAGGCACTCGCAGAAAACCTGATCTACCCTTTCCAACTAAGAACAGAGTTAAAATTGAGGATAACATCCTGTAATAAATAGCTTTACAGCAAAAGTTACTAAGTTCAAAAGCATTTCAGTCAAGACCTATTATATTAAGCTCTACTCACTCTTGAAGTTTATTGAGACCCTTCCTAATCTACATCCAGTATTTTACCACAAAGAAGTCTGAGAAAAAAATAAATCAGGTCAGAAGTCCACACATTTAATAGCTAAAGCAATACACTCCCTGTGGTGCCATCAAAACCACAACCTTTGTGCAACCACAGGTCAGGCTGACAGTTGGTAGGAAAAGAATCACATAGCTGGAGATTCATGGCAGTAGAGTCTTCAGGGATGGAAAACAGAAAACTAATTCATTTCTTCCTTCATCCCCCTATTTAGTGTTCAGCCTTCAAACAAAAATATCCTCGGGCTTTGCTTGCTTTTTGGGGATTTACCATGATCTCTCACAGACCACAGGAGGACTGTTAGTCTATCATTCTGGAGGATCAGAAAATACCAGGCTTGGTTATGTTCCTAAGTTCATCCTTCCAGAGTACAAACTCTGTGTGTACAAAGGAATACCTTTGTATTCTACTTTTAAAATGTTTGTGAATATAAGAGAGGACCAAATAATTTTTAATTATTCTTATGAGAAGTTTTTAGATGGAATTTTGTAAGATGTTGGAGTTTTTTTGAAACACTTTGCTAGTTTAAGAGTATACAGTATCTGATTTTATCTCTTTTATTTCTTATCACATTAGACTTAGCATTAAAAATAGATATTTAAAAAAAGAAACAAACCAAAAAAAAACCTGAACCAAATCTGATTCTAAGCAAAAAAAAAAAACAAAACCAATTAAGAAATTTTTCAAGGTAATGTTTGACTTAAAAAAAAAAAAGTCATGATTTTGGGTAAGAAAATCAATTCCTGGAATTAGGATTTACCTACAAGAATAGATGTATGTTTACTGAATCTACATAAACTAAGCTGATAAAATAGTGTCAAGAAGACCTATTTTTAGTTATCTGATCCTTAAAAGTTACCAAGATAATTATGGAAGGACATATATTTTCACAGAATTATTTCTTTCTTGTCATCTAAATAGAATATACAGGTTATCTCATTCTTTCAAATCACTTGGGGTAAATAAAAATTTATCAGTTGTGCATGTTTTCCTGTTGCTCTGTCAGACAGACTTCTGCTCTTTGCTGGAGATAGCTGCAAGAGTAATTTTGAATGACATAGAGTGAATGAACTTGAAAAAGTAAATGTCATATAGTGATAGAAGATATTTATCTTTTTTTCCCCCACGAGATAGCACCATGCATTCATACTTATCTGTGAACAGTCTCTGTTTCAACAGCTATTGTGGACTTTGTCTGTGACTTTAGAATTTTACACAGATTAGTTAACCACCACCCCAGTATTTAGCAGAAAGTCCCCAACTTCTGAGCTGCATTGTTAGATAATCTTAAGTAGTTTTCCAAGTCTTCATTTCTCTACATAGTGCCTAAAGTCATGTTACTCTCCTCTGTCAAATCTTCTTTGTTTGGGCAACTTTCATTGCTCAGAGAGGCTTATGTAACTAGGAAATACATAAACTAGATGTAAACTTACTTAGGATCCCTTAGATAAAAAGGAAACTTTTAAGAAGTAAAACAAATGATTCCAGAAGTTTTCATTTGACTAGTCGGTTTTGAGTAAGTTTCTTTCCAGAGGTGACTTCTGTTTCTTCAGACAGGACAGCTACAATAACTTTTTAAAGAGGAAAAGGGAGAGAATTAGTTGTTTTTTGCTTGACTATCACTCTCAGAATTGCTGTATGTAAAATAAAATAATCTGACACTTAACATGAACAACTTCCCTCATGAGGAAGGTGTCCTGTTAAGATTCAGTGGTTTGCTACTGCGCAGTGGAAAGGTAAACAATGTTACAAAACAATCCCAGCAACCAAAACAACCACAACAATATAAGCTGTATTAATAATGAAGTTTTAGCAGCAAATTCTCACTCTCCTAATCAGTTTGTCTTTTAACATTTCTTGTTGACAGAAACAACAACAAAAAAAGGAAGGAATGAGGCAACAGTTTTACGTGTTGTGACCATCAGTGTTTTCTTAAACACTATACTATACTATACTAATTCATATCTGAATAAATTATTTGTGGTTAAAATGTTGTTTGGATCATCCAAGTAATTGATGTCTCCCATTAAAACCAACTTTAAGATACTTAGAAATATCCCCCACACTTTCTTCATGTAAAATTAAGAAGTCTCCACACACGTGCTTTGGGAAGTACAGCACATCCCTGCCCTCAATTGCAGATCTGATTGCTCTTGTCAGGGGCACACCACACATCAACACGAGATCTTACCTCTCCTTTCTGTCCTCACCCTCCTCTCCATCTAAGAAAGAGTGTTTAATTCTTCAGGTGGTATCAGATTGTTGTATCACAGTTCCTTAGGTGCCTTAGCCTTCTGTGTTGCTAAGGGCCTTCACTTTTCCCACTGGACAACCTGTCAGCTCTGTACCTTTTCAGCCAAGATGCTGTGATGGCATTTTCCATAGTTGTCGTGACAATGGTTTCCCGATATTTTTCTCATGGTGTTTTTTTTTTTTGTGGTGTAATGATCTTGCTTCCACAAACTCAAAACTCAATAACATTGATACAGCAGCTTCTCATACAAGACAGTTGCCATCAAGGTAAGAATGTCCCTTTTACCCCATTCTCTGTGCCACCCTAAGCTACTCCTTTGATATGTTACTGGGAACAATAGGATACATTCAAGGAGGTTAACAGTCAAGCAGTGCGTAGTACCTGCCCCTGATCAAGTCAGGCATCTCCATAAGAAGAAACAATAGGCTGAGAGGCCAAGTAGGTCATGATGGAAATTGCAAAATTACTATTGGAAAAGTATTACAGGAAGAATCATTTGTTGCATCAGAGAAGACACAGAGAAGACACATGAGGAAGGATATTTGTCTCTTTTCATGAGAGGCCACTATGAAGACTTCTCCTCTTTGTCTCTTTCCTCTTTCTTTCTCTTTTCCTCTTTATGCTGTCTTTCATTTTTACACACCAGGTTTTAAGACCTCCCTGGATAAAACTCTAAGCAATCTCGCCTGATCTCATAGCTGAGCCTGCATCGAGTAAGGGCTCAGAATGGATGGCCAAGCTTCAGCTAACCTGTGATTGTAGGACATGTGGTATGTATCTGTAATCTCTACCATGAGAAGTTTTGCTGTCTATGGCAGCTGACAATTGTAATTTTTATTTCCCGCATAAAACAGCTGTAGAAGGAATGTGTCTGTCCTTCTCATAGCCAGACTGCTTTTGCTTAGTGCAGGATCACAGAAGACAAGGTAGTGAGCACTTTTTATAATCAATATATCCATACTTAACTTCTTATTTTGGCTTTGACCCCTCATATGTTAAAGCAGTTCTATTTACCTACTTATTCCAATTCACACAGTGACAACCTTCTCAGTGTTATCACAGATGCCATTCCAAGCAACAGGATCATATCTAACGCTTGTGTGTTGGTTTTGACCAGCAATTTAAAACCAGAGATTCCACTACGTAATGTATCTGGCTAATGTATCTCAGAGAGCCACAATATTGTTAAGTAAGCAATCTTCTTTTACTTAGTCATATAAAATTCCACCTTTGGTGACTTGGAGGTGGAATTGATGACTTGGATCACAAGATGCTATGAACATATCTGCAGAAGAGTTGCAAATCAAGTTAAAGATCTTGCAGTTTGACAGCTGTAGGAGAAGCAAATAACATGATTTGTCTGTAAATAAATCACAGAATCATAGAATCACCAGGTTGGAAGGGACCCACCGGATCATCAAGTCCAACCATTCCTATGAAATATTAAACCATGTCTCTTAGTGCCTCATCCACCCATCCCTTAAACATCTCCAGGGAAAGTGACTCAACCACCTTCCTGGGCAGCCTGTTCCAATGCCCAATGACATTTTCTGTGAATTTTTTTTTCCTAATGTGCGGCCTAAACCTCCCCTCATGGACATTGAGGACATTCCCTCTTGTCCTGTCCCCTGTCACTTGGGACAGGGGACCCTCTTCTCTGTAACCTCTTTTCAGATAGTTACAGAGAGCAATGAGGTCCACCCTCAGCCTCCTCTTCTCCAGGCTAAACAACATCAGCTCCCTCAGCCGTTCCTCATAAGGCCTGCTCTCCAGCCCCTTCACCAGCTTTGTCACTCTTCTCTGGACTCCAGAGCCTCAACATCCTTCTCGTGTTGAGGGGCCCAGAACTGAACCTAGGATTCAAGGAGAGGTCTCACCAGTGCCAAGTACAGAGGGAGAATAACCATCCTGGACCTGCTGGTGACACCGTTTCTGATACAAGCCAGGATGCCATTGGCCTTCTTGGCCACCTAGGCACACTGCTGGCTGATGTTCAGTTGGCTGTCAACCAACATCCCCAGGTCCTTCTCTAGGCAGCTTTCAAGAAAGGCTTCTCCCAGTCTGTAGCACTGCATAGGGTTCACACCTAAATAATCATAGTCCTGAGGGCTATTTACAGAAGACTATTTAAGTGCAGAGAAGTTATCCAAGAGTCATCTACTGAAAAGGCAAACAGTATCTTGGATTATTTCTTAGAATGTTATGCACCTTGACTATATACTGGAATGAGTATTTCTGTTAGGTTCATATGTACGGTGTCATGTCTCTTGAAAGAGAATAGGACCCTTTGTTTTGCTCAAGATCATTTAAAGGTTATATCAGAAACAGAATCAAGTTCAGTCACGTAATCTTACTTATACTGTGGACCTACAGGACAAAGTATAAAATATTCAGTTATTGAAAAAAATACAGTTCTTTTCAAGGTATGTTTTCTTTGTCTTTGTAACTAAAAAATTACACTGATATAATGTATTACACATATTAGAGGTATATTTGTTTCTGTCGTGACACTACAGCAGGCACAAGGTAAAGTTCCTAATCTCCAGAGTTGTTACATCAATGATAACTACCTGTAACATCTGACTGCTGGAGAAACAGCAATATTCTTATATCACGTTTTCATAGTTGGTGTTATATCATAAGCAAAATTCAATTAATGCAATGACTATACGTGGAAAATATGAGAGAGAAAAGGTTTTTGCAGTAACACAAGAAAATTTTCAAATCAAGATTTTTTACTTATAATATGTTCACTTGAATATATCCTTCTGGAAACTCTTCTGAGGGACACGGAAAAGAAGGAGGTGACTGGTGACAATCAACATGGTTTCACCTTCACTAAGGGCAAATCGTGCCTGACAAATTCAGTGGCCTTCTACAACAAGGCTACAGCACTGGTGGTTGATGGAAGAGTAATTGATATCACCTACCTGGACTTGTGCAAAGTACTGTCCCACATGACATTCTGGTCTCTAAATGGAGAGATGTGGATTTGATGGATGGACCACTTAGTGGATAAGGAATTGGCTGGATAGTGACATTTGAACAGTTGTGGTCAATGGATCAATATCCAAGTGGAGAATGGTAGCAAGCAGCTTTCCTAAGGGATTGGTATGGGGACTGGTGTTGTTTAATGTCTTTGTTGCAGATATGTACAGTGGGGTTGAGTGTATTCAGCAAGTTTGGCAATAAAACCAACATGTGTTGTGTAGTTGACACAATGGAGGGAAGGGCTACCTACCAGAGGGACCTTGATAGACTTGAGAGATGGGCCTGGACTAATCTCATGCAGTTCAACAAGGCTCAGTGCAAGGTCCTGCACCTGGATTAGGGCAAGTCCAACCACAAGTATACCCCTAGGTGGAGAAAGGATTGAGATTAGCCCTGAAGAGAAGGACTTTAGGGTGCTGGGGGATGAGAAGGTCAGCATGAACTGGCAATGTGCATTTGTAGCTAAGAAAGCTGACTGTATCCTAGGCTGCATCAAAAGAAGCGTAACCAGCAGTGTGAGGGAGATGACTGTGTCCCTCAATTCTGCTCTCATGTGAGACCTCGCATGGAGTATTGCATTCAATTCTAGAGTCCTCAGCCCAGGAAAGGTATGGAACTGTTTGAGCAAGTCCAGAGGAGGATCAAGAAGATGATCAGAGCTGGAGCACCACCCATATGAGGACAGACAGAGAGAGTTTGGCTTGTTTACCCTGGAGAATCATAGAATCACCAGGTTGGAAGAGACCCACTGGTTCATTCAGTCCAAGAGAGAGTTCTGGGAAGACCTTCTAGCAGTCTGCTAGTACTTAAAGGAGACCTACATGAAAGTTAGAAAGGGACTATCAGAGGGTGTAGTGATAGGATGAGGGGTTTTGGGTTTAAACTGGAAGAAGGGAGATGCAGATTAGATATGGGGAAGAACTTTTTTACTGCAGTGGTGGTGAGGTACTGGAACAGATTGCCCAGAGAAGTAGTGGATGTCCCATCCCTGGAGGTACTCAAGGCCAGGTTGGATGAGGCTTACAGCAACTTGATCTAGTGGAAGGTGTCCCTGGCAAGGTGACTGGAAATGGATGGTCTTTACAGTTGCTTCCAATCCAACTCTATGATTCTATGATTCTATGATTCTATGATTCTATGATTCTATGATATGTTGTTTTAGAAACTGACATGATTTCAGTGTTTCTCAACATGTTTACATAAACACACATGCACATTCCAACGATTCAAATTTATCAGTAAGGAGAATTCAAATCCCATTAAGATGGATAATTCAAAAACTAGATCGCTTAAAACTGTTAAATTCCACAGTAATTTTAAGATAAGTTGCAAAAACTGTCTTCCATTGGATTTGATGTTAAATGTTTCATGGTATTTAGGTTTTTTTCTCCCCTTTTTTCTGCACTTCAATTTTTTAACTTGTTCCATGGCCACTTAACAAGTGTAACATATATCTGCACTATATCTGAGAAAATACCTTAAGACTATCCCTGTGTATCTGATGCTACTGTTGTATTTGTCACGAGTTTATTCAGAATACCCTGTAGACAGAATTCTAATGCTATGAAAAACTACTACACTGCTGTAATCTGAAACTATAGGACCACTAATGGTAATGATAATTATCATGGATGTCTATAAGCCATCATTAATTACTTTGCTGCTCACCTGTGTAATTTAGTCTTAATATTACAGGGCAACCACTCTCCAAGTACAGGTAGCACAAGAGGAAGTGACAATTTTTATTATGTTTTATGATTAAGTTTTGCTTAGGTGACCCATTAGCCAACAGAAACCTGCTTCAATGCTGTTGTACAATTTGCAACCATAATATATTCTGATACAATATAGTATATAGTATATAGTATATGGTATATAATAGATCTATTCTAATTATATTCTAACTATAATAGAATATATTCTAATGTTGTGCAGTGTAGTGGAGGTCGGACTAACTGCAGCTTGACAAGGACATCATCACTATTCAGCCACAGGCTCTAAATTCATGCTGTTCAGCCACATGGATTGTATACAGTAGGTTTGTCAGAGGAAACCTTAGGGCTATTTCAAGCACTTCAGCCTGAGATAAGGCATGGCCTGAAATCCAACAGGCGTTTAACAGAATCTCATCCAAATTCAAGTAATCTCTTAGCAATGAAAGCCTCTCTGACATATCCTTGATTAATTCTGGAGGAGGCTGCTCCCACATCTACAAAATTTTTAATAACCAAAGATGAACAGATGTTCCAGAGGGCACAAGGCAGAAGGTGAGTCTGTAAGGCTGCATTTGGGTATACCTTCATCAAATAGATTGGGGTTTTTCTAAAAAAGGAGTCCTTTTTGTGCTCCATTTTTCTTTTTGATCTTTCCCACCTCCTTCCCCCTTTAGAACAGACTGCCCCATTCTAGAATATTATTTAAAAAATGGTGAAAATAAAATGATGTACCTGGTAATGGAGCAGAAAACTGAAGATGCTGCCTCTGGAATCTATTTCTACCCTCTATTATACCACCTGGTACAATGCCAAATCTTTAGTGCCCAAAACTAGAAACCTTAGCAAATCTAGGCACTCTTCATGAAAAAAGTTAGAATATAACAGACAGCTTGAATCAAAGGAAATATTCATCATTAAGAACATTTATATAGAAGTAGGTCTTAAGAGTAATATAAAAAGAATTCATATCCTCATTTTATCCCCTCCAGTACTCTAAGCAGTTCTGTGTTCTGCCAAACCAAAAGACATAAATCTTGCTTTGCATTCCCATAAAAACCCAAATAATCAACCCCACCTCCTACTCAGTGCCTTTTTTTATCATAATGGTTTCAAGATTGTTTTTTTCCAATATGGTCATATAATATATTTCAAGATGTTTACCTTCACTGCTCTGCCTATGCACCTAAAATAGTCATACTATGTGATTAATTTCTTATCAGTCTAAACTCTCTCATTTTGTACTAAACCAGAACCATGACTGTAAGATTTAGTTTCAGGAAAAAGGAAATAAAACATTAAAAAAACCCCAAACAAAACAACAAAAGACTCTAAAAGTTATACTATTGTCACTAAAGAAACTCCTGCTTTTTTTTTTTTTTCAAACTTCTTTTGGCTGTTTTGAGAAATAAAACCTTAATTCCCCTTACAGTCAACCATATTTAATTAGTTGATTTGTTGAATGGTAGGTAAACAACAAGGTGTATTTGTTCTATCATACTGACCCACTCATGTGAAAATGAGTATATTTTGTATCTTTATGCTACTCTTTATGATTAGACAATGGTAGTTAAACTACATTATTAACAAACAGATCATGGGAAGAAAGTTAACACAGATACCTCATTACTTTCAAGGTATTGTTTTAGTTTTTAAATTTTCCAACAAAACTAATAAATTCTAACAACACCTTTGAAATCTTAGCGCAGTCTAACTAGGTGTAGCATGTACTATAAGATAACTATAAAGAACAGTATTACACAGTGTGGACAAGCTTGACATGGTCCCTAATCTGTGGGATACCTAATAGACTTGAACTTTGTTCTTGTTATGGAGAAGTTACAGAAATTGCTGTGGCAATAGGTTTCTATATCACAATGTGGTAGTCTCAATTTCCTTCTCAACAGTATAGAATCATAGAATCATAGAATAACCAGGTTGGAAGAGACCCACCGGATCATCGAGTCCAAACATTTATATCAATGACTAAACAATGACCCTCAGCACCTCGTCCACCTGTCCCTTAAACACCTCCAGGGAAGGTGAATCAACCACCTCCCTGGGTAGCTTGTTCCAGTGCCCAATGACCCTTTGTGTGAAAATGCTTTTCCTAACGTCCAGCCTAAACCTCCCCGGTGGAGCTTTAGGCCATTTCCTCTTGTCCTGTCCCCTGTCACTTGGGAGAAGAGCCCAGCTCCCTCCTCTCCACAACCTTCTTTCAGGTAGTTGTAGAGAGCAATGAGCTCTCCCCTCAGCCTCCTCTTCTCCAGGCTAAACAACCCCAGCTCTCTCAGCTGTTCCTCATAAGGCCTGTTCTCCAGCCCCTTCACCAGCTTTGTATAACTGCAATATTTATATAACTGCAATATTATTACATTTCTAATCCTTCCCATGTTTTCATGTGTTATACTTATAACTGACATGCCTATATAAGTACATTCTGTATGAAGTTTTTTCAAGTGACTTCACATTATGTGCCACAGGGTGCAAAATCCCTGTTGTTACTTATTTATGGCAAATATGGAAGAAACTGGGGAGAGCTTTAAAAGTATTAAAAGAAACAGAGAAAAGAAAGAAACATCCGGACAGAAACTCACTTAAGAAGAGTTAGGAAAGATGGGTATTGTAAACTTACATTTTTTTAATACGTGCAAACCAGCCTTCTGTGGTTTGCAAACAAACATGCTGCAAAACAGTAGGACATAATGACTAATGTTTGCTAAACACAAAGAGGTTACCAGGACAATAACAATTGGTTATTTAAATGGATTTTTATAGGGTGAAGAAGGAAGAACTGTGATGTGAAGTGATCATTCAGCGACACTGAACAGTTTGGTGTCAACTCTGTTGGTGCTTAAGGAAAGGAGCAGAGGATAAACAATTGCATGAAAAATTACATTCTTTCATTCTGTATCTAGAATTTCAAAGTTTAAGGGCTTTCCAAACACGATTGACTGCTAACGGAATTCAGAATTGTTATCACAATCTTGGTTTGTGTACACTTGACTGTTGTCATCCAAGTTCTCAATACTCATTCTTCACTCTAATTCTCTATAATGTCAAAGAAAGTAAGTAGTTTGTTGTTTTCACCTTTCAAATTCTTATGAACTACTTTCTTTGAGTTCACTAATAAACAGGGGCTGGCTATACCCAAACATATCCTCTCTGCTTTCCTCACGCTTTGATCTCTGAAGTATTTTCAAACAGCCTAAATTATTTATGGCTTATCTAGTGCTTCCTTGGGCTTTCATGGTTTTGTGCTCCAGTGATTTTCCTGTTGCCTCAGTCTTACTTCAGTAGTTCTTGCCATATTCTTCCAGCAGGACCTCAAAATTTCATTTACTTTCCTCTCTCCATCCCATCCAAGCTGAGCTTTTTGCACTGCTATGCCTTAGATGCCTTAGGTCAAATTCTCATGTAACTCTCACTCTTGATATATACAGTTTTTTTCCCTGCTAACTATGTAGTTGTTTCTGGCTTCTCTTAGATATTTTAAGAGTGAGTTTTAATAAAACTTTGTATTTGCTACATCATCAGTTCTCTGTTCCAGTTATTTTAAGTGTGAAACAGACATTTTTTGCAAATGATGCTTAAGTATAAGTTACTCCTGGATGTTGATAATTTTATATTTACTCATATTGATAATATTTTGGAATCTTATCTAGACTTTTCAGCACAATTTACTTCATTAAGGCAGATTGTTGAACACTTACGCTACTTGCTATGAATCCCTGTGTGTACACACTTCATGAACCTTCAGTCGCTCCAAAGAATCCTGGAAATACTGAGCTGCACTTATTGGTTATATTTGTTCCTATATTCACTTCCTGAATTCACTACCTGTTCTACTGATATTTTATGATTTGAGCATACGTTTATATAGCGTTCATATATAATATATATAATACCTTTGCAAGTAGAACAAGGTTTCTCTTTTTCATATTCAACCACAGAATGATTTCTCTTTTCCAGTCACCCTATATTACTGCCCTCTCTTGAGGTTCTGCCTCCTTTCCTTCTCAGAAACAAACAAGATATGTGTCAGCTAGGATTTAAAAGAAGGATCTGAACAGATAACTAAAATCAAGTATAATATGGAATATTTTCAGTGCAATAAACAACAGATGCCCTAGTTTTCTTTGTAGTCAGCTTGTATGTCATGTCTAATTTTGAACTGAAAATGAAAGTAAGAAAACTTAAGAACCCCCCAACAACATAATTTAAAAACCAAGAATATAAATTCTCATCATGCAATATGTGTAATAATATAAATTTGAAACCTTATTGAGGAGGATATTTTTCCTTTCATAGCGATTCTAAATTTCCAGACATTGAAATAAATTGGATTATTTCCATTGGTTCATCAGTAACAGACTCCGTGTCACTTTAAGGAAATGCCTGAGATAAAAGAGTTGTGCAGTATGTCAGATGAATTATCTTTACAGGAGATAAACAGCAGCACACACTTTAGTAATAGCTATTATAAGAAAATGATGCCAAGGTGATAATGTAATTAGTCGTGTTGGAAATAGGAAACTTCACATGCTACATATTGATGTTTCTTCGCAGGAAATCCTTGATGCTCACTGTTTCTGACAAAGTAACATGCCTGTATAGTTCATCTGACAGAAACAGCAACTCTTCACAAGCAGCTCTAGAAAACAACCAAACTGTGAAAAAGGGATAGCCAAATATTTTTAATTGTGATCACAAAGTAAGTCCATTCTGCTAAGGTGCTTTAGGACCCAGTTTGAAGGCAGCCCATAATCAGTTGAGACAAATATAAAGCATGGATTTAGAGAAATAGATAATATGCTGAAAGGATTCAGACTTGTGTCCAAAGACTACCAGACTTCAAATTTCTTAGTAGAAAACACAGAAGCTATTTAATGGTACTGCTGCTCTGCAGAATAAATGTACAAAATGCAAATTACATTGTTTTCTATGATTTTTAAAATGAGATTAGTAATGTCTTTCTCAAAGTACAATTTATACACTGCATTGTGTTAATCTCTACTTTGGGAAAATATCAAATGTTGTACTAACCACCTTCCATTATAATGAAACTGTACAGATACATCAGTCTTCAGAGTGCTGGAAGACTTAGATGTGATGTAGAATCATGTTTCCCTAGCAGATATAAAAGCCTTGCCTCAGTGCTGCAAAGACCATTTTTTGACTTGCTGTTTATTCATAAAGAAAACGGGCAACTATTTTCCAACCAAATTCCCACTGACTGTGAAAACCAAGACTTCAGAGGATACTGATGATCATAAATTGTATGTAACTAAAATTAATGGGAGGATTACATACATTACCTTATAGTGCACATAAAATTGTTGAAGACAAATCAATTGAGCCCATAAGATGAGTCACTTTGTGATGGAATTTTTTAAATTCTGCAGAGCTGCAGAAATGTAAATAGGCAGTTGAACACTTCATATGAAGGCATTGATCCAAAATAGGTAGGTGAAGAGAAGAAACTGTCTGTGGAGAAAGAAGTTCTTAGTAGTTTGTTGTTTTCTGTATTCATGGATTTCGGGGCGGGGAGGAGGAGATTGTTCATTGCTGAGTATAAACTTGTCTATTGTCTTTTCCTCTTCTAATGCACAACAGTGTACTAAACAAGTGGAATCTTCTTTTTATAGACCTAGTAATCTCAGGCAGGTGCAAGCATGAACAGACTTAATACATATGTATTCTAAACAAGATCAGCTCAGTTTTCTGACTTGCTTACCCATCAGGACATGCCTATTAATGTGCTGAGTAGTTAGAGAAGAAACGGTATGTAATATAAATTCTATTGTGAGCGAAGAATCCAAGTTTTTTGAAATGATATTAAATGATGAAGCACATATTATGGAGATAATTATTAGCAGTGTTTTCTTGAAAAGAGAAACCCAAAGGATATATTGCTTTTCCTTTCATATTTTCAGATTGAAATATATATGCCACTATGATTTTTAGTCAACATCTTCTGACCAGAGTAATTTCTAAAACCAGTATAAAAAAAATCCTGTTAATTCATATTCTTTCTCTGGGAGTCAAGCAGTAAGGAACCTATGTTTTATTTTAAACAGTGACCTAGTGTATTTTTGAATTATTTTAAAATTTCAGCTTGCTGTTAACCATACATTCAATATTTGTATGAACTCTGCATGGCGTGGGTTAATGGCTCAAAGCAGGTGATGTGTTGTTCCCCCCCCTGCCCCCTCCCCCCACCAATGTCAAGAGCTGACGTGCAGGACGGCATATCTGCACCTGCCTAGTAGGTGTCATGCTGGCCCTGTAACCTTTCCTTCCCACCTAGGGACTTGTGACTTGTGTCTTGTGTGTTGTATCTTGTCATATTTTGTTGTGTGTGGACACTCATCATCTTCTGGACCCGCTGGACAAAGAAGCACATGTTGCTACATACAGAGTCCCTAAGGTGGTGACTCTCATCTTTTCTATTTCTCTTGTAACTATTCCTCTCCTTTCTCCTTTTCTTCTTTTTCTTCTTTTTCTTCTTTTTCTCCCCTTTCTCCCTTTTCTCTCTTTTTCTCCTTTTTCTCTTTGCAATATGTATGGCAGAAGTGGGTTGTAGCTGGTGGTTTCATTTTCATTTTGCAGTTTGGTTAATCATTATTAAAGTGTTGCCAATCCTTACCCAGTGATGGACTGTTCCTATAACTTCATCTGCTGTGGGTTTGCTGTCTGTGCTCTGTTGCGTTGGGTTTGTTTGATAGTTTGAATCCAGTGTTTTAAGGGCATGCATCTTGTTTAGTGAAAAGTATCATTTACACCCTTCTCCTGAGTGATTTTGGATGGATCTGGCACCGTGACACAATAAAGAATTCAGGTTTTTTTTTTTAAACTGGACCTTGGCAATGTTGAACATTATTATGCTCAGAACACCTTTAAAAGCTGTGAAAAATTATCCTGTGATGAGAGAATAAAGAGGCCCTTGAATAGCATTGGAGTGGATGCAATCTTATCAGTTCATGGCATATCTAGACAAACACTAAGGTTGCAAAATCAAAGCTTTTCTCAGTTTCTGAATGCTCTATTTTATTTGATAGATTTTTTTTCTTGCTTTCTCATTGTCTAGTAACTGGGATGAGCTACCTAAAGGGGAAAGATGTCAGGCTGTCTGTACCTAAGAGCAGAAAATACACACAAACTAAAGAATGTTAACACCTCTAAAAAAATCCCAACATGTTTGGGTCAGAGATACAGAATAAGTTGGTTACATACGCATTTAGAAGGGTGTTAGACATCCATATTACCAGTTAGCCTTTGCTATGGAAACAGATAAAGTGACAGCATAACCATGAAGTTTGACTTATGAAAATTTCCTTTGCTGATGTCCTTTTCTCTTTTCACAATCTGTTTTCTCATGCCTTTTATACTGACATCTAGAGATGTCTAAACCTTGTTCACCTCATAAAGAAGCCTTTATTAAAAGAAATTTATATAGTTTTTATCATCAACATGAACATAATCTACTATGTCTGAACATTCTATCTTTGATTTTATTATAGAGTTATTCCACTTTTCACCATGTCTGCATTGTCCCAAGGTACCACAGTGAGTGTCAGGTAAAGCACCTAAGCAGAGGGTATCTGCCAATGCCCTTCCTTCCCAGTCATGACTGCAATAAACAGAAGTATCAAGCGAGGGTGGGAAACATTACTTCCTGTGCCCAAGAGGATGCTCTTCACAGCACATCAGCGCACTGTCTTAGGAACCATATGCCTCACTGCTCTGTGATAAATGCTAGTCTCAAACCCTGACAGATGCTTCCTAAGACATCTTGAGAACAGAAATTGTATCCTTTCACTGGAAAACCTGAAAATTATGCAGATTTCTCTTTCCTTCCCAGCCAACAAAATCAGAAGAAGTTTCTGCGTAATCTCTTCTAGCATGGTTCTGTTAAAACCCCTGAATTAGACTTCATAAAGAGGAATCTACTAGCCTAGGTATACAGTCATGATGATCTAGTTGTGTCTGATACAGGATTGAGGTAACATAATCATATGCTTTCTAGACTATTGCAGAGCAATTCTTAATCAGATTAAGAATATTTATAAAGTCTTGTATCACAGCTCTAATAGCAATTCCAGAGTCCCTGCAACTGCAGTTTCTTTGTTGTTCTCAGGCACACTGAAACAGTTACGAAATGAGAGGTAACATAAAGCACCCACAGCACACTCTGACAGCAGGAAGACAGGTATTTGAAATCAACCCTTTTGACAATGGAGTGGCAGAGACAGATACAAGAGTTTCTTCTCTCTCTCTCTCTCTCTCTCTCTCTGTTTCTGTTCTTATCTTCCCTTCAAAATCTTATCTCAAAACTTTTGGGTGGCTTTGACTGTATTTGAGCTACTGCTATTTTTGTAAAAATCTTTAGTCAAATAATTTTATAAGTTTTTACTGATATTTTTGTAGAAATCTTTTGCCAAGCACTTTTGTATTTTTTTATAACTCTGATTGTGTTCAGAGTAAAGGTTGGAATTTTTATATAACCCCTGAGAAGATTGTGTTCACACTCTTTGCTGCTGTACAAAAATTTAAAAGACTTTTCTCCACCCCATCCCTGCAGAGCAGATTAGTTTGGGACAGATCTTCTATTGTGTTTCCTAAAAATATAGTTAATTAATAACATATTTCTTTGTACAACAACAACAACAACAACAACAAAATCCTAGGAATTTGTAAAACAAAATGACAACAAACAGGTTAAAAAAACCCCAGGGTTTGGCTGCTAGTCATATTTTCATTCTATTTGGAAACAAGATAGATGATTTAAAGTTAGTATAATGCTTACTATACTGCAAGGCCTTCTTTCTCTGTATTTCAGCAGAATCTAAACCACTTTATTACTATCTTGTAAAATTTTCTTTCGTCATGACAGCACAGTTTACTTCTCTTTGCTTTTTTCCATATACCCTGTCTTTAATCGGACTGAAAAATTCCCGAATCTCTGAGGGAGAAGTATCTCATCTGTATTACCTTTTCCATCCCTTACTGGTTTAACTGGCAAGATGCAATTAGAGAAAACAAAATTGTTTCAGAACCTACTGATGATTTCTCCATATGACTTTCTTTCACTCTTTGAGTGCCTTTTGTATTAAATCATCAAAGTTAGCATAAGGCTTTGTAAGTGCAACTTTACCATCACAATTACAAATAGATACAACACTTAAGAGTATGAAAATTATTTCAAATGCTTTAATTGTAAGGATGCCTCAAGGAGTTAGACATCCCGTTTACACAGTAAAAATCCACAAAAAACAAAAAAAACAAAAAAAACCCAAAAGCACTTGACTCCTCTAAGCATACCTTGAAAATTGTAAGACTTCCACAGCATTTAGGTATTGTATGACAGACCTAATTCTTTTTAGAGGAAAACTCATCATTTCATTATTTCAAAAAAATTCCAACGCCCAGATAAGAAGATCTTTTAAGAAGCCATTTATATGGGCATGTCAAAAGCCTCAACACAAATTTCTGTGTTGTAGTTTTTTGACTGAGTAATTTGGCTAATTTAGTTCTGCATACCTAAGATGTCATTAGTAAGGCCAGTCTATACTTAATGGAAATTCACTGTGCACATTGAAAAAATGAAGTTGCACTAGCAAGTTCTTTTGAATTAAAATAGCAATATGTGAAGCAAGAAGATGGAGCTTGATAAACACAGAAGAGAAAGGTATACTTGTAAAGTCAAAAAGACTGAGTGTGAGGTGATGTTAAACTATATAATAAATCCTGAGTGATGTGAATGTCTCAAACTGCTTGAAAGAATGATGTTTAAGTTATGCTAGAACAGATTTACTGGACTTGTATGCAGATTGAATATTATAAGAAAACAGAAAAAAAACCCCTGACAAATAAACCCCAAACAGGAAAGCTCCATATTTAAATTTCTTGGGAAACTGTTAAGACAAAGCATACTAGATTGAGCAGTATCAAATCATTTAGCATCAACTAAAACAATTTCTAGAAACAATGGTATTTGTTTCTGTGAGTCCAAATAATTTCTTTAAATTTGAATTTCTGTGTAAAATAAGAACTCATTCTTTACTATATTCCTAAAGACTTTTTTAATAGTATGAATAAATTAAAGTAGTGAAGCCTAGTGAGGGTGAAAAAACGGCAGAATCTTCTTTGATGCTTGAAAGCAATAGTAGATATAACACAGTGAACTACCTTCCAAGTACTGCACTTGGTAAGAATTAATAACTGTTGGTTTTGACAGAAATTGTACATACAAAATAAAAATCCTCTTTCTGTTAGCTGTGCCCTTTAGGGCTGTATTTAATTGCCTTTAGGACAGAAAGCACTGTTCTCTCTCTCGTCTTATGCACCAGCTGTGCTGCTGCTTCCAGCAACAAAACATTTCAACATTCAAATGAGAAATCTTTCGGTAAAGGAATGCTGCTAAATGCTCTTGGTAATATTGTGAACTGGTTTGTCACTGAGTGCTCCATACGACATTGGGATTCTGACACTGAAGAATAATTTATTATGAAATAAATTGCTTTTACTCCTACCCAGGGTATCAGAAAGATCTGTAATAGTTGCCCTTGAGCAAAAGGGCAAAAAAGGAAAAGGTATTTGATCTTAATAGCGCTAATTCTCATTAATGAGTGGAATGTCCTTTGTGAGTTATATCAGGAATAATGAAATTAAACAAAAATGTATTGATAAAAAGCAATTAGAATAAATCCCAAAGAAGACCAGCTCATGAGAATATAGATGTTGGCTTAAGCTTGAGTTGTTAGAGCAATCATATACAAATTTTAAATCATTACTTTTTTCTCTAAGGTTCTATATCTTCAGATGACCATGGGATAGTTAATGTTCTGATTTTTTTAATACTTATTTTAAACTTCTGTAACTGTAGCAACGTTTCAAATGTTTTGAGAAATTACTGTGGGGATTTTTTAAATAACTGATACTGGCAGCATTAATGAATTTTCAGAAATCTGTTTGGAATTAGTTCTGAAGGAATTAAATAGTGGACAAATAAAAATAATTTTTAGCCACACTCCAGGCTTCTGAGGTTTGTATCCACAGTTGCAGGTACACCCACATTTGAAAATGCTTACTGAAATACTTTATTTTTACAGTTCATATTTCCACAAGATTTTCTTGAACGTTTTAGGAACCTGGTAATTTAGTATTTCCTAATAATCATGCATAAATATTAAACTACATAAAACACCACCCAAATATTATTAATGTCACCTGATAATGTGTAAGAGATGACCAACACTACAATGATCAGGAATAGCTAGGACTTCAATGTAAATAGATATTCCAAACTAATTTTTATGCATCTGAAGTATCACTCATTTTTTATTCTCTGGAATCAAATGGGGCCACTATTGTGGCTTGGTCCTGGCAGCCTGCTGAGGCCCACAAAGCTTCATACTCACTCCCCTCCAGTGGGATGGGGAAGAGAACTGGAAGGGTAAAAGTGAGAAAAATCATGGGTTGAGATAAGGATAGTTTAACAGTTAAAGTTGAAGCTTTGTGCCTGAGCAAAACAAAAGAAGAAATGAATTCACTACTTTTTGTCAGCAGACATGTGTTTAGCCGTTTGCAGGAAATGAGGGTCCTGCCATGCCTAATGGTACACAAATGCTCTAACTTCAGATGTCCTCCGTCTTGATCTCACCTGGTATGGGAGATTTCTCACCTTTGGTCAGTTGGGGTCACCTGTCCCGCCTATGCATTCTCCTAGAATTCACCCCCAGCCTACCTGCCTGGCAGAGTGGAGTGAGAAACAGAGAACATCATGATGCTGTGAATATGGTAAAGCAAAATATAAGAAATAGCAAATAGAAAAATTATGACAAATTTGCAAAGTCATGTGATGGTAGATTTGAGCCAGTTAAGTCTCATTATCATAGGCTAAATCATATTGCTAAATTAGCAAGTAAATGTAACTGAGATATTCTGACCTTGTTATTCTTAGACTTATATCAGTCTTAAAAAAATCAGTGTGTCTTAAACTGTAATACATTCAACTCTCCATCTGTAAACTCTGTACAGTCTGGAATGTCAGCCCTGCTGCATGATTTTCTATGTATTTCAAAGCAGACCAATACCTGAGAAGTATACTCCTTTGAAAGAGTAAAACAATACTGCTGGTCCAGGTGACCACCTACACTGTGGAATGGCTAATCCAAATTTATTCTCATTTATAGTCCATTCTATGAGATAAAGATAAAATAGCTGCAGCGAAAGACTTGATCTCTGCCCAGCTGTGGTCAAACTCATGAAGAAATTAAATTACAGGAGGATGAACTGACTTTCAATATTGTGATGTATAGCTTCCTATTGCAATCAGCCTCTGAGCTTCTGAGAACAAATAACTAATGGCAGACAATCTTGCTATAAATATGGAAGAAAGTGAACTGAAGGAAAATTCACATTTGTGGAGATTTGTACTGATGTCACTCCTCCTTTAGTGCAGAAGATAACTGATAACAGAGTGTCCATGGGCAGAAGAGGCAGTTAGAAGTTGGTAATACCAACTCTTATCTCTATGCTCTCAATTCATGTTGACAAACAAGACAGAACACCTGCAAGCACCAATGAGACTCAAGGAAGTTCTAACTGAAGCCTTAAGTCGAACTCTCATCTTCTTCAGAAATATGCCCACTCTTCAACAGTGTTCTTCCTGTATATCATTATTCTAACTTACATTTTGATGAGTGCTTAGAATAGGCTAATAAATACAATCAAATACCAGGAGTGAAATTGCACACATAGACTTCTACTTTCTTTTGAAGTTTTACATCAGCAAGTCCCCATATAATGTAAAATACTTGAACATTTATGTTGTAAAACTTGTAACAGAAGTAAGGTTTGTATGGATGCAGATGAATGAAATGCATGTGTATAAGCATCAGAAAAACAGAAAATGTTTTTAAAAGGTGGCCCTCACCAGAAAGGAAAGGACACCTTTCCACGGGGACTATTCTCATGAGTAGTACTGAGGAAAAAGTTTCCTATGCCAAGAGGAAAAGGCCTGCACTCTGAAAAGTTTACAACACAGATGATTTCCTAGCTGAAGATCATTGCTCTCACACAAAGAAGATAGTAACTAGGTTACTGCATATATTACACAATATTTTTTTTAATGTTTTCCTAAAAGAAGAACAGACTATGGAAGCATATTTCAACCATGTACTCCAAAATAAGAAAAATACCCATAGAATAGCCATTGGCTTAGCCAAAGATTTATGAAAGCAGAAATCAGCAAGATTCTCATGCGTAACATCTGGTGACTCGTGAAGGTTGCACAAGAATCATCCAGAAATGTTTCTAGTCAAGAACTAATAAGAACTTGACAGCATGTTTTTATATTGCACATAAGTAATCCTAGCCAGAGTCTGTGAGAAAGAGAACATGAATGTATAAAAATCACTTGCTTAAAGAATAAATGCCATAAATTGAGCACTACTTCACTAATTTCCTTATCGTGCCATTCCAAAGTAAAGTCACATTATCAGAGTAACTGGATATTATATTTAAAGACAACATTGCTCCAAATGTTCGTTGTATATTTCCATGGTTTTTCCCACAAGTAAAAAAAGATGTTGTTGCAAGATAGTGTTAAAGACTATCTTACTTAAAATAAATGCTATAAAGTTAATTCAATATTTTTTTGATTTAGTTTCAAATGTTGAATTGTTTCAATTTATTGTAAATATTCTTCGCTTGTTTGATATTTTTGAAGTTCACAATAAATATTTCACAATTCATTTGCAGTCTTCAGGTAAAAAGTTGCATCTTATTTCTGCCTGTGCAACTGTGCTTTCTAGAAGGCCAATATCTTGGCTCTAGCTTTGATGTAGCTGTATTCAATTTAGGACTCAGATGTGCAAATATAAGCACAAAAATAGCACAATTGAGTGAAGTAGATTCTTACTTGTGTAATTTCCCTGAAAGACAGTAACTACAGTAAAACTTCTCAGTATGATGTGACAGTAGTTCAATGAAAGTAAAAACACTGCTGTTTTAGGAAGTTCTCAGGTTTTGAAAATGCAATAGTCACCATGGTTCTTGAAGAAAGGCAAATACTAGAATTCAGACATCAGCATTTTAAAAACATCTCTAGTCAAAGCAAGAGGAAGAGGGCAACTGCTTTATTGATTCCGTCTTTTTTTAATGAACTATTTTATGCCACAGGGAATGAATGTTTTCAGCAAGTTAATTAACTTGTTGTATATGTACAGAAGGTAAAAGTCAATAAAATAGTTAAATATTCCATATTTAAGAATGGCATACAAAAGTCAGTAAAACCCACAAGCCAGTTTTGATCAACATAAGAGCCAGACTAAGGTGCATTGCTGATCAGGTGCTCCTATGTTCCTCTTTTTTTTTTATGTCATCTATAGATCAGAAATAAAAATGGCCTATATTTTAGATGTCTAAAATCTGAAAAATTCGAGAAAATCAAACTAATTTGAACATGTTTGTATGCAAAATAGTTGTACACATTTCCTAGGAAGTATTAAAAATTGACTAACATTAGAAGTAAATCAGAATTAGTCTGTGAATGAGTTTCTAACCAGGAACTCAGGTACTGGTGTTTAAATTATTGAACTATTACTCTTCCAGGCTACAAGTTATGAAATGACAGGCTAGATTTATAATACTTCTGTTCTATTAGATTTGGAAACTGATCTTCTGGTTAAAAAAAAAGAGTTCAGAAAGACAGAACTAGAAGAGCTGGAGAACTGCTATAAAAATGTAATTCAAACTATGTAAGGACAAATATAAATTTTCACATCTAGTTAAGAATCATAAGCTCCAGACTTAGTCAGGACAGAGATCTTGGAATAATGAAGTATTAAAATTAAAAGTATTAGATACAAATATCCTTTTCCCACTCTGGGTCTGATGTAATCTCATTTGAAAAAATGTTTTTAAGTTTGGAAAAGTCTATTTAAAATGGATAAGGGAAAAGAGGAGCAAAATTGCCCCCAGGTCCCATTGTGGAAAAGGTAACCGTTCTGTGAGAGTTTATAAAAGAAAAATAAAACCACAGCTATATTACATGATAGATTTTTGGTGAAGCTGGAAAATTTCAGTTGCAAGATAGTTGTTTTCATCACTTGAACCTATGCAATTTCTGCTTTGGGAATAAATTATACTGACAAAAAAATCTCAATCATTGAATTTTTTTTGCCTTCCTTATTTTAAAAATATTTTTTTCCAGTTGTGTTAGCCAATGGATAGAAGAATTAATTAACATAAAAAGCCTTGCTCTGACATAACCTATAATGAACATTTAAAAAAGTTTCACTTCTCTGGGTAATAAACTTGAGCTCTTGAAACTACTGGACAGGTTAGCAACAAAACTCGAAGAGTTTCTTTCTGTTAAATTACATTTTGAATAAATCAATACTTCGCCATAGTTATGGAGACTTAACCAGAGATTTGCAGTTTTGTTGTCTCGCAGATTCTTGCAAACTACCAATTAAATTGGGAACTGTAGAATTTCCTAAAATATTTCTGAGGTATTTGTAGAAAGTTTGGCTTAAACACGGTAGTTGATATTCTGCATTGCAAGTAAAGATCTAGGATATTTTGTTAAGAGTTGAAGAAAACACATCACGTAACCCCAAATCTATGTGGAGACCTTTGCAAGTAGTTTTGAAAGCAATCTTTTATCTGCATTAACACCATAATATAGCTAAATTCTGTTAAGTGATATAAAGTGTTGTGTAACAAACAAAATAAACAAAAGAGGAGTCCCAAAACCACTCAGAAACAAACTACTGAAAAAGTAAAAAATTGCAACCGCAAACACTGGGAACCACAAACACTTGTATAGTAAGAAGATTTATCATTGATAAAACCATTCTTAAAATCAGCTTACAATTCCTATGCATAAAATCATATTTTCACAACAGTTCAAGGTATTTTTAAAAATACAACAAAAGTGCATGCATACAGTTAATAATACACACATATATGTATTTTCCAGAGAATTTGTCTCAGCCATTATTGTATGCCCTCAACTCAACCAAAAGTGCAATAGCAAGGTGTAGAGGCAGTAACACAAAACATCTGAATCTATTTATCATATAATGAGTGGATGAAATTAAACTTTATACACTAGAACATGTTTTGAGCAGTTATAGAAACAATATAAAACCCTTAATTTATTTAATATTTTGTTCTGAAGAATGTAATGAAGTTTCAAATACCTGTTCCAGAAGTCCTAGGAGAACACCATGACTAGAATATTTTCCAGTTTAGAAATAGCATGTAAGGTAAGAGTTATGCCTAAATCAAGAGTGACTTACATTTTCTGAAGTTTTGGATCAAGGTTACACGCATGCATTACCCCAGTACCTCAGTGGAGGTTCAGCAGCTTATGAACTGTGTTGCCTTCAAAGTCTTTAGGGCAGTAAAGGAATATATCTTATATATAGCCAAGATTTTATTGTTAGTACAACTGACAGTCTAATACAAGAATTGTTATTAGTTCAGATCAAAGCACTACTAACCATCAAGCTAAAGGGCATTTTGACTTGGCTCTGTCTTCATAGTTTTTTTTTGCTATCACTGTGTATCACTTATAGCTGCTTTGCAGACAGAATTTAGGGTTTACTGGAACAAATGAAGACATAACAAGAGAGAGCAAAATGCAATGGAATAAATAGTTAGCAAAGAGAAAGCCAGACAAAGTTCATTTCTCCTAACACAGTTTTCTTCTCTTTTATCACAGAGAATTTTTAGGGGGTTTATTTGTTTTTATTTTTTTTTATGGTCTAGAAAGATATCCTTTACCTGTTCTTACTGGCTCAGAGATTGTGGCAGGAGAGAAAAACAGTAGGATGGATCACAGAATTCCAGCTCTGATTATGCTATTTTATTCTCACAGATATTGTGAGACCGTTGTAGGTCATACTTAAAGCTTACTGGTTTGTTACTTGCCCTCATTTACCTTTCATTGAGAGATTTTTATCCAGTTCTAGATTGTGCTGATTTATTTCACTATACATTCCTAATTTTGAGTTGGCAGTGAAAAGATTGCACAGAAAGAGAGAATTTCTTGACATTTGGTTCTTTTTTGATATTAGCTCCTGTTTCATAGATTAAATAAATGAATTCGGGGGTTTTTTTTGGCCTAATAGTTAGCTATTAAGAGAATCAACAGTAGTTACAGGACATTTTAGCAAAGAGAAAGCAGGTTAAGAAGTTTTAGCTTCATAATGTTATTAGCAGCACTGGTAGTAGAAGGAATGAATGGTTTATGGATTCAGAAAATCCAATAAGACTCATGAGACTACTAGTTAATTACAATACTGTAAAGAAAATGTTTTCCCTTCTTTCAGCCTTGAAAATGCTTTAAGTTAACTGATTGATCATGTCCTTCAGATGTCACCTGCAGAATTCCTTTTGCAATTTTTTGTTCTATCAGTTTTCAGGTATCGACTGCAAGAAAATCTAAAAGTACATTAAAAAGACCTTCAGCCCTAAGGACTGAAAATCTCTGAGGAACCTTGAAAAAAACATTGAATTTCCCCTATGGATCTCTGCCACACTTCTGTGCAATTGTATGTATATTTTTTCTGCTTATTTTACTTAGCTACGGTGAAACTCAAATCATTTTCCAAGGGCGCACAGCACATGCCCACAATTCTCTTATGTATTATGGCTTTAACACATACTTGGATAACTTTACAACATGGTGGAAGTTAGGGTGAGGTAGCCACAAAAACAGAACCATGCCACTTAGTAACATAAAATCGATTTTTTTTTAAACTGAATTATTGTTTAGCACCTACTCACACATGCACACACATGCACTGTACAGAGTAAGTGCACACTGTTTAAGGTCTCTGGTTTAGCCATCTGTGACCTGCACCTTGGACATGGTGGATGAGGATACTCTTTGCATTTATCTGAGGTGCTTGAGTCCCAGCTGGTGTCCTGGCCTCTATCTGTGGATGTTTCACCTTGGGCTTAGCATTCTGCATGGCCTCAGATGCATGTGGATGTATCCTCTCCAGAGAGGCTAGTTTGTTCAGTATTCATTGTTTTCTGACTTAAATGGTGCCACAAGTAACTAGTGGCCTTGCGGGTTAAATCATCCCAGGTTAAACACTTTGAATTTCCTTATATCTATAGCCAGTTAGCCCAGTTTCCTGTATCACTTGTTGCACGGATGTAAAACTTTTATTGCTTTCCTAGTTATATCTAAAATATTAGAGCAGGGCAGATGTAATCCAGAGGTATGTGGCACATCTCTCCTTAAAAATGGTCGAGCATTTCCTAGTTTTCCCAACACATACTAAAATATCCCAATGAAACAAAGCCGGGTAGCACAGTCAAGGTCTCATTTTACCTGAGATATACTTTTGGGAAGGCTTCATCCTGTGGCATTTTAAATACTAGGACAGTCTCTCAAACTCACACACACACACACACACACAATATTTTTATGATTGAAGAGAATATGCATATATTTGCAATAGCTTAATCTGTTTTTAAATATTTTTTGTGACTTAATTTATGACATTTTAAGGTCTATATACCATGTACTATGTGTAACTGCTTAGATGATTAAATGTTTAATTATCCTGCATGACATCAAGGGCTTTGACTATTTAATGGAATTACATCAAAATATATGCACAGCCACAGTATGAACAATTATTTTTTGAGATAATTACTTTTCTGAGATAGTCGTTTATCTTTCTTCTGAATTAGACCAACATAGTACTCACTTTACCTAGCTTGGCATTAAAATTTATTAAAGTGTCTAGCTGATATTATCTGTTTGACTTAGAGATTTGTTGTTTGGGTTTTTTTCCTTTTATTTTTTCCCTATCCAACAAATCAATCTTATGCAGAGTCCATGCTGCCCCCTCATTAGAAGTACTGCTAAGATCTGCCACTTGACTCATGTATGATTTCTTATATTATGTGATATTCTTGTGATGTGTACAAATTGACATAGTTGTCCCTGCTTTATATTTAAACAACAGAAATTTTTTGTACAGTTCCTGCACGCTTTTGTCAATACAAGTTACAGAATACAGAGGTTCTCTAAAGTTTGTTCTATTAGACTGTGTTTCCTCTATTTTCTCTGTTGTTTTCTATGTATTCTATATCCCACAGTCTTCTAGTTCTTCTTATCTCCTTCTGTTTTCAGATTCTTAATATGAATAGGTCAAGTCTCAGTGAAGTATTGATGTTATTGATATTACTAGTATTGATATTACTAGAAGATATACTTATCTGGCCTGTAATATTTTACAGAACATATATTTGAACAATTTTATCCAACAAAAAAATACAAGAGTATGCATCTGGGTCCTAGTAGCTGTAAGATGGTAAGCTAAACATTTGAGTACTTAAATAGTGATGTTGGGTGAACTACATTTCATTGCTTTAATTTGGCAAACTCAGATTTCACTGGGGAAAGAAAGTTCTCTTACATTTAAAAGTATGGATTAGTAAAGTGTAATCACTTCAAAAAGGATGTTGTTGGAAATTCCCAAGGCTACTAGTTAAGAACCAAGAATTAATCTGTTAGACAGTTTTTCCTTTAATTTAAAATTCCAGCTTCTTTAAAATTACGTTAAGCTGTAATTTCCTGATTGTTTGCTGTTGAGACATTAATTTTGACTGAGGGAACTTTGTTTACACATCTATATTGTTACTGAGTATCAACTTCAAATATTTAACCATGGACAAATCATCTACTTTTCAATGCTACTGCAGTCTTTCTGAGGAAAATTGTGCACCACTTAAGAACCTCTATCCTTTCTCAATTACATGTTATCATAACACAGAATTGTTTAATTTTGAGTGGTAGCTAAAGTTGTTCTAGTTCACATGTATTTTATAATGTGGTATTTGGGACTTGCATAAATCCTGTACAGTACCAAATTTAATAGATTTAGCTAAGTACTTCTCCATTTTCTGCCTGAAAAGTCTATTAATTCCTTTTGATTGTGAAATGTATTGTCTTTGCACATTCTGCATTTTTGCTTTAAATGCTCTGTTGTTGCCATGACAACCACACTATTAACATCCAGCTTGTGCATCAAGATGGCTGGTTACTGACTACCTTCTGCTCTGTAAGACACTGTCTCCAGGAAGGCAAAGAAGGCTAATCTAGCCTGGTAAAGCTTAACAAACATAGAAGTATTGCAGTGTACAACACACCACATTGCATTTGGGTGCAGTACTCAGTTGCTATGTCCTTTCTTGCCTTTAAAAGAATAGACTATGAAAATGCTGAGAATCAGCCACCATGAACTAGTACTTTTCCAAGTGAAACACAAGGTGCCTGGGTGTAAAACACGTGTGGAACCAAAGAGAAGGATTGGTCAGAATTTCAGAGATTGCTACACATCCTGACATAGCCCCAACCTGTCTTACCACTTTATTTTGCAGGAGCTGATATTCCTGCTTCAGACTTCATTTGCGTGAATTCAAGATTAAGGCTGTACGTTGATAGTTGTATAGGTTTACACATATTATAATACACTGACAGGTGCGATTGCTCCCACATCTTTAAGAAAGAGAATCTTTAGACACAGTTTGTTGCTTGATGGACCTTGTCAATACTTGCAGGATTTCTGGTGTCTGTCTAGTGTCACCTACAGACTGTGCCAAGCAGCCACATGAGCTAGAAGACAAGAGGAAGATGCTGTACATCACTGAGACGTATTACTTCATACTTTTCTAAGAAAAAGAACCTCAAGTGGAGTTTTTCTGCAGGAGTCTCAAACTCCTGTATACATGCCTCCTAGACTACTTTCTCCATACAGTAAAAAACAATGATCCATTAACAAAAAAAATGACGACTGTGTCTGGAGATTCTACTTCATCCCATGACTGAGAATTAATATATTCCCTTCCTCCCAGTTCCTCTGATTATGCATCTCTGTTTCACATGAATAGTCACCGTTATTGTTAGCAGGTTCAATTAAACAGCTTTCACTCTACTTCCTCACTGCCTTAGGCAGTAGGTCTCCAATATCCCTCAATTCTGAATAATAACATTTCAATGACAACATCTCAGAAAGAACAGAGGGAGCTACAAGGCAAGAACCAAAGTTAATTTCTTTTCCAGAAGCAATCATTAAATATACTTTTTTTTAGAAAAAAAGGAGTCACTAACAAAGTGCTCATAGATTTGATATCTGCAATTGATTTCCAGGAATAAACTGCATTAGAAACAATATTTTTTAATTCTCACAAGTCCTGGTATCAAACTACATTTATATTTTTTAATAAAAGCTAAGACTTTCTAGATTTGAGTTCTATTGTTTTCTTCATAATCCCATTTAGCAGCTTAAATTGTCACCTGACATAAGATGCACGTAGGCATGGAACATAAAACATCTGTTCAAAGTTGTTCAGAATTGCATTTTGATTAGAAATGCTGATCAAAACTTAGTGAGTTATTGCTGAAGGGAAAAGGTCCACAACTCATCTTTAACATCAGGCTATATTTTGTTAGAAATAAATAACGTGCTTATTCAGAAGATGTCCAGATGGACTGTCTGTAAAGGATATCTGCAACTTCATCTTCTATCAATTGCAAAGCAAGTGCTTCTGAGGTAAGTGCACAAAACAGACCACAACGTGAGTGGACTCTTGGAAAACTGTTTCTTTTTCACGCTAGCGCTGTGTAAGGAATGCTTTGTCAGTATTTGGACTGCCCTTAAATTCTGAGGGCATCTACAGTGTATGATTTATTAATTACCTAATACTTTAAACTGGCTGTTGTTACTCTATTGTGATCTTGAAATTTGTCCCCTTTCTTCTCTTCATCAACATCTTGTCATTTGTAATCTTTAGATAATTAGGAATTTCCTTTGCACACATGAACCTGTCATGAAATGGGAAAGAACTACTGTGGAAACTATGCTTTGCTAGTACAAGGGAATTTAACTTTTCAGGTATCCCCCAGCTGAGTTCATAGAGATGTAAGGAACATTCCTGTGAATTTTCTCAGTCAACATGCAAGTAATTTAGGGTCAGAAGGTCCGTATCAGGCAGGATAATAACAGATGGTACAAGTATCATCAGAAAGATGACCTACTAGTTCATGTCCACAATATCAACAAGGCCAAGCAAACATGAGAAGACACTGAACAATTCCAGTTGCACAAGCATTTTTAAGATGGGCACACTGGTAAACCCACTGAAAATACACACTCCTTCCTTTTTCTGCAGTAACAAGCCTCTGCAGAATTTCTACAGCAAATTGAGAGTCTTCCAGTCCTACATTCTGAAGGTTACTGTTAGACTGTCAGGGAAGAATCAGATATTCCTTGGTTGGTTCTTCCTGAAAGTTGGAGCCACAAGACCTGTATTTATATCAGAACCTGTTCTCCTGTAGCATCTCATTGCAGAGCTTGGCCTGCTGATTTTGAAATCAAAAGCTCTGAGGAACAGGATGGGCATCAGCATACTGAATGCTGCGCATTGAAGTCTTTTTTACATGAAACACCTTATACATCTGTATGAAAATGCAGGCAAACTACTTCAAAAGGATTCACAGCAGGGTTGGGTTCTGTAGCTCATGTACATCTTGCCTGACCTCACTGCCTTGTCTAGTTCAGGGCATTTCCAGCAAAATATCCATGGAAGCTGCAGCAGAGTTCCATCAGTCATACCCCAAGGCAGATTTTTAAAATACTTTTGGCTTCTCTACCACATTCTACAGGGCAACAACAAATTCTCTTGCTGTATCTCAGTTCCTTTGACTTAAAAAAAATACACCAAAAGAAACAGGCAAACTAACCACCCTGAAAATCTATAATGGGCACTCCCTCTAGCCTCTGTCATAGAATATGGACCATTTGCTTATAACCACCCTCTGTCTCCATTGCCACACCATCTGCTGGTAACATAGACCATCTGATAGATAGTGATGAGGTGCAACATTCATTCTGCTAAATCAGATCCACCTCCCAGCTGTCTTAGCCCTCTCCCACGGCTGGTCTCCACCTGCCTCTACAGAATTCTGTAACACAGACTTTCTGGATGAACCTTGGGCACCCACCACCCACACTCAGCTGAATAATTTCTATATCATTGTTTCAGTCTTCCTGTGCTGTATGCTTGACACCTGTAGAAGCTAAGTCAGACTTTGCTTGCACCTCTATCTCAAGCGACTTAAGTAATGTTTCTCACCTATCCTTATGACACAGATAGGCATCTTATTAAACCTTCACTTTCCTATCATGATGTTATAAGGGCTTTGGGAAACTTTTTCCTCTCCCTAGTTTATCACATTGATCTCTATGTCATGTCACTGCTGCCCAATACACCCAATCACAATATCCAAGCCTCCTCCTCCATTTAAACGAATGCAATTGTATAGCCTACTTCATTTTCCAGACAAAGGAAACCACAACAGCAGTGGAAATTCTCCATGCTTGTGCTTCATTCAAGGGATGTAATGAACTTAGGGAAGAGGCAGGGGAGAAGTAGAAAGCTGGAACGTACTACAGTATAAACTGCCTATCCCTTTCTTTTACCACTCATCTTCTCAGCAATATGGCTGTTCTCCAGGTGAAAGAGGAGGGCATTCCACCTCCACATATAGAGGTATCTCAGTACAGGTAAAGATAGAGATCCATCAAGATCTGTCTACTCATGGCCAATCTCCTCATAGACTGTAAGTGTAGTGCTCTTTCCTTGAACTTCAGGTTGCTTTACCTTGAAATTTTGCCCTGCTATGAGAATGAGAGACTGTTCTGTGACCCTAAGTGTGCAAATACTTTCAGTGCCTGTTTAGTGCAACCACAGAGAAGCACAACACCATAAAGGAGTGTGTGGAGTTAAATAACATGCTTGAACATCTTTGGAGGGTTGAAACAGGTCCCAGAGACACTTTAACTGCTGAGCTGTAACTGGAAATTTCTTGCGAAAGCTGGTGGTTAGCATGAGCCAAGCTGATGCAAGGTAGCATTTCTAACAACCAACTTACATAGACAAACTTGTTCTACCCATGGGGCATGTTCTCAGACAATTTAATTTACTGATATAGCTATTGCCCTCAAGTACACACAGAGACAATATATGCAGACACAGTGGTGACTGAACTAGGACTTCGGATTTTTTTTCAGAGCTGTGCTAGTTTTATGAGCTAAGCCACAACCTCTGTCACTTTGTGAAATAGGTATAGAAATTATGTGCTGCATCAAAGATTTACCCATAAAGATGTATGGGAAAAAATACTAATATAACCATACCACCATATTTATGGCTTCCCCCCATGGTACCTATTCTAAAATCAGCACCTACAGGGAGAATTGCATTAATGTTGCTACAATGGTAACAACTATGCCAGTAAATTTTCAACGAAGACAAGACATAAAGGATTCTTATTCTAACAGAAACATGTAAAAGTTGCATAGCCTAGGATTCCTGAGAAACCATATATGTGATTATGAGTGTAATTATCTTGTAGTTGTTTTTTAGTTTGTTTGTACTATATGGTTTGTTAATTAATATCCAGATTTTCTCAAAGACCCATAATTTTTAGATTGTAGATTAAGAAAAATCCAAATACCTGCTTTATTCAAATCAGATCTTTATTTTTTGTCATCTCAGAAGGTGAAAATAAGATTTCTTAATGGTGTTTCACATGGTTAAAGGAGAGAGGGGAAGAAAAATCACAGTATGTGGGATCAAAGAGGTGATAGTTTTATGAATATATTTTCAAGTTGAAACTGTGTGTGTAATGACATATAGGTACTTCAGTATCAGTATTTACAGCATAAAAAGATTCAGAAGTTGATTGAGGAGAAAGATGAAACTTAAGAGGTCATAAAGCTCTTTTCTGAAGTCTCATATCTCGTCAACGTTTATTTGGGTTCCCACATCACATCAATTGTACTTACCACAAATATGCTTGCAAATAAATTTAATTCAACCAGATGTTCATCTATAAGCAAATGAAAGAGGTCATGAATATGAATGAAATAATATGATAGAATCTATTTGTAACTGTAGTTACCAGAGAGTTTTAGCTACAGTATACTTAGTAATTAAGTAGATGTTTACTCCTATTATCTGTAATCATTCAGCAGGCTATGGAGAGAAATCTAGATAATGAAGGTCCTCATTCTGCCACCCCTACTGATACTGACTTGAAAGACAAGCAATCAAAGGGAACTTCAATACATTTCATTAATAAGAACAGGATAAATTATGTTTTGAAGGAAAAAGTGTAAAATTCAAAGCAAATAATGCTTCATATGATATTTATGGAAGATATATGTTACTCTGCATAACTTAGAAGAAGAACACATAAAGAATTCAATATTTTCAGTTGAACATCACTTTACACACCAGTCAGTTCCAAGTGCCTACATTTAATCATAAGGAACTATAAACTAAAGTTGCAGTTGACAAAGTACAAGAAATAAGGTTTTCTTGCACTAAGATCAAGATGTGTAAGTAAGTACTGTACAAATATTTCAAGATAATAATCTTCTTAGGAAATCACAATAGGAAAAGGATTGAGGTGCTGTCAGATGAATGAGAACTGTGAGGAATGCGTTCAGAGATGCCAATGCTCATTGAGTAATCTGCATCCTTCTAGATTAGTCAGCTATACGGTTTTCAGCATTGTTTGTCAGATGGCCAAGTTACATCTCCAGTGAACTAAACTATTTTCCTTTGCAGGAGAGGCTCATAGTTAGAGATAATAAAATCTGTGCACTATGTATGTGATTTGAATTAAACTTAATTAACAACTGATCTGTTTCCAAAGTATTTTCCATCATTTGGTACAACAGAATAAGATCCCCAAAATACAACTCAAAACACCTGTTGTCACACATGAGAATGTAGACCTAGAAATTCTTGTATGATTGCGGTTTTCCCTTGACTTGGTTACTTACATAAGATGAAAATGGAAAACTAAGAAAACAAACGAAAAAACCCTTCATTTCCCCAAAACAGCATAGGCTTGTATAAAGTGCAATAATTCAGACTATACAGCAGACCTCAGAGAAGAAAATATTGTAGAAATCACAGCAATGAACACCTTTTTCCTTAATAGAAGAAATCATTCTTTTGGTTATATAGAATCATAGAATAACCAGGTTGGAAAAGACCCACCGGATCATAGAGTCCAACCATTCCTATCAAACACTAAACTGTGTCCCTCAGGACCTCATCCACCCGTCCCTTAAACACCTCCAGAGAAGGTGACTCAACCCCCTCCCTGGGCAGCCTGTTCCAGTGCCCATATATGCAAAACAAGTGAGGTTTCACAATCTCTTTCAGGAACATTTCCTGTTGAGAGTTGCATGTGGGTGAAGAGGCTTCCACAAAGCAGTGCAGCTGAGTCCCTGCAGGTAGAAGCAGCAGCAGGATAACAGGACTGGCTGCTGAAACTGCTGGGAAAAGGGCATTTGAAAGAGACGAGGAAAGGCAGAGAACAAGGGAACTGTGTACAACGGAGATTTGAAAAAAATGTTAAAGCAAATTCTAGACATAGGTTGATATAATTAGTGCAATTATATTTTAAGAATGAGAACCTACAGTATCATGCTGGAAGAGAAGTTCAGGCACTGAAATTAGAAATATTTTAGCTTTATATTGGATAGTGAAAGACATTTCTAAATTTTCCACTCACTCTGCTCACTATTGTGAAATAAACAAGAAATTAAACTTTTTCTCCTGCTAAGGCAAGGCTTCCAGACACTGTCAGATTAACAAATGGGGATTTAGCTTTGAAGACACCTTATTTGTAGATTGCACATGTCGACTCTTATGGTTGAGTTTCACGGACACAGTAATTTCACATCTTGCAAGCCTTCATAACACTGAACCCATGTCCTTTCTTTTGTTAACAAGTCTTCAGAAGAATCTCTAGATACTATTTTTTCCATAATATCTGTCATTCAAATATGCTAGTTTAATTTGTTCAGTTATTGGGAGATGAGAAAAATCACAAGGTAAACTGATGATCCAGATGTCTAGCATTCGGATGTTAACACCTCTATGCAACAATTACTTTGTATTCTACTAGCTTCAGCTTTTAGCTGCCAAATTATAATTACTTTGGTATGACATTCCAGAATACCTCAGAGATGACACACTGTGAGAAGTGACATTATGCAGATGGACACTAAGTGATATGTCCCAGCTAGATACCACTTGGAAGTCACAACAGCTCCTTTCTCAGAAAGCAATACGACATTTTTTCAAAACTTAGAAAACTGATTTTTATCATAGAAATAATGCATACAGTGATAATAGAGCTCAAGAATGTAAACATTATGAGTTCAACTGCAAGAGATCTTATTCACTACCTTGAAAAAAATATATTAGTTGTTTATTCCATTGCTGTTAAATTTAGTTCCAATCCTTCATCATTATTGAGATGGGAGGGAATGACTTTCCTGTCAAAGTCCATAATGTTCCAGATTTTGTATCAGATTACTAATAAATACTTCAAATTAAACCAGCATTATAGACTTCCCTTGTTTTCCACAATGAATAATTAAATACACGTCTTTTTGAATGTGTTCATATACATATCTCTGCATACTTAAAGAGTGAGTGTCCTATATGATTGTATTTTAGTATCATTTGTGCACGATCAAAAAAGAAAAATCACATGTCTATTGAGAAGCTACAAGAAGTAAATTTATTCCCCAAAGAGAAACCATGATTGAAGAGCAAATGATTCTGGTGTGTTTGTCTGCAACTTATTGTATTCAGAAAATGGATAGACATGCATCTAGATTGCACATAAATATAAAACTTGTGATAGTTTAGACAGCAGATGGACACATTAAGGAGACAGCTTTATTTTTAAGAACAGATGATGGAAGGATTTTTACGTGATAAAAGTGCTTCAAGAAAGTAAATATACACTTTATTTCAGAGTGCTGTGAAGTGAAAAAATTAAAACTTATAGCTCTTGATGCACAGCAGTTTCTTCTGTCTCTTTTTAAAATAAAAATTGTTTTGCCACTTCTATAGATATACTTTATTTGTTACAAAAATGCACAATTTACCTGCTTTTACAGCATAAGTAAATGTAGCAGCTTGAAGTCTCTACTCAAATGCAAGCTGAAATTTCTGAGTATTACTAAGAAAAAAAAAGAACACGGGCAAAATTAGCATTAGAGCAATCATAATTTCATACTTAAATGATCCTAGCAAAGGATATCGAGAAGTCCAGCTGAGTTATTGCAACACTACAATTCAATCCTATTGTAACTTTCACAAAGAGTCCCTGGGCACTCTTCAACTTAGCGCAATTTAGAACACCTCTAAGTAAAATTTTTCACAGCAGTTCTATTTTGAAATGGCTTTCAGAAAGATGGTAGGACAGTGCCTTTGAATACAAAAAGTAAATTCTTTCTGCAGAACAGCAACGTTCACTATAAACTAAAACTCCAAGATGTCCATGGAAGACCTTAAGCAATGAAATAAATGTTTCCCTTAACAATGGCTAATTAATAAACTGAAGATATAATAGGTTGCATACCTTTAATAAAACAGCATTATTTTATGAAGATTCAATGAAAACTGAAAGAAAAGATGTTCTATGGAACACAGAGCAAGAAGAAGTAAGTGAGGTACTGAGTGTCAGCCTTAATACTCAAGAATATTATGATGGCAGAAAAGGTAATATTGAACCGCAGTTAAGAAACATCTGGATTGATATAACTACTCAAGAACCCTCAGTTTTCTTGATCTCCATTTACTTCCACAATCTGTGTGTATGTAACACACAATAACAAATAAACCCTTTTTATGTTAAAAGCTCCTACAGCTCAACCTGTGAGTGGTGGTCAGAATCATTGAGGAGATGTTACTGACCTTTTCATTTCTTGTCCTGTTAGTGCTCAGCTTTTGTTCCTCTTACGTCTTTGTACCTTCAGTACATTTCCACATTTGCAGCTAGGTGGTATATTACCCTGCTCAGATACGGTTCGTACCATCAGAACAGCACATCTCTTGAGGGTGATCTCATCCAGAGGAGGGAAAAGATAGAAAGACTAAGGTTTTCTTCACAATTTTTATTTCAGCTGTTTCCACATACAATCTTTTCTCTAATAGTGATTTAATAACAGTGGATGGGAAAGTGAATGCCATAGTGCTTTTAGTTCCAAAAACCAGAAGAAATCGAGCAAGTTGTAGGTTGTTAAACCTGGTATTGGCACTTGATAGAAAACACATTGGAAAATAAAACTAGTAGCCACAGAAAGAAATGAAGATTTCTAAATTTTTCCTCTTTTCCTATTTCATTTGTATTTAAATGCAAGTCAGAATTAAGTAAGGAAAACAAAGATGCAAAGAATAACACATGTACGTTTCTAAACAATCATGTTGAATGCTAGAAAGAAAATGCTGAGATTTCATTGTCATAGAAATTCCCTTGAATTTCTCAAAAGTATCTTTTTACGCGTGGACCAACATAGTACAATGTGACACTTATAACAGAAAGGGAAAAAAAAGCACAGCATATTCTGGAAGATTAAATGTTACATCTCTGAGGCCATCTCTGACAACATAAGGAAACAAAGGTCAAAGTTCCCATTGCTTCTGTTTCACAAGCTAGTTAAGTAGCATATTTTTGGCTAACTTGGAAAGAGTGGAAGAGAAGTTCGGAAGGTACACATAACATCTTCGGACAACTCTACAAATTGATGGTAATTACTGGAGTCCAACTCTATTTTCATAAAAGAATGAGTGGCAATGTTTTGCAATAGATATATAATGCCACAAAATTAAAAAGACTAAAGGTACACCTTGCCCTTGGAAAATACTTTAAAGCACATTCTAAATAAAGACTTTTTTTGTGAAATCAATTATATGTTTAAAGAGAAGCATTATCAGCAGAATCAGTGAGAACTATCAGTAACATTACAGCAAAAATCTGAAAAAACTCAGATTCAGTTCAGAAATATGTAGATAAAACCAAACCAAGCTCTTGCAAAACATTTCCTGATAAAAAGGTTGAACTTCCAATTTATTTATAATTTTAAGCTGGCAACATCCAAGTAAGTAAAAGCAGATAAGGAGACAAAACTTTCAATAGGATACTCCAGATGAGCAGTTCAGGAATGTTTGCCAAACACTGAAGCAAAAGAAGTAATTTTACACTAATGGGGAAGGAATAGACAATAAACTTTTCATCTTGAATGGAGAAAACAAATTGACCAAATGCAAAGTTGTTTAGCTTCGAAAAATAAGTATCTCTCATATTTAGTATCTCTGTAGGGATAAAAACATTGAATTTATGGTATCAGTTCTGGAAAACAAAATTTCTAGGGACAAGGATTTTATTGGTTTATTTAAAGGAAAGTTTTAAAGGGAATTTATAGCCATAACAGGATAGGTTACCCTACAGATACCCACATCAAAACAGTCTTTTTCAACTGCAATCTTTGACCTACTCAGAAAAACTAAATAGTAATTTATAATACAATGATGAATGTCACTGCTTATTTTATTGAGAAAGGGAAGACTGGTTGCAAGATACTTTTCAATCATTGTCTCATGGGACATCTGTGTTTCAAGCAATGGAAAATCAAAAGATGTCTTCATAAAATTACAGTACTAGGCAGTCTAGTCTAAAACAGATACAGTTTGAAAAGCAATGAACACCCCTTTTCAGAGAAAACCAGATAAAAATATTTAGTCAGAGTATTTTTGAAGAAATCAGCACAATAATCAACATTCGTAGGTGGCGTACAAGACATTTGCTAAAGATGCAAAAAAAGTACTGCCAAAAAGCTGCCTAACTTGGGTGCCGTGGTGTTTACTACTAGTGATATCACTTTTCATTTAGTTACCGCTATTATAGATGCAGTAATATACAAGCCATAAGAAAGAAATTCCAAACTCTGAAGAGCTTACGGCCTTGAAGCAAACCACAATGCTGCAAACAAATAACAAATGACTATAAAAATAAATATGAAGACTATATATATTTAGGACAAAATGCCTCCATCTTCTTTGTGTTTTTTTCTGTTTGCCCTGTCTTTACCCTGAGGCTTCCAAAATACAGTATACATATAGTCTGAAAGACTCCTTCTTCAACAGTTTAACAAACAACATGTACTTTCTGCAGTTCCTCAGCGTACTTAGTATGGTACTAAGTATGACAATTTTGTATGAGAGTAAACAATATAAACACTGGTCTCATTTTAATTTTGTGTGACAAAGTTGACAGCATGCTGTAGAAATAAGATGATGCACAAATATAAACACATGTAAAAATTCAGTAGCTAAAAGATACAAAGCATGCTACATCAGTAAGTTTCTGTTGAGATACAAGAGCATCTCTATCTGTCCATTTCCCATTTGCTCCCTGCCTTCTACTTGATATTAGTTAAATCTCACAATGTGAGGGGAAAAAAAAAAAAGAGGAATTACTTTGAGAGACTTCAATTTTATCCAAGCTTATAGGCAAAGTCACACTCAGCTTTTCCTACCGAAGGGCAATAAGAAAAAGTTTCTTTCCTCTAATACCATAGCTAAATCCCATTCTTTCTTAAGAAACAAAAACTAAAGATGAAACTGGGAAATTAAAAAGAAAGTTAAATATTAAAATGGAGAATCCACAAGAAAGGGCAGTTTAACCTCTGTTATGATGTGACAGTTCTAAACTTCATGATCTGCTCAATAATTTTAAGAGGAAGTAATGACCAATGACATCACATATTCATAAAAAATCATTGCCAGTCTATAACCATGTTCAGCTGTCTTGTAAATTGACAAACTGTAGGAAAAAATCCCACAACAGACTTTCTGATATTGGATGTGTAGTATGTTGAAGAAGTGGGAAGTTATGACTACTCAAGGTAATTTCTGTTTTCATATCCTATGAGAAGCATGCATTATATTAAAAATGTATTAGTCTGAGGAATCTGAGGTGATTCTATGATTCTATGAATCTGGAGCCTCATGTTTTCAGATGAACAGCTATAAATCTGGAGATCAGGAACGATCCATCATTATATTTCTAGGCAACAACATGGTAACAGTTCCACTTGCTAACAGAGAACAGAATGCTGAATAGAGACTGGGAGAACAATCTTTCTCACAGTTCATGTGGTCTTAAGAATGAGAAAATATGAAGACAACGAAAGCTTGTCTCAGCAGTTACGATTGACAGTCAAAAGAACTCCCCATCTGCATGATTTTAATGCTAGGCTGTCTTACATGAAAGATGCAAAGTGGGAAGGAACTGGAAGAGAATGGAGGAAGGAAGAAATAGTTGGTTTTTGATAAAATGCAATAAGAAAAAATCTGATAGGAAATACTGGTACCAGTATGAGATTTTGCAGTTGCAGTTTGATGTTAGTTACACTGAAAAATTTAAAAGGAGTAAATATGAACAAAAGAAAATAATTTCCTACTTAAAAATTAAATTCTTTGACAATTCAGACACTGCTTATTCTTTTCTCCTTTACATCTGTTAGACTTGTGACTAAAATTACTGTCTCAAAATTTTCTTACTGATCAAAATCAAAATGCTGATTTGAATGAGGTCTGAAATGTTCTGCTAAAGTGTGCAGGAGGTCTGATGGATTTTGATTTGGACTAGGGATTCCAGTGCTTTGACAGCTAGTTTTGCATAACATGTTTTATGGGTTAAGTATACTTCACAGGTATTATTTAACTTATCTGTTTGGCATTATTTGCACAGAAACCATCTATATTTATGTTCAAGGTAGGGCTTATCCAAGGGTGAACAGGATAGAATTTTTCAATAGTCTGAAGAACATCACAAAATAATGAGGCATATGCTACAAAATCATTGATACAATAGAAATAAAAGCTTGGTTTGCTCATCACTTATATGAAAATGACTTACATTTCTGATATTCAAAAGGAACATTAAGCCATACAGCAAACTTGTTTAAATACACATATTTAAGAAAATAGAAAGCTCTTGAATTCACAAATATCTAAGAATTAATTAAAAGAGGAACGGATATTTATTTGTTGCACGGTACACATCCCCATTTCCTTTGATCCAAAGGAAAATAATATTACACTATTCTACTAAGAATAATAATTTTAATTATTAAAGTGAAAAAAATATGACAGGACATTTCTCACAGAAGTATTTATGATCAGGTTTTTCTGTTACTATCATCACAGGAAAAGCTATAAGATTTTCTTGTAAAGAGTTGTTATTTTTTTTTCCTTTTCTCAGATAATTATGTGCATGTAATTGATAAAAACAAACAGATCGCTGAGATCAAGTTCTTGGAATACTTTATTACCATAGTGATTTAAAATTGAAGTATTTCATTTATAATTTCCTTCAGGTTAAACTTATATTACTATGACTTTGGATTAAAACTAAACTTGTAGAATGAATGTTTGGAAACAGTTGTTAGAAACAAAAATGCACAACTTAAGGGTGCACTTTAATAGAGGACGATGCTAGACTGACCTGAAGCAAAATGCTTAAATTCACTTTAATATATATAAAAGGACATAGTTTATGATACAATTTAAAACATTTTTTACATGTGTAGGCACTAGAGCTTGAATTTAATGTCATAATAGTGTTTTTCATAATTCACATTTCAGATCTAATAAAAAATCTCTATTTATGTCAACCAACATAAACCTTGTTACTTGAACATCCTCAGAAAAAGACCACATCATCCTCAGAAAAAGACCACAGTAGCTGAAGAACTGATTGTGTATCTCACACCCTTCAATCTAGCATGTTACAGTTTCTAAAAGTGACTTCTACTTCTGTGACCTCAATTACAAAGAATACAAAAATCTTATTGTTATGAATAAAACTAAGTTTATTGTCTGAATTTGTAACTTAATTTTTTCTGTCCCAGTAAGTACAATAACAGCCTTGCCATTTAAGTACTCTATTGTAAATGGTTGTTCTTAATGCCAGTGCATGGAAATTGGCTCATTTCCTACTGTGAGTCTTTCTTACAATGATCAGCATTACCTGTATTTTATTATTAATAAAAAGCTTTAAGTTCCATGAATATTTTGCACACACTTACATGAATTTAACAGAACAACTTCATAAATTTACTTAGCGCAACTTAAAGCATTCAAAACACACGGTATTTGACTGAACTCATTCTTCAAAGCTGCCCCTACATGACTGACCCTATAACCTCCATATTTCACTTGGTACACCATTTACGCAATTTCTTTTATTTCTGAACTGAGATAGCATTGCTAGAGATGAATGAAGTTGATCCAGAATGAATGCAGGGATGAGCTGGCAGGAAATAAATCTATGTCACCAGCAATTAGTTGATTTTTGTTATGTATTTGACCTATTGATTACTAAAAGTTTGCCCTGTTGAGTCTCATCTTCACCTCTCACTTATAATATGGATTGACGTGACAATTTCTTGCCAGAATAGTACTTGAAGTCTAATGGAAAAGAATGCCAACTTTTCCAATACTCACTAGTGAATGACTTAAAATTTCTTTGCAAACCTGAGAATTCAAAGGAGGAGAAGTAGACCTAAGACTTCTGATGTTCACATTGTGCTATACAATTGTAACTGTCTAAAAGTTGATCTTAAATTAGATATTCCTTAAAAACATCCTTATTTAGTCAGTATTGGAGAAGTATATTTTCAATTTCACTTGCTTTGTTTCTTGAGGATCACAATTCATGTGACACCATGATGAAACCCTGCACTGTTACCAGTCAAAATTCTTCTTCGATCAGAAGAAGAAATCAGAAGGTTGTGGGAATACCTGCAGTTAGTATCTGATTTGTAAAATCAAGATTAAACTTCTCTTCTTTGTTGTCCCAATGTGACCTCTTTCAAAACAAACACACACATTTGCCTTGCTGTAAAGTTTATTGTCCATGTGTCTTGCAACACTTTATTGTTACTTCATCATAAATTCTTTGCTGCATTCCTTTGACAGAGACACAAGATGGGAGAAAGAATAAATATTGCTATGGGATGATACTGAAAGGTAGTTGAAACAATGCCTAAGTTTCTGTTCCACTGCTGTAGGGCTCTAATCTAAGATAACTGCTAAGAGGAGAAAAAATCAAATTTCATACACAGGTTTTAGAATCAAGACTTTAATGCATCCATACCTCGTCTCCATATCAAATGCTAGAATACTCAGCCTGAAGTTCATAGAATCATAGAACAACCAGATTCGAAGACACCCACCGGATCATCGAGTCCAACCATTCCTATCAAACACTAACCCATGCCCCTCAGGACCTTGTCCACCCGTGCCTTAAACACCTCCAGGGAAGGTGAATCAACCACCTCCCTGGGCAGCCTGTTCCAATGCCCAGTGACCCTTTCTGTGAAAATTTTTTTCCTAATGTCTAGCCTAAATCTCCCCTGTAAGAGCTTGAGGCCATTCCCTCTTGCCCTGTCCCCTGTCACATGGGAGAAAAGACCATTACCCTCCTCTCTATAACCTCCTTTCAGGTAGTTGGAGAGAGTAATGAGGTCTCCCCTCAGCCTCCTCTTCTCCAGGATAAACAACCCCAGAACTCTCTCAGTTCTAACATCAAGAACCAAAAACTAGTTGCTGTCAGAGAACCCATCTAGAGTTTGACGTTGGACATTTATAAAAATTCCTTTAAACAAATACAAGGAAGCTGCAAAAATCTTTACTTCAAACTGTTGATTAATTCATGACTGCTCTGGTTAAACCGTGTTCTCTTGTGTGTCTACAGTGGGCTACATCAGCAGGAAAAACAATCAGAAAGGCCTTCTATGAGCTACACAGTAGCAAGTACTTCAGGAAATGTACGGACAGTGACTCCATAATGTGTGTTTTGGCATCCTGTGGAGCTAGCAGAAGTGATTTTGACAGTGCCATATGCTTAGAGATGAAGGAACTCTCAGGAGATAATAGGGGACACTCTCTCTTCTTTCGGAGAAGATAATTCTTGAGAGCTATTGAGTAAGACAGTTGCTAAAAGGCTTTTCTGGAGTTTCTGAAGAAGTTAGATTTCTGCAGGCAAACATTACAGACTATGCAGCTCTACATAAATTAGATAAAAGATTTTAGAATTCTCTTGGATGTTTTTAAATTCTTTATACTTACATTTCAGAAAGACTATGAGATTGCTATAGAATATTTGGTGAGAGTTCCTAAAAAAGGGACTTTGATTTTCTACTCTAAGTACAGTAAATATCCTGTGGCCCAGTCTAAGAAATGAATCTACACAACATTGAATCTAATGCCTGCATTTTTAACAGAAACAGATGATTTAATAACTCTCTAGATAAAGAATTGCACCAGGAATTATTTTACATGATGCTATTATAATGATGTCCTGTAAACAATATTCATAATAACATTAAAAATGTACTTGAGAATAATTTTCACCAATATTTAGTCAACAATTGAGTAACTCTAGTCAAAAATTAGTGTTGTAATTGAAACAATTTCTGTATGGGAAAAATTGAATCAACGTATCATTATTCTCAATTTGTTTCCTCTTATACGAGAAGGACACTAATATTTCCTGAAAAACATAGTAACCCTTTAATATTTCTAATTGTAAACCACCAAAAATACAAAGCATAAGCAGTTGCAATTGTATTAACACCATATTACTTGTTTTATAGTAGATTCTATAAAATAAAATTAAGTTTAAAAAAAAATAACTTTCAAATTTGTAGGGCCAAGAATCTAGTTTTAAGTCAGACTTTACAGAAGGCAAAGCCATTTTAAATTGAACTTTTCAAGTCTTGAAATAAATTATATCTTTGGACAGGATCAAAAATGTGAATTCATATTTTTTTGAAACGTTTTATTTTTAATCTAAATTATAGAGCAGTTTGTGTCATAGCTACCAGAAAATGATAACCTATATTTGTAAGAGACATAACAACAGGAATGCAAGGCATGCATGAAGAAAGCCAAGAAAACCAAACCAAAAACCTGAGAAATTTGAGATAATACTTGGGCATAAACTGGAGAAAATACAAGGGATCACTGAAGCACAGTAGAAAGATCATGCTGTCATTAAGATTAGGTAATACTTCACTGAATAAAGCTGTTCACCTGAAACAAGAGGCTTTCTAGATCAGATTCTTGCTCTTTTTTGTTCAAGATAAAGATTTTAGCTTCTGCTGTGTATGCACCCAAATTATTTTCTAAGTGTTTCTACCCGAAGCTGATTTAAGATCTGAGAAATTTGTTTTTCATAAGAACTAATGTCTTTCTCCAAAAAGTTTCAGGTAACCTTGTCTGATCAATGTTCAGAGAATGTTCTGACCATCTCCTGTAGCTGAAATCACTGAGTTACCTAAAAAATAACTCACTTTCAAGGTGACAATTGATGTCAGCACACTGGTTAAATTAAAAAATATGGAAAACACTGATTTCATAGAACTCTAACAACAATCAGAAATGCTATAGTATAAGTGGGCAGTCAAAATATGGGCCTACTATGCAAAATCAATCCACGATCACCATAAAAATCAAGTAAATTTCCTACCACATTCATCGTTCAGATATACATGAATTCCTCTCGTAAAGCAAACCAAAAATCCCGTTCATTTTTGTGACATAAAATAAGTTGTTAATGAGTTAAAAAGGATCATGAACCTGAAATAATATTATTTGTTATTTTATATATATTTTTTTAAAAAATAAACTAAGATCTCTGTTACTGAAATGTTAAGATTCACTGCCTTCCCACCTCCAGACATTCTGACACAATAGTTGTAATGTTACATTACATGTAACTTTCATGTAATTTTCATTTTCAGTCATTACATTATGTATTTCTGATCTTGAAGGTTATAGGCTTTTTTCTGTAGTGTGCTACTGGAAAAATGTGATCAATAATTTCTTCTCTTATCCTATCTACTTTTCCATTCTCATAAACCATAGCTTCCTTTTACATAGTTACATATTGATAATGAGAGTATGATTTTGTAAACTAAGCTTGAACCCACACATTTAATATTTCCTGTTTTGTTTCAACAAGCAAACTTTGATTTATGCATTCACATAAGAATTTCCTTTTGTGTCACTCTAACTGCCCACATAATTCAGAAATTGCTAGCCCAATTATACATTTTTTTTTGGCAGCCCAGTCTTTTGTAAATATATATACTGCTATAATGATACAATTATCTTTAAGGCCTTTTATACTAGTATTAGTTGTAAAGATTATACTATTTCAGTCTATAATCGTGAAGAAGTGCAAAAGTTTGACAGTACTTCCGAAAAAATTCAAAGAAAGGTTAAATGCTATTCAAGTAAATGTGTTTGCACAACAAACAGTTTAAGCTTGCTGAGTCATTCTTAGGCATCATTGCATGAAAAAGAACAATTTTTTCTCTTCCACGTTTTAGTTGTTTTGGAACTCAGTCATCAGGAACTGACCACTTCACAGCTAAACAAGCTGTCTGTAGAGGGTTTTTTTTGGAAGTTAGTCATAATTTTCACATAGAGAAGTTTATAATAATGAAATACATACTGCATTAAAATCCAAGAAAAGTAATGCAGTCTACAGAGTGAGAAAAAGACATTACTTAGAAAATATCACCCTATCTTATATCTGCATTTTTGGATGCCTGCTTCCTACTTAAATAATTTTAAGAGGGAATGAAGAATCATTTGCAGTAAACGAGTATTTAGAGTATTTCATCTCCTCCTGTGCAAGTTGTTGGATATTTAAGATACTAGACAGTTAGAACTGTGCTCCTTAGCAGTCAGACAGATCCAAGAGCCAGGCTCATCCAGGCTCAGCAATGGCAGGACATGGGATCTTAGAGGCAATACATGTTATTATTTGGATCAGAAATTTTGACCATGGCAATTCTCTGTCAGGTGGTTGCTCACTGAAATAACATCTCAGTCCCTGCAGGGGCTGGTTGTGGGGAACAAAGGGCTGAGTTTACTTCTTATGTTGCCATTAAGCTGGGGAAAGAGAGTAAGCTTGTCATGGGACTGGAACAACATTCAAAAGCACATCAGTCATATTAGATGTGTCACAGCCTATAGTGTGGCCACTTGGTTCTAATTTTCTTCCTGCTGAAAACTTTACTACTGCTTCCTTGTTAATTTCTAAATTTAAGGCTTCAGAAGAACAGAGTGCTGTTTCTTTAAAAGAAGCATGAGATGTATATCAGTCCATATGGTTGATGATGAAGTGACAGACAGAAATGGTGTGTGAAACCCAGAATCAACAAAAAAAAAAAGAAAAAAAAAAAGACTACAAACTGTATGGAATGAAAAAAGGAAAAAAGAGTGAACAACAGGAATCTTATGCAGATCTTGCAGAGCTTCTGCCAACTGCTGTACATAAGGCTGGGATATTACAGTATATTTGGAAAAAAGAAATCTACCATAAGGCAGTTTGCTGTACAGTGGCATTAAAAAGGCCATGATATGCAAACAGGAAGCATCATGAAGTTTATTGGCAATACTGCAATGAGAGCACACACCAGCTAAAACAGTTGAGCAACAGCCCTGGCAGCTGCCTGCTGAGAGAATTCTGTTAACAGAACAGTTGGCTTGGAAAGGAAGAAGAAGGAAAAATGACTTCGGGAGTTGGAAGCCAACCATCTCTCTCCTTCTCAGAATCAATCTTGCTGAGAGTCAAAGTAAGTCAGTATACTGGGAGACACCACAGAAAATGAAATAACTTGAGTAGCGACAGAAAGACTTTGGAAATTGCTCTTCATCAGGAATGCTGGAAAAGCAACAAAATGTAGTGAAATATGTACAATTTTTCTCTCCTAGAACTGTAGTCCACATAAGCCAAAGCCAAAAGAGTTGCCAGTTTTCAAAATTATTGAGGGGTAAAACTCTGTACACTATGATTTTTTGTTTTTAACTGGAATAATTAACTACATATGATTTCACTAGAAATTGTCAGATACTTTCTTCGCTACGTATCGGAAGCAAGACAACTGAATTAAGTTGAGCTTACTACCAATAAGTAACTAAAACTAACAAGAAATTGTTAATCAAATCAATTATCTGGGGGAGAGAGGAAGTTTATCTGTATTGGCATGTAGATGACAAAGAAATTAGGGATCAGCGTCTGAAACCAACTAACAAGTATTATCTTGTGTCAATTGAATATCAAAAAATGTGTGTATTTGTCCTGTATAAGAGTTTTCCATGTGTTTGCAATATACAGGTTATAGAATGTAAGACCATACTTTGCACTTAAACATCCTCATGTTATAAATACCAGTGAGTATGAAGACTGCTTAGGATATTCTGAACAAATATTTCATTGTGTTTTGCTTCATTCTGGCTTAAGGTAAAGTAAGGCAAAATGGTAAGAGCAAAACCAGTGACATGGTCAGTCAACCTACTGGAACATTGTATTGTGCACTTTAGATAACCAGCACATTGACAACTATATCGAGAGAGACACAAGAGAGTCTTTTTGGAGCTGTCTAGTTCACAAACTGCACCAGAAGAGGAAAAATATTCATTGCATTCTGATAAAAGAATGCTCAGATCAATTTTAGAAAAGAAAAAAGCAATGTGGTAACTGTTCATGGAAAAAACTCCTGGACTTACTGGAAAATTGCGAGAAACACTACACCATGGATATTGTCCTTGAAAAGAACATGCAGTCACATTGAAATAAACTCAGGCATTTATTTGCTATTAGTTCTAAAATAGAACCTTAGAATTCCACTTTAATTTTTTTCTAGATAAACAGACTATTTGCAGTCAGAGCTTTCCTTGGTACAGTAATCTCTTTTTTGTATATTATGTATATTATTTGTATTATGTGTATATTATTTCCACAAGGAAAAATTATAACAGAAAGAATCACCAACACTGTGTATATCATGATAGTTAATGACATTTTTTCTCTTCTATGATTTGTGAATGAAAGCACTCTCTCCTGGTTTGAACTCTGCTAGATGCATGCCACTTGAGGTTGGAAAAAAAATCAAAGATATTTCCTAATTGTGACCTGCATAAAGGGGAGAGGAAGGAAAAATAGCTCAGGCCTTGGATAAGCATACTGTTTATAAGTAATTTCAAATGATATCTAGTTTAATTTTCTTTATTGTCTTATTAAAATAGAAATGCCTCTCTTAAGTGATTACTACACAGACATGAACAAGTTTTTGTTCTCCCAGATGTTGTTAACATTCCATCCATAGTACCAGTTTATGCCACTCATTCCCTCAGGATTACATTTCATTATGCTTATTCATAGCACCTAGTTGATTATTATGCATGAAAATCAAATTACTTTATTGAGACCACCTATGAAGCAAAATAAAACAAAAATGAGTGAATGTGGCAGAATTTAACTTCTGACAATCACAGTGATACTTTGTCCCATCACTTCAAGATGTTCCTCTTACACTCCTTTCTCTTGCAAACTTACTTATCCATTACCATCTTTCATGGAATCATACAATCGCTAACACTACAAAATACCTCCAAGATCATTAAGTCCAACTGCAAACCTAATACTGCCACTAAACCAAGCCCCTAAGCACATCTACACATCTTTTAAATAATCCAGGAATGGTGACTGCCTCAACTGATCCTCATAAGACTTGTTATCTAACACAAATTGTTCGGGTAGACTGCTTGTTCAATTGCAGTCACCTTTCTACTCAGTTTAATAGAAAAATTTCCAGCCACTGTAAGACATTTTTAAAACAGACAAGAACTTATTTGCAAAAGGAGAGTGTAAGAACATTGGAAGTCAGGACAAGCTACATGAGAGGACTAGGGAGGTGCTGTTTTCCACCACAAGGAGAAAATTATTCCAGCCAAAGTTCAAGTTCAGTCTGGAGAGAAGGACAAGAAAAAAGGCTTTTTAAAGTACATTGAAAACAAAAGGAGGATCAGAGATAGCATTGGTCTGTTACTTGATCAGGTTGGTCATCTCACAAATAGGGATAAAGACAAAGCAGATATGCTTAATCATAGAATCAGAGAACAAGAAGGTTGGAGGAGACCCACCGGATCATCAAGTCCAAGCATTTCCATCAATCACTAACCCGTGTTCCTCAGCACCTCGTCCATCTGTCCCTTAAACACCTCCAGGGAAGGTGAATCAACCCCCTCCCTGGGCAGCCTGTTCCAGTGCCCCTAGTCCTGTCCTCACGACCCTTTGGGAACAGCCCCTCCCCAGCTTTCCTGGAGCCCCTTCAGGCCCACAGCTCGAGGGCATTTTTGAGCGGCACCTCCTTGGGCTTCAGCCACATGGTGCCGACCTCCCGCTCAGCCCCCGCCGCCTGCAATGCCTTCTTTGATTCTGTCTTCAACAACAGTGATGGGCCCCAGGACCCCCAGTGCCCTGGTTTGGAAGACTTGGGGTATGGTAAACATCCAGCTGACTGTGAAGTTGCTTAAGACTTGCTGCTGCAGCTGGATGCACAGAATTCTATGGATTCTGAGAGGATTCATCCCTCGGTACAGAAAGAAATTGCTGATGTTATCACTGGACCTCTCTCCATTATTTTTCAATGGTCTTGGGAATCTGGAAAGGTCCTAGTTGACGGGAACCTTGCAAATGTCCCAGTGTTCAAGAAGGACAAGTAAGGAAGACTCTAATAATTACAGGTCTGCCAGTCTCACTTCAGTGTCTGGCAAAATTATGGTGAAGGTTACTCTGGTAGTTATTGCAAAACACTTTAGACAATTAAGTCATTGGTAATAGGCAACATGGGTTCATGAGAGGAAAGTCTTGTTTAATTATTTTAGTTTCCCTTTATGACCTAGTTGACCAAGGAAAGCCAGTAGATGTGGAGGTTTTGGATTTTATCAAAACTAAATAAACTAGACAAGTCCGATACATATTAGGTGAACAGTTGGCTGAATGATTGGACTCAAAGAAGTACAGTAAATAGGGAACATCAGGCTGGCAACCAATAATCAGTGAAGTCCCTCAGGGCTCAATTTTAGCATCCGTGCTTTTTTATGAATTTTTATCATATGCATGATCTGTATGCAGGAGTTGAATGTACATGAAGTAAGTTGTTCTATAGTACTAAATTTGGAGGAGCTGTGGACTCCCATGAGGGTAGAAAGGCCTTACAAAGAGACCTTGATAGACTAGAGAGCTGGGCAATTATCAGCCATATGACATTTAACAAGAGCAAGTACCAGATTCCTGAGTGAGAGGGGGTAATCCTGGCTATAGATACAGATTTGGGGATACATGACTGAAGAGCAGCCTCATAGAAAGAGATCTTGGGGTTTGGGTTGACAGCAAGTGAAATATGAGTCTACAGTGTGCTCGGGCAGCTGAAAGGGCCAATTGCGTGATGCATAGCTAGGAGCTTGAGGGAGGTGATTGACCCACTTTACACTGCACTGGTGTAGCCTCATTTCAAGTACCATGTGGAGTTTTGTGTAGCTCACTATAAGTACACCAGATTACTAGAGTGTCTCCAGAGGGGGGCAATTAATACAGGACTAAATATTCTGGTACAACAGTCGTTTTCACAGTAAAAAAACTTTTACAGTTATGCTAGCAAATCAAACTTCTGCTCTGGGTAGCAGTTAACTGTAGTTCAAACTTAAATGCACATGTGAAATCTTTAACTCATGAAATAATTTCTTTAGTCCTGTCATTCATGTGAGACCAGATATTTACAGAGGTACCAGACCTTCTTGTGTAGTCAATGCACAGTGGCAAACTTGGTCTTGCTTGTTCTGTTTTCTCAGTATCTCTCACTGTTCTTTTTTGTTGTTTTCCGCATTTAGCTCCCAGCAGCTGAGGCACTGTGAGCATCAAAACATTTTTGCTGTTGTTTTCTCTCTCTTTCCTTTTACAGACACAGGAAATAGGGCTGCTATATGTTTTATTCTTTTTTGGTTCACTCCCTATTTATGCAGTAGTTTCTTCTCAATAGGGGGTAACTCAGTTTATAGTAACTAGGACTGTGACTGCAAGCAGTGTATTCTGGGCTTTTCTTGCCCAGGACTCTGCTTTCTTTCTACTCGGTTATTCTCTTTTTTTTCATATCTGATGTTATCTCTTTCCAGATTCACAACAACATCCATGCCCTGCAATTGCTGTTTTTTAAGCTTGCAAAATTCTGCTTCTGAACTGGTTCACGTCTCTCTAGTTAAAACCATCCTTTATTCATTAAGATGTATAAATACATTGTCTTCTATTTTACTTTATTACCCGCACTAGTTGATGAAAGTTTTGAAGGGTAATCCATTTTTGTCTATGATAATTCTCATAGGTGATAAGCTATTTTTCTTCGGGTCTTTCATCTCAAAGTCAAGTATTTATTCAGCTGTGGAACAATACTCCAAGCTTTCAAGCACACTGGAATGAGTGAGATATGATATACAAGTCAAACTGTTAATAGAGTAGCATGACTGAGATTGTTTTATTATGGGAAGGAGAAGTGGCCTGTTAGCTCACAGCTGTCAAAATGAAGAAATCTTTCTCACACATCTTCCTCCTCCTCACCTTCAACCATATTTTGCACATTTTTGACCCTTCTGTATGCTGCTTTAACACTATCTCAACAGAAAACAGTCCAAAATGTTCCGCCTACAAAATAGTGTAATAAAGCAGCCAAAATACAAAGAAGGTGGTACAAAGTACAGTAAGAATATAGGGCTGTTGATAGAAAAAGGCTGATTGAAACATCTCCTTTAGCAACAATGAATAGTTGGATTACCTGTCTATAGTTTAAGGATGCATATTCTGTGTCAAGTGAATTTTTTTAACAAGGAAAAGTACCTAAGATAGTGTTCCTATAGTAAGATAACAGATAAAATCCATTCTATTACTTCATCAGGTGTGTTACGGGGTTGATTCACCCACATGGCCTTAAAATCCACAGAAGTCATCACAGAAGCAAAACCACCACCGTTTTTGCTTCCACAACCTAGAATTGACATATATATGCCAGCAAATTTTGCATCAACAGAATTCACTGTCATACCAGGAAATATTACTATAGCATGGAAACAAAAACTTTACTCTTTAACTATCTACATAGTCAGATTGGCCAATTTAATGGATCTCAGACACCCTGTGAGATACACAGATGGGTGCATTGTTTTCTCATGTGTCTGTTGTATTAAATGTTTATTTTTACAAATACGCAATCAATAACAGTGAGAATATTTCTTCAAAGAAGCAGATTTTAGCATCTTTTAGCCTGAATGTGCAACGTGTCTGTGTCTGTACATGTGTCTGTAAGTGTAAACAAATGAATGCTCATTTTCACAACACAGTCTTGGCAAACCCTCTATTATCTTTTATTTTCAAGGAAATGGTCCTGAGATTTTTTAAACTACATTTATGCAACTTGCTGTTCTGTTGTCTGGGCACACCGTTCTACAAACTCACGCACACAATTAATCTTATACTGGAGGCTATAATTTCAATAATTTTTCTTTTATGAATATTGAATCTGTGAGCATTTAATGAAGAGGTTTGTTACCACTCTCATATGACAGTGAGGGCAAAAGTGCAAGGATTGCACCTTGAAAATTGTCAATGGTATTAATAGGCTTCAAATTTTCAATAACAATGTAACCTCTGTAGTCTTAAATTTGTATGATTAAGTTCAAAGATGAATCGTTGTTAAAAGCTCTGATCTTCTCATAACTTTTCTAATATGTTTGGTTCTTTTTCTAGTATGAAGTTGGTTTTGGTGTCCCCACCTGAAGAGTTGTGTCAGTGAACAATCACATATCCAACATGAATTGAAGGTTAAGTTTCAAAATATCAGTCAGGTTAATTAGTACATATATTTGATACTGTGTAATAGCTGATCATTTCTTGAACTTGATCTGTCCTCTTTTCCAGTCAGTAAATACCGGGTATCAACTTGGACTTACTCCTGCAGTAAAGTACTCCACCAAGTTATTGAACAGTGTGTCATTTCTTTTTGATTTAAGTAGTCAAAAATAGAGAGGAATGTTTTCTTTCAAAATATTTTCACATGTCATTCTTAGAGGAAACTTAAAAACTGCTTATATTTTGTGGAAAAAATACACTTAATACAATAAAGAGAATATTCCACTTCATAAAATCCAACAATCAAACAGTTAAGGAATTACCCACTTGCAAGCTGTAGCAGTCCAGTTAAAACACCCATCTTGAAGTCCCAGATTCAGCTGTCAGTGTAGAAATCTGAAACCAGCTATCTAAGTCTCTCAGTGGGAACTCTTCTGTATTCATTTTATATTACGCTTATGTGGCAAGAAGATGAGACACATTCAAAAAGAGATTGTAAAAAGTAATCCATCTTCATGAGGTTCTGGTACTGAAAAATTAGCAATTGCCAAACAAAACTTTAAAAAAATTACAGGCTGGAACCAAGCAAAGAACTTCTTCTATTTATTTCTGTTCTACATGTGAAAGGTACAAATGAAAGATTGTTAAAGAGAATTTGATCACTGTGAAGTTAGGCTATGCTTAACATAAGAACATGTGATAATGTTAGGAACAAAAGTAAAATTGTTCAGAAGTAACCATTAAGAACCATTTCCCCATTTATTGATTTGAACAAAGACTTTGTTCTCAGGTTCTTGTCTTTCAAGAAAACAAATCACAGCTTTTCACTCTAAAATTTTTCTCTGAACATCCACAGTTGTACAGATTCTCTACATTCACAAATGTACAGATCACATCTTACCATTAGAAGCCCCTTTATCATTCCTGTAATTTGGTTTCTGTGTACAGTGTCATTAAGTTAACATAGTGTTTAGATAACTTTGTCAATCAACTCTATCATATACGTAAAGTTCTGGCTTTTATTATCTTTCTATTATTATCCTCCAGTTCTTTCAATAAAAAGTCTAAAGCTACATAGCAGAGGCATTTTTCTGATCTCACCTCTGTTTAGTTAATTGGTTATGCTGGTTTTTTTAGAATTTTATTCAAAAGCATAAGATGCTTTATTTTACAATATGGTATATGAAAAAGGTATAAAAATTCATACTTATCAGTGTTGTTTAATGATTTTCTTTTCTCTCTCAGTCTTCCAAAATTTATGAAGAAAACAAAGCTGTTGCTGTCTCCATAGAGACACCATGACAGTATCATGAGAAAACATTTTTGTTTCGGTACCTAATGGATTTGCCTCCTGAGCATAGACACTCAATAAGGAAAGTGCTAGGAATAAAAAAACCATTTATTATGGTGTGCAGCTCATTGTACCCTGTCTTGGTTTGGTCTGTGATAAGTAATTTAGCAGTGTTTAGAAATGTTGGAGAAATAGGGTTTTTCTTTTTCAGATTTGTTTACTTTGCCAGGTTCAGGGATTATTTGAGTTCACAGTCTGGTTTAAATGACACAAAAGAGCAACCTATTTCTCTCAGTACATGAAAATGAATACTTTGCTTTGTCCTGAAATTAAACTTGGTTTAAAAAATGAAGCTATTTATTTGAGGAAGCTTTCTTTATAATTTAAATCATAACTATCAGAAGACTGTTTTGACTTGAGAGATAAAATTGGAACTATCTGATGACTGTTTGCAAAACTACCACTTCTAAACTGGAGTCTGCTTATGAATTCAAGGCTATACACAAGCTAGCACGTTGGAGCTGCAATTTTACATTCTGAAAGGCAGAAGCACTACATCTTCATAACATTTTTCACTACCTTAAGTACACAAATGTTTAAAAGAAGTTCATTACTTTAGATATCTTGTCTGTTAAATATTTCTAATTCCCCTCCAAAGTACAGAGCAGAGTTCTACAGCACATGTTAAACAAGTCAATTCATCATGTGAACAGAAAAAAAGACCAAAGTAAACCAAAATATACCATGATCCCAGTAATTTAAACATCTTAAACCAAAACTGATTAAATAAGAATATATGTAAATTGGATTTTTTTGATTATTTACAATGTTCTAATTTTAAAAATGTGTAAAAAGGACTCATGGGATGGATTTTTAAGTTCTGATATATCAAGTATTTGTGCAGGGAATTTTAGGTAAAAATACATTTCAGACTCTTAATTTCTGTTCTTATGATGTTATTGAGCAACAATACCACATGAGTGATCTGCAGCTCTGCTGCTTTTAAACTAAATACACAGTTATTTTGAAAAAGGATAAGTAAGGTTACACATTGCTCTTTTCACTCCCATTCCATTTTGTGGATATGAGCAGATTTCCAGAAACCTGTTGCTAAAAATGCCCTATCCCATACACCAGCATCAATTTAGAAGTGCTGAGATGACTTTCTTACTCCAAGTCCCACTTCTTTTTATAATACCATGAAATAAATCGCATACAGGTAAGACACCTCAGCTGGTAGCTCGAAGACAGAGAAAAAAAAATACTATCCCTACTTTTCCAATTATTTTAGAATAAGTATAGTTTACAACATCTACAAAATATTAAGTCAGAGCATCCAAACCAGATCTCCAGTAACACTGAAGTATTTGTTAAGCCATCTAAGCCAAAGAGATTGTTATTTGTCATTATATAATGGTAACACTGGTAGACCTTACTTATTGCAGTACAATTTTAAGCAGTCCCATTTATTTCACTAGGGTAAAGCCTCATAATTTTAGAGGCTGATATGAGATGGCAGTGAAAGAAATATTTAGGTTTGAAACATTGTGTAGAAACTGCAATTTGCTCTTGCAGAAGAGAAGTAAATGAACTGTATCCTGTTTCTTGTGGTATAAGAAAAAGTGTTAACTACAGTCTTTAATTGGCCAAGCAGGAGAAAAAGAACACTGCTATTAGATTAATTCAGACCTGCTTGAGCAAATTATAATAAACTAACAATCATACTGTTCTGTGTTTCCACCTAAGGGCTTGAGTTCTGAAATTTCTGAGGGGCTGTATGAAGTGAGTTTTGCAAGAGTTTGAGGAGTGGACAAGAAGAAAAATGAGCTAAGTGCACATACTTTACACTTAAAAGAGCTAAAAAAGGACCTAAACAGATCAGGCAGGAACATAATAAATACTAGCCACTTAAAGAACAAACTCAACTTAGCTAAATTTAATTAACCTAATCAACCATTTAGTCATATGGCAACTAAAAAAGTAAACAGGAAAAAAAGAGGTACAAAGAATTTATGAAAAAATATTGTGACAGTTCCATGTTTATAAGTAGAGAAAAGAATCCAGAAACTTTGAAAAAAATACTTGAGGAAATAAGCAGCTTATGTATGCTCACCTTTACCTCGTTGCATTCTGAGGCAGACAAAGAACACTTAAATAACTCAAGATTAAATTTATTATAATGGCAACAGAAGATTACTTGAGCTTATATTTCACTTAATTTAAAAAGAAACAAAGAAAAAGCTTAAAAAGTGGGGTTTTTTCCTTAAAAATCCACTACAGCAGTGGTCATTAAGACAAGAATAAGCATCCTCATCTCTGTTTCTCTTCTCCAGTTGCTCATCAGCACAGAAGCATTCAGAAGAAACTCAGATTCTCTTCTTATCAGTCATGGTAACTTTTTTTTTTTTTTATACCAATGGCCAGTAAGGCAAAAATCTAAGTTTCCAAAAGTATCTGAAAATACTATGCAAGACATACACATTTTGATCCTATTTTCCACACACAAATGCAGAGCTGTGAGCTACAGTCTGGATCCAGAAGATCTAAGACACCTCAAATCCTTTGATGGTAATGCTAATGGTTGTCTTATAAATCGTATACCAGATGGGTAAATGGAGCTAAAGAAACCTCACGAGTTTGTATCTACGTACTCTTTGCTTAAATGTACTTTTTCCAGTTTATATATACTACTTTGTCTCTTTCATTATTTCTATAGTATTTACAACATTACAAAATATAGTGCTGAAGTACAAGTGAAGGAGCTGGACAATAGCATCAATGTTCTAAGCTAAAAATAACAAGAAATCTTTGTTAAATGAAAAGTCACCAACAAGCTGCAGTTCAGGTCTGCCAGAAGAGTTTCAACCATATCAGTTAATGTCAAAGACCAAATAGGCATATTCATCTGAGAAATACTAACCAAAATGAAGTACCTCATTGCATTAAGGAGACACTTCTGTTGTTTGAGAGTGTCACTTAGTGAGGCCACTAATTTATATTCTCACAAAGCAGCTTAAATCATGTGCTACTTTGTTATGTCTGTTTTCAATGAATTTATCAAGTCAGTGGCAGAGTATTTAATGACTGTTTTTTATTTTATATTGTAAATTTCAAAAGCAATTTGTCTATTCAGGGATCCATCAGATGACCTTAAGTTGCACCAGGGGAGGTTTAGATTAGATATTAGGAATAAATATTTCACTGAAAGAGCTGTCAAGAACTGGAACAAGATGTTCAGGGAAGTAGTTGAGTCACCATCCCTGGAAGTATTTAAAAGATGTGTGGATATGGCATTTTGGGACATAGATTAGTGGTGGATTTGACTGTGTTAGGTAAAGGCTGGAGTTGATCTTGAAAGGTCTTTTCCAACCTAAATAATTATATGATTTTATAGTTCTATAAATAAAATAAAATCCTGAAGCACAAGTGCATGAAAATATGCTATATGTGAAGAAGAGACTTGGCTGATACGCAATCATAGAATCATTAGGTTGGAAAGGACCCACTGGACCATCAAGTCCAACCACGCCTATCAGTCACTAAACCATACCCCTAAGTATCTCATGCACCCGTCTTTTAAACACCTGCAGGGAAGGTGACACAACCACCTTCCTGGGCAGACTGTTCCACTGCCCAGTGACCCTTTCTGTGAAAAATTTCTTTCTGATATCTAGACTGAACCTGCCCTGGCAGAGCCTGAGGGTCTGCATGGCCCTGTCCTGAGGGGGTGGGAAAGGTGGGGCTGGGAGAGGAGGGTGGGGCTGGGGGTGCGGCCTGGGCCGGGGGTAGGGTCAAGATCTGTTGCTCGGCAACAAGACAAACGGTGAGAGGGCAGAGCTGGAGCCCTGCAAGCCTGAGCTTCGAAAGCGAGAGATAGAGATGGAGAAGATGGAGGTGGACATGGAGATAGAGATGGAGGAGATGGAGGTGGACATGGAGGCAGAGATGGAGGAGATGGAGGTGTGTTTTGCAGAGTCAAACTCCGTTAAGGGTTATAAAGCAGGTCTGCGTTTATTTGCCAGTGGGTGCGAGAGGGTAATCCAACTAACTCGCACACCAGTCTAAAAAGCAGATAGTTATAGCATGAAGACACGACTATTCATAAGCACCTATTACACATTCATGACCTTTCCCGCCTCTTATTATAATTAGATACGAGAAGCTTCTTCTATGCTTGCGCCTTCCAGGCTAAACAGGCTGGGGGTGTTGGTCGACAGCTGACTGAACATGAGCCAGCAGTGTGCCCAGGTGGCCAAGAAGGCCAATGGCATCTTGGCTTGTATCAGAAATGATGTGACCAGCAGGTCCAGGGAGGTGATTCTCCCTCTGTACTCAGTACTGGTGAGGCCGCTCCTTGAATCCTGTGTTCAGTTGTGGGCCCCTCACCACGGGAAGGATGTTGAGGCTCTAGAAAGAGTCCAGAGAAGAGTGACGAAGCTAGTGAAGGGGCTGGAGAACAGACCTTATGAGGAACGGCTGAGAGAGCTGGGGTTGTTTAGCCTGAAGAAGAGGAGACTGAGAGGAGACCTCATTGCTCTCTACAACTACCTGAAAGGAGGTTGTGGAGAGGAGGGAGCTGGCCTCTTCTCCCAAGTGTCAGGGGACAGGACAAGAGGGAATGGCCTCAAGCTCCGCCAGGGGAGATTTAGGCTGGGGATTAGGAGGAAGTTTTTCACGGAAAGGGTCACTGGGCTTTGGAACAGGCTACCCAGGAAGGTGGTGGATTCACCTTCCCTGGTGGTGTTTAAGACATGGGTAGACGAGGTCTTGAGGGACATGATTTAGTGTTAGATAGGAATGGTTGGACTCAATGATCCGGTGGGTGTCTTCCAACCTGGTGATTTTATGATTCTGTGATTCTATAGAGACTGGTGGTGTGCCCAGGCTATGGGACTGACATGATATCACTAGTAGGAGCCAGGACAGAGTGCTTATTAACTCTGACCGGGTTAATGGACTTACCCAACCTGCCATTGCTCCTTTGTGTATATGGATTTGAGATGTTTATGAGGTGATGGCTCCTGTGGTGGGCTCTGAAAGAGATGGAACAAGGGATTGTGTTCCCCACCTCCTCTCTGCTCCTTTGTGTATATGGAAACAAGCTTTGTTTTTGTCATACAACCTTACAATCTTTAGCAGACTTCTTTCTGATGACTGGCATTAAGGCCTATGTGACTGCATCTCTCCATATCATTTCATCCTACATAGCTCATAAGGGAAATTATTCTTAGAAATATTTTGTTTACTTAAATTTATGTGCTTAAAAATATGAGGGAAATTTGAGATTCTTCATGAAAATGTCTACATTTTGGGGCTCTTTTAAAACAATAATTGAATTTATTCTCTACGGAAATTCGCCTTACTATGAAAGTATATTTTTAGAATACAAATGTACACTATGTACATTATGTAACTACTTAGATGTTCTTAGTGTAAAGTTCTTACGTGTTAGGTCATGAATTTATGCATATATAGCAGTGGTTGAAGTGATAATGCTGAAATCACTTCTCACTTTTTCTTCTCTAGGTTAATGCAATTAAATGTCACTTTTCAATGTTTGGGGTGTGCTTGGGAATTATAGCAATGGGGAGGAAATGAAATATTAATAAAATAAATATTAAATAGTCCTGCTCAGACTTATTTCTCTAACTGTGGATATCTAGAGAGGACTTTTATGTATTATTTTATTGTACTATGTTGAGGAAAACTGTAGGTGCAGTGAGAATATTTTGAAAAGCATCAAATATACTATTAAAAAAAGGCCATAATAGGAATGTATACTATGTTTTGGTTTTTTTCCAAGTGGGAAATAAAGTCATCCCAGTAAATTGAATTACAGATTGATTTTCAGGGGCAATCAGAGTGTACACTATTATGTTAGAGACCTGGAAGTATTGAGAACTTCAATAAAAAAAGACAGACCTACACACAGAAATAAACGTAACCTTTTGTCAGGAGTGTGGAATGGTTCCCACACATTTTAATGGAGTTTGCTGGAATATAATTTCTGATACATCTATCTATATCTTTTATGTGATCAGTCTAGATTTAGTTCTTTAACTTCAGATAACGATATTCTGAAATAATTAAAAGTTACCAGTCAGAAGCTGAGTAATTTTCTGAGAAGATGATTTTGGTCCAACCAAAGCAATTCATGCTAGAAAAAGCACATGAAGACTGAAGACTTCCGTAAAGAAAAACTGTTCAATACCCATAATCACACTGAATAACTCTCTCTACATAACTAGGTGGAGTATGTAAGCTGTGGGTTCCTATTCTGCTACGAATGCAACTGACCGAGTTAGTATTCAAGCACCTCGATTAACAATTCTGTCAATTCAGCTCTTCTTTTCCTTGGATTGTGTTATAAGCAGACAAAAAAGAAATATTCCGTTTTAAGTAGAAAAAAAAGTGCACTGAACTAACACAAATTTTTATTTTCTTCCAAGACTCCACCCATGCCTCAGAGCTTATTGTTTTGCAATCTTTATGACAAATCAGTCAATCACCTGAGAACATTTCCACAGCCTATATGAAATTCCAAATATTGAAAGATGGGAGTAAATCCAAGATGCGTAATTTTCAATTTTTGTTTTGTTTGGATTTTTAATTTGGGCAGGCTTAACACCACCATCATCTTCTGAAATATATCTATGCATAGTTTATCTTTTAATCCAAATTTCTCCACTTCATCAGTAACTAGTAATATCTAACTGAAATGTTAGTAACATTTTCCAGAACAATTTCAAAATCATCTTATTTGTCAAAAACATTTTGAATGGAAAGAAAAGGGAAATAGGTGGAAGGGTTGTGGAGAAAGCATAGGAGCACATTTCCATGAGAATTCAAACCAGGTTAAAAAGAAACCATTAGCTACATAACAATTTCTTGGGAAGGGGGAGAAAAACTCACTCAAGTATTTCTTATGCTTGTGTAACAATTCAAGACAGCAACACCATGGGCCTACACTACAATCTTTTGACCTTTCAATACAGCAATTCAGTTCTGTTTGAAAAGTTTTCTACATCCTTGTGTGTGTGTGAGAGAGAGAGAGAGATTTTGTGCATGTACAACGAGAGAGAAATCTGACAGGATATATATTTAAAGCAAGATATTTGGCTACTCTAGATGCTAGGAGATAAGAACCATGTAAGTCCTTTTAGTAGTTAATAAAAACTCCACCTTTTTTGTGGATGCTTTTGTCATGCTACTGTTCATTTAGACTCCATCTTGGATGGAAAACCAACACATCTGGTTTATCAGACACTGTTGTATTAACCTGTAGGGTAGGAGATAGATGCTATCATTTTGTCAAATAATACTTGACAAACAATTATTCCTACAACAGGAAGAGTTGATGACCTGGATAACATAGATTTCACTTACACCATTATCTTTCCAACTGAGATAAAGAATAAGGTCAGTAAATCAGGTCATCACAGTTTACCAGTCAAAGAACAGGATTCTGAACATTTTTCTTCCTCCTGTCATTATTACTAGGAATGTCAATAACTCTGTGAACTCAGAGCCATTTTTAAAGGTTAATTCCAACATGTTTTAAAAATACTTTTTGTTCACCACAAGAAGGATGTTGAGGCTCTGGAGCAAGTCCAGAGAAGAGCAACGAGGCTGGTGAAGGGGCTGGAGAACAGAACCTATGAGGAGTGGCTGAGAGAGCTGGGGTTGTTTAGCCTGGAGAAGAGGAGGCTGAGAGGAGACCTCATTACTCTCTACAAGTACCTGAAAGGAGGTTGTAGAGAGGAGGGAGCTGGCCTCCTCTCTCAAGTGACAGGGGACAGGACAAGAGGGAATGGCCTCAAGCTCCACCAGGGGAGATTTAGGCTGGAGATTAGGAGGAGGTTTTTCACAGAAAGGGTCATTGGGCATTGGAATAGGCTGCCCAGGGAGGTGATTGATTCACCTTCCCTGAGGATGATTCACCTGCCCAGGGAGGATGAGGTATTGAGGGACTTGGTTTAGTGTTAGATAGGAATGGTTGGACTAGAAGATCCGATGGGTCCCTTCCAACCTGGTTGTTCTGTGATTCTGTGATTCATTTTAAAACACTATATCAACTTCTTCACTGCGTTAAAACAAACAAAAACCACCATAGAGAAACACATCCAGAAGATGTTTGAAAACTTGATAAGAACCTAAACTTCTCAGGGCTTTCCAGTGCACACAGGTATACATTTTGAGATATATCAGAAACCAGATTTGCACCACCCCCAATAACCAATGGATATGCCATTGGATAAAATGCTTAGTCCAGATCATATAGTTTTTACTCTTCAGCATATATAGTGTTGTCAGAAAAATTATCAGTGTTGTGAAAAAATCTATTTTAAGAACTGCATTCCAAATGAATAAAGAAGTCAGAAGTAATTAATTATGCAAGGTAAGATTTTGACATACCTAGTAATCTTAGAATTGAATTATTCTTATTAAAGACTAACTGCTTCAGGTAAAGGTTGGAAACACTAGCCAGAAAGTCAGTTCCTTGAAATACAAATATTCCTACCAGAAGAACAGAACTCATTGGAGATTCTGAGTATTAAATTTACTCAGGTAGATTCATGTATCCACTCTCCTGTCCTTTTAAACCAAGATCTCACATACTTTTTTATGCTTTGATGAATGAGTAATTCAAACTAAAACGATAAATACAGTGACAATCATGCTATCACTACACCAAGGCAGAAGAAGAACGGACGGACACAGGCAATAAAGAGGGATGGCAACAAACACTAAGGAAGTTAAGATGTGTAAACGCAGAATGACATACTTTCAAAAAAGTTCCTGGCTTTGGTTAAATTACAAGAATTACAACACTCAGGCATTGTATTTTTAACAATGAATGGATTTTTTTTCAGAGGTGAAATTTCTTTGTTTTCATGTCTGTATGCAAAAATACAGGTATGAATATTCATTCCATTTCAGCATAATACTGGAGAACTCTTTTGTTAGTAAATGTGTGACTGACTGATATTATTGAAAGCTAAATCTAGGTACCCAGACATTTGGCTTGAAATTTGAGGACAAGAAGTACAGATAGGACAAAGAAGTCTGAAGACTGAGAAATATCTTCTTCTTTTTTTTTTTTTTAAATGATGAAGCTTTTTTTTGCAGCTATAATTTTGTAAGTTAGGTCTCCAGACCTTTAAGATAAAATCCAACCATATAGACACGTACTTTGATGTGATTTGTACTGGGACCAGTGATGTTTAGTGTTCTCATTGATTTTATAGACAGCAAGAAAGAGTGCAACCTCACTAAGCCTGCAGATGACTCCAAACTGAATGTTGCAGTTTTTACACCAGAAGGATAAGATAGATATTCTTCGTGGCTCTCCTTTTGATTTTAATAAGTGTGTAGAAACTTTATTATTTTTCACAGAGCTGACCACTTTACGTTCTAGTTGGGCTTTAGCCTTTCCGATTTTCTTTCTGCATAATCTCGCATCATCCTTGCAGTCCTGACATGCCTGTCCCTTCTTTCAAAGCTAGTATATTTCTTTTTTCTGAGATCCACACAAATTTCTCTGCTCAGCCAAGCCAGTTCTTCCCTGCCAGATCATTTTCCAGTACACAGGGATGACCTGCTCTTGTGCCACCAGGACTTCCTACTTGATTGAGAAACACTCATTCACAGCTAAAATATTAAAAAGGACAAAGTCTTTGAAGCAAAGATAATTATATTTTTATTTTACAATTCAACGCTGAATTGGATGCCCTTCTAAAAAAGGCATACTACAAAGGCTGGTTGCAGGAGTTTTATACTGGTTAAACTTGTATATTCATACAGATTTTGAGAAACGCTGGTTACATATTTGAGGAATATTGGTTAACCATACACAGAACTCATATCACTCACTCGCAAATGTACATCACAGTTTCTTTGTGTTCAGAATCCTCGGATGCTCTTTATCTTATCTCCTTCCTCATTGTCTCCTCTTGATTAGCTCAGGTATGCTCTTTGTTCCTGCTGGGGAACTGTCCTTGCTTTGACTAGCAAACAAGCCAAACTCCCATCACAATGACATCTTTCATTACTGCAAGCTGGCCAGGCTTTGCCTTCAGTATACATACTAGTTTTAGACAAAGAATGGTGTAAGTTCTCAAAGAATATTTATTTAGGTTATCCAATTATGTCTGAAGATTGTCCGCATACCATCTCCCAACATGAGATAGATCCACATCACAAAAGCATACAAACCAGCTACAGCAAAACCCATCAACCATTGAAGAGCATCCAGCCCCCATGGGCTCCTTTGCCCTTCAGAACTGCCTCCCAAAGAACTTAATCAGCCTTCTAAACAGTCCAAAATATGCCCTCTGGAAGTCCAAGGTAGCAGTTCTGACCCTCCTCCTTACTTCTTCTAGAACTGAGAATTCTATCATCTAGTAGTTGCCATGCCCCAGGAGTCCTTCAGACTTTACATCTCCTACAAGGCCTTAGGTGTCACAAAAAAATTGGTGCAGCATTGTGTTTCCCCTAGTCAGTTCAGCCACTAGCTGCATCAGGAAGTTGCCTCCAGAAACCTCCTAATCTGTTTCCTTTCTGCTGTATTATACTTCCAGTAGACATCTGGTATGTTGAAGTCTCCCACAAGAACAAGGGCTAGCAATCATGGGATTTCTTCCATTTGCTTGTAAAATCAGTCTCTTCTTTATGGTTGGGCAGTCTGTAACAGACATATATACCTTCTGGGAAAATTTAAAGGAGAGTATTTCAAAGTTTTCTGTGTGGCTGTTGCTTCAACTTCTAGAAAAGATAATGAAAGAAGCAAGAAGACATCAAATACATTTGCTGCACTCTAGATTGTCTTCCTTGAAACATATAAGATCGTGATAAGTTTTAGGAATATTATACTCATACTTTAAAGTAAGAGCTAAGCAGTACTTTTAATTTTTTTTTTTATTATTATTTCAAAAGCATTCTAATAAAGTTGCTGAAAAAAACTGGTATTCAGCATTTTCTAATAGACTCCCAGCAGTACTGAATATCCTGGATACAGTTTTAGTTTTCAAACTATAAAAAAATGAGACTTGCTATTAAAAATTTAAGGCTGTCTATAAGTTGTATGTCTGTAGTGATCCATATTTAGTATCTCTGAAGAAGCTGCTTATTCAGCAATTTTAGTGAAGGAAAAAAACCGTATACTTTTTTGTAATTTGAATGGCACAGAAAATGTCTGGAGGCAAAAAAGTGTCCAAAGCTGATTTGATCAAAATATAAGGCCTAAAAGTAGAGCTAAAAACCAGAACTATTTCCAGATTTCAGGACATTATGTAGGGAAAATCTATTTAATTTTTATTTTTCATTTCAAGATAACTTTAAGTTTTCAGATTTTATTACAATATTGCTGTCTACAATAGATGATAGCTATGCTGGAAATAACTTTTCAGGTTTTTTCCTGTACTTTCCATGCTCAAAATACTAACTTTCATGGGTTTTCCCATATGAAGAACTGATGTTAAATTATGCAGTTGATGAAAGGAAAAAATCACCAAAGTAAAGAAAAGTAGAAGAGGGGAAAGTCTTCCAAATTTTGACTTATTCTCATCACATTATTAAGTGGTCAGGAAAAGGAAAAAGCTGTAGTTTTTATTTATTTTTTTTTAAAGGGGCTTATACACAGAGGAAAGCCCTTTATAAAAAAGTTATTTTGAAAAACACCTTTTTGCCACATTATAAAATCTTACTAGTCAAAAGTGCAGCACCTTCTCTTCATTAACTGTGCTGGGCAGGAAAGAAAGGTAATTTAAACCAGCAGCCAGAAAGCCTGAAGTTATTTGTTATATGTATAATAAATATATGTCATCTTATTGGGATATTTACAGTTACATACTTACCTATTATATAGTCAAATATTTATTAACTATAAACACATAAGAGGATTTATGTATATTTTTGTGTGTGTGTATGCATGCATAAGCCCTTAACATCTTGAAGCTTTCTACTACTCTTCTCTGTGAATGGAAAAACACCCCTCTGTCTTCCACTGTTCTCAAGGAAGTTGCCATGGAAGACCAGAACATTTTTATTTTACACTAAAGTTCTAGATATGAGAGGATAAACATCTCAGCAGACTTACTGAGAACCTGAATATTAATGTCCATTTCACCCCAAAGCTCCCACAGATTTGTAGAGTGATGACAGACAGATTCAGTGTTAAACAGAAAATCTGAGTGTGTTAAATTTGGGCAGACAACCACTGGAGATGCAGATGATACGATGGAAAACATTCTGACAAACCTGACTCATTATGCAGGCAGCTAGACCTATCAATCTGTTTTGAGCTGTTGAGAAGCACCTCTTCAGTATCATAAGACTAATTAAGAAAACTCTCTAGCATCCATTCCATAAAGTGGAACACAAATACCACAGGGCAAGAAATACCATTTTTTTTCTATTAGCCTCTAGGCAAAGTGAGCCTATATTAGGTTAACTGCATTTCTGAAGAATCCTGCAGACACAATGCTGCCCCTTTATTTATGCTTTAGTAACTTTACTCTGTTCTGATCATATATGGGAGAAATGAGAAGCAGTTGAATTGCTAACTATTGTTCAGGAACTGACAAGAAAATGTTTGCAGAGAGGGTAGGTGCTACTGATATTGTAAAGGACTAATTAGAAAATTCACTACAGCACATCTCATCATGCTAATTTTTTTCTCATATTGTCCAAAGTACTATGTAAGAAAGTCATTGGAAGGGAGGTTGTGTGGTGATGAAAATCCTCATAAAAAAAGAAATACAAGCCAACAAAAAAAAAAAAGTGACATTATCTCCAAAGGGAGGAGTAAAAACAGCTGCCTTATGTTCCCTTACAGCAGAAAACTATAAACATTGCACCCAGCTGTAGTTCAGGAAATTCAGTAGGGTGGAAGGAGAGTAGTTTGAAATACGCAACTTTAGAATTCATCAGGTATGAAATGAGGGAGGTGACTCTTCCTATTGTAAAGAAGACATCTCTGTTTTGACTTCGTGGCAAGATCCTCAAGAAGTAAAGGTGTACAGAGAGGATATTTCTCTCTGCATCTTTTTATGTTGCCAGATGGGATTACATAATTGTAGGTATATGCAGAACATGAGGTAAAAAAGAACACAATATTAAACTGATGGAGACATTCTCGGGAATTAAGTTTAAGTGCCATGAAGTGTCAAACTAAAAATTCATGATCTATTACTAGCAATGGTAAGGAAACCTCAGATGATGATCCCACGCTTGCCAGTGTGACACACACATATATATATATTCTGTATGCAATGCGGAATGTACAAAACTATCAATGAGACTAATGGAAAATGGGAAAAAAACCAAAATCAAACTACCCAACACGTTTGCAGTGCATATCACAGCTATAAGCCAGTGAAACTTGTCAGATGCTGCCCAGCAATGGAATCCCACAGGTCTTGAAATTTACTCCATTTTTAAATGGAGATGATAGAAATGATTATTATCTGATTTGCAGGACAATCAGGGGATCAACACCAGCCAGCATGGGTTCATAAAAGGCAGGTCCTACTCGACCAACCTGATCTCCTTCTGTGACAAGATGACCATCCTAGTGGATGAGCAAAAAAACTGTGGATATTATTTACCTGGACTTTAGGAAAACTTTTGACTCTGTCTCCCACAGCATTCTTCTAGAGAAGCTAGCAGCCCATGGCTTAGACAGGTATACCCTTTGCTCAATAAAAAAACTGTCTGGATGGTCAAGCCCAGAAAATTGTGGTGAGAAGAGCTAAAACCAGTTGGTGACTGGTCACAAGTGTTGTTCCCCAGGCCTATGTGCTTGGGCCAGTTCCATTTAAAACCTTTATCAATGATCTGGACAAGGGGATTGAGTGCTCTCTCAGTAAGATTACAGATTACATATAATCAGACAGGATTGCTGGAATGCTGGAAGGCTCTACAAATGGATCTGGACAGGCTGGATCAGTGGGCTAAGGGCAATTGCACAAGCTTTAAAAAGCCAAGTAGAAGTTCTGCAATTGGGTCACAACAACCTCATGCAATACTACAGGCTTGGAAAAGAGTGGCTAGAAAGATGCCCATCAGAAAAGGACCTGGAGATGTTGACCAGCAGTCAAGTGAACATGAGGCAGCAACATGCCCAGGTGGCCAAGAAGGCCAGCAGCTTCCTGGCTTGTTTCAGAAATGTTGTGGCTAGCAGGACTAGGGAAGTGATTGTGTCACTGTAGTTGGTACTGGTGAGGCTGCACATCAAACATTTTGCTCAGTTTAGGCCCTTCACTACAAGAAGGACATTATGGTGCTGGTGCACATCCAGAGAAGGGCAACAAAACTGGTGAAGGATTTGGAGAACAAGTCTTATGAGGAGCAACTGAGGGAACTGAGGTTGTTTAGCCTGGAGAAAAGGAGGCTCAGGGGAGACCTTATCGCCCTCTACAACTACCTGAAAGGAGGCTGTAGTATGGTGGGTATTGGTCTCTTCTCCCAAGTGACACATGGTAGGATGAGAGAAAATGGCCCCGGGTAGCATCAGGGGCACTTTAGATTGTATATTGGGAAAAATTTCTAATTTCCTACAATCTCTAAAATTTGAGAACTTAAGTGTACAGACAGTTGTGCACTTCCAGTTTCTCTGTAACGACTAAAACTTATAAATTACTGAAGAAATGTTGCAGAAATAATATAGTGCCTACATTAAGACTTGAAAGCAACTGTGCAGAAAAGGACCTTCATATTCCAGTGGACAGCAAGATAAACAGGAGCCAGCAGTGTGTCCTCGTGGCTAACAGCACCCTGATCTGCATTAGAAACAGCATTGCCAGCAGCTCTACTCAGCTAAGACCACATCTGGTGTATTATGTCCAGGGCTGACCTGTCTGATTTCTCTGGTACAAGAAAGTTAGGGACTTACTGGAGAAGCCTGACAAAAAGGCGCAAAGGAGATTAAGGAACTAGAGCATCTGTCATATAGGGAGAAGCTGAAGGGGCTGGGGCTTTTTAGCCTGGAGAAGATGAGGTTCAAATGGGTCTTATTGTTGTCTATAATAAATACATGCTTTTTAGGGAATGTAGATGAGGGACCCAGACTCTTCTTGGTGGTGTCCATGGTAAGACAAGAGGCAATGGGCAAAAACTGAAACACAGGAAGACACTTGTATTGTGAAAGTGGTGAAAGGCAGGTATGGGCTTCCCAGAGAAATGGAAGAGTCTTCAGATCTGGAGATATTAAAAATCTGACTCGACACAGATTTGAACAACCTGTATTAGCTGCCCCTGCCTGAACAGTGGGCTGGCCCAGATGAACTCAAGAGGTCCCTATCAACCTCAAATATTCTGTGATTTCTACACTACTTCCTCCAGTGCTTTCCCCTCCCTCCTGCATTACCTGATCTTAGTCCAATCTTTGATTTTCTTCAGGCTGCAGTGAAATCTCATGGAACAAAACCCGACGGTATGCTACAAGGAACCATTTGATTCATATACACAAAGAGTTAAGAAACAAACTGACATGAATTCATGTGTTTTCTCTCAGTTTACTCTTCATAAGAAATTGAACTATAGGTTATAATTAACCCCAAAAATAAGGCAGCCTGAAATAGCAAGAACCTGAAAGGACTTGATGTCAGAGATCGCTGCTGCAATACAATTCAGTTCCTTGAATTCTTCAGTGTCTTGTTTTTTGTTGGTTTTTTTTTCCCTCACCCTCTGTGGATCCTCTGTGAAGCTGACAAGTGATAGCCTTTGAAACAAGCATCGCTGCTGATCTGAGGAGTTGCCACCTCTTAGATAAATGAATTCTATAGCAACCCAAGTGCACAAAGTCTCAGTTGCTTCAGCCCAGTTCCTGTTTACTTGCCAAAAGCAGGGCAAGCGTTATCGCAGCTTAATGGGAGAAATGTATCTTGTGTTGAACTGTCAAGAAGGCATTATTTTACAGAGAACCATTCCAATGCTTTCTTTCACATACTGCTTAAAGATGTGATGGTATAAGACATGTCTTTTTGTATTACACCCAGCAGTAACAATTTACAGTCATCTTGTGCTACTTCTATAGAAAATGAAGATACTAATAACTAGGAAAACTATGAAGGTGAGCCTATTAAATTTAACCAAACACTTGATTTTCAGGAACACAAGGCTGAAGAATTATTAAAACTGCTCTGATCAATAAAATTAAGTTGCATAGTCTACATTTTGCAGGATTTTTCTTTATTTTTAGTGGCCACTTTAAGATATCTAGTCCTGTACTGAGCAGTGCAAATAACTGTTTTACCTAAAGACGGACGTGCATCTTAAATAAGTGTTAGAAAACATATGTATGTTATTATTCTTGATGATAATCAATATTGAATTTAATTTGGCAGGCCATGTGGCAGACCATTCATTCCCATCCCCCTCCACATCACTTTTTCTACCTATCTAAATCAAGGCCCCCAGAAGATTTCTTAATCAACAGGTTTTGATGCTCATAAACTTTTCCCTGAGCAAGCAGTAGAATTGCCAATTAGTGGTGACAGGTGCTTTGAAAACATATTCACATTGGGTAGCATTCACTTTCACTGCATCTTTCCTACTAGTAACTCAGGAAAATAAATCTCATTTTGCTGCCATAGTATATGATTTATTTAGTTAAATTTTCATAAAACACATAGAAATACCAAATACAGTACTCTACTTAATGCTGTTAGGGTCCAAGGATCTAAGAACGAGACAGCACAGCAAGCTGGTACAAAAATAAAGTACAAAATTTATTTTGTATGTGCCTGCTTCTACTATAAATGTAACTCCACAGGTATAGCTGGGGTTGTTCCCGCTTGAGGAGTGTCCCTGGCAGCCACTCTGTTTTTCAACCTTCTTACACAAGAAAATAAATTTTGTACTTTATTTTTGTACCAGCTTGCTGTGCTGTCTTGTTCTTAGATGCTTGGACCCTAACAATGCTTCACAGAAGCACAGCCTAAGCATATTGAGTAAGCAAAGGATCATTTTACATTATTTTACCTTTTAATCCCATCTATAATGATAATACTATCCTTGAATCTATGGATCAGAATAGATATATTCTTTAAGGGCTCCCAGCTTGTAGCATAGGAGTGTAGTTTGTGTTTCATTCTGTAGGGCTCAGCATATTTATATGTTGATTCTGCTTAAGAACTTGCATGGAGACACATTAGTGATTATAGTCACTGTTCTTGCACCTCGCTACTGACTTGTGTCCAAACCAAAGGATCTGGGAAGCAATTATTGGTCTGAAATTATTGGTCTGAAAGTCAGAAGTTTTACTGAATGCAATGAAGTGGAAGGGTAGTTCTCATCTTAATACTTCATCATATGCCTGACTAAGCAGAGCAAATGTTCAATTCTTACATAGAATTCCAAGACATTTCTAGATTTGAAGTCTGACTAACACAAATAACAGCAGTTGAAGCATGGCACAATTTCAGTGCTGTTATGTGCAAAGTAATGACAGAAATGTAAGTCTTAATTTCATTAGAGTAGATTTATGTTTAAAACATACTTGACATCACACATTTATTAACAAAATCAGTAAATAACTGGGGTTGGAAGGGACCTCTGCAGATTATCTAGTCCAATTTCATGCTAAAGCAGATTCACCTAGAGTATGTTGTACAGGAGCATGTTCAGGTGGGTTTTGAATACAACCAGAGGAGGAGACACCACAGTCTCTCTGGGCAGTATTCTGTCACTCTCAGTGTAAAGAAGTTTTTCCTCACGTTCAGATGGAACTTCCTGTGTTCCATTTTGTGCTCATTGCCCCTTGTCCCATAACTAGGCACCACTGAAAAGAGTTTGGCTCCATCCTTTAGACACCCACACTGCAGGTATTTATAGGCATTGGTAAGATCCCCTTGCAGTCTACTCTTCTCCAGGCTAAACAGGTCCGAGTTTCTCAGCCTCTCCTCATAAGAGAGATGCTTCAGTGCCCTAGTCATCATTGTGGCCCTCCACTTGGCTCCCTCCAGTAGTTTTTGTCTTTCTTGAACTGAGGAACCAAAACTCTATGCAATACTCCAGATGCAGCCGGACCAGGGCAGAGTAGTGGAGGGAGGATAACCTTCCTTGACCTGATAGCCACACTCTTCTTGATGCAATCCTGGATACAATTGGACTTCTTGACCGTAAGAGCACATTGATGGCTCATAGTTAACTTGTAGACCATCAGGACTCCTAGGTCCTTCATCTGTTCTCCACCACGTGAGTCCCTAACACGTACTGGTACATGGGGTTGTTCCTCCCAATGTGCAGAACCCTACACTTGCCTTTGTTGAAACTCATTAGGTTCCTCTCTGCCCAGCTTTCCAGTCTGTCCAGATCTCACTGAATGGCAGCATAGTCTTCTGACCTATCATCTACTTCTTCCAGTTTTGTCACATCAGCAAATTTGCTGAGGATAGAATCACAAAATCACAGAATCACAGAACAACCAGGTTGGAAGGGATCCATCGGATCTTCTAGTCCAACCATTCCTATCTAACACTAAACCAAGTCCCTCAAGACCTCATCCACCCGTGCCTTAAACACCTCCAGGGAAGGTGAATCAACCACCTCCCTGGGCAGCCTGTTCCAATGCCCAATGACCCTCTGCGTAAAAAACCTCCTCCTAATCTCCAGCCTAAATCTACCCTGGCGGAGCTTGAGGCCATTCCCTCTCGTCCTGTCCCCTGTCACTTGGGAGAAGAGGCCAGCTCCCTCCTCTCCACAACCACCTTTCAGGTAGTTGTAGAGAGTAATGAGGTCTCCTCTCAGCCTCCTCTTCTCCAGGCTAAACAACCCCAGCTCTCTCAGCCGCTCCTCATAGGGTCTGTTCTCCAGCCCCTTCACCAGCCTCGTTGCTCTTCTCTGGACTTGCTCCAGAGCCTCAATATCCTTCTTGTGCTGAGGAGCCCAGAACTGGACACAATATTCAAGGAGCGGCCTCACCAGTGCTGAAAATAAATTATGTCCCAGGCAGACTCAGTACATTCCAGGTGCTATCTCACATAAAGAGCAACTCCAGCATCTCACTTTGCTGGCCTATCTTTCCTAAAAAGTGCACAACCATGACAGTGTTCCAGTCATATAAGCCATCCCTCCATCTCTCCGTAACTGCAATGAGATCACAGGCCTGTGAGCATGCACTGGTGTCAAGTCCTTCCTGTTTATTCCCCATGCTGCATGCATTGGTGCAGAAAAATTTCGGAGAGGTAATTGAGCATGCAGGTTTCCTCAAAGGAATGCAAAAGGATCCACCACAGCCATACACACCCTTCAGGTGGTTAGCTACCTGAGTCTTATCTTGGCAATTTTAATTTCTGTATTTCCCTACTACTATTGTGGCAAGTTGTAATGCAATTCAGATTAAAATTAAAGCATTTTTAGTGTGCAGTAACAACTTTAGTTCAGTTACTATTAACTGTACTCTTGATCTATTACAAATTAAGAACTCAGTTACGCAACTACTTAAATTACCTGATACTGAGCCAGGAATCATAGAATTATAGTATCATAAAATGTGTTTGTTTAGAAGAGATCTCTGAAGATGGTCTAGTCTAAACCCTTTCTGCCATGTACAGGGACATCTTCTGTTAGATCAGGTTACTCAAAGCCCTGTCCAATTTGAACTTGAGCATTCCCAGTGATAATTTTACCACCTCTCTGGGTAACATGTTCCAGTATTTCACCACCTTCATTGTACAGCATTTCTTTCTTATATCTAGTCTGAATCTTTCTGTTTAAAACAGCTGCTCCTTGCCCCTGCCCTCGTACTGTCACTATAACCTTGGTCTCTCTTCACCTATTTTATAAGACCCCTTTATATACTGATAGGCCACAGTATGGTCTCCCCAGAACCTTCTCTTCTCTAGGCTAAAAAAACCCTACTCTCTCACCCCGTATTTGTAGGGAAGGTGTTCTGACCTTCTGGTCATATTTGTGACCCTCCTCCTAACCAAATCTAACAGGTCTCTTGTCTTTCTTGTACCCACAACTGGACTGCAGGACTGCATGCTGTAGTGTAGGTCAGGTCTCACCAAAATGGGATAAAGGGGTAGAATTACCTTCCATGACCAGCTGGACATGCTTTGGTTTATGCAGCCCAGGATATGGTTGGCTTTCTTGTCTGCAAGCACACGTTGCTAGCTCATGTCTAACTTTTCATTTACCAGTGTCCTCAAGTCCTCTACAGTTCTGTTCTCTAGATTTTTCTATTCATTCCCCAGACTGTACTGATACTGGTGATTACCCAGACCCAGGACCTTGCAGTGGCATTGTTAATCTGCCAGAGGTTCACAAGTACCTACTCCTCAAGACTGACAAGCTCCCTCCAAATGGCTTCCCTTCCCTCCAGCATATCATCATTCAGCTTTGTATCATCTGCAAACTTGCTGAGTCTGCACTCAGTCCCACTATCTATGTCATTAATAATAGAAGTTTTAACCTACATATTGAAGGCCTAGTGAATTGAAAGGAACAGTTTCTCAGAATAGGAAGCAGTTAAAGGAGTCAAGGTGTAAAACACCACTTTTTTTTTTGGAAAGTTGAAAGATTTATGCTAGGTTAGTATGTCAGCAAGAGAAAGTGGTTAAATTATCTACTGAAATCATCTCTCAAATAATCTACTTTTGTTGGTGACAAAGAAGCTGAAGAAAACAACAAAGGAAAAACATACATCTGAAAATCATATTGCAAATAGATTTTGTTTCTTCTCCCTAATTTAGCTTTAAGGATAATTTTAGTAGTATAAAAGGGCAATTAAAATCACTTAATTTGTTCCTGTTGATAAATACAATTTGAAATTTTGCTCTTGAACAAAATAAACATTATATTATTACAGAATTTTCTTTAAATACAAAGCTAATGACTAGTAAAGTGTTGTTTGAAGCATTACAAAATTAATTACCGCAAACGAGAAACTGACTTCTTATTTCAACTTTGCATTGTCAGATTTGCTGAGGTTTTGGTGTAGCACATGGCCTAGAACACTTAAACAATTTGAGAAGCGTTCAGGTATTCTTGTTGTAATGCCATGCCTTGGCAAGGACAGGATGTGGTTAAATAAAATGAAGTCCCGGGAGGTGAATTAATTTGAACTAATTTAATAATTTTAAGGTTGCTTGCAAAAATTCAGTCATCTATTAAAGTAAAATAACTATTGATTTGTGGCAAAGATGTAGACATATATATAATGTATAAAGCAATAAACTGTATAAACCTGCCTCTCTGCAAACAGAAATGCAAAGAGAGGGAGAAGGACTAGGAAAAGGGGAAGAGAGGTAGATTAAAAGGAGGATGGATCCCACGATGAAAGATGATGCCAATATGCTTAAGAAAGTGGGAATGTTCATTTCAAATATGAAGACTCCCCTTCAAACAATTTCTTTAGAGGACCCTTTTGTTGTAAAAGCTGTCATGTGCTGCTTCCAGGTGAACATTCACAATTCCTCTCAGGCAGACTGAGCCCTTCTTGAAATAACAGTGGCCAATGAGTGACTACTTTTTGCCACATTTGCACAAAGAAAGTTTCAGCAGGTGTGAAAAATCTGTGACCTTGTTTTCGTAGAATCATAGAATAACCAGTTTGGAAGAGACCCACTGGATCATTGAGTCCAACCATTCTTATCTAACACTAAATCATGTCCCTGAGCGCCTCATCCACCCGTGCCTTAAACACCTTCAGGGAAGGTGAATCAACCACCTCCCTGGGCAGCCTGTTCCAATGCCCAATGACCCTTTCTGTGAAAAACTTCCTCCTAATGTCTAACCTAAATCTCCCCTTGTGGAGCTTGAGGCCATTCCCTCTTGTCCTGTCCCCTGTCACTTGGGAGAAGAGGCCAACTCCCTCCTCTCTCCAATCTCCTTTCAGGTAGTTGTAAAGAGCAATGAGGTCTCCCCTCAGCCTCCTCCAGGAAAATGTATATACCTGGAAACGAAAAATCCATTCTGCCCCCAGCTCCTATCTCTTTGCATGTGACTGAAAATCACCCCCTCGTGCTGCCCAGGCCTGAATTCAAAGGACATTAACTTCTAAAACTCCAAAACCAGGCTTAAAAGAATTTCTGTTTGGGTTCTTTTTGCCCACATTTTAGCTGTCAAGAGATTTTATTCACCGGCTGTTTTTCAGTAGCAAAACCGAGAGCAAGAAAAAGACTTTTAGAAGCAACCACAGGAGGACACACACAGCTCAGCTCCATCCAAGCGGCTCCGAGGCCGCTTCACCCCGGAAGCTGCCAGGCGAGGCCCGAAAGCAAACCCCTCCCTCTCGACACTCTCCAGGGTCTCCCTCACCACAGCTCGACCGAGAAGGCGGCACCCTCCCTTTGGTCCTTTTGATCTGCTTTCAACTACTTCATCTCACACAAATATGGCTCAAAATCAGTGTTTAAGACAAAATAGAAAAGAACAGTTTACCTGTGGCTGGCAGCACAGACCTTGACATCCACCCCATGGCTCAAACAGATGTTTTTATGACATCTGCGGTGCGTTCAATTGAATTATATTCCAGGGTGGTGGACTTCACAGAGCATACAACAGAAAATGAACACAATGGAGACATAATAGAGGAAACAGCACAGGTTATCATATAGGTTACAATAGCTAAGAATATCACTACAGCCAAAAATCCAAACAAAAGATTTATTCTGATTTGCCTTATCCACATACCCCACCCCATCAGTCCTAAATATTTTAAAATTGATTGCAACCATGAGCTAGGGATCCAAATATCAAACCAATTATTTGATTGCATGGACTGAAATAGTTTTCCTGTTTAATTGGTGATCTCCTTCATTTCGGCCAGGGCTTCTTCAATGGAAGTGGATGGTAATGCAACATTCTCTTTTCATCAAGTTCAGCTTTCCACAAATTCCTTCTTCCTTAAGCAACAACATGTCCAAAGCGAAACTATTCGGTAAGGCTATCTTGGAAACCTGCTGATCCTATAGCTTCAGTTCTCCAAATGCATACCTGGTCCAGCTGGAAAATACATGGACCTGCCAGGTTAAATTTTCCAATACGAACAGACATTTTTGGAGGTTTACAATGGAGAAGATAAATGTTTCCAGTCCCAAGGACACTTGTCACCATGGATAACAGTTAGGGATTTGGATGCTGTGAATTAACTTCTGGTTGTCCCTTGGATCATTATGTCTTTCAAAAGATCTCTTGGTCAGTCTCTGGAATTTGAAAAATTGAAAACCCTGTCTGGGCATGATGAAGGCAATGTGACTCCACGCTATAGTACTACATGTTGTTCTAAAGTCAAATATGAATAAAAATAAGTTATGTCATAAGGGACGTTTAAATAAATTTTGCCCAATTATAAGTTTCATTGCAATATGGGTCCTGGGTATTTAACTCATAGGAAGGATAATCCTAACATATGTACATGTCTTAACAAAGTTCTTAAACCTGTAAGTAACGAGGAGGGAAGGGCTCATGGTCTGGTGGTAAGATTTAAAATTTTGCTGCACTTCCAAAGGTTTGATTTGGTTTGTTCTGGGGATTTAATATGATTGAATGATTTTAAAATGGGGTCCCAGTGTAAGCATATTCACTGTACATCAGAGTGTTTAATTTCCCATTCTCCATGGGAAGTTGTGTACTCCAGGAAATAGTAATATTCAAAAAACCCCTTTGCCTCATAATCATCTGGTCATGATAACGGGTGGAAATAAGGGTCAAAGAGAAACAAATCTCATGTATCTGGAAGAGAAAGGTTAGAACTAAAAAAAAGTCAGGTAACTACTTTGCTTGTAAAAGTAATCATTTCAGAGACTTTGACATTTGGCTTTTGTAAGGTAAAGATCACATTTGGGATAAAAGCAATACAATTCTCTTGGGTCCAAAAGCAGCGAAAGTTATCAGATTCATCATAGTAAGCCAAATAAATATCATTAACTTTAAATGAATTTTTTTTTCAGTCTACCTAAAAATGGTTACTTGTAATCCATCAATTACAATTTCATCAGCCCTCCATCAATCAATAGTCTCACCAATATCCCACATATAGGAAAATAGACGTAGGGTATAGGGACTTTGTCATATCTGTGGTAAGGTTGATGAGAGTGACAAAAAAGCGTAAGCCTTTTTCCACAGATTGGTGTAGGGCCACACTTTCCAGACTCTTATGAAATCCTGGATTAATCCCCATGCAAGGTTTGAAACTTGTAGTTTCTACTCCCTCCTCCCTCTCCTTTACAGAAGAAAACATGTATATAAATATTGTTGTTACTAACATATAAATATAAATATGTTGTTTCTAACACTGTAAACAGGATAACCAAGAAAGGACTAAAAATCAACATCAAAGGAAAACTACTTTGTCTCCAGTGAGGAGGAAACTTTTGACAGGTGAAGGCTTAATTATTTTCTCTCTTTAAAAAAAAAAAAAAAAAAAAAAAAAGAAAATCAACTGGAGTATTGTTATTATCCTCCTTTCCATGGCATTGGTATCTACCCTGGTGTATGTATTGCTGGGTGTCTTGAGAGTTAAAGGTACTTCTCCCACACTGGGCATATCCCCTAAGGCAGGTTGTCCTGGATAATGAAGTGAAAGTTTAGGATTTTAATCTTTCTTTGATCCACGAACAATAGGTGGTGGCCTGGAACTAAATGCAGTAAGGCATGGGCAACCATAAACTACCCATTGTCTATTAACCTGCCTCATTGCAACCTACTACCTCACAACCCATCCTGATTCAAGAGGCTTCAATACTTGCTTTAGGATTCCATTGGTATGTTCACAATACTACAACACGATTTTAGCCAAAAAACCCCAAGAAGTGGTACCATTTGCTTGAGAATAATAGAGTGTGTGGAAGGTCTACTCAATTCCGTCTTTCGTTGCCCACTCTTGGATCATCCCAGAGGTAAAGTGGCTGTTGTTATTTGGTTGAATGCATTGTGGCTTAGGTAAATAACTGAGTCAGTTGGTTAATCCTTTCACCATATTATGAACTGTTGTTCAAGCTATGGCTTCTGCTTGAACCAGGCTGAAAATTACCTCTACCCCAACTAATATATATAGTATTTCCTTAGGATTCTGGAAAGTCCCAATGTAATCCACTTGCTACCTATGCCATACATCTTATTTATTTTGCAGATATAATGACTGATCTTTGAGGGGACTATGATGTTTCAAGATCATAATCTTGGGGATTATGATCTTTCAAGATCTTTCAGATCTTTCATTATGATCAGATGCCACTAGAAGAAATAATAGTCTTACAATTCATCACAAAAATCATCAGCCTCCCTCAAGCAATAGTTTCCCAGTAGAGGGCTTTAATTCCTGAATGCCCTCATTTCATCTGTATCCATTCTAACTACCAATTGCAGTCATCTCCTCCTTTGTCGACAAGCATTTGGACCAGCTGCATTAGCAGATCTACCTGGTTGTTCAAAAGGTGTGTTGGGTTATTATCAGCTTGATGTGCAGTCACCCATCTTGCAGAAAGTATCCCTGCTTGGCAGTCTTCAGAAGCTCTTCACACTTTTCCTTTTGCCAAATTTGTGTGTAATTAATTTCCCTCTGATTTTGTTCACAGATTCCTAACCATTCAGTACTTCCTTGAAGGACAGCATATGAATCAGTATAAATATATACAGCTTTCTTTGTCTCTGCTTTCTGAACAAACACACTCCAAACTGCCATCAGCTTCCTGACCTGAGCAGTCCTTTCCCCCTCTGTAATTATGCTGTCTTCAGATTTCACGTGTAAGGCAATTGCCACTTCTAAATTGAAGTATCTAACTGATACTTCTAAATTTTGCCTTCCATTTTAGAGGAGGTACTAGTGAACCAAATGTTAACTAACTCTGAGCTGTACTGGGGACCGGGGTAAATTCGCAGGGGGATCTTGAATCAGAAGCATTTTAGGTGTTTTATCTTCTGCTTGCTGGTGTGACAGTAGTAATCCAATTGTGCATACCCCTTCCTCACAGTTTCACACTGGGCTACCCCTACCAGGTGTGTCATACCTGCAAGGGTAGGCTTGAGTAGCTGTCTCCCCTGCAAAGTTGTATTGAGTCTGGCTGAGATGGAGTTAATTTTCCCCATAGCAGCCTTCATAGTGCTCTTCTTTGTATTAGTAGTTAGAAAGATATAAACACAGCAGTGTTTTGGATACTGATGACCAGTGCTTGAACAGCATCAAGGCTGTTTCTCCAACATTCCCATCCTCACCCAGCAGGCTGAAAGTAGACAAGATGTTGGGAAGATCACACAACCAGGACAGCTGACCCAAAATGACCTAATGGACATTCTGTACCATATGAAGCCTGCTCAGCTGTAAAGGCTAAGAGATGAGAAAGAAGAGAGTGTGGGCCTTTGTTATTCCTACATTTGTCTTCTGGAGTAACTACTACACCTACTGAAGCCCTGCTTCCTGCAAAGTGACTGGACATTGCCTGCTCATAGGAAGTAAAGAATAAATCTGTTTCCCTTGGCTTCTGCACATAGACTTCATTTTTGCTTTATTAAACTGGTTTTGTCTTGACCTATGAGGGTTTTTTCCATCTTATTTTCTCTCATGCTTCTCCTACAGCAGGAGAGTGATAAACCATCTTGGTGGGTACTTGCAACCAGTCAAAGTCAATCCACCACAAATGCCATCTTTTGTGTCTCCCATACGTCCTTCTCCAGTTTCTGCAAAAAGGTACCTCTTCACATCCCCTAATGTATCTCCTTTTTCTGTCTTCTGTGCCTCCTGACATCTTTCTTTTTATGTCTCATATTCCCCATAGCTACTGCCTTTTTTGAATGATCTCAGTAGTGGTGATGCATGCTCCTCACATTGAAGTTTTGGTGCACATCAGGATATTTCTATCTGTTGCCAAAGCAGCTGAACTGGTGCAGGGTAGTTCCTGACCTCCTCCCACTCAGGGCACCTTGCAGCTCCTGATATCCAGGTGCTGAAAGCTGTGCCCAATAGATGCCTGCCTGGGAAGAAATGAGGAAAAAGCCACCATGTTTTTAAATAACTGGAGAAAAGTATTAATCTGCTCTGGAATTATCAGGAAATTAAATATTTCCTGATTACAAGTACAGATCTTTCCTGGCATGCCAGTTCTTCTGACTTCATTGAAAAGGTTGTTTATTAATGAACTCTACTTAAATAATTTTCTCTTCCTAGATTTTTCTAGTAACCTCTGAGGAAGGTTTCATAAAAGAGATGACAACAAAATATTTTTCGTTATAGCATCCTCACAGCTTTCAGCTGCCTTTTGAATGTGTTTCAAACCATATTTTCCTAAAGGCTTTTCCACAGGTATATTTATCATCAAACCTTAAACAGTTGATACTATGAATAGTTTTTATTAAACATGAAAGTCTTTAAAATTAATTAGACAGCTGATTAGTTGGTAAGCTTGTTTGTCATTGCTATCACCCCCAACATTTTTCACTGCATTACTGATAAGTTAAATATCTGATTACGAAGAAAGTTAATTGGTTTTTAATAGAACATCTGCAGAAAAAAAAGTTGTAAGCTCTGAGCTACATGCCAATCAAAACATAATACGATTTTTAACTGGAGAATATTAGCACATGCTACATCATAAGGTTTGAACCTACCTTCCTTCTCTCTTTATTTAAGAGATAAAATTCTTGGTCAAGAGTACAGCGTGAATGAGATGCATTACTTCTTTCTGCCAGTGCAAGTTCTCTAACTGATGTAGAATTTTATGTCAATGTAAGGTGGTTAAGACAACTCAAAAGTAATTTATTAAACACAATTTTTTTACTTTGGTACACCCTTAGAAAACTACCTCAGTCCAGGAAGAAAATGGGGAAATGGGAAAAATTAGCTGCTTCTAACTTGAAAGAGAATAACAAAAATCTATGCTAAAGCTCTACTTCTTGTTTCTGTCAAAATGGAGCAAACAAAAAAAAAGAAGGCATTTTTTTTTCACGGAGGAATAAAATGCAGACCAAATAGTCTTATTCTCTAAGAATAAGAAGGAGTGGTGATGAGCAGGATATTATTTTCAGTAATTTTTTATTAATTATTACAGGACTTGGGAACAGATACTCACTTAAAATATTCTTAACCACTAAATTTACAACTCTCTTATTATTCTGAGTTTATTATACAATTCTCACAGGAATTCATTTCCGTAATGGTTTCAAAACCAGCTTATGCTAGATAGCATTCTATTGGAACATGGACTATAATTCCATGGTACAAAAAGGACATTAGGATTAAAGAACATATTGAGAATACAAATCTGAACATCAAATACCCTATAGGAGTACTGGTTTCATTCATTCCATTTCTGGATCCACACTCCTACAGAGTCTTTAAATCTGCTTCTCACTGTGAGAGATCTTCAGACATCCCTACCAAACTTACCTGTTCTGTGATTTTGTGTGTGATTAAAAGGGTCTGGCTATTAGTTCAAATACATTGGTCCAAACAGAGAAAGTTTTGTACCTATCACAACTAGAAGTATCTACACAATGTCCGTGAAATCTTGGCTACTAGTGGACTGGTGACTTTTTCTGATTTGAAAAACTGCAGTCTGATTAATACAGTGATATGAACTTCACCACATAAACCTTGTAAAAGATTTCCCATGATATTACTGCACAATTTCCCCATAAATACCTCAGCCTGTAGCTAGAACAGAAAGCGATAGGTGTTGAATCCATAATTGTCAAATAAGCTTATTCATTTACTTCAGTCCAGTGTGCAAGATTGAAACAATACATCCAACAAATGAGTATTTGGATATCATTCTAACAAGTCAGAGGCAGTGAGCTGACATCTTCAGAAACAGTTGAGTAAACCTCTCATAACCTTCTGGTTTAAAACCAGACATATCTAATCACAACAGCTGTGCAAATAAACTCAAAAGTCCTATGTTTCTTGACATCATCTGGTAATCAAGAAATGTGGCACAACAAACCATCAGAACTGAGATGTTTTCACTGACATCAAACCAACATTTCAGAATGACTTTCAGCTCCCTCTCGCCAATAAGGCTAGAAAGGAAGTTGACATAAGACAAACACTCTTGTGTTTTGCTGTAACAGGACATATTTTAGACAATAAACCAATTAACAGCTAACGTATGAAAGTATGAAACTGTAGAGTGTTCTGGAGATTTTTTTCTGTTTATTTTGGTTTCGTTATACTGCCAAAAGTTATTATTATCTGCCTCCTTCACCACTAGGATTATTCCCTTGTTTTAACTTTTTGAGCCATGATGTTTCTTTCCCCCTTAAAATTAGAATTTCTCTCTCATTTCCCATTTTTAGAAACACTAATCAACATTTTTTCCCTTCTTTCTTTCTTTCTGTACAGTGATTTTGGTTTTTTTTTAACTAGAACAAGAGGACGAGTTTCAGCCCGAGGTACAAATGCCTGACTATAGTTCAGAAATCTCCAAACCTTCCTACCAGTAGGTGGAGCAAAAATGTCATTAATGTAGAGACAAAATTTAAACTGGGACTCTGTAGTCACCCATAGAGGGTATTCTTTTTCCATTCTGTTCTTTTTTTTTTTTTTTTAAACTGCTCAGTGCAAGGAAGACAGCCCAATGTCTTTCTTTTTTTTAAATCTCACTTCAAGAATAAAGGGGAGATTCTGTCTAATACACCTTCCAGTGGCACAACACAGAAAGAGTTGCACTGCCAGTTCTTGCCCTCCCACTTACTTGTATTGTCTGAGAGTGTGAGGAGGACAGCAGTGCTTTCTATGTATAAACATGGACTTTTGTTAAGCAGGTGGCTTCTTTGCTTGTAACCCTGAGTGCAGTCCGGTGGATAGTCTCTTTGTCTTTAGCACCTCAATGCATTTAGTTTAATTTCCCAGAAAAAAAGTTTTTTCCGTGCCGCACTAGACGTAATAGGCACTCACTGAAAATAAACTTATTTTACTACATTGAGTGTTTTTAGTCAGGGATGTTCTTGTGCTCATGACAAAAACGTGCTACAGAATCATACATCTTTCAAATACAAAACCTTAAATCTGAAGTACTTCAAGTGTGCTAAAATGTTGATAGATTTTTCACTCAGGCAGTACTCAAGAAGCTATTAGACAGAGTACCTTATACATTAAAAGATCTTGAAAGCACCTTTCAACTTTGTTATGCTTCTGCAAACTATGGATTAATGGGAATCAGCATGGGACTTGCTACACAGACAGGAATCCCTACAGGAATTAACATTTAAACTTAGAACCTCAGAATGAAAAGCCTTGTCATCTCCTGACAGAATCATGCCTGCTGTTTCCATCTTTCACAACAAAGCACAGCTTTTCTTTAAATCACAGCTAAGCACAAGGATGCATATATTCAAGATGGCCTTTGAAAAGAACATTGCAGCTAATCATCAAAGTCTTGAACAAAAATGCAGTTATAATTTAGTGTCAATTGCTAGACATTATACCTCTAAACTCAAATATTACCAAACCAACCATTTTTGGGGTATTTGGGTCAGTTTAGAAATTGCTAACTGGGGCAAGTTCAGGGAATTTAACATTGCTTTATTACTTCATCAGCTATTTTTAATTTCATGTTATAGAACAAAAGACATTAGTTCAATTTTGTTTCAATTAATTTGGCCTGTTAACAAAAATATACCTTTTCATATGGAAGTATTTAGAGGCTTTCTAACTGAAAGGAATGGTACTAAAAGAAATTCTTGCCGAATTTTTACTAAACTCTGAAAGTTAAATAATATTGTTTCGCATTGGAAGAAAAATGAATCTGGTGAGAGGTCTGGAGCACAAGTCTTATGAGGAGTGACAAAAGGACAAAGGGTTGTTTAGTCCAGGAAAAAGGAGGCTCAGGGGAGATTGTATCACTCCCTAAAACTACTTGAAAGGAGTCTGTAGCAAGGTGGCTGTTGGTCTCTTTTCCTGAGACACAAGTGATAAGACAAGAGGAAATGGTTTCAAGTTGTCACAGAGGAGGTTTAGTTTGACTATTAGCAAAATATTTTTAAACCTAGAGACTTGTCAAGCACTGTAACAGGCTACCCAGGGAAGTGATTTAGTCACCATCTTGAGATGTATTTAAAAGATGTGCAGATGTGGTTCTTAGGGACATGGCTGAAGGTTGAACTTGGAAGTGTTAGGTTTACAATTGGATTTGACGATCTTAATGTTCTTTTCCAACCTAGATGATTCTATGATTATGGAATTTAGGGCACCCAAGACTTAAAGTCTGAGCTCCAGTGAAGTATAATACCAGCAAAACTTGAGAAATTTACACATTTGAGACAATATTCATATTTTCATACTTATTACTTGGAAGCAGTACAGAAGATACTAAATTTTCAAACATGAAGAAGTTGTAAAATTTTAAATACATTATATATTTTAATATTGCAGAGAAAAATGGTGGTCAGAACCAACATATGCACCTAGGTAGGGTATAGAAAAGTATATGTCCTGCAGCTTTTTCCAAAGCTCTTACTACTTGCTGAGATGGATGAAATTTGAGTGCACATTTAGATAGAATATAATAACAAAGAAAACAAGACACAATCCGATTAAGTTTCCCCCCGCCCTCACTAAGTCTTGATTATGTGAAGTTATGTGCTGAAAAATGTCCTAAACCAGTGTTTATGAGACACAACCAAAAAAGTACTGAGAACTTCACAAGCTCTCTCCTGTAGAGCCACATGTTTAGGATTCTATACAAGAGGATAGTAAAGGGCCCCTAGGCACACTGAATTAAAATAAATTGTTAATCTAAGTATTTTGACTTGCAGTGAGGGGAATGATGCTTCCATAATTTTAATTGCAATTTCATTTTTTATTTTAATTTTCTTACTTATGTGTCTTGGAAGTATATATCTTATCAATCTATTGCCCAGACTGGCTCGAATCTGTTGCTGACCATAATGCAACATCACTCATCTATATTTGACAAAGGAGTGACATTAATCATTACCTGTTTATAAGCATGTAGGAAGACTTTAATGAATTGTCAAAATGCATCCCATACTAGAACTAAAATAAGCATAGTTTCAAGAGGTTAACACAGGGGAAAAGAAATAGGAAATACTGATAAATTCTTTCCACATAGAGGTAAAAGGCATATTTCTCGCAACAGGCTCTCTCAACATTCTTTTAAAAACCTAACTTGCAGTATCTGGAAATATATTATATTAAAGGGATTCTTTTTTATAAGAATTCTAATATTTTCATAGTTTTTCAGAAAGAAAAATGACTGAGATTAATGACAAAATTTTCTCTTTAGATTTAGCCATGAAAAAGTAAATTGTCAATTTGCTAAATAAAATCCTAATGAAATGACTAGTTAATATATTCTACTACTGTTAAAATGGTCAATATATCCTAATAATTTTCAAGTTATTAAAGTTAAAAAGGAACTTTGTTATGAAGTTAGAGAATTCAGCAACTCCAGATACCTTACATGAACAATTAATATTACTTGCTTTCATATGTGCAAAAAAACTACCAGAATAATACAAAGAAGCCCTAAGCTTAGCATCTGGAAGGGTAATTATGTCCTGAATTATAAAGAAAAAACAGGTGCTTGTGGAAGCATATCAAGGATAAGGAAGTTGGTGAAAAATGGCAACATCAGTTTATTGAGGCTAAGTCCCACTTGACCAATCTAGTTGCTTTCTATGAGGAAACAATTTGCTCAAAGCAGAGGATGTAATTTGCTTTCATTTTAGCCCAGGTTTTGATACAGTCTCTTGTGACAACCTCCTCACTGACAACCTGGTAAGATCTGAATGGGACAGGTAGACCACTAGGTGGGTGGGTATCTGACTGTCAGCCTCAGGGGATGGTGGTTAGTGGCTCAAATTCAAACTGGCATCTGATCAGGAGCAGAGTTCTTCAGAGCCCGATAATGGATCTAATACTTCCCTGGGCTACAAAATGGTAGATGAAAAGGGTAATTTTAAAACATCTTTTCACACCTTTTCCCTTGTTTTATTTGCATCTGTTCTCCCTCAAAAGCAAGATTTCAGCTAAGGAACATTTATGGAAATTAAAATAGAGCTGAGGCAGCACTGAGATTATCACATTCTACTAGCCTTATTTTGTTTCAGTTTGGTTTTCTTTGGGAACTCCTAAAGATGTCGTAAGATCCAGATTGGTCTTTTTAAACCAACTCTACATGAACAACAGAACAGGCATAGTATATAGTCATGCTAAAATTCCTTCTAAAAAAGCATTTGGACACCATAATCCTTTACCATCGCCTTCAAAGAGTATTAACAAATTGCTAGACCTGATTACAGCAAGCCAAGAAGCACAAATTAACTATCATTTATAACAGTCCAAAGCTGTTGTTCACATTATAACAGCAAAGCCGGTACTAGAACCTACTCAGTTTTATGCATTATTTCAAGGAATTACCATAGGATAATTTATAAAAAAGACAATACACAACTGTAGCAGTATTTTAACAATTGTATTTTCTCTTGTTTATAGATTTCTTTTTCATCAAATGTAGTTGAATCTTTCAATTCCATCACTGTAAAAAATAATTTTCAGCTTTAAAAGACAGTAAAAACTTAGTGACTACTGCTTGTTTTAGAAAATGACTCTGAAGATGTGTGATACTTAAATGAACTCTTTGCATTTAATGCTTGCTTCAAGCAGTTAATTTCTGTTCAATCATCTCAGAATCATGTTTTAGAATAAAGGTAAACTTTGTATTTCTAAGGTAGATAAATGCTTGGACTGTCTGAGATTAGTTACTAGTGACTACTTTTAAAGAACATATTGCTACTCTTTAGAAAGTAATTTGACAGCTTTCATTTGTATGTCTGACATGACCAAGCCCAACAGACAACAGAATACTCAGTCTAGGTTAAACAGTTCCTGTGTTCAAGAAAGTGTGATTTGAATGAATCTTTGAGCTTCTGTCCAGAATAATTTTCACTTCATAAAAGGAGTATCATAGTTCACCAGGAACTATTCAGAATGTCACTTCCATTATTTGCTCTTTGGAGTTCTTGGATGGCCTGCTTCTGCTAGTTTGTTGTTTTGAATGCTTGATTTTCACGTCTCTTTAACAAGAATTTTTTATTCATTGTAGAAGTTTAGCACAAACTCTACTGGATTTAAGATTTGTTTCCCATGTTTTTCTGTAAAAGCAGTTACTTACTTTTTTTTTTTCTGTGTTTCTTGCTCTTTTCCACCTTATATTTAGCATCTTATTCTTCCTGGAGTGTATCAAACCTTCGGGTTAATGATCAAACTAAACTCTTGGCTCCACTAGTAGTTATGAACATCCTCACAATAACATCACCCCACAAATCTTCAGCCTTGTGAGGTGGTTTTGTCCCTTCAGTTCCTGCTTCCCCCAAACCCCCCCAACCAAACAAAAATCCAAAATCAAACTAAACCCGAACACGTTAAGAGTCTAATCACGCAAGCTCATATTGCTGGAGTTTGCAGAAGAATAGAAGAACATTGGGAAAGGTACCATACTGTTTCATTGGAATCATGAGTCCCTGGTCATTGAGTAAAAAAAATGCAATAGTTCCTTCTTTGGAGCAACTGATCTGTTCTTTATACTGATTACCTTCATTTTTCTGTGACTCGGTATAATGTGTTCAACATACAATCACACCAGAAAAGAGTTAATAGATCCTGAAATATGATAACATAAACGAACACTGCAGTCATTCTGCTGATAAGGATGTTTTGGCTCTGATATTAGAGTCTGAAGGGACACATCTATAAGAGATGCTTGTCAAAATGCTGTTTTAAAATATAAAGTATTATAGTACCTTAAGCTGCTCAGTGCATAAGAAATAATTTATCTGACTTTTATTTGTTAAGATTGGCTATGTGTTTGGCCTTGGCTATATGGTAAAAACACGGTTCATCTTTCAGATCTGAAGCAAACCCCTCATTCTGTAGTGCATATTTACAATCTGAACATTTGGAAGCCTACCAGTATATTGAGCCTATCAGTATATTCCTGATGTCTAATTTGAACCTCCCCTGGTGCAACTTGAAGCACTTCTTTCACATCCTATTGCCTGTCACTTGGGAGAAGAGACCAACACCTACCTCCCTGTGACTTCCTTTCAGACAGTTGTAGACAGAGATAAGTTCTCCCCTCAGCCTCCTTTACACCAGGCTAATCAACCCCAGTTCCCTCAGCCACTCCTCATAAGACTTGTTCTCCAGATCCATCACCAGCATTTTTGCCCTTCTCTGGTTGCTGTGGCCCAAGTGCAGTTTAGTGTTATCTGCAAACTCCCTAAGGGTACATTCAATCCCTTCATCCACATTACTGATAAAGATATTGAACAGAACTGGACCCACCACTGAGCCCTGGGGAACACCACTTGTGACCTTTCTCCAATTGGATTTAGCTCTATTTACTACCACTCTTTAGGCCTAGCCATCCAGCCAGTTTTTTACCTAGCAGAGGGCACATCTGTTCAGGCTAATTGCTGCTAGTTTCTCAAGCAGAATCCTGTGAGAAACTGCGTCAAAGGCTTTATAAAAGTTACTAGGTATTTTTCCCATTAAAAAACCCAAAAAAAACCCCAAACCAAAACATATACATACACATAGACACATGGATTGTAACTGTGTATGAAACTGTCTAGGAGTAACAGATCAACACCAGTTTGTTAACAGTCTCCAGACAGTTACTGCAACAAAAAAAAAATTTAACTTTTAAGAACTTCCATAGCAAGCCCTTTAAAACCTAAAATACTGCTATCTGTAATATACCAGAACTTCAGCATTCAATATTGAATAAGATATCCTTCGATCTTTGTCAATGAGAGAATAATTTAAGTCACTGCTCATCAGCTGATCCATTGAAAGTAACATTCTGCAAAAGAAAACACTCCAAGCTACGCCTTTTACTTCTACAGTTAAAACTGGGATATTATTCAAGCTACCTCTAGTCAGCTGGCAACTACTAAATTAGCAGGCTATGACAATATGATTTCATGCTTCTCTGAAAAATACGGAATTTTGATGGCAATTCAGCAAGCAGAACCTGTGCCCTCAGACATCCCTGCTACAGAGAAAAAAAAATAAAGTCTACTGCACCTATTGAAGAAATTCGTACTCAGCATATAGCCCATTCTTTGGAAATGCTAAAACAGAGCAAAAATAATTCCCAGAGAGGTGTGTGGTAAAACCTGTGCAGAACACTCTCTTTTCCACTTGCTTTTTAGCCATAACATATACTCTCTTTCCTTCACCTACCTCAGTTTAAGTCTCTGTCTCCTTCAAAATGTGTTCAGATTTCTTCTAAAACTTTGCTGTACAGGGAGGTATTTAGCCTTGTTATAGCTCTAATTCTGTCTGTCCAATCCATTTACGTTTCTGGGCAAGTTTGCAGAGCCATAAATTTGAAATATCTTACACAAGCTAGAAGTTAAGACTAAAATTCTAGAATTTCAAAATATCTCTTTTGCAAAATAGTATTGTCAGGTAATTAACTTTTAAACTACAAAAACATTTAATTCTGAGTAATGTATCAAACTCACTCAAATGACTGTCCACATGAATGAATAATAGAAAATTACTATGAAGAAAAGAAACATTGTTTAAAAAAATAACAGTTTTACAAGTAATTTATTTAAAATAAAGTATCCATGAAGGTTTTTACCTCATTTTTCAGTATTTCTGGGTAGGCTTGCTGGCAACGCGCTAAAGGCTGATAAGTAGTACTGGTCCTGAATGCCTGGATCTAGGCAAAAGAAGTTTATACTAAGAGTCCTTAAATCAGGCTTGGTTTACCACACATGTATTCAAATTCTCAAGAGCTCTGGGTAATCCAGCTTCAGAAGGAAAAGTAATCTTTTCAAGGTTTATGATTTGGTATGCCACCATCACCCAGTGAAATGGAAGGGACTGAAATAGTATTTTGTCCAAACACTATTCATATATAAAAGACTTTCCCTGCCTTCAACTCCCAGTCCCCCTTGTTTGGGTAGCTTGAAAGGAAAACCTCACAGGGAAACCTGCTGCTCTGTGACTCACTTTTTAATAAGTTCTTTAATTTCTTCAAGCAAATTATTTTCAGAGGTGCCGTTTGTCTTGAAAATGAAAGAAAACAAAACCAAAAGGTATTTCTCCATCATGCAGAGAAGAATGTCACTTCTGGATTATATTTATTGCTCCTCAGAAAAAATCAAATCACCATCGACAACAGAAAACATGATGAGAAAGCAGCATGACAGCTATAAATTATTTGGACAGCAATGCCAAAACTACTTAATGAAGACTTCTCTGTGAAATATTTTTATATTAGCTGCGCACAAACTTATACAGTCACTGAAATAAAATTAGCTCTACTAAAAGTCAAGTCCCTGTGAAATAGTGTGCAACAATATGCTAGAGATCCCACCACCATCCTTTACTAGTTAAGCTATATTTAGGACACTCCCTTACTCCTCAAAAGCTGGATCTGGAAATTCAAAGAGGAACAGAGATATAGTTTCAAGCTATTAGAAAAACCATTGAGACGGGTCAGTTCAGGTTGTCCTATTTAAACCAGTTAGAAAATGCTGTTAAAGAAAGCAAGAATAGCTAGATTTATGGAATGTATTATGCAGTTTCTCAAAATAAACAGGTTAGACTTAGCACTCAATAGTTCCCAGCCAGCAGCCAGCCTTACACTCAGCAGAGAACTCCAAGAAATGACTGCTCATTGGATGGAGTCACTCCATCATCTCAGTGAATGAATTTTCCTCCCTCCCCTCCATCTCCTTCATTTCTTGCCTTCCTCCTTATTTCCAGGACATTATGAATGCTTCCACCCTACCTTCTGATTAATGCTGGATAAAATACTCCTGAGACTTGGGGAGCAGGATCTTTCGCTGAGTATCTGGCAAGTTTCTGCATGTTAGGAAAACAAGGATCTGACTGCACACCTCTCCTCAAACTCTGAACATGTTTAAGGATGAGGTACTGAGGGACATGGTTTAGAGATTGGTAGGAGTGGCTGGACTAGATGATCCGATGGGTCTCTTCCAACCTGGTGATTCTGTGATTCTGTGATTCATCAAGGGGCAGAAAAACGGAAATACTCCTCCTGCAACAAAGGGCAGATTTGGAAGCCCTAGTGGTACTACTATCATAGCTTCAAGGTGACAGAAAATTATTCCCAACAGTCCTTCAAAGCAATTTGCATCAATCTGGCATTACCCTCTCCTGCCATAAAGGAGAAAGTGTGTTTTTAATATGCCTATATGAAAGCTTGGAGTCAAAATAATGTGTAATTCTGCTGTCTTTTTTTTTTTTCACAAAAATTAGCAGATAGAGGACTTGATGAAAGCAGTTAAGTCTGCTTTATGAATGACAACAAGATTCCTGAATGAAAGATAATATTCAGGACACAGAAACTTCAAAGACCTTAGCCTTTTTTGAGAGGAAGAAACTAGGAAGTGGCTTAATCCAACACAATGAGGAGAAGTCCTCATTGAAGCAACCCTGAAAAACAACAGAATGATTTTAAAACAGGACCTTTGAAGATTTGGCTGTGGATTTTCCAAACTTACTGAAGATAGAATAGGGATGATTGTTGGAGGCAGCCTGGTCAAGTCATCATTCAATCTTAGTCTTTCTTCCCAGATACGAGTAAAGTTTAATTCTGTGAGCTCAAGGATTAAAAATAGTTTTTCTGCAGACACATACTCTAGTTTGACTGTGCTCCAGTTTTCTCATTAATACCTTCATTCTTCTACCTGCCTGGCTGCAACTGTCAGTGAAACTTCAATTTCCACATAAGTTTAACATTTGAGGACTGCTACCCTTCAATATGAATTGACAAAAAAAGGCCCAAGAGCTTTGACAGACACATGAAGAAACTTCTTCCTCTAGGGAAGCAGCTAAGAATTCAGGATAGATGTAAATCTATTTAATGTTTTATAGATGATAATTCAACACTTCATTACCAAAAAAGTGCTCTTGATAATAACCTACTCCACATATTTTAATATTTATGATTGGTACTCGATATAATCAGAAAATGTGACAACTGAGGACCAGTGAATTGCATTGAACTTTAGTAGATTATTTTACTTCTTTTGAATCTGACAGATTCTTGGAAATGCCAGGATGGTTAAGAGGACATTACATTAATTTAATCCAAGAAACTCAAACATCTGTGACTACAGTTGCTACTTCTAAATAAGCCCCAGAGTTGTAGGAGCAGATACTGCTTGCTTCTACTTTGGGAACTGTTAACACTCACCAGTTTGTGAGGAGTCATACCACCTTTCTGGCAAGTGATTAGGAAGGATAGATGCAAACTTCACTAAGAATTTATTTCTGCTATGATACGGTATTTTTTTAAAAAATTAAAGAAAGAGAGATTAATGAATTATGGGAAATAAGGCATTATACAGTTGTACATCTGAAGGATGACTTCATTTTAAATCACAGCTAAAGGTCTTGCTATGGGCAAAAATATGCGAACACTAGAAATGGTACGTCTCTTGATATAAGCTAAACTGACATGCACAAGTTCTCTAAATATAGAGGACTTGGAACATCAGGTAATAAGAATGGAAAGGCTACTATCAAGACTATATTAAGAATATTAATTTAATATCATTTCCCCACTCCTCTGTCACAATAAAGGATTAAAATTGAACCATTATCTTCCCTGATTAGACTATGTTAAGAAAATGAGAAACCACAATGTAAAATGATTAATTTATTGTAAAAGTCCTGAGCTATTGTATTTTGATCTCTTTATGCTGAGCATTTAATTGACCGGTAATTCCATCTCTTCTTTTGTTTATAGCTCTACTAACTTTCAAAGAATATCTGACATTTATCAAAACATAGCATTATCAGGCCAAAGAGAAAATATGTTATGAACTATACTTCTATGTTAATCTTGTAAATGAAATACAGTTTTAATAAGTAAGCTTGTTTACAGTGAAATGCAATTTGCTATACTTAGAAAAGCAATTTATTGGAATGAAATTGCAGAAATTCTAAGGAAATTAGAAGAAATAAACATCTTGACAATGTATCACTGTCTAGAACTATTCAGACAAATAATGCACTTTTAAAACCAAACACAGAAATTTATGTCAGTATTGTTGCAGGTGTCTTATATAGCGAGATTAAGATATTTGCCAGATGACAAAGGAAAGCAATATTTGAAGTCATACCTATTGGCCTTTTGTCTTACAAAGATTAGTGAGAAAACAAGAACTAAATTTACCCAACAATATTGCAGAACATAAAATTGTGAAGAGGAAAGTACATCAGTCCAAGCATATAGACAGAATTCTCTGATTAAATACTTGCTTAGATTGCTTGCACTAGATTTATTCAGCACTTGGAATTAAGATTAGGTTAACTTGGCTTCCTTCCCCATCTCCATCTGTTACAATATTCTTTCTCACAGTACTTATGCATAACTAGTCCTATGGATGCCAGTGCTCACTTCATTTCAGTATTTAATTTTCCATTGTTTATTGTAGGATATATAGCTTTGTATAATTTTTGTGAAGTCCAGTTTAACAAGTTGTTTAATTTGTTGAAATTTCTGTACAATGAATCATTAAATACCACCAAAAGATTTTCATTAAATAGTAATGTGAAGACAGAAAAAGCAAAGCAGCCCATTTTGGATGCCCAAACTGAGACTAATATGCTTTTGAATACCAGAATCATAATTGACTATTATCACAAAAGACATTCCCCTGATGAAGTTTCTGTTGACTTCATTTGCAGCTGCACTGCTCCTATTGCTTTCAAAGCAATTTTACGAACAGAGGAACACATCAATATCCTTCAAAAATATTCTCATGTGGTTCTATATAAAAGGAAGGGAAGAATTCAAATCTCCTTAGCAGCTTTTCTAAAAAAAACAAACCAAAAATCCCAATTCACTCAAACAGAAAAAAACCAAACCCCAAACCAGAATTAAACCAAGCTCCATACTCCCTACCCCAACAAACCCAAGCAGACAAACAAAAGAAAACCCCAAGCCAACCCACCAAACCAAATAATAAAAAAGCACCAAAGGACAGCTCTTTAAGTAGTCTTTAAATATGATCCCTAAACACTCTCTAGCTTGTCGAAGGATCTTGCTTCAGTTGTTTTGATTTCTTCATTAGAAACTGGATCTGAGTAAAGAGTAGATGTGGTGTAAATTATACTGACCAAGGCTTTGTGCAAAACTGAAATTACACATAAAATTATGAAAGTTAAAATGGTATATTCATTTCATCTGAAGTAAAAAATAAAATAAGATACATGCATTTTGATTCTTCTCTTCCTAAAACACATGATTAAAAAAAGACTGTTCTGAAAGATCATAACCAAATCAGAATTCTGCAGAGCCTGCAAAAGGCTGTAGAAGTTTCAAGACCCGTATTATTCAGGAAGTTTGCCTAGAAATCTGCCTGGCTTGGCAACATACCCACTGTATCCCAAATCTAGCTTTGTTATATGCTTCCTTTTCACCTACTATCACTATCCTGCTATAAGAAAGTAGGTTTTACTATTTCATTCATTGTATGCCAGGCGTAATAACAATATAAAGACCAGTTCAAATAGTTGAAGAAACAAGTCCTTTTAGAATAATAGAACAATTTATATTATAAGGGAACTTTAAAAGTTATCTGGTCCAACCCCTCTGCAGTGAGAAAGGGCATCAGCTAGATCAGGTTCCTCAGAGTTCCGTCCAACCTGACCTTGAATACATACAGAAGAGGGACTTATACCACTCCTCTAGGCAAATTTTTCCAGTATTTTATCATTGCCAGTGTGAAAAAATATCTTTCTAGTACTTAATGTAAGTCTACCATCTTTTACTTTAAAAACATTAGACCTTGTCCTATTGTAACAGGCCCTGTTGAAATGCCTGTACCCAGCTTTCTTTTAAGCCCCCTTGAAGTATTGAAAGTTCATGATAAGGCCCCTCCCCAGAGCCTTCTCTTCTCCAGGCTGCACAACCACAACTCTCTCTGTCTTTCTTCACTGGAGATGTTCCATCCCTGTCATCATTTTTGTGGCCCTCCTCTGGACCTGCTTCAACAGGTCCATGCTTTCCTGTGCTGAGGGCTCAAGAGCTGGATGCAGTACTCCAGAAGATATCTTATCAGAGCAAAGTAGAGAGGCAGAATAACCTCCCTCGACTTGATCGTCATGCTTCTTTTGAAGCAGCCCATGATATAGTTGGCCTTCTGGCCTGTGAGTAAATGTTACCAGCTCATATCCAGCTTTTCATCCACCAGTACCCCAGTACATTCTGAGGGCTGCTGTCAATCCTCTCACCCCCAACCTGTATTGAAACCGGGGACTTACCCCAACCTAGGTGCATGATCTTGCGCTTGGCCTTATTGAACCTCATGAGGTTCACTAAGCTCACTTTTACCCTGGAAGACATCATCAGACACTTCCGCCCATCAATTTAGTTCCACAGTACCACTCTGTATTTAATTTTATCTTCAGAAAAAGACATGTTTTCTTAAGAAAAGAAAGATTAAGATTTCAATATTACTTGTGAATTACTTACTGATGATTCAAGCACAACTAGAATATGTTTAATTATGAGGCTCTTTGTCATGTTTCTGATTTGATTAAAGAAAGAGTAGCAGCAAAGCAAACATTTCACTTAAATTAACTACTAGTGCATTACAAACAAGATAATGTCTCTCCTAATGATACCTCTATGTTTTGCGTATGACTGTTTGCTGCTAGTAAGTTACAAGCCACACTTGATAATGGTTACTGCTGCAGGTATGTTACAGAGAATTCCTCTCTGTATAATAAATGTTTTAAGTTAAATATTGAGTTCAAATGGCATATGAGCTTTGATAAGACCTTAAACTTCAGTTCAGTAGTGAGAAGAAACAGGGTGATTGTGAGAGGATGGTACTACAGGAAGGCTATGAAGATATTTCTTGTATAAGTACAACCTGATGCCTCTCTTAGTCTATGCTAAGGCCAACCCCTGTTTACAGCTTCAGAAGCAGGCATTTTATGTTTGTAACTAATGAGAAAATGGAACTTTTATGCAAATATTCACACCTGCTTTTTGTTACAGCTGATATGAGTATATATTTTGACTGTAGGATTAATAATTATAAACTTGTGCTATAAGGACCTGTGCTCTGCCGTTAGAAGAAGCCTGATTAGCTGAAAAGTGAACTGAGTTCATTCAGCATGGGTGGAATACACTCCATGATTTTTTTTACTGAATACCTCTTAAAGGGCATTCTTGATTATCAGAAAAACTGTCTTTCTTCTCTGATGTCCTGAAACTCTCTGAACTTGCAAGTTACAGAGGATTCCTGTCTTGCAGTGATTCTCATACATGAAATACCTTGGGGAAAATCAAAAACAAACAAATGAAAAACCTCAGCAAAATAAGTTGTTGCAAAGGTAAGATGCCTTCACTCTTTTCCACTCCTATAGAAAATCAAAAGAGTAATTATGTGTTTTCATAAACAGATAGTTTTCCAGCTAGCTTGTCTTTAACAAGTTTCTCATTTTAAGTATTTTCTCATACAGTTAGGAAGAATTACATTTGTTAATAATGTTTAAAAGTTGATGTAAATTATACCTCATTTTTTAATATATCTATGCATCAGTTTTACCTTTAAAGCCTTGCTTCAGGTTTTTTTCTTCCCTTCGGTACTGTTAATAAGAAAAAAGAAGACAAAGTAAGCTGTTCATCATTTGCAACAGAGGAAAGGACCACAGTTTCCTGAATACTTGCATATCTTTATAATGGAATTGATTGATTGGAAAGGCTATAGAGTTGACTTAATATAGAATCACTACTTGTAAATTTCCAAACAAAGCTATCCAGAGTTTACCAAATAATAACTAAGTAAACTTTGTTTCTCCTCTACTGAGAACAGATAGGACTGATCAGTAACTTTTCACAAATATAACAGATCAGTTAACACATTAGAATAGTTTACTTTTGGGTTGTCAGATGCTCTGTTGCCAGAAATTTTCCTTTTAAGGCTGTCAGATGCATAGGGTAATCAGGCAACATCTAGACTAGCCTTCTGTTGGGTAATTTGCTGGATTCAGGTTCAACTGTCTAGAATGTACAATCTGGCAAATGACTTTTATTACTCAAATTGGCATAAGGCATTATGAGGTTTAGCAAATGCTTACATAGGACATTTCAATAAAAGGACATAAATTATGCAGTTATACATTTATATGAATACGCAAAATGATTACATTAAAAAGATATCAGTAACTGGCTAGCTGACCTGGCAAAAGCAAGACTTCAGCTGCTGAGTCAGTTCAATTGATGTGCCCTGTAGAGTTCCAGTTCAATAGGACAAAGTTAAGAATTATTTCATTACATGGAAATGGCTTAGGTAATAATTAGTAGAATAAGAACTTTCAGAACTGATTGAGCACTGTACAAGAACTAGCCAGTTTGTAAATTTTTGAGTTTCATTTCAGTTTCTCGGTGGAAGAAACATCAGAAAAATGTCAGATGTAGTGTTTTTCATTATTCAGTTTTGTTTGTTTTACAATAACCTAAAGAATTATTTCCATAAGGATTTGGATTTGTCGAGTTTTTCAATAATCTGATAACATCAAAATTTATGATGTAATTCTAAAAATGTTGTGTGTCTATTTACCAAAGTAACCTTGCACAGTTACATGACTTTGAGAAACTGAATCTCTCACTCAAGTGTTAGGATATTTGCTAAAAAATATAAATAAACAGTATATTCCTTGGGCATATCTAGACTAGCCTGAAAGATTAAAGAGCTTCATCGGCATATAATGATCTCCATCAGGTACTTTAACATACAAAGAGACAGCCTCACAGAATAATTAAATCTCACCATAATTTTCCTTGAATAAAAAGTTAAAATCTGTAACATTCAAGAGGCCACTCCATTTCTCCACCCTTCCCTTCTCTTTCTTCTTTTTAATTTTTAAAATGAAAGATGAAAGATAATGCATGAAAATGGGGATGCAGTACATATACAATTTGAAGAGCAAGATTTTAATCATTCTGTTATAATACCAACTAGAAACAAAGGAGGGGACTTTTTCTTACAGACACTAAGATTTTTCCTGAAGTGTCTCAATGGCTCAGTCTCCTCAGAGAAAGCTTGACAGTGCCTATTGTAAACTCTTTTGCATGAGGACTGTCTTGTTATGCCTGCCAGAACAGAACCTTGATCAACATATCAGCTTTTGTATGACAGTATTCACTGCCTGCACTATCGTCTGATGTGTTAAGCTTTGTTAGTTTTCTTAGAAGTTTTACAATATGTAAAGTAAGTTTCATCCCTTGACAAAGCGAGGATATTCTTAAATGTTATTTCATAACTCTATATTACCTGGCTTCACAACTATCCAAGATAGTCCAATCCCAGACAGAAAACCAAAGCAGTTCCTCATTTATATCACCAAAAAGCTAACTTCCAAGAGCAACAAGCAACTGGGGACAGAAACAACTTCAATGAGTTCTGCTCTCAGCTGTCATTGATACAATTGTGCTTTGCTATCATTTTATCTTTGTGTTTACTCCCACATGAGGAGCAACTTTTGAAGTCTTGCTCAAGTCTGCTTTTACTCATGTGTGCAATAAATCTCATTTTTATTTCAGCAAAGCTTTAAGCATCTGGCTATAATCAAGGCTAGTAGTCAAAGAAAAGCATTGGAGTTACAATACTCTCTGAGATGTCTCATGTCATAAGGTATGCCAACTACTTTTAAATGAACAGTATTGAAGCATTACCTGAAATAAGATTTTTAGCATGGAAATGTCAATGAAATAAACAACATATATTTTAAAAGAAGGTGGGCTTGTGTTCTGTGTTTTGTGGGTTTGGGTTTTTTTTTAAGTACTTCAAAGAAAGTTGGTAAAGGTATGTTTTAGGTTTGTAATTTGTATGGAGGTCTCTGCTTTTCTTATAAATGCTGAGACTTAAAATTTCTTTCTTAAAGCTACAAATAGAGACCTGCCCAAAAAAGTCCCCAGGAAAATATAGACCCTGAAGCAGATCGTCATTTGCAATGCATCAGAGAAGCTATATAAAGGCAGAACACAGGCATTTCTGCCTTGTTTTGGTTTCCCATATTTGTAGAAGATTTATGCAATGTAGACAAGCTCAGAAAATGACAATCTACAAAGCTCTTTTCTTCTTCAGAGAGAGTGGGTTAAGATTACAAGTGAAAGTGCATAGGACTAATCTATTACAGTGCAATATCTTGAAATACAACAAAGCATTAAACTGAATTATAAAGAATCTTCTTTTGGCCTGAAAGTATCAATGATTCTCCAACTCATAGATGACAAACAGACACATGTGGGAAGCTTTAGATCAAACTGGTTGCCAGAAGAGTAGTAAACAATACCATAAATAAGTGATCAGTGCCAATTTGAACTACTGTGTTCAAAGTAAAGATTCTGATACAATAATGGAGCAGCACACAATACAATAATGGAGTGGCACATAGCCATGTAGCAAGATATTAAAAGAAATTAAATAATCTAAATATGTCCTTGATATTCTATTAAAATAGAATGTTTTGAAACAACACCACTAGGTGGGGGCACTTCATTCCAATATGCAAAATAGTCTATATTGGCAGTTTAAAAGGTCAAGTGCCATAGACACTAAAGTACTTCAGTAAGATTTAAATGGCTAAAAGAGCTGTGTAATGATATGCAGGGTCAATGGTATATCTAAGAAGAGAGCTGTATGAATTTGTGATTAATCAGCTCTTAAGACAATCCTTAAGAACTAACATAAAAAAAATACAAATGCGTCCATATGTAGGGATGTTGCATCTTTTAAAGCAGATAAAAATTCATTGCAGGAAGTAAGGGATATCACCCTCCCAAATAATTTTGCCAACTACATTACCTATGACGGGAGTGGCTCTGCCTCCACCCTGCAGTATCTGCTTCAATGAATCAACTCTGAAGCAGAAAACGTATAGAAAGTATTTTGAATTTTAATTTCACCGGAAGATTTACTGCTGCTGCTGCTTCAGTTTCAAGTTCAGCTTTGTATGAAAGACAGATTGCTGTTTCAACATGTAAGCTAAAGTTTTCATTATATCAATACTTCAACAAAAATCTGTACTCACAGAAACTGCTACCATTATCTGGACTACTCAGATAAAGATATATCCTTTTCCATGTCAATGAGATAGTCTCACATCATTAGTCTTGCTATATTTATTTTTTGAACTCCTGATGTGTCTCCTGTTACCATGACAGTGTATGTTTGAAAGACTGTCGCCTGCTTCATTGAAATGACTAAACTTTTGTCAGACAAGCACTTCACAGACTGCTGTGTTTTCCCTCTGCTTGTGCCACAAATATACGCTTGATTTGTTCTAATGCAAAACATTAGATATAATTTTTTGTGTGCACGTACTGTATAGTAGACAACTGTGGAAAAAAAATTTCTGAGAGCTTGACATTTTCCAACAAAAAAGTATGCTAAGTGATTTGAGTTTTTCTACCAGTTGAATGTACTTACATTATTCAGAATAATTATGACTTTGTGGGTTTTTCCTTTTATAAGCTTATGAAGTCAGGGGAAAACTTACTGTTCTGTTACCATAATATGCATATACCATATATGTGTATTATAATATATTACAATAATGATGTTATGTAATGTATACAACAAAAATATGAATAAAAATTATGTTAGGTTAGATTTAAGACTTGGAGAAGGAGAATTTCAAGTTCCCATTCCATTGCAAGTAAGAAAATACTTCGTTTTCTGTTCAGCCAATGGAGGTAAGTTTTTTGAATCACAGAACACCATACTTTCATTATTAACTACAGAGAGTTAGGTGTAATATAAGTTAAAAAACCCACAATGTTCTCAGAGAATCTCTGCTTTTCACCTCTTCCCGTGGTTGCTGTAGGTCTGGTTTTTGGTATAGGTCTGTTCTGCTTAGTACCAACAATAAATTGATGAAGCTGTAGGAATTAGTGCAAGTTAGAGGCAAGCAGTGCTTCTGTTCTGTGTTTTGTTCAGCTTGGCTGTAAAAAACCTAAACATTATGACCTCTCAATGGTATGGCTTGAGTTTTTTCTGTGATACTTAGGTAAATTCTCATTTGAGAAATGAAGTTTACTAGGATAGACTACATTAAGTTAATATGTACTTTAGAGCAAGCTGTGAATCACATCTTCATAATTGGTTTTCTGCAGTTTCTAAGCAGTAAATATTTTCTTGGAGTACAGGAAAGTTAGCAACAATAGCCTACTCTACGTGATAAATAAATACAGAGTAATAAAAGAGTAAATATTAGTCTGTATATAGCATAATTCTTATTTAATACAAAAGATTATATGGAATTAACCTCAGATCATAAAATGTGACCTTCTATTTGTTGATCTATAAATTAAAACCAGGTAGATTACACAGGTACAAATATGAATTCATAAACTAAATAAAGAATTGCATGTATATTTCATTGAGAAATTACCATAACTCTTTAATTGGATGAGTTTATGAGGCTGTGTTTGGCTGCTAAAAAGGGTCTTACATCTTAATCATTCTGTACATTGATAGTGGTCTAATCTTTGAGGTACTGAACACTAAAGCTGAATTGCAACATTATTTTGTTCACTGGTCTTTGAAATCTACTTGGAAATATATTACCATTGCTCTGGGCTTGTAATCAACAAATGCATTTATGATTATCTATGTATCCACATTTATAACTTTAATTAGCTCTGGAAGATGACTTAGTATTGTTAAATAATTTTTTTAGGAAAGTTATCTAGTTAAACCCCTGATAAGCACCCTATACGTGAACTTTTCATTTTACAGCTCTAAGTTTCTACTTTTTGAGTCATTAATGAAATCCTAGGCCCCAGTAAAAAGCAAATAATCTTTCTGCAGTTTAGTCTTAACTCTAAACTCTAAATGAGGACTCCACGTTTAGAAAGAGTTTAGGAAAAAAACGAAGATACTGGCAACATGTGGGCAATGAAATCCTCTTCACAGCAAGGTGAGTTCTAAACAAAAGATGAGCAGATGACAAAATTTGTTTGCTGCCCAGCAAAGAATTGAGTCCTGCATAAAGTGGACTTTACATTTTCAGTAATTCATGGGAATACTACCAAGAGCAGAAAGACTTCATCCTATAATTTTTTTATCCTTAAATATCAGTCACTGCTACGTGTAGCTGAGTGTCTTGCAGTATAGATATTCAACATTACATGAACTATACAACTTCTCCTATGGAATTGTCAGCATCCACTCTGGTTCTATACAATTGCTTTAGGAAATAACATTTAAACCATGCTACTTCTGACTGTTTTCTTTAATCATATCTCTGATGAACTAATAAATAAGATCAAACCAGAAAAGTTTATTGTTTTTCTAACCGCCATACTTTCTCCTTACTTTTTTAGACATGTTGTTCATTTAACACTAGTATATGTGGCTAAGTGCTGTAGGAAACAGCTAAAAGCAGATTATCCAAAAGGAAGAGAAACTGAATACAGAAGGTATCACTGGAGGTCTGGTCTAAACAGAGAACTTGGTTGGAGAAGTGAAGATCCTGACTTCCTTGTGGCTCTAGCTGCTTCCTCCCAAAAGCCTTTTCTTCACCAGACTGAACAAGCCTCAGATCCTAAACCTCTCCTTAAAGATCAAGTACTCCAGTACCTTAACATTTGCTCCAGCCCTGCCCCTATCGACCCTTTCCAGTTTATTAATGTCACTGATCATAAATAATACTATTCTTCTATTATACTGGTTATGATGTGGTGCCAAAACTGAACACAGTGTTCTGAATGGTGTCTACTGAGTGCTGAGCAGAAGATAATAGTCATTTCTCTCATCTACCAGCTATGCACCTTCTAATACTTTTAAAACTTAGTTTAGCTGTAAGCAGAATAAGATCATAAGCACACTCTTACCCAAGGCAGCATCAAGTAATTCCACAAGAATGCAGGATTCTTGTCCCTACCTACAGGATGAACAAGGTATTTCAGATACTTACTGCTGTTTGCACTAACCCTTTCAGAATCAGTCATCTCTTAAATACTGATATAAGACATAAATCGAAGTTATGAATTCTTAATAGTGAGACAGAGAATAGGTAAATAGAGGTTTATTTCAGGAAATATATGCCAATCATTTGACTAGTTAATTCACAAGCTTGACAGAAGATTTACAGACTGCTTCAAACACCATCTGTTAGTTACCTTCAAGATTTCAGAAGCAGCCCTTGAAGATTATGTGTTACTTCTACCCTGAACTAACTCTTCACAAGGCACACAATTCCCCTACACTCATAAAAATGGCTGATTACGCTGGGCAGCACTTCAATGGAGAGTTTTTAGATATTCCAAGGTTAATAACATATAACCATAGTTAGTGATATGATTTTTTCAAAAAATAAAATTAAGTAATCTATTTCCGAGACATCAACAAAGTCTTGACACATAGATAGGAACAAGAGCCTTTGGAGGTGGGTCAGTGCTTGCATTCTGCTTGGCTTTATATTCCCAAGCAGCCACAAAATTATTTCTTTGTTCCTGCTGGAGTGGAATCAAAGATGGCATTTATTCACTTCCCATTGAGATCCAGAACACTATATCACTCAGTACCTCCAGCAAGTAAGATTTATTTCTTGAGCATCAGTTGCCATCAAAACTAATTGTTCATAACCTGTCCCAAAGGAATCAGTACATGAACATCTGCATCTGTCACACTGATGGTGTTTATTTCAGATGGTTTGTGTTTTAAAGAAAACAAAAATGTTTTAAAGAAAACAAAATACTTCCATAGAAACAACCTGCTTAGGTACCAGAAGTAGCTGTGTTAATATTCTTTGAAGACATGGACATATTGACAAAGTATCTTTAGGATCTTATGTATCCTAAAAAAGAGAAAAGGTCAATTTTTTACCAAGACTAAACAAAACCCGTATTCTGATATATCCTATGTATTTAGGAGCTGAAAATTAATATATCCTTTTGAAAACAAGTCATCCTACACATTTTTATTCACATTGAAGGACGTCTTTTTTCAGGATTGAAGTCACTTGCAATGAGATATCCCTATCACCAAAGTACACTGTAACTGGATCTTGAGGCTGCCAGTCTAAGTATTACCTTATTAGACTTCTATAGTGTACACCATAAAGCAACTCCTTGTAAAATAAGTTATGCCAGAACACAACAATATTAATACCTCATATTTTATGCATACTTCTTATTTCATACTTTATATTCAATACTTCATATTTGTTCTATTATTTGAGGACTTGGTCCACTGTGGTGATTCCCAAGATTTCTTCCTTTTAAAGTTTTTTTTATTTGAAAAAGAGAAAAATCCTATTAGGCAAGACTAAGTATCACAGTCATTGTCTTGCTGATAAGTCTGAGAAAAATAAGGTTAAGTGCTTGATTATGCTACGATCAGGTGCTGTGTTTACAGATGATCCAAGATACCAGCACAGAGTTTCATTAATCACATAGCATATACATACACCAAAGACCACAGTGTCTCAGCTTCAATGTTTCTGGCATACCTTTATCTATGGCAGTTTACAGTTGCACAGAGGAAAGCAAACCTGATGGGACTCCAATCTGTTTTGTAGCTTCAGGATGTCATATCATGATGAGATTACAGAAGCAGAGATGCTCTAAGTTTAAAAATTCCTTCTCTTTTTGTAGTCTTCTGTTACGGAAGCTCCTGAGACATACACAAGATCTTGCCAGCCCACGGCCCAAAGCTGTTTGGTTCCTGTGTTAGGATCAAATTACGTCAAACAGTAAAAGCTGTGTCACCTATAAGGCTGCTGCATAATTCATGTTCTTTACTTAATTAAGGTACTGCTAAAGCTAACTTTTTACAAAACCCAACTGCCACCTAACCATCATCATAGAACAAATCACAGAATCACAGAACAACAACCAGTTTGGAAGGGACCCATCGGATCTTCTAGTCCAACCATTCCTATCTAAAGTCCAACCATTCCTATGTACCTCAACCCAGAGCTTCTTCGGCAGAAGAAAAGGGGATAAACATGACAATTTTTGAGTGGCGAAACATGTAAAAAGGAGTCTTGTTGCATATAAAATTTCTCTGCTTTTTATTACTATACTTACAAGTTTTTATTTTTATTTCCCAAAGAAAGACATTAACTTTTCTCATCCTCTCATGAAGGACTCTTCCTATCTTGATTTAAAACATGTTTTTCACTTTTAAATACATCTTATGAACTCTGTTTAAACAAAGGACATGCACTTCAACAACACTACTCTATTGCCTATGCTGCTTCTTAGAAGACTATCTGCAAGTGTATTAGTCACTATTGTTCTTACATATGGACAGAGCTTTACAATATCTTTAAAAGTACATTTTACACACAAGAGCAAGACTCTCATCAATTTCTTTCTATATAAAACAAGACTCGCATTCACTACCTGTCTTATTATATACTTAAAAGAATTACCTGTCAAACCCACAATTTTTCTGAAGGCTTGGCAGTTCCTTAACAGTGCACTGACAGTACATTTACTGTTATTGAAACTGTCATGATAGTTTAAGTACCACTATTACTGGTGTCATACATCTTGAAAATAAAACTTACATACATAAGGATTTCCCCCACACCCGACAACCCAGAGGCAGCAGAGGGAGATATGATGTTAATGTAGATATTTCATTATTAAGAGAATATTCCATTCACAACTACCAGCATTTACAAAAAAGACCTTGTAAAGAAGTGATTAATTCAAAATGTGATCTTTGGTTTTGCCAATGTAGCACTCAAGTCAAAACAAAGAACAGGACAAGAGTATGTGGTTTTGGGCTTTTGGTTTTTTGGTTTTTTTTGAAGGAGAGATGCAACTGGCAATTTTAAGTAATTTAAAGATCAAATTATCAATATGAATCCCCCCCCAGTAACCGTATCTTCTCACATATTTCCGTAACTTACACCTTTTGTATTATACCCCATTTTGGAAACCCGTTTATGAATACTATACATTATTTCACATTGTATGTAATTCTCAATTGGAAAAACTGTCAATAAGAAGCTAGCAATAATATCTGTTTTCAGTATTAATTTGATCAAGCATGAAACACAACACTTCTGATTTTATCTTTTTTTTTAAAGAGTTTGGAGGGAAGAAGGTTGAAATGTGCAGAAATTTATTCTTTCATCAAAATACACTAGTTATGTTCAGAATTTCATTGATTTGCAGGGTTCAGTGTGATAAATTTCAGTAATGCATGTAGTAAGAAATTCAACAATTTTAATTATTGCTTAAACACTCATACATAATACCCAAAAGTTGAATCCAATAATGAAAAATGTTAATACAGTAAAAAGTGTTCTATTACTCTTAATCACTAAAGGCAATAAAATGCATTCTGTATTCCCAAGCTCAATTTATAATGGTCAGAATAATGATTTTTTTTAAAGTGAAATCACAGAACCTGAATACAGTGAATTTCATGCCTGAATAATCAAATATTCCTGATTTTTGACAGATTTCAGCTTGATGTGAGTAAAATTAATTTAATTCCATCCCATGCATTAGTTTCATAGGACATTCATGTCCACTCATCCTTCTCCAAGATCATAAATAAAATTTCTTCCCCTTTTCTTTAGTATCAATGAGACAAGATTAATTTAGAAGACACACTAAATCAGGTACTATGTCCTACCAAGTACCATGCTACATTTTTCTATGATATTTCTCATTCCTTATCATACTTGTCCTACTAACTAGCAGTTTTATAGAGTAATTTTTCATGTTAGAAAACACTTTCCTGAACAAAAAAAACCAGCCATACTATGCATTCCTTTCTTACATCTGTCACATTTCTTATATTTATCTGACAATTTTATACTTATGTATACTTTTTTAGATCCTGTGCATTGGATTTCTTCATCATCACCTTCTACTGTAAAAATATTACACAAGAACTAAGAGTGAGAGAAGTTTCCTCTCTAAGATTCTTTGCCTTAAATATAGCTACACTGAGTCTTCATCTGAATCATTAGCAAACTTAACAGCTACAGAATAATCATTAACTTGCAATGTTGGTAATAAAAATAAAAGTTACTTCTACAGATATAACCTCCAGTCTTTGAATCTATTAACATCTCCCCATTGATTTAGAACATTTAGATGTTAAGAAGACAAGGTAAATTTACCATTTTTCAGATATAGATGCTATAAAAATTAATTTTAAATAATTTAGTTTAATGTTAAACTTAACTTAGATGAGCTAACCCACCAAATATCTAAAAATACATACATAGCGCACACAAAAAAATGCAACTGTAGCCATTGTTTTCTAAACATATTAAAAACCCCATTCTGTTAAAGTCACTCCTATTGCCTATATCTTTGGACTTAAAAGTGCAACTTAAATGAGAATATTCCAAGTCCAAAGCCCAAAACACTTGAGACAGAAGAAAGGTAGAATTATTGCTTTGCATAAAACTCTGAGTTGATAACTTTCAAAACTTTCAAATCATTCTTTGTATTCATCCTCAAAATCCACTGAATGTGGATCTTGCTCTACCTAGTGGAAATTGGATATCCCTCCATTAATAGCACAGCATGTTTGTGACATTCACAGCTTCTGCAGGGATTTTATAATCTTTTTGGATCAGAAAGAGAGATGTTAGCTAGGAAAAGTTATTTCTACCTATACATGTTGCAGATTTGCAGATTATCTTATTTGTATCTGAATCATTGCCTCATCAGTTTTGTGTACTTCATTAAACAGCAGATCAAGGAGTGTAGTGCACTATTCCTTTGTATTTCGACTCATTCTTTTCACTATTCTGAGCTTCTTACTGCTGACTTTATCATCATAACATCTGACACTGGTAGAAGTAATATTATATTCATAATAAATTGTAAAAAATTAGCTTCTTTTCCAGCTAATGAGAGAATTCACTTTAGACAGACAGACGCTTTTGATTTATTGGCAGTCCAAGGTCAATCATACAGGTGGTCACAACAGTAACAAAAATCATATGTCATAGACATCGACCTACTACATAGTATTTCATATGTGCTCTTTTACAGAAAGGTATCAATGCTGACCTCTGTATAATCTTTCTTGAACTATTTTCATCCTGTCATGTTCCTCTCCTACATACCTCCATTGCTTTAAAAATGAGAGAGGTAAACATCATGGTGCTATCTTGCTATATAAGTTTTATAAGATTTAAATGTAAATTCAAATTTGACAGGAGCCTGAAACTTAATTGTGTAAAGGAAAGTCCTTGAGAAGGCCTTCTGCAAGACTTGTTGTTGACAAATTCTTCACAAGAAACTATCCACAGGTCTAGAATGTGCAAAGATTCTAGATGGAAGATGGAAGATTTTTTGGTAGTTATTGGAGTTTTGTTTATCCACTCATGAGGAGATAAACAGAGTTTAGGACTTAAATATGTGAAAGAAGACATTCTCCTGATATTTTTTTAATCCTCCATCATTTTTCACAATGCTTATCTAGCCCACAGAAAGACCCATAAGGCATGTTTCCCCAAACCTGTTCAAGATACAAGCGATGTACTGAGCAGAAACCCCATAACTCTTCAAGAGTTATTATTATCCCAAAATGGCAGGTTTTCTGGAGATTATTGAAACTGGACAGAAAGATAACTTTCATCTATTTTTGCTTCTACTCCCCCCTTCCCTCAACATAGAAGCCTCTCTTACTAGAAAAGGGAGAACAGAGGAGCACATAAAAAACCCCAACCAAAGCAAACAAACAAAATCAACAGAAAATGAATCTATAAAGCCTCTGTTTTATCTTCCCTGTGTAACACAGCATTTCTTTCATACACAATCTGAAGTACTTCAGGTATTTATGTGTATATTCACATGCTTTAATGATTTAGAGACTCACTAAAAGTAGACCTTCTCAATATTTTGCACTCCTTATCTATCATAGTTAAAATACATTTGAAATAAAAGTGTATTAGGACCAGAGAATATGAAACTAGATGCATTTATCTCAAACACAGAAATACGTCAGAAGGGCACCTTAGAAATGCTATCTGAAAGTCTCAAAATATCTTATATGGGATAAGAAGAAACACCAATTCACCCTTGGAAAGAAAATGATCTTCATTTTTTTCACTATTTCATCAGACACCTCTGGTACATCAAGCATTAAACCAAACATCCAATCCCATACCTTTATTTTCAGGTGATGCACTCCCTGCTATCCTGACCAGCCCCCTGAAGACTGCCTTATTTAAAGTAATAAAGCGAGGTGAAAATACTTTGGGACACCAACTAAATTAACTTAGTAACTTGCCCCCATAGCAACACATTATCTCCTAGACAGAAAAGGAAATGGGCAGAAAAACTCTAGAAAAGTTTGAAATACTCTTACAGTGTCAGTGAGATCTACTCTATTTTATCAGTCTTGCTCCTCAACGCCACCTGTCAGAAGAGGAACCCACAGCTTCTCCTCTTTTAACTCTTCATATACTTTCAAAAGCATGAAATAACCACAAGCTTCAATTTTTTTTCCAGATGCTTCTCTAACTTCTCATTTAATCCAGCTCCTCCCCAAGTTTAAGGCTGAATTGCCCCACTTCCAGCCAGGGAGAGTGTTCTGTATACTACGTCATGTTTTCATATCAGGATCAACTCAATCCTAATGAATTAGACTGCAATTATAATTAATTAGAGTTAGCTCAGAATCTATTTATTTTAAACACTGCATCCATTTTTACTTGGGTATTTTTTACGTTCCCTTTATTTCAAATTCTAATGATGTAGTTCATGATGTTTCCTAGTAGTGATAAATTGTAGTTGTCCATCCTTGAAATACTCCCTTTACATAAATTCAGTGTACTCCAGAACAGGTTCAGAGACTTCCCAAGATGCAATCATCATTTAAAAAAGAAATCACAATTACTTCCTGTAGTCAAAAATTATGCTTTGTATTTGCTGTTTCCACTTACACATAGTTGGTTTATTTTTTTGGTTTTAATCCAGGCAGGTGACAGAAATGCTTACAAGAGGTGTTTGGAGTAGCTCTGGCAGCAAACTCTTCCCAGTGAGGATATCAAGAAAAACAAAAGCATTTCAAGGGACAGTGGAGACATTAATTCACAGGACTAAGCTTCATGAGCTCCAAAAACAAGCCTTCAAAAACTTTAAAGACCTCCAGCAGGAAGACAACTAATAGCAAAAACAGTGGGAGACTCAATTACTACCTTCTGTTCTGGCCCAAAGGCTCTGAAGAGATTCACATTTCATTGTTACAGAGCAGGAAAAAAAATGAACTGGTGAAGATAAGGAAGAGCAAACTGGGAACTGCTCTCTTTGATGCTTCTCATCTCAGAGAAATGCGAAGACACTGCAAGTAAAATCCAATTATATATGGCTAGCATGTGATGATCATGGCACAATAAAGTGAGTAGGGAAAACAAGAACAAAAGCTCTGATGTGAACAACAAAAAAGACATGAATCAAATTTGGCTGTGTATTTTTGTTTCATATTGCTAATGTTCCATAAATATTTATGTAAATGTACATAATATCTACAATGCAAACTAGTATCTCTAGAGATGAAAGATATACAATTGGCTTAGACAATAATTATTGCATGTTTGTCTCAGGATATGTTAAAAGTGTATACTTTGTTTAGTTAATTAAATTTTGACTCCTTACTGAATACTCCCATTCGGAGAATGTAGCACAAGACTACATATTGCTGGAAAAAGCTCTCTAAACTGACAAAAGTAAAACTGGTTCTTGGATTAATGTTATTAAAAAATGGACATTATTCAATTACTAGCATAAAGAAAAGTAATCTTTTCTTTTGGAAAAATGTATATTACTAAAGAATTTGACTGAAGAGTTTGTGCCACTGGTAATCGGGTGGTGCATTTTTCCTGAACGGTCTTAATAAAATATTAGCTGTTTTTTATTATATAGCTTCTTTTGTAAGTGCTTCTGTTCTCTGCAGAAAAATGTTTTAAATGTGAGATTAAGAGCTAGCTAATACACAATAGAAAAACTGTGCACCAAAGATTTCTTATCTCTCTTTTCCGCTTAAAAACGCATTTTAATATCATGCAAATTCACTTCAAAGCATATGATCACTATTTGCTTTACCACTCAGCATTTTTTGCTATTCTTTTATTCTGTAAATAAAAATTTCCAAACAGATGTGATGCTTCCTTTTTTTAAATCTACCTGTCCATTGTCCCAGAAAGCACTAAGGGTCAAGCTTTCAAGGTTTTTCATTTTTCATCAATATTGTTATTTTCTGCAAAGAGTAGAAATTATTTGAAATGGGGACACTGTCTTCTACTTTGTGGATCAACTTTGAAAATCTTGAGTGACATGAGCTATCGTTCAGCTACAGGCTCAGCTATTTTTCATAGTGATAAGGGAGAGATTGCAAAAGCATTCAAAGAGCTAAGCTTCAAAATAAGATGCCTTGTGAGATTTTTCAAATGTATCCAGGCTTATAACTTTTTTACTTAGTTAGTTACTTAGAAAACTCTATTTTTACATATTCCTGTTCTTATTCATGGCCTTGGGCACATAACACATTTCCCCTCTCTGAAGTGGTTCAACAATGTAATAGTCCCATCTCAATTGGTGACATCAGGACAAAACTGTTCCTTTTGAAGTTGTTAGTGTCTACTTCATTGGGTGTGACTTCATCAGGAGTATCTGCTGTCATGGAACAAGTGAATCTGAGCACCATACACAGAACAGTAATTTTACCATATAATTATATCAAATATTAATGGGAAAACTGTAAAATTGAAGGGATGTATTTATAGCACATCTTTGTGTCCTTGTCTATCAACAGTACATTTCCATGCCTACTTCCCTGAGGATCTTGCAGGAAGTCAAAGGTATTTTAGGCTTCAAAATATTTCAAAATATTAACTTTGTTCTCTAAAAAGAGATAGGTGCATGTAAAGAACAAACTTTATTATTTTGTGCTTCAAATTAACTACAGAAATAGCAGTTGATCTAGCCCAAAAACCAAGCTTATATTTTTTTCTCTCTTAGACCACAATAGCTCTTGCTTTCTGTTTAAAATGCCATCAATTTTCTGTCATGAGTACACTGTTTCTAGGGGAGCAATGTACAATAGTTTAATCCATTTTCACACTGTTGAGGTATGCATCAGAAAAGAACCTATAATAAAATCCAGTAGTTCTCACTTATGCAGAAGTAAGTACATCTGTGATCACAAATCTATACTTATCTATGAGAACAGTGAAGATCTTCAGTTGCTTCTAATTTTTGTCTGTATGGGTGACAGAGAAGCAGCACTGTAATGCTATATATGAAGTCAAGGTGGAATTAGGGACTTTTTTTACCTCCTCTTATCTCAAGATATCTTTTGAGATTGACTTTTTTGGAACCATTTGCAAAAGAGATAACCAGTTGGCTTGCAGAAATTTAAAAAGGTCAAGTAACACTTTTTTATCACCCTTTGCATGTTCTGTAACTCATTGCCTACAATGAAATTATTCCTGTAGGTGTTTTGCAAAAAGAAAAAAAAAAAAAAAAAAAAACAGAAAAAGAAAGCATTAAAATGTATGGTAGGTAACAAAAATATCAACCCAAAGAACAGAAGTATTTGCTTAGAGTTCTAACATACATATGAAACTACAATACTCCCAAATATTATTGATTAAAAAATGACCAGCACAAAGGAAATAAAATCCATAAAAGCATAGTACATCGCTAAGTAAGGGTAGTACTACGTACATATAAACACATATATATAATAGGCATGTTTATCAGAGTTTTGACATTGTTTTCATTAAAATGTAGAATGCTAATTGCATCAGGATTTTGAGGATCTAAGCCGTGCTGCTGAAACACATAACTGAAAACAGCCCAAACAAAACAGTCAAAATAAAACTGAGTAAAATTCTTTCTTTCTTTTTAATATACAGCACAAACAAATCTTAGTCAATTTGTATTTTCAGGTGTTTCCAAAGGTGGACCTTTCTAAAGGAGTCACTTGAAAAATCTGTCTCAAAAAATATATTCTGTAGTTGCATGACCTAATGGGAATGAACTGCATGAACAAAGCCTAGTTCCTGTGAAGGTTTTGTGGTAGAGATTGCCACCCCAGGTCATAGAGCAACCAACACAGAGGGTCGTGGCTACTGTGGGAGATCCTGGGCCTCAGGGGTTGCGGGTCACATTTAAGCACGAGCAGAAACACTTGAAATACTCTAAGAAAAGTCTGCTTAAAATTTTCTTTCACTGGAAGTCTACTTATTCACTATTCTCCTTTATCTCCAGTAAGTAGTATATGCCTTTTAGAAAGTCAGAGTAGAAGTAAGATCCTGAGTAGAAAGAAACTGGGCTTGATAGTGCGGCTATATTGTTGTACACAACTATAGACTCATAACCAATTTTTTCAAGAATCTACTTCTAAATTACTTAATCATTCCACCATTAGGCTGATTCGTAAGTGATTTTATCCTAACTATCATAATCATGCTCAGATGTTAACTTATTACAAAATACAGCTAGATTTGTAACACACAGTAAATGATTTTTCTTATATTCATTTCTTTAGAAATGAACTCATTAGACAAAACACATGATTATAAATTGAATCAAGTCTCCATTTCCATCCTAAAGCTAGTTGTAAGTAGAAATAAAGAGCATTACCCAATTGCATTGGAGTGATTGGAAAATTGTAAAAAGTAATTGATATATCTGTACAGTTGGAGTCCTGTCTAACCAAACTGCATTTCAGTCATTTGTATCTTTTTCAGAGAAACAGGCAATATGCTGGTTTTATTTAAGCTTACATTCAAATTTTGTTATTTCCCAAGACTAATAGCCTTATCAAGGTCTTTGTCTGAAGGCTTTAGTATTTTCAAAGAAAATACCATAGGCAACTGAAGTTATTTGTTAAACAGAGAAGGATAATTGTAAGCTTACTTTGCACTGTAATTTTAAAATCCTCATTCTCCTTCAAAAAGAACAGATATGCATATATTTTTAATTAAAATTAAGAAGATAAGTATTGTTAACTACAAAATTGGAATAGAATTTGTATGCAATCATATGCATTTCTGTGCTGTAAAATATGTAATATTGTGTTAAACTGAAAGTTCATTTCAAGAAATGATTCTTAATAACGTTCCTCAACTATAAAGAACAATTGGCAGGCATTTAGCATCTTTTAACTTAGAGAAATAATTATTTGTTTGAAAATGGATGCAAATATTAGGTATATTAATAATATTGAGAGAGAGAATATAAGCATGGCATCCATCTCAGAACTGGATTCATCATGCTTTTTCTAAAATCCTGAAGCAATGCTAGACTTACAAGGAGAAAATAGCACAGGATCAGGTCAAAAAAACTGTTGAAGTGACAGAATGTACCAAATTTATATAGACCTTCTGGCCAAAGTTTAGGATGACAGTTGAAGCATTTCTTATTCATGCAGTGGGTAGTTCTTCACTGCATTGCCTTAGAGTATTCTTTAAGCTCCTCACAAAGATCAAGTAAAGTTTGTTTGTCAAATCCCTATGTACAAAAAAATGCTCCTATATTAGACCTAAAAGCAAGAGTGCACTAAGCTCTCTAAATCCTGTTAGAAAGATAAATCCCTAAATCTTCTCCACTGTCTCTAGTGTCAAGCAACAACATTTCCTATTCTCTTTGAGTTTTTACTTGACTTGAATAAGTGAAATCAACCTAAAAAATACTTTGTTGTATGTTCATTTCATCTGGAAATGCACTCTTTCCTAACTCTGGAATCTTCAATGAAAATTCATAAATATTGCTATATATTAGTACCTCTTAGATAATTCTTTTTTTTAATGTGGAAATCCACCTGTTGTTTTCTCTGCATGGAATATCTGAAACCATGAAAATCACAACCCAAAACTTACCTCAGTGTATAATACTTTTGATATGCAGTTATGTGAGTATAGATTTGTAACCTATATATGAGTGTATGAATATATATTTGTAAATTCTGATACATACTTACCTCCATACTTACACACTTCTTACATATACTAGTTTCCTAGTTCATACACGTCACTGGTATATTGTTCAACAGTTTTAGCCTAGAGTGGCCATATAAGCTGAACTAGAAATCAACAGTTGGGCATATAAAATCGACAGGAAGGAAAGGGGCAGATAGCTGGCAATTAAAGCATCAGTAATTAAGCTACTGATATGCTGTTGTGTTGATCTAAACTGACTTCTATTGAAATGTCAGGATGTAATCCAGAGGGACCTGGACAAGCTGGAGAAGTGAGCCTGTGTGAACCTCATGATGTTCAACAAGGCCAAGTGCAAGGTCCTGCACCTGAATTGGGGCAGTCTGCAGTTTCAATACAGGCTAGGGAACAATGTGGTTAAAAGCAGCCCTGTGGAGAAGGACTTGGGGATGCTGATTGATGAGAATGTGTGCTGTTAGCCCAGAAAGTCATATGTATCCTGTACTGCATCAAAAGTAGTTTAGCCAGCAGGTCAAAGGAGGTGATTCTTCCTCACTACTCTGCTTTCCTGAGACCCCACTGGGATACTGTGTCCAGTTCTGGTATCCTCAACATAAAAAGGATATGGCACTGTTGGAACAGATCTGGAGGATGATCAAGGGCTAGAGCACCTCTGCCATGAGGTCAGGCTTAGAGAGCTGTGGTTGTTCAGCCTGGAGAAGAGAAGGCTCTAGGGAGATCTACAGCAGCCTTACAGTACTTGAAGGGGGCTACAAGAAGGCTGGAGAGGGACTTTTTACAAGGGCATGTAGTCATAGAATAAAACAGCTTTAAGTTGGAAGGGGGGAAGATTTAAGGTTAAACATTAGGAAAAAAATTCTTCATGTTGAGGTTTAGTGAGACACTGGCACATGTTGCCTAGGAAACTGTGGATGCCCCATCCCTGGAACTGTTCAAGGACAGGTTTGAAGCGGCCTCAAGCAGCCTGATCTGGTGGGAGGTGTGTCTGCAGAGGGGTTGGATCTAGACAATCTTTATGGTCCTTTCCAACCCAGACCTTCCTGCGATTCTATGATTCTATGAAAATCTAGTTCAAGTTCAAGAAAAGATACTCAGATTTTTCTGACATTCTGCACCATACTAAAAGCATGCTTCCACATAATCACATCTTGTGCACTATCAGCTTGTTTAAATACTTGGAACCTTCATACTAAAACCACCAGACTAAGCCCACATTTTACTGCAGTGTAGATGTGTAATTCTGTGAGCAAGCATTTTTTTTCTCTCCTGTTACATTTCAAGAATAGGCCAGACTGGTTCACAGATGAGTTTTCTAGACATGGTGACGCAGAAACCTATTGACTGAGTCCACACTGAACTAGAATCATCTGACGTGGGTGCTTCTGTAATAAGCTGATTTTCTACCCACTCTACAGTGTCTGATGAGAAATATAGCCAGTGTTTTCTCAAATGTGAGAAAAGGACAAAAAAAATCTACAAGGAAAAACAATCTGCAGAAAAAAAATTGTATCAATAAAAATCTGTAGCAAGGTCTGTCAGAGCAACTGTATTGTGAACTTTCATATCCTATATAGTGCTACAACATCATTACTACTTTAAACTGTACCATTTTTCAAACTGCTAAGGAAGGAAAGTTATAAGAACTGCAGAATAAGATTTTCTTTTTCCTTGTGGCAGAACCAGCAGTGTTGTTGTTGCACAGGAATGTCACTTGAAGGATTAGTAGAAGTATACTAATAAAAAAGTTTAACACGAGTTATTTCAGTATGGTGGCTTACTATTGAACTGTCAACCAGTGCAAATCTTCTTCCTACTTTCCTCAGAAAGGAGGTTATTTTCAAAGACATGGTAGTGATTCCTAAATAATAGAACGATTATTTTCTTTGTGAATTAATGTTGAATCTCTGTCAAAATTAAAGGATACATTATACTAATATAATGAATAACTATTTTAAAAAACTACAAGTGATGCTTTTGTTTAAGTAGCATTTTCATGCTTTAAATCACTTGGTTTGAAATAGACAGTTCTGCTTTAGCTTAATGATATTTTGCAATCTTAATTCAATTTAACAGGCAGAAACAGAAAAGCAACATTTTAAGATGATCAGAAGTAAATACTCCAGACTATGGGTCAAGAATTTCATCTCTGTAGATCTGCCAGTGTTTATAATTTATCAGAAACCATTTTTAGGTTTTAGGTCAGTTTACAAATTGTAAGCTCTGTCTTATTTAGAACTCCTAGTTCCTGTATTGCTATTTATTAATCACCATTAACAGTGATTTTCTGGAATCTAGATTTCATTAGCAGTAGCAGTGTTGTGATGTCTGAATGATCATGAACTTTGCATTGTGCTGTTTACAGGGAAAGGTAATTGAACACTAAGATATTGTTCACTATAAAAATCTGATTTTGGTGTTTTTTTCGTTCTTCTGGCACTAAAAGGGAGAGGGAAGGAAGACTCACAGGCTCAAATAAAACCCTTTTTAATAGAACACTGGTTTTAAAAGGATAATGATAATACCAGTGTTAATACTAATACTAAAATAGCAAGGAAGTATACAAAACATATAAAGCAGTACTTTGCTATCTCAGATAGAAGTCACAGAACATGCAATTCAAATCGTGGTTGCCAGATGATGGACAGAGCAAGCACAGCAGTTCCAGTGACCGTGAAGATCACAGCAAGTGTAGAAACCACAGCAGGTGTAAAGATCACCAAACAGAGGACTAGGAACAGGATACCTAGACCAGGAGCACCAAGAGCAAGGGACCATCAAGAGCAGGATTGAAGGAACAGAGAGAGATCTGTTCCCAGAAAACTACCTGCTTTTTATTGAATGTGACTTTCATGGTATGGAACACTTCATTTGGCCAGTTTGTGCCAGGTGCCCTGTATGCATGCCTCCCAGCTTAACACACCTGTTTACTTGTAAAACATGAGGAACTGAGAAAGGTTCTTCATTTCTCTAACAACTATAAATATCAGTATTTTTCAAGCAATTGTCTCACACTACAATCTAGAGAAAGAGCAGTTGCTGAAAAGAATTTTTTTTCTATCCAAGCTGAGTATTGAACTATCCAAACCAATATGTGCTATCAACATTCTTGCCACACTAAAGACATAAGTTACTGAGAAGAAAGTTAACTCTACCTCACTTGCAACACAGAAACAATAAAAATTCTCACTGGAGACAATTCAGTCTTGTAATGATTCAAGAAAGTGAGACTAATGAAGATAACAAACAAGAATAAACTGCAAATTGTACTTTTTGGCTAATATATGTCCATCGAAGGCTTCAGCTATAATTGGTAACAATGAGCCTGATAGTCACTAGATCTGAATCTGAAGCCATGCTCTTGCAAAACCCTACATCCCAGAAGACAGTAGTTTTCAATGGATGCATTATTTTTTTTGTTTGATCTCTTTAATGAGGGTATAAAAATGAAATTTACTTAAATATGTAAAATTGAGCTCAGTAATACCCTGAAGGAAGTATGTGGCTATAATTTGGAGATACTGCTGATGCTATGAAGATTGAGATAATACTACAAGAACAATTAGACCCTTCTTCCTAGCAGAAGAAATAAAATTTTTAGTACAGAATTTCAAAGTCATGGACTAATGGAATAATAATGACAGCTCTACTAGAAATGCATCATTAGTTGAAGCTGATAGACAATGAAAGATTGATTTTTTTAGTCATAGAGTCATTATAAGCAGCATTGTAGGAAAAAATAAAAAGGAAAATTGATGCTAAACTCTATCAAAATGTCTTCAGTAGAGAAAGCTGATAGATAAGTACACAAGACAAAGAACACATCAATTAATTAATTCTGTGTGTTCCTGGTTATCTATGTTCAAAACCAGGCTAACTTGCACCAAGGGTAGTAATTGACTGCCAGGATGATCAGGGAAGGAACATCTACTGTAGGAAAAAATTAGAAATCATATCTAGTTCAGCACAGAAATGAGAAAGATGTTGACTCTCTTCAAGTGTGTTTAGGAGTATCGAGAAGGGGGAAGCAGGAATCATGTAACTATTTAAATGTGGTAAGAGGTGTTTTAAGAGCCTTGTAGAAATTATTAGAAATAAGTTGTCAGAGTCCAGTAGCCAATGTCTGGCTTCTTTTAGATATTCCACATGTGAAGAGTGAAATATTTAATACCAAATATACTTATTTGAGTTATCCAACATTGCATGGATTCAACCATTGAAGATGAATCCAATAATTTGAAGACATGTTTTAGAGCTGAGCTGTCACATAACTTACAATCAGGTCTTAATAGTTGAATGTTACTTCTCCAGCTGTGTCATCTGCTGGAAACTCTGCTGGAGTATTTGAACTACAGTTATGATTCCTATGATATCCCTAAGGTTTCTCAGACAAATGTTTACATGAGAAAGCTTAATGCTAAGTAAAGCAGAACAGAACAAAACACAACAAAACAAACAAATGGAAAATCCCACTATAAATGTTAAGTTTTTCTAGAACATGGAGCTTCAGAACTCTACTGGTTCAGAGAAGAAACTGCACATAAGGAAATACAAAGCTTGCGAACACATACATATGTGTGTACAGATTTATGCTTTGTTGATCCTGGCCAGCAGCTGAGCAACACTCCCAGCCACTTGATCATCCCCTAGTCCAGGAGAGATGAGGGAGAGAATTAGAAAAGCAAAAGTGAGAAAATTATTGAGTCAAGAAAGTGATGATTTAGTAAGTGAAGGGAAGTTACATGCACAAGAAAAGCAAAATAAGGAATTTATTCACCACTTCCCATTGGAAGGCAGCTAAAAATGCTCCTGCTTCCCTGTCTTTTCACGAAGCTTTAATTACTGAACATAACACCATATGGTATGGAATATCCCTTTGGTCAATTCTGGTCAGCTGTTCCCTCCCAACTTTTTATTAACCTCCTATTAACTCCCTTCTCTGTTTTCTAAGGAAGGCAGAGTAGTTCTCTTTCAAGGGAAAACCTTGATCTTGTGCAAACTCTGCTCAGCAACAGCCTAATTATCGGTGAATTATCAGCACTGTTTTTAAATTACAAATCCAAAACACAGCACTGTATAGTCTGCCATGAAAAGAATTAATTATATTACAGCCAGACCCATTACAACATACATACACTGATTTATAGGGACACAAATGCAGAAGTAGAAGCAGATAAAATACATTTATTCCAGGATTTGCTGTCATTCTGCAATTGGCCACTCTGATTATAAATATTAATATTTTTTAAATATCTATGAGTCAGAAACAACCTTTTTCATTCCAGTTAACAAAAGGGCAGTTTTTTTGTTTGTTTGGACAATGAGGTTTCCTGACATTTTTGTTGCCACTGAAATATCCCAGGTTGGTTGGGTCAAATTTAGTAGTTGCATGACAAGTGCTATGTAGAGTGCAATTAATTATGTGATCAGTGCTAATTGTTGAATAGAGTATTAGATTTGTAAAAAATGTTTGAAATCAAAGATACCTGAAATGTCTTATATTCCTTCTTTAAACTGCTGATGAACTTAAAATCTTGTTTCATTATGTGGCAAATGAGGATTTGCTTGAGTAAGCATGCTAAAAATAACTTAAAGAGCCCATTTAAAAAAAAATTAAAACATTGGATCAAATTAAATCTATAAAACATAAGTCATTGTGAAAGTGTAAATCAAGAATTCCCACCAAACAACGCATTGGAAATCCTATTCCATGCACATTCCTCTGGCAGTTGCTAAATCTCTATAGACATCTGAAATTCATCAAGTGATCATTGGGCTATGGTATATTTTAATACACCCCATGAATTTCTGAGTTTTTAAGTAGTGATAGCAGTGGGACTGCCTCTCAAGAGGTGGTGAGACGGCAGCTGAGGGTAGCTGCAATGTACACAGGCAATGACCTCACTAGAAGACACAGTCAAAGGAGCAGAGTTGACAGGACAGTAGGTCTTGTTGCCTGGCTAAGGAGCACTGGGTCAAGTTACAGGATCAAGCCAGGACCAAGTCTGAGCCAGGAAATCCAAATGGCAAGCCAGAAGACTGGGGACCAACACTGTTGCAGTATCTCTGGGGCAGGAACTGAAGGCCCAAGCTGGGCTGAAATGGGGCCTTGGTGAAAAACCCTGGAGGAGGCTAGGCAGGGATGGACATGGCTAACAGTGTCCTCAGGGCCCTGATATAAAATTTCTTCAACAACATTTAAAAATATTTCTGAATGTGTACCCTGGTTTCCAATTAAAGAATAACAAACTCGTACACTTTAAACTACTGTATTAAATCATATATTTTTCCAAGTAAATATTGGACAATATTTCTTTGTTTCTTGTCCAAACATACAGTAGCATTTCCTGCAGCTGGTAAACATTTTGCTGCATATACTAAAAGACTTAGTTGATATAAACCTGTTAATATAAAAATATATTTCATATATGAAATTATCTGCCAGGTTCCTAGATGTATTACTTTTTTGCCTTGAATAACTTTTCCCTCAGCATTCAGCTTTAGCATGAACTGAGGTAGATCAAGAATTGCTCTCTTCAATAATTTATTCCATTGGATCAAGATTTAGAGGTTTTTTATTAAAAGTATTGATTTAGATACAAGGAAAATGTTATCAAGACAACTATTATCTTGGGAAATATCAACCATTTTCCATCTCTAATGTCTCATGCCACTTTTACATATTTAACTACTTTAGAGGGGGAAGGGGAATAACTGGTTGTGCATTCTGAAAGACTCACAAAGAACATAAAAGAGAAAAATCATCAGGTCTACAAAAAAAAAAAAAAATCCTAGGACACAATAAACCTCCTTTTCTTTTAAGTCTTTGCAGGTACGACTGATGTGAATAAAGACAGATGTCTTAAACATGGAGTGGAAAAATTGCGAATGGTGTGTGGGAATTTCATCCAAATTACTGAGATCCATTGAAGTGCTAAAGCATCGATTTTCTTCAAAGCTTCCCAGAACATTAGTATTACTCTGTGACTGTTCTGAAGGACTTAAAATGTGCTGAAGTTGGTTAGTAGCATTATGCTTAGATTCAAGCATAAGCAATTGTAAAAAAAAAATTATTGCTAGTGTTTTAAGAAACTAATGTTTTCTGACAAAATTCGGTTGATAATATTTATGTATTAAGTCTTATTATACCATACTAGGAAAAAATCAAAGCAAATCAAAACAACTAAACATTCAAAACCCATTGTCATTCACTATGAATAAAATAGCTTTTTTAGAATGACTGAGCAGCAGTATCTGAGATGCCTAAATACTGACGTGGATCTGAACCTATGCAGCGAACTTGAAACTCAGGAACACTTAATTAAATTATTGATGAATATTCTAAGCCAGCTAAGGCTGACACTTGTCACTCCAATAGGATCAAATCCACTTCACTTTTAGGAATGCTTACATATTATTTTTAAAGAAAAAGTTAAAGAAGTGGCAATGCCTTAAAGTTTCAAGTACCACACAGTGCACTGTTCAGAACAGTGAAAGTTCAGTAACTGCAGTTTTCATGGAAGAACAAAGGCAATTTTACATGCTCTTTTTGATCTAGTATGATATTATCAACCCTTAAGACCACCAACAGAGTTTAGTGTGGCATTAGAACCTGTGTGCCAGTCACAGATCACTTCCTCCTGTTCTTGGCATAACCTTGTCACAAGGAAGTAAAGAGTCCGTATTTCCTACAATAAAAAAAATGTTTCAAAGAACTGTGAAGTCATTTTCTAGCCAATTATCACCACTTCAAACTAATTTTTACCCCATTTTCAAATGGTCAACAGCATGTGAGTGCAAAGATGATAAACACATTAAAGTTGTCTGCAATCTTTGACTTCCAGAAATCATTGCAATGAAGAGCTTCTTAAAAAATGAAAGATTTCCGGTATAGTTATTATCCTTACTAGCAGTAGAAGCAAGAGATAAAAGGGTAATGATAATGCTTGAAGTGTTGAGTTAGCTTTCCAGTCTCTCAATTCTTATCAAGTTCAAACCTCTAGCATAACATTCCCTGTGACTCTCAAAAATCTTGTGCTTGGACTGAAAGCCTGGATCTAGTACAGCTTTGCAAGTGTAATTGTAGTGTGCTAACCAAAAGAAAGATTCAAACTACTTGATTTTTTCAACTGCATTTCCTATTGTAATACTATGATATACTTGTTCGGTGCTTCAACTCAACATCACTTTGATATCCTTCACCTCATCCCCTTAGAACATTGCATATACTGCACAGAAATTTTGAATCTCTATTAGGAAAACGGGGTTTGGTTTGGTTTTTTGCCTTCTGATGTCAATGGGATGCACTGTTATCCTTATCTTCATTTAAGACCTAGAAAAAACTAGTCAGAAACTGGTCTGCCCTCTACTCAAAACCAGTGCTAGCTTCAATGGAATATCCCATTGTTCAGAATGTTCCTCAGCTGAATGGAGTTTTCTCCAGGAATTGAATTTTTACAGAGTTCCAGGGCAAATTTTTCCAGCAGTTAATTGTTCCTTTCATGAAGAATTTTTTCCTTACATCCAGTCGGAAATTTCCATTGTTGCATGTTGTGATTGTTGCCTGTCTTATTAAGGTGCATTATGGAGAAGAGCGTGTTTCGGCCTTCGTTATAACTTCTCTTTAGGAAGATGAGAAATGCAGTCAGCTCTTTCCTTAGCTTTCTTTTCTACATGCTTAACAAATCCATGTCCCTCAGTTTCTCCTGGTATGTCATATGCCCAAATTTCTAAGCCATCCGATGAACTCCCTCTGAACTCCACAGCTGGCTGATACCCAGTACACAGGGGACAGAAGTAGTTATCATATCCCATCTGTAGGCACACAAGGGCTACAGATCTTAGATGGAAGGTAACAGTAAGTTATTCATAATGCTACCTGTCTTTCTGTCTTGCTAATTAGTTTAGTACATTACCTCCTTATTTGCTGCGTAACAATTAGGGAGCTCACTTCCCAGTATCAGAATCATTCTGGTGAAGGAATAGTCTTTCGATAGCAATTGTACTGGTATCATCTAAGCAAAATCTCTGAAATACTGATGACTGACTCCTCACTAATGGTATTACAACCTTGTTTCATGTTTAAACTGAAGATTTCCTCATAAATAAAAAATAGTGCAGAGATGTTATGTGGAAATGCTGGAAATAATAAAAAAATAATGATGATGGTATACAATCCTAGTGTAACGGCTGAAAGTATAAGCTGCAATGGCATGAATAGCTGGAACTCAAACTATCATCAGTCAAGTTCTGTTTATTTTATGTACTCTTTTTTTCAGGAAATTTGTTACTTTTCTCAAGTGACTTCTCATGTAGATAATATGTTTCATGTCAGCACTCCTTGATTATAAGAACTTAATCTTTAATTTCTCACTTCTACAAGTCTTTAAATTTAGTAACAAAACAAAACAAAAAACCCAAGCAAATTCCAAACTGCCTTTTTTGTTGGATACAAATAAGATAAAAAAATTGTTATATAGGCCTTAACAGTATGTACTGTCTACCAATCAGGGATATTCCTTTCAAATCCATAAATTGTTTGGAAAGGATAGGAACAACTTTTGGAGGTGACTGTGTTTTTGTGAAGCAATTGAATGGATGGAGGATAAAATTGTGTAATATAAATAGGAAGATCTTGCTTAGAGTTTGTAAGGTAGAGTGAAGATACATGATTACATTCAAGACAACACCTCATATCAGTTCTAAAATAAATAACGATTTTGTGCAATTGAAACAGTACTTAGTCACATTTCAGCATTGTCTTCCTTACATTTTTGTCTAGTTATTATTCTTCTCTTTCTTTACTCCCTATTTATACACTACTTCCATCAATCTTTTAAACTGCAAAACTCTGCAAAATGTTTACAAAACCGAACATTTTAGAAATGTCAGTATAAACTGTTTTACATTCTCTGTGGATTTGTCTTTCTAATAGCAATTTTAATTAAGAAAAAACAATTATTCAAGCAAAAAATCTCACTGTTATCTTTTTTCTTTGTAATGTTTCTCATGTTCTGAGAATAGGACCATCAGATATACCATACTGCTACAAGATATAGATATAAATATGTGCTTTGCACTTCTTGTAATCATTATGATAACTGAAAAGTGACTAATGAGTTGTTTAAGAAATTCCTTGAAGCTGTAGGAGCCTTAATTAATGTTATTGATTTATATCTTTATATCTTTACATTGTAACACTACATTCAATAATCTTAGCACATTTCTCTGAACTGTTAAATTAGTTATTAACTTTTAGAAAAACTTATTTTATAAACAGGACATGTTTTTATATTTGTATAGATGTTACTAATACCTATACAAGTTTCATTTCCCCAGACTTTACAGGCACATTGCATGTATGAAGTAAATCTGTTGAGCATTTTTTGTAGCACTAGAAATTCTATTGAAATCAAGAATGGTGGTATATTCTAAGCCCTTTATTTTGCTTGTCATCCAGGCAGATCATGCCTTCTAATTTAATGTCCTCTAAGTTAATAAAAAGATTAATGCTAAGAAGCATTAATTCGATGTAACAATCTGCGTGTGAGTGTGCGTATGCATGCATACTTGTGCATTAGCATATACGTATTCATGTGCTTCGGTAGGTTTTCAGAATGAAACTAGAAGTAAAAAATTTTCAAATAAGAACAAAGGTATTACTTAGCTTGCTTATGAGGGAAAACAAAATAAATACTTAAAGTCTACAAACCACTCCAATGTTGCTGGAGTAATAATTTTTTTCTCCTTAAATGGTTCCACAGGAATTTTGCTGTCATATTGATTCGTAGACAATATGAAGCAGAAAAGGATATTTCCAATATCTCATTGTCCTCTTTGCTTTGTTTGCGAATGCTGGTCCAGGAGGCTTTTTCCATATCACCTGTGTTTCCATTCAAGATTAAAATCTAGCAACACAAATTTTCAGACAGGATATTAAACACATGGGGTAGGGGAGAAATAGGGTTGGGGGTGACTGTTCCCTAATTGTTATGTCTTTTTCCTACTACTGCTGAGGAATGCTTAATCCTCTCGGGGATCATAGAATAACCAGGTTGGAAGTGACCCACTGGATCATCGAGTCCAAACATTCCAATCAAACACTAAACCATGCCCCTCAAGACCTCGTCCACCTGTGCCTTAAACAACTCCAGGGAAGGTGAATCAACCACCTCCCTGGGCAGTCTATTCCAATGCCCAATGACCCTTTCCATGAAAAACTTCCTCTTGATGTCCAGCCTAAATCACCCCTGGTGGAGCTTGAGGCCATTGCCTCTTGTCCTGTCCCCTGTCACTTGGGAGAAGAGGCCAGCTCCCTCCTCTCCACAACCACCTTTCAGGTACTTGTAGAGAGCAATGAGGTCTCCTCTCAGCCTCCTCTTCTCCAGGATAAACAATCCCAGCTCTCTCAGCCGCTCCTCATAAGGCCTGTTCTCCAGCCCCTTCACCAGCATCATCGTTCTTCTCTGGACACGCTCCAGAGCCTCAACATCCTTCTTGTGGTGAGGGGCCCAGAACTGGACACAGTATTCAAGGAGAGACCTCACCAGTGCTGAGTCCAGAGGGAGAATAACCTCCCTGCATCTGCTGGTCACACCATTTCTGATACAAGCCAGGATGCCATTGGCCTTCTTGGCCACCTGGGCACACTGCTGGCTCATGTTCAGTCACTGTCAACCAACACTCCCAGGTCCTTCTCCTCCAGGCAGCTTTCCAGACAGACTTCTCCCAGTCTGTAGCTCTGCATAGGGTTGTTGTGCCCCAAGTGCAGGACCCAACATTTGGCCTTGTTAAACCTCATTCCATTGGACTCAGTCCACTGGTCCAGTCTGTTCATATCCTTTTGCAGAGCCTCCCTACCCTCCAGCAGATCGACATTTGCACACAGTTTTGTGTCATCTGCAAACTTGCTAAGGGTACCCTCAATGCCCTCATCCAGGTCATTGATGAAGACATTGAATAGGGCTGGACCCAGCACTGAGCCCTGGGGAACCCCACTTGTCACTGGCCTCCAACTGGATTTAATACCATTTCCCACCACTCTCTGGGTCCGGCCAGCCAACCAGTTTTCCACCCAGGAGACTGTGCGCGTGTCCAGGCCAGAGGCTGACGGTTTCTGTGGCAGAATGTTGTGAGAAACTGTGTCAAAGGATTTGCTGAAGTCCAGGAAGACCACATCCACAGCCTTTCCCTCATCCAGCAGCCAAGTCACTTGGTCATAGAAGATGATCAGGTGAGTTTGGCAAGACCTGTCTTTCATGAACCTGTGTTGACTGGGCCTGATCACCTGCTTCTCTCGCATGTGCAAGAGATGGATGGCCAGGTTTAATTATCATCTACTGGGAAAGTAATGATCATCTAAATATTTAAATTAGCAATTTGTCTACCACTTATTCCTGTGAGGAAAATACTCTTCTATCTAGTGGAAAATGAGCTGTCTTTCTTTTTATGCCTAAATTTGGTGCAGTTTTTATTTCCACTTGCATGTATATTTGTATATACTATTTATATATATTATATATAGTATATTTTTATATACCTATAAATCTAGATGACTGTCATGGGAATAATTTATGTTTAGCCCTGGTTTACAGGTTTACTGATCTGAAAGAACTTTGCAGCAACAGGACATTTGAAGAGCATGATTCTAACTTGGCCTTAGAAGTACACCAGAAGTGCCGATGTATTTTAATATTCTGAGTAGTCATAGCAACAATACTTTTGTCAGAATGTGCCATAGACATAATTTTCACTGGTTTTTTTTCCCTCCCAAATGTGAGGGCTTTTTTATCACTTCACCCTGGCATCTAATTGGACCAAAAGTCATGTTGCAATCAGTGAATCTAGTCCTGTGCTATTGCTAGGTGTCATGTCAGAATTTTGATAAATACCTTTTTAGATGAACTGCAATATTGCTGGTCACATGCTCTCCAAGAAACTGGTGTCCAAGAAACTTCACCAGTATTTTATTCAAAAGTGTTAAATGCACAGCTGTAGGGAAGAAAAAAAACTTGAGTGAAGCAAAACCCACTTCAGTTAGAAGGCACCATGTGGCACAATCACTTTTTTAAGTGAAACCACTTTTGCTGGTTTGTCTTCTTCTATTCCCCATTGTTGAACAGAAGAGAAAGCAAGCCCTGATACTGATACGCCTACTCCAGTTCCACTGCTTAAGTCTTTAAGACTTTCTTCCTTATATCTACCCTTCTTATCTACCTTGTGAAATGAGTAAATTTAGAAGGTTAGCTGACACTTTTCATAAAGAAATGAAAGCAATGAGACTTCTAAGATTCAGATACCTCTCTGGTTAAGGTGTTAAACAAAGCATAGAGCCACAGAGCTGCCTGGGAAAGATGGTGGCTGTGGTGCTGACTTAACTTTTCATGATGCTTTTTTAATTGGGTGTTTTTCCTGCTCCTTCAAATGATTTGGAATCACAAGCAGCTAAATTTTAGAGACAGAAAAGAGAAAGTGAGGTATCTACTTTTCTAACACCCTGCCCACTACTGAAAGAGAAAAAGAACCCAAGATTCAAGTAATTACATTCATAATCCTTCAAACTTTAACTCTCCTTTCAAAATACATAAGTAATTGATAGCCATGAACTACAACAGTGCTTGTAACTAGTTGCACTAAAGCTTTTGAAACTTTCTTTTTCAAACGGATAGTTTTATTGTTTCACATTTCCGTAATTCTAATTTAAGACAAGTTTGGTTTTTTTATTACCTTGCAGTCTGTGGAGAAACATTACAGAAGACCTTCTTTTGTGTAAGATTTGCAGCTGCTGGCAGCCAGTTGCAAAAAAATTAGTATTCTAGTTGAAATCTGGTAACTGCAAGTCCCTTGACAGCATTTTGCACCTGCAGATTTTCTAGCTTGTCCTCCCATGCATTTTGAGAGAAAAAAACATTACTCTCACTTCCAAATAGCTGCTGTATTAAAAAGCCAGAGGTATTTCACCCTGAACTGAAATATGGCAGTCCATCATTTCTACTGAGATGCTTCTTACTAAACCTCAATTAATGTACCTGGGATTATAGAGGCTGCAGGAGCTGGCATGGATAGGATTCCTTGAAGGCCACTGTGCTTAAATCAGTGTTACAGCTACTACTGGATTTGTATAATTAATTAAAAACAAAGAAAAACAAAACTGGGGGGAGGATTATAAACCACTTGAAAAGTGCTTTAATACTTTTAACTTTAGAATTTGATAACTAAGTCCATGAAACAGAGTTTTATACATTTGCTGTGAAAAGTTCTATGCATATATAATCAGTTGCTCAAAATCAACTCTTACTTGGTGGGGGAAAAAAGTAAGCAATTTTTCTATCACTTATTCACTTTTTCCTACTTTAAGTGTGTCTAGTATCTTGTGAAATGCTAAGGGTTTAATATTGTTTTTTATCTGATTTGGTGTTTCAGAACGACATACACGTGTCATTCATTTCCTTCTTAATATTTTTCCTGAGATTGTACCTATTTTACATTGGCAAAATGACAAAAACACATTGGAGGTGGCTGGGGGGAGATGAAGCCTTAGTTCTATCAATTTGCTTTCTGGAGAGTAATCTACTCTGATTTCCTTTATGACAACAGCTCATCTTCCGGTATTCTAGAAATGTGCTTGCTAATTGTTTTGCCTATATGGGTCATAGCTGACTGAGTCAGTTGGTGGTAAAATTAATCTGACAATTATCTATTGTCTTCAAATTGTCCTATTTTTGAAAAATAGTTCATTTGGAGACTATGGAAGGTCAGCTCCAAGGTAACATAAAGCTCCTCCCATGACTAAAGTCAATTACCAAAACTTAAATATGACAAAAGAGCTAATAGTAAGCTATTTTGTTGTTATCTGCTGGTCTTCTGAAAGAAAGATGATGAAAATACAGGATGAAAACAGGCATAAGAAAGAATAGTTTTAAGAGACAGTAAACATCTCTGGTTTTTGCATGCTTGTCTGTCCATCAGGTCCTGCACATGTTCCACGTAGATTTAGACTTGTAGAGGAGGACAGAGTGCAGGTTGTGCGCTCCTTGATGTTCAAAAGTCCTTGGCATGTAGATAAATACTTTCTGCATAGACCAAATATGATGTTGAAAGAGACAATGTAAAAAAAACTCAGTTGCCTGCTATGTGAAAAGTCGAGCCTTCTATGTTCCCTGAGTTACTAAGGCTCCCTATGTGTAAATATAGAACTCCAGTGCACAGGAGATTTAAGCATATTCTTAAGTATAATACTTATAACAAGTAAGGCCTGCAGTACAGATATTTAATGTTGAAGGAAATATGTAAACCTAGGCCTCTTAAACAATAATCTGTGTTCTGCTCTAAGTTCTCCTTGAGAAATTGTCAGACATCTTATAATTTCTTACAAACTTTTGAAATATAGCAACAAAAGAGTTCCTTGAAAAGTTAAGAGTTTGAAATATATGCAATGAAATATATATTAAAAATTTGCCTTTGTGGTTCTGATAAGAATTTTCAAAACTGTACAAAGCATAGTTTGTTGGGGTACTTTTTTCACATCAATGCAGAAAATTTAAAATATTAAAGAGGCTGAAAATTAAATTTCCAAATTAAGTACTCAGATAACAATAAAAATTTTAATGACTTAAGCTTAGCAGTCATACAGAATCCAGTAAAGGCAATAGATCAAATGTTATTAAAAGTAATGTTATAATACTAAATGCGTTATTCCAGTAAGAAGATATTTGCGTAACTCTGAAAATATCATTACTGTCCTTGACGTTTTCTGAATTCTTTTGATGCTGATAAACTGTATATGTAAAGCATGTGTGAGTAAACCTAGGGTATCAGCACACAGTACTATAAACTTCCTTAAGCTTGTCTCATATTTATCACTGCTGGCGTGGCTAGAGGTGCCCCATTGGTCAGGGCTATTCTTGCACTCAGACAAGATACTAATAGTGATGTTGGAAATTATTAAAATGAACTATGTCTTCCAAATCCAGTTCTTGAATACGCAATCAATGGCAACTGAGGTTGATTCTTGACTAAGGGAATCACTTAGGAGATTTTCTGTCAGGCCCAGTGATTGTTAGCTTAATAGGCTTACAGTTTGTAAAACAATTTGTCTGTTGGTTAAAAGCCCACACAGGAATCAGTACTCTCTCAAGGTTTTCCAATATGTCTGGCTCAAGAGTAAATTTTACTTGGCTGCATTATCGACTCTGTCCAGCTCAGGGATCCCCATGTAATATTGTGAGGTCTGCTGAAGTTTTGTGCCTCTGGTAGATAATTTTACAATTTTTCTTAAATTGTTTAACCCTGTTTGGGATATAAACAAGCAATCAACCTTTTATTTCTCTATCATGGTGTAGTTATGCATTTACATCTATATTATGTGTGTAATATACACACACACACACATATTTCTCTGTATATTTTCTGAATACATGCTATATATACATTGTATATATACAATACTTCTTATACTCAAAGAAGAACATGGTTCATTCCATTCCTCCATCATCATATTTTTAAATCAATTCTAGCTAAATATACTTTTAAAAGCAAGCCTCTCTTACTGCACCTCCTGTTGTTCCGTTGCTCCGGTGCCAGTGGTAGGTGGTCAGTTCTTTACAAAGCGCTGAATCTATAATGCAGTTTTATTTTTCACACAATTGCTTTTAATGAGCTGGCTCCGAGTCAATGTTGTCAGTATCTCTGTCTGTGCTAGCTCCGTAGTGTACATGATGACATAACTGTTTCTTGACTAACAAGCTATAATGTGAACCACATGGACTGTGGAAATCTAATTTACAAGCTAAGTGGTCATTTTGACTATGAATTGAAGATGCTACCACATAGAAACCAAAGATCTGAACTACATGGCAGTGGCATGTTCTCCCCATTGAATGGTAAAAAGTGTGTGCTACTGGCAAATGACTGTCCTTCTGGGACACTGTTACAGAAGAGCAATATAGGATTAATATTGAAAGTCTCCTTAGCACAGAAGGAATTTATCAGTGACTATGATTATATAAACTCAAATTTTATGACTGTGTGCATGTTGTTCAGACCTGAGGCATAAACTAAGCAAATATCTGTTTTAAAATATGAAACTGGTATCATGAAATACTGAATTGGTCTCAGTGTTACTCCTAAGTATATGCGATTTACACCTGCTAAATTATTGAAGACTCTTGGATTGTAAGAGTTTTTGCCAGCTTCATGAATAATATACAAATGAAGACGCAGTTGGACATTTAAGGTGCACAATACTTTTTCAGAATTTATACAGCTTCTTTTTCACTTAACTGTACAGAAGGACTACTTTTTTTCAGTACTGTTTTTTAAAGAGGGCTAGGTATGTAAGAATACATCTTTCCAGGCACCTCCAGGCAAAATGGGAAGTATAACTCAACTAGTTTTTGCATACTGAGTGTCATCATTACTTAAGTGAATCAAAAGTTCAGTAGGTTTTCTTACTAGGTGATAATTACATTTTCTTGCATATTTGTTAACTTCTGAAGAAATATTAACAGTGGATAATTAGAACAGTGATAATGACATTTTTAAGGGTGGGTTTTGTTGTTGCTGGGGGTTTTTTTGGAAAAAAAAAAAGAAGACAATGCAATCAAAGCTATTATGTAACTGTTGCAGCTAGTTCTTTTGCTTGGTAAATGGGAAAAAAAAAAGATTACCTGCTATTTGTGGAAGTCCAAGGTGGAAGTGAAGAATAAACACTGGAGATTTTGTCACCTTCTGGACCTAAAATCTGACAGATCTTAACCAGTAAGTATGCAGGCTACCAGCATGCAGGAATATTTCTTGAGTTTCTAATGACAGAGACAGGGATACACAAGGAGTGAGCTTGTGCTGCCCAGTTGCATGTCAAATTAACTGTACTTGTGGGGAGAAGGGGTATGGACTAGTATACTCTACAGAAAGTTTAGATATCAGACTGCACCCAAAGGAGAAGGCTTTTTGGGGTTGGTCTCTCCAAAGAGGTGTGATAGCTAGAAACAGAGTTTCCTGTTACAGGAGAACTTCAATAAGCCTTCATTTCCATTTCCAAATGAAAAATGCACTCTGTTCATTTCTTTTATTTTGAAGCAAGAAGGAAAACACTGTGAGTGAACAGTCTGGGGCATCACATTTTGTGTGTCCGATTCTGTGTCCCCAATCTTCTGCAACATCTAGGGACCTCACAGTGTGCTGCTGCCGCTTCTGCAGTAGAAGACCTTTGATTACGTATCATTAAACAGGATTTTGACACATGTAGTAAAACAGAGGCATGAGGAACCCTATCAGAATTCTTATTCTGACATTTTTTAACAATTCCTGGTTAGAAATTATTTTCAGTAATATTGATTTTTTTTCTTTTAAGAAAAATAAATTTAACTGATGTGAAAAATCTTTGCTTTGTTCTATAAGCTGCTATAGTTAGCCTAGCACTGATAAGTGCCACGTTACTAGGAGATTCAACACTGTAAATCTTGTTACCTGTACTGTAAATCTCTGACCTAATTCTGCATCTTGTTAGTTTCTTGATACAGATCCGATATGGCAGATTTCTGTCTTAAACTCTTTATCACCATCAGATCATTCCGCTATCATAGCAATTGTTCTGCTCTTAAGCCAGAATAAATATTTAATTGCAAATACACACAGCACAAGCCTTTAATCTAGTTCCATCGAGAAGTCACGGCATGGCAAAAAACTGTTGGATGCTTTAGTTAAAATATGGGTTTATGTCTCAGTAGAGAAAGCAGTTGACAATAGGAATTACAAAAGTATTCTCAGGAATATTTCTGAAAAGCTGGATTTTGGTGAGTTGCTTATGGGAACGTATTATTGTTCTAAAACATCTCAGCTTTTTTACCTCTAAGTCCAAACAAACAGCTCTTTCCCTGGGTTTTTTTTTCAGTTTTTCTCTTTTGTTCACTCAAATAACTTGATAGCTTTTGATTAATCTGGAAAAGGTAATAGTAATGAAAAAGAGCAACAAAAGTGTTCACAGGAGAAGATTTAGGTCAGATCTTCAGTTTCTCACACCAAGCAGATCACAGAATACAGAATAGTTATGACTGGCAGAGAGCTTGGGAGGTCATGTGCTCAAAGCCTCCCGCTCAAGGAGAATCACATAGAGCAGATGCCCAGGCACCTACCTGCCTAGGGCTACATCAAGATGACTATTGAATATTGCTGGGGAGGAAGACTCCACAGCCTCTCTGGGCCACCTTGTGCCAGTGGTCAGTCGTCTCAAAAAGAAAACAATATAAAACAACAAAATGTTGGGAAACTTCTGTGTTCCAATTTCTGCTCGCTTACTACTTAAGACAGGGGTGAAGAAGGTCTTCAGTGCTTCAGCTTTTGTTCCTCTGGGTCAACAGGACTCCTGACCCATCCAGCAACTGGCCCACATTCTTCCTAGTCTTTGTTATGCTAATTGTGTACTAATAGAAGCCCTTCTTGTTGCTTTGACATCCTTTAAATATTCTGCTCCAGGTGTGTGTTGGCTTTCCTAACTGTGCCTCTCCACATTCGGACGGCATCTCTATATTCTTTACCTGTCACTGCTTCATTCTTCTGTGTATTTTCTTCTTTCTCTTTGAGTTTTGCCAGGAGCATCTTGCTTATTCATGAAGGCCTTCTGGCGTTTTTAACTCCTGCCCATTGTAATTGACTACTCTGGGATTCACTGAATTTCATTTTCACTAAATTTCACCCACTCTCCTTGGACCCCTCTTCTCTCTAGTTCCTTATCCCAAAGAATGCTTTCAAGTATATCCCTGAAGAGGCCAAAATCTGGGGCGGGGGGTTATGTCTAGGATTAGCTTGTTTTTTGCCTTTCTCCTTTTTATTAGGATCCTGAACTCTACTATCATATGGTCACTGCAGCCAAGGCTGCTTTCTACTTTCACATCTCAAAACAGACCTTCTTGGTTGTGATGGTTAGAGATTGCCTTGTGATGGCTGAAGGACTCCTGGGACAAAGAGATCATGAGATGATAAGTTTTTCAGTTCTAAGTGAGGTGAAGAGGGGGATTAGCAGAACAGTCATGTTAAATTTCCAGAGCGCAGACTTTGAACTCTTCAGAAAGCTGGTTGGCAAAGTCCCATGGGAGACAGCACTTGAGGGCAAGGGAGCCCATGAGGACTCAGAGCTCTTCAAAAAGGAGATCCTAGCAGCTCAGGAGAAAGCCATCCCCATGTTCTGGAAAAGGAGCTGGCAGGGGAAAAAAACTGCTTGGTTGAGTAAGGAGAACTTGAGGGGCACCAAAATGAAGAGGAATGCTCTTCCAATGAGCATTGGAAGAAGGGACAGGCAGCTTGGGTGGAGTACAGGGAGGAAGTGCAGATTAAAAATCACAAGGTCCAAGGCCCAAATAGAACTCAGATTGGCCAAGTCTGTGAAAGATAACAAAAAAATATTTCTATATATTCAGATATAGAATATATATTTCTATATATTCAGTCCCTATTGGAAACAAATGGAACAACTGTGACAAAGGACGAGGACAAGGCTGAGGTGCTTAATGACTTCTTGGTCTCAGTCTTTAATAGTAAGGAAAGTTGTTCCCTCTGTGTGCACACCCAGGAGTTAGAGGAGTAGAACATGAGGAGGTGGTTAGAGACTTGCTTGCCCAGCTAGACATCCACAAGTCTATGGGGCCAGATGGGATTCATCCAAAAGTATTGAAGGAGCTGGTGGATGTGCTTGTCGAACCCCTTTCCATCATATTACAGTAGTCCTGGCTGACCAGGGAAGTTCCACTTGACTGGAGGCTGGCGGATGTTGTGCCCACCTACAAGAAGGATTAGAGGGAGGATGCAAGGAACTACAGGCCTGTCAGTCTGACCTCAGTGCAAGGGAAAGTCACGGAACAGGTGATCTTGATTATACAGCATGTGCAAGAGAACTGGATGATCGGGCCCAGTCAATATGGGTTCATGAAAAGCAGGTCTTGCCAAAATAATCTGCAATAATGTGAAACATTATTGATTTTATTTTCTTCAAGGATCAAGGACTGAAACATGAATTTAACGGAAGTTTCTTCATTTTAATGGCATAACTGATGAAGAAAAAACTGCTATCCATCTTGGAAATACTAGAAATAAGCTTGAAAGTAGTTGCCCCCTGGAGGGTTTATAAAAGTCTGTTCTTGCACATCTGTCAGCCTCATTGCTCTGTGTTTATCTCTGCTTCTTGTTCCTTCCCTACTCTCCTATTTCAGTGGGAGCCACTTCTTTATCTCTCTTACTCTTGCTTTTTCTTGCTCTTTATTCATTGCTGACACATATAAATTGCTGACTCTTCACTGTAGAGGAGTCTGTATGATCCAAAATATTAGACAGATGACTCCATTCTCTCTTGGTTAGCCATCATTTTCTTTAAAAAAAAAAATGTTAAATAAACTTTCTTTTAAAAAACAATTACAGTTGTACACTAAGTAACAAAAAGACAAACGAGCATCAGCAGTAATACCTAGTAATGGATGCTTTTAAAAAGAGAGAGAAATACTAATGAGAAAAAAACCCTTGCATAACAGAAAGAAGGCAACTCTGCTTTGCAGGAAATGGGACGTGCAGTCTTTGTTTTAGAATTTGTACATTTATGAGTATATCAACTTTGCCTAAAACACATATTGCTTTGACAACCTAGGCTAAACCAAACTGTGTTGTCTGCATCAATGTCAATTCTTTGAACAAAATAATCTACCTGCGAAGCCCCATGTAATACAGATGTTTCTCGTTTAGCAATGGATCATATTTATTCTTGTATTATTTTTAGTACAAAAACTATTTCGGTTATTAGCTTCATCCTCTGTTAACATCTTAGAAGCCTCTGCAATCAGTTTATTCTTTATATAGGGTCAGCATTTTTACACCTGATTTTATGCCTACAAGGATAAAAGTTATGTGGAGTATGTAATTTTACAGGGCTTCAAACATCTAATTGCACTTAATGGGATGTGACATACTACCCTGACAAGCAGGTTGTTTGTCTCATCAACTTCTGTGAACTCATCCATTGCTTTTTTTCCTAGCTAACATTTCAGTTGTTAGGAGTAGCACAATTGAGGCATCTCCAGGTGCAATCTCCCCTAAATGCAATGATTCTCCCTTGACTAGATCTACTGGATGTCTTTATGTTTTGTCCTCCCCAACTCCATGTCGGTTCATATACAATTCATTTGTGGAGTTTTGGACCTGATGTGAGGTTCATGTACTTGCAGACTGGCAATTCCTTCTTGGTGTTCCTGTCTGAAGTTTTTATTTTGTCTCCTTCTTTCCCTTAAGCTGCTTGAATAATGACTTCTGCAAATTGCCTTCTGCATATGCTTTGGTTTTTGTCAGTTCCTAACCTTAAATTCATTATTTTTGTGTCTATTTATTTCTTTGCAAATGACCTGATGAAGACAATTTTTCAGAAATTCATAGACAATTAAGACCCAAGTTTATGCTTCCTTTCATTGTCACTTCGGTTTGCCCATTACTCCCTACCTGTCCATACCTTATTCTCTGAGGCAGCATACATCTCCTGTTATATGTTATGATTTGCTCCTGAAAAGTAATTTTTCCCCAAGGCGTGAGTTTCAAGATGTGTTGGGGGTTTATTTTAAGAAATTGTATCAGACCTTTGGGTATCATCCATCTGTCTTCAGAGAATATTGCTTCCCTGTTCCACATTCTGTAAGAGAGCTATTTAAACTAGAACCTACAACAGCTGGTATAAAAGGCTGTTTCTATTTGATAAAAAAATCCACAGACTTTGAATTCTACCTTCAGCCCTCTTCCCTGGGAACAATGTGAGATTATCAAGGTCTGCCTGGGCTGTTTCTTCAGGGTCTGATCCCATATACTTACAGGGGTAATCAAAGTAAAAAGCTGGAGCACATTTCTCCCAAAAAGGGCATCATAAGAAATTCTTCCTTGCCAAAGCAATACAGCTGTTGACTTCAGAATATGGCAAGGACAGCTGTAACCTCTTTACTCCTATTTTTTTTTGCACCAGCTGTTTCAATAGTAGCTGTACTCCACACTGAGAAAGGAAAGAAAAAACATCTAACAAGAATACATTATATAACTTTACGCTTGCCCTTATTTGTACTACAGAAGCAGAAATCTTGGTGCTTTTCTCATTCTGCCCTGGCATAGAGTTTCCTTAGATAAGTCCTGCCCAATAAAATCTTGTCAAAAGGTTTAAGGGATTTGATCTAGATAGCAGCTAGAGTTGCCTCAGCTCTATTGTTATGATGGAACCAGGAAGAAATGCATACTCCAAGATTTCACATTCTCACCAACTTTTAATTTTTCCCTTCAAACTTCTAGATAATATAAAAAGCCATCTCTATGCAGTGTTCAGGCTCATTCTTCAACTCTGATGCCAGCTGCATGTCTCTTGTCCCAATTATCTAACATACATAAAATCAAGGAGCACTTAATTTGTCTTTGGGATCCAATAGGTCTATGTAGACATAATATTATCAGTAGCAAGAATGATAATGCATCTACAAGGCTTCCTCAACCTTAGTTTTGATCACTGTTACTCAAATTTTGAGCGAATATTGAAGAAAAAGCTTTTCACTTAATAGTAGTATCTTTACTGCCAGACTGAATGTATATCTGTACTGTGTTATAATCAGCAGAAAACCAAAAAAAGAAAAAAGATCTTGATATGTGTGCTTTCTCTTAGAGTTTATGTCCAGGTCTTAAAAAAAAAAAAAAAAAAACCAACCAAAACCAAAAAACAAACAAACAACCTGTGGCTAAGGGTGAAGTTTTTGGTGATGTAAGAAAGTAAGACTCCTTTTAAATCTGTGCTTAGATCTTAGCATAATATGAATGCATCTTAAAAGACATTTTATTAAACCACACATTCCTTTTTTTTTTTAAATAACTTACCTACTTATTCATTATTCAGGAAGTCTTCACAGCCTGAGGAACTTCTTATGGAAGTGTAATATGGGTGCAATTCCACCAACTGGTTCAGTGCTTACAGGTTCTCTGTGAGAATGCAAATCACTAACTGGGGTTTGATTTTGTTTGTTTTCAACCAAAAGTTGTTTTACATCACTCCAGGGGATGTACTGTAATGCTACCTGTAGTTATTAGTTTCTTTTCGTGTTTTTACGGTAGGGAATCTATCTAGGTGTGAATGTCTAGCCTATTCTGTCAAACTGAACTTTGCTGTACTGACTTGACCTTTTTTAGATTCCTGCTGTTACTCTGGGGCTTATGCAGTTGTAAAGAAGAACAGAGATGGTTGTCTGAATCACAGAATATTGAAAAGGTCAAAGTAGCAATGCAGGCTTCACTATTTCTCCAGGTATAAGGTGTTGAAACTGTATCCACAGAATTCTTATGACTAGACTTGAAATAAACCTGGAAAATGGTCTATGTGAACTCCTGGTTTTGATTATGGAAGTGATGAAAATACTAAGTGGTAAGAATGTTGGTGCTCTGAAGAGGACTTTAAGATTTTGATCAGAATTTTAACTCTTATTATGCCAAACAAGGATTATAAGACATTTTAGATTTTCATTTCATTTTCATTTTTTCATTTTCTGAGGCAAAGTTGGGACAAATAATATCTGATAGGATCGAATGGGAATATTCTTTTCCCTTCAGTCAGCATAATAATTTTGTTGGACTTGGAATTATTTGTATTTTGGTTTTAATTGACCAAGCTTTTTCAGTTGCCTACAGAACTAGATATGGAATTATTATCAAGTAAAGCCTTGTTCTACTGGAATACATTTTTTTCTTTAAGCTATTCTTGGAAATTCTTCACTGGAAGGACATATATATATGTATCATGTTTCTTGTGTTGTAATACCTCCTGGTTCACTCAGTTAAGTGAGGTGATGCTTTATCAGTATATAATTTGTTTTCTGTATCTGAACTCTTGTAGGTATAGAATACATCTCTAGTTGTAAAACTGTACAAATTTATCATGCTCTATAAATTATTAACAACAATAATACAGCTGAGTAAATAGAGATGACTTTTTTGTGGTAGGAAAATACTGCTGCTTTATTAGTGAACAAAATTAAAAATAAACATGCTGGTGTAGCTGCACTGACTTTGGAGACAGTTTGCATGAAGGTCATCAGTGTTTGTCTGTCCTTCCATTTTGAAGAACATGTCACTTCATTCTCACTGTCTTTATGCTTGTTTCAACATGGTCATCTGTTCTGTTATCCTCTTTCCAAGCCTTGTATAAATAGAACTTGTTCCTGGCAAACCATCTTAAGATCTAGCTTTAAAGTAGAGAGAAATCTAAGTAAAAGAAAAGGGGGGAAACAAGACTGAATAAGTTCCTGTATTATAGTAGTTATTATAGTAGTCATTGCTGAATCACAAAGCTGTATTCTTTTACAGTAATCCTCCTTTTCTCTGTCAGGGTCCAGCATTCCTGCTTCTAGTTTCTGCCTCTTTAAGTCTCTGTGGTAATAATTCTCAGAGTGATCTAAGGTTCAAAATAGCTGCCTACAACAGCTAGCTCATAGAATAATCTAGACTGGAAAAGACCTCTAAGATCATTGAGTCCAGCTGTAAACCTAGCACTACAAAGCCAATGACTAAAACCACATCTCCAAGTCCCATGTAAACATGTCTTTCAAATACCTCCAGGCACGGTGACTCAATCACTTCCTTCAGCAGCCTTCTCCAATGCTTGATAAGCCTTTCAGTGAAGAAACATTTCCTGATATCCAATCTAAACCTTCCCTTGAGGATATTTCCTCTTGTCCTATCACTTGTTACTGAGGAAAAGAGACCAACACTCACCTTGCTAAACCCTCCTGTCAGCTACTTGTGGAGAGTAATAGTATCTCCCCCAAGCCTCCTCCTCTCCAGACTAACAATCCAAGTACTCTCAACCACTCCTCAGAAAAGTTGTGTTCCAGACTCTTCACTAGCTTTGCTGTTGTTATTTGCACACACTCCAGCACCTTAGTCTCTTTCTCGTACTGAGGGGTCCAAAACTGAATGCAGTACTTGAGGTGTGGCCTCACCAGCACTGGGTACAGAGGGACAATCTTTTTCACTAGTCTTGTTAGCCACAAAATTCCTGATGCAAGCCAGGAAGCTATTGGTTTGCTAGCCACACAATTTCTGATACAAGTCAAAATGCTGTTGTTTTTTTGGCCACCTGGGTACACTGCCAGATCCAATGCATGATTCTACCCCTTCTACTTCATTGTTGTGAGACCCTGCTTGGAGTACCACATTCAGTTCTGGAGTCTCAGCACAGGAAGGTCATGGATCTGTTAGAGTGAGTCCAGAGGTGGGCTGCAATGATGACCAAAGTTATTGGAAAAAGAATACAGAAGGCATCTAAAGAACATTGTTACACTGCTGTACAACCCAGAATTTTGAATGCACCTTAAACACAGTGGATAGTTTTGTTTCCCCAAGTCAAAACAGATCTTGAGGACTAGTGTGAATACAATGACTGAACGAAGACGGACAAAGCTATAGGACAGATTACACAATAGGAATGATGGAGTAAACAAAGATTTCTGATAGCTTTTCTCAAATAGCATTTTTGTCTGTAGTAATGCAGAGATAAAGCAGGTTAAACAGATACACAGTTTACAATTGTTGCAATGAACATATATGCCTATGAGTCTAGTAGAGGTGGAGTTAATTATCTTCATAGCAGGTTCTGTGGTGCTATGTTTTAGTTTTGTGACTAAATCAGTACGGGTAATACACAGATGTTTTGGTTGTTGCTGAACAGTGCTTACAGAGCACTAAGGCCTTCTCTGTTTCTCATGGTGCTGGTGCCTCCCAGAGAGGAAGCTAAGGGATGGGGAAGAGCTTAGTAGAGGGTACAGCTGGGAGAGCTGACTCCAACAGACCAGATGGATATTCCGTGGCATATCACATTCTGCTCTGCAATGAAACTTGGATCAACTCTCCAAAGTGTTTCTCCCTTGTCTAATAATCTGTCTATCTTGACCCACAAGTCTTTCTTGCTTTTGTCCTTTCAGTTTTCTCTGTCTCATTCTCCTGGGGATTGTGGAAATGAGTGAGCAGCTTGTTGGTGCTAGTTGCTAGCTCAATTCAAAGAATCATATCGTATATATATTTATAGATACATATATATTTATGCGTATAATTATCAAGTGTGGAATTAAGAGTTTTATGTGGTGGCAGTGTTAAACAGTAAATCAGTTGTCAAGATCTGTTTCAAACTCCGAAACACATTTAGATTGACTTCGATCAGTAATAATATGAGCCAATAGTTATTTCTTATTAATTATCCATGGTCTTCATTACCTTTCTGAATAATTGGCCCTCACCTATTATACCTCACATCATTTGTGAATGCACAGTACCTTAGAGTTGGTGCTGTGTATTTTAGTCATTGTGGTCCTTGATGGTCTTAGTGGTCAGGCTTGAGAGCTCTTCAATGAGGGAAACCTGAAACAAAGGGACATGTTCTTTCTTCCCTGTACTTACTCATTCATTGTTGATTTTAATAGTCCTCCCCCTACCCAAAAAAACAAGGAGGCAACTTCATCTGTGACCCACAAAGACTACCTTAAAGACAAGGACTTATTTTGTGTTCATAAGACATCTTTCCTACTATTTCTACAGGATTATTCCTGTTTCACAAGGCATATTTCCTGCCTTTTCTTACCTCATAAACACATGATTTTTCTAGTTTGTGAAATTATACCACAAGCCTGTATTTATCCCTTTGTGATTATACTTACTGTTATATAAACTTCTGATTGATGTTGTTCCAAAATTATCTACATTGTCACTAGTTAATCAATTCCAGTGTGTTTATTTATGTCTTCAAAGAAAGCAAATGTTAGTTATTTTCTACTTGATATACCCTTAATTTATAGGTGCAACAAGCCTCTACACTGTCTATATCTCCTGAATTCCTTAACTAGCACATTGTCCTGTACAATTAATGAGGCTGTTAAATCTTCTGACTTAATTACTTATATAAGGTGAAAGCAAATTCACAGATGACAGAAGAAGCCTCAAAGGGAGAGAAGAAAGAGCTGATGTAATCCCTACCACCTATGATGGCTCAGGATATTCAGCATGAGATACCTTAGAACAAAAATCTCTCTTTCATCTTTCAAAATGCTGGGTGGAAGCTGCTCCTTCTGGTAATAAATTAAACTACAGTTATCTTGTAATTTGAATGTGCAAGAGACTTGATAAGTATTGAGAGAATTAAGTCAAAACAACTATGAATGTAAGGCTCTATTCTACTATCTTTCATTTGCTTTGTTTATAGTTTGAAAGGCTGAAGTAATTTAATGTTTTTCTTGTGTAAGATCCTCATATCTCAGTTTGGGCAATCCTTGTATTCTCAGTCAAATTTGATATTAGCTAAATGTGATATGATAATAGGATCAGAAATTAAGTCTGTTTCTAAATTCTTGTCCACAGGCTGCATAGACTGATGTACTTCCCAATACCGTCACTAAAAAAAAAATAATGATCTCAAAAGAAGTAAACTGCATGTATTGGTGGAAAAATTCCTGGAGAAAAAAAACACATTTGTCATGAAGTTATGAAATTGTTTTGATCTACTTGGTTGCCAGATGTAAGTCAATAGCTTATATTTTTCACTGTATCCTTGCAACCAAGTTATAGATGACAATTACCACCTAAGGCCACTTAAAGGTAATCTTTTTTTTATGTCAGATTTCTTATGGAAAAGACATAAATTATTGCTGCAACTGCCCTCCAGGAAAGTGGATTTAAAAGTAGATGAGCAAAATAAGCCAGATATTCCTTGTCATGGAAAGGATAAAGGCTTCAACCAAGCTGCAAAATTCATGTTATAATTGAAAGAGTGAGGTGCTCTATCATGGCCTAAGCAGTGAGTTAGACTTTTTCTAATGTTTACGATTAATAATTTTTAATGAAATTGTTAACCGGTTGCATTTCCTCCAGTTTCTCAAGAAGTTTTCTCACAACAAAGTTTTGCAGTTTAGAAGCACAGTAAACATAATTTCTTACTTCAAACATGTATGCTTGCATATTTGTTTAAGCTTCACACTGAACTGGTGTTTGGAGTTAAAAAAGTCATGCAACAAAACAGTGAATTTGGTGGACATTTAAATGTCAGCTCTCTTGTGAACTTCTGCTGCAATAACAAGGACTAGAATATCTATGGTAAAAGGTGTTGGATGTAATATGCCCATAAGAACATGTCTTTAAGTATGAAAATGATCTCTTAATTAAAACAGACTGCATTGTAATGTATTGATTAAAAAAGAAAATAGCAGATCCCATGTTTAGCAACTGTTATCAAGTCTGATCATTTCAAAACAGCTAACATGTTACAGCTGAGGCAACTTACTGATTAATTTTTACTCATCAGTCACATAAATCAATTTCATTTATTGTTATGCAATCAGAATTATTATAAAATGGTAAAAGCTTTCCAATATATTTCACAATAGGTCTTTCCAGTTAGTTAGCTGTGCAATTGTGAATAATTTTTCAGGCTTAGGTGTTCAAGGGGTTTGGCTCTACACAGAAGCCCAGAATGGATTTCAGTTTAAGAATTATGAACTGGGGTTAAATGTGAGATGAGAGATGCTGATGCTTCTATCACTTTCTTTAATAACCATTTAATTTTTTTTCAGATGTCTCACTGACTCTGGGAAAGATAGACAGAGTTCTCTGTACCTCTTCAATGGGCAGAGCAGGGGAAACAGAACAGATTATATAGAGTATCTTCTAAAACATAGCTGTAGCAGAGAGTTAAGAGAAGTTTCACTGGATTCAGTGGGTTACTCACATCTTCTGAAAATTACTTCAGGGTAATTCCAGAAGTATTTCAGTTTCTTACCTCAACTACCATGTCCAAAACTGGAATATTTTTGTGAAGCATTAGGATGTTATTCCCTGAGATGTCTATAACTGTTGTAAGCCAAGTGTATCAGCTGTCTGAGTGAAAGAAAGTAACTCTAGCCCTTTTGGTTAATCAAAAAGAACTTAAGAAGTTTTCACTCTTGATGAATCCATTGAATAATTTATTGCCTCCCTCATGGGGTAGTATTGCTTATTAGACAACAGAGATTCTCGTAGTTGTGTGAATTCTCCATTCATCATTTCAGCTAAATGAGAAATCACTGTCTCCCGATTCTTAAGGTTGTAGGGAACAAATTAATGGAATTAAAACCCACAGAGACATTTTACCTAGAAATTCATGGTGACTGTTAAGTACTTGAAGCTAAGTTCTGTGAAGCCAGTTTGTTAGAAATAGTAAGTTTATTACACAGAGTATATTTATGTTCTTACTTTGTTCTTTTACCTTCTCATAAGCATCTGCTTTTGGGACAGATGAAATGGGATGGAGCCACGCTGGCCTGTAGTATAACTCAGTATGAAAATTCTTTGGTCCAGAAGATAGTTCAGAAGATATATTTGGATTATAATGACAGATTCCTCTTCAGATGTAAGAAAGTATTCTTTTCCAAAACAGAAACACTTCTGAATAACAGAGTTTCGGCTAGCTTTTAACGCTGTGAAATTCTCTTGTGTGGAGGGAAATGAGAAAGAGGTCAGATAGAGGAGCTTCAGGAAAAGAAAGACAAGACAGAAAATGGGAAAACAGAGGAGAGCATTCATGTCTGGCTTTCAGTTTTTGGGAATTCTAGAAGCTGTGGCATGGAAACAATATCTTATATTTATTTAAGCAATGCTCAGTAGGACAGGACTATAGGCAATACTTATTAATAATTACTTCACTGAATCAATACCACCTAATGGTGAACTTGTTGATTCCTTAACGTTGACTAACTGGTGAATTACAGAAGCATATACCATAAGAACCTGGTTCATATTACAGACTAACATGTCTCTGAAATGGAAACGTTAATTTTTTTTCCATTTATAGCCCTTCCTTTTCTTGGGAGAATCTTGCACATAAGTATTGAAATTTACCTTCTAAAGTGCTTTATAAACATGAATCATTTAAGTAATTTATAAGATGAATAATTAAGAACCAGGATGTTTATTACTAAAAAACAGCTCAACCTCTAAAGACAATTCTGACTTAAAGAAAATTTTCTTTTCCTCACTTTTTGAAAGCAACAGACAAATGAAAATAGTTGAGTATGGAGAAGAGGTTGTAGGATTGAATTATTTAAAATATTTTGCTAAAAGCATATGTTACTTTTATATTTAGGCTATATTTAACTTATCAATGCCAAGAGTTTCCATAGATTTAGAAGCCCTATTTCAAATTAATTTGAAAACATAATGATAAAAATATACTGTGCTTTCTTTAGATAGAAGATGTTGATTTTCTAGGCCTCAAAAATTTTGCAAGTTTTTGCTAGTGTGATGAAGCCATCCCCTAACACTGAGTCATGCTGTCATACTGTCAGTTGAACAGTGGACTAGGACTGCCTACTCAACCCTTGAGCATTTACATGCTAATACAGGACTCTCTGATCATTACAGTGATGGCAGAAAAGGACACCGGCGTGCATATCACAAACAACATCTGGACAGTATGTTCAAGAAAACACACTCTTTTACTTTCCTTCACATACTGAAAATTCCCAATCATTGTTCTCTTCTACACACTCAAACTGCCTAACAAGCTGTTAGCTGTTATAGAGTTCTTCCCACTTGACATCAGGGAGGCTTTCAGACAGTTACAGAAGAGTCAAATTCTCCGCCAGAACTGGAACCCTGTCTCAATGCAAAACACATTGTTTCTCATGCTACTGTTCTATCTACCTCCTTCCATAGACATCTTCCTTGCTTTAAGAAGTTAATAAAATTGTTGATATGCTTAAATATAGATAAGAAATGTTTTGCAGAACTTACAATCAGCTGTCTGTTCTCTTTGAGAAAGCTAAATATCCAGATGTTTCATGCAGCTCTGTAGGGTTAAGTTATCTACTAAGGAACCTGTGTCATCTAGTCTGGCCTTGTTTGAAAGAAGCATTAATTTGTCTTGGAACATTCCTTACTATCTGAGTATAAAATTATCTGTGTAGGTTTCCGCAATCCCTACTTTTCACAAGGAAATCACTTCAGCCATTATTTAATCCCTTCTTCACCTTCCCACCCCCTATAGTGTTAACTATTTTTGTTAAACAGTTTCCAAACTGACTCATATAGATTTCTTAACAATGTTCCTCTGTGCTGTGTGGGCTCTGGTTAAGCTAATAATATTAATCTACAGATAGTAAATGTGCTTCTTCTAGCAGACAATGTGTAGCATTGCCTTGGGGTATATGTGAATGTCTATATACCCGATTTTAGTATTTGAATTTTTTCCATAAAAGCCCCAGAATTTACACTCTGTGTACACAGACAGGAGTATATAAAAAATTCAAATCATTAGTACTGTGTGACTAGAAGCAAGGGCAAACAAGTGTGTGGATGGCAGTAAGTAAGATTTGATTGATAGCATGATGCTATGCTTCCTTCTTTAAGAACTATTTCTAAAAAAAATGATATAAAACTACCACATTATTTCTGAGATCAATTATCTAAACAGTCATGCTTTAAATCTGCATCATTCACTCAAGTGAAGAGAATGTATTTCTGAGCTCAGTCACGTTACCTGTAACTTACAATAAATTGTTCATGTTTTTGTTTCCTATCAAAATATTGTTTCTCAGTCTGAAGCCTAGAAAATTGCATATATTAACTTCTTGCTCTGACAACTTTTCTGAGAAATGTACTTCATGCTGAAGTAATTACAGCTTTTCCATTAACCAACTAGCTTTGTCCTATTCCCAGGGTGAAATGTGTCAAGAAAAAGGTTCTGAACTTATTTTCATTCTCATCCCTTATATTTTTATGGAGGAAAAACATTTAGTTAAGCTGTTTTCTACATCTCATGGAAATATCAAAAAGAACAGTCAACAAGTTTAGAAGTTAGATTTCTTCTGCTTTTTTTTTTTTTTCAATATTAGGGACCCTTTTCTTTAATTCACTGTTCAATATCCATTGTTTCCAGGAAAAAAAAAGCTTTAAATTTTTCTTATCAATGGAGAACAGAAAATTTCAAAGTAATTTTGTTTTGCAGGACGAAGGGGAAAAAAAATCTTTTTTTAATGTAAATATGATCTGAAAATCAACAGAGGAGTTACTATGCAGAGATATAATTTTGGTCTCTTTTCTGACAGTTTTTATCATGAAAGACCTTAAAGATCTTTGTTTAGTAACTTTAAAGTATGTGAATATAGCCCAGGTTTATCGTTGAAGACTCACTCACAAGAGTGCTGCAGCCTGATTATAAAGGCTAAAATATTCTTTTTATGAGTGATTATTTCTTCTTTTTCTTTAACTTACTTATTACTTAAAAAAAAATAAAAAAGGAGATAAACTACCCACAATCTGATTAAGTAGTGTCAGCTATTAAGTATGTGTAGAAACTAAGCAAGCAACAAATTGCTTGCAGTATAGTAAGTTGTAATGCTAATTTTGAAGTTGCAAGTTGTAGATTGACAAGGCTGTTTTAAAACCCAAATTTATTTGAAATTTTCTGAGTGGATCATTCATCTTGAATACATCTGAGCTTGCTCTTAACAGTCTCTTCAACATACAGCTGTCATTAAGCTGAAAAGTAATACACCACTATGCATAGTATCACAGAATCACAGAATAACCAGGTTGGAAGGGACCCATCGGATCTTCTAGTCCAACCATTCCTATCTAACACTAAACCAAGTCCCTCAATACCTCATCCACCCGTGCCTTAAACACCTCCAGGGAAGGTGACTCAACCACCTCCCTGGGCAGCCTATTCCAATGCCCAATGACCCTCTTTTAAAATAATAGGATGTTGCTTTGTTGTTGGTAGATATTTGTGTCCAGGGAATTATTTGCTACTGGAAAATCATCAGAGAGCATAGAAGAGAATGGGTAAATGAGCAGATGCTTTTTACTCAAACATTTAAAATAGAATTAAACTAGGAAGGATTGACAACAAAGATAAGTCAAGGCACATTTAACTGGGTTGTTAGATGTAAATCACACACTATTAAATGCAATTTCTTAAGGACGCTACTTTTTCAATGTATTGATATCCAACATATGATTAAACTGCCAATTTCCAGTGAAATATTTATGCTCATTTGCATTAATATATACTACAAGGAAGCATGCATTCACAAACCTGGAAACCACAGGAACAGACTAACTGATAGAACTGAAAGAAGATCACAGAATACAAAAGACATGAGAAAAAGCCTTAGAAACAAAGATTCTATACTCAAAGAACCTATGTAATGCTTAAATACCTTTCTTAAAGAATTATTAATTTCTGTTGAAAAGTATCTGACGTTAGTTTGCATAAGAAAGATAGCCTGAGATTTAGGAAGTTGCTTTTGATGACAGGTGCTTTAAAACAAAAGTAATAATGATAGTACCAAATATTTTCTCATTGGTAGTGATGATACTGTAAGGTATTTCCCATGGAATTTTGTTTTTGAGACTACAGTTACTATCTGTAATAAGAGAACAGCTGTACCCTTTACAGACAGAAGGGACTGGTAACAATTGTGAAGTTCTTGAATACTGGTACTATGTCAGAATTTTTATTTTTTTTCAGCTATGTATATTTTTAACAAAATCTGGTTAAGTCCTTAAACCTCTCACTTTTATTTTTTTTTTCCATACCAGCTACTAAACTAAAGTATTTAGAGGACAACTTCATGTCATAATATGGTTTTTTTAGAGAAAATAAATAATCCATCTGGGACAGAAGCACCTACGATCAAGAGAAAACCCTTAAGTTATGGAAAATCCTAGTCATTATTAAACTCCAATTGAGTTAAAAATTGGTTAGCTACCAGCCAAAGGCTAGTATTGTATTGTAGTTGTATCCTTTAATTGCATTTTTTTCTGAATTATTGGAAGAAAATCTGCCTTTTTCCACAATTATTAAATTGCTAGAATGAGGTCATTGTCTCTTGGGGAGTAATGGAGGGTATTTCGATATAGTTTCGTAATGTATGGCAACAGCTGAAATTTTTCCAGTGGGACTAAGAGTAAAAATATTGAATCAAAAGTAAAAGTCACAGAATAACTTTGTTTTGGGAGTCTGGGCAGGATCCAGGAAAAGCAGGGACTCAAAAAATTCCAACACATTCATTAAACATAGACTAATGGTAAAGGACTCAAAAATAGATAAAATAAAACTTAGTCAAAATGTATATTTTGAACTTCTGTTGTTTTTATTGTTGTCTTTCCAATATTGTCTTCAACTGGTTTTTATACTTCACAATAATACGTGCTTAAAGCTTTGCCTGTTTTCACTGAATTTGCTATATATAACAAAAACAGCTTTATGTTGTTATAAAGTGATATAAATATGGTACCCAGATTCATCAAATACATCTTTTTAATACAAAATCTGCCATTAGTAAATGTTCCTATCTTAACTATCCCACTTGAACAAGTTCAACTACAAAACTGAGTGTTGCTTTATCAGTGGAGAAGTCACTGTGGTATAAATCCTGATAGAATTCAGATGTAGAGTACTTTCAAGATATTAAAATGGTAAATAAAGGCTTGCAAGCTAAATCCATAAATTATCAATCAGAAAATGATTGCATTTATTTCATGCAAAGAATCCATGTCTTCAGGGATCTGATCTTCTGCCACTTGATTTGAGGAGTGGTTCTGTCTTCAGCAAGGGCAACAGAGACAGATATGCAGGACAGTGAATTCAGTCTTTCTTCCTTCCATTACAGCATTAGGGCTTAAGCACATTTTCTCAATCTTAACAGGAAATATTTAACAGTTGATGTAATAATGAAATTGCCCAGAGAAAAATCCATAATTTGGTTACATAATCCATGAACCTATGGATGCACCTATGGATTATGACTCTACATATGTCAAAATATCAGAAATTCTGTGATCTCATACTCTTCATAAAGATGATAGAGTTAGTGTCTTGTTAAGTAAATATCAGTTAATGTTTTGTTTCTGAGATGAATGTTTATGCATGTGATGGTTTTACAAGCCTCCTGGGGAGGAAAACTATTAGTAAAGCAATGAGAGTGCTCTAAGCAACCCAATTCATTTATATGTGTGTATCAGTCTTGGATTATAGGTAATTGAACAACAGATATTTTATCAATACTTCAATCCAATGGAAATATTCCTCAAAAAATTCAATTAGCAGCATGTTATCCCTTGTTATTCTGATAAATCATTTATTTCCCACTTAATTCCAAACAGAAATGTTACAGGATGTTTAAAGGTTTCAGCCACCACTACTGAGTACTATCTAGTAGGTTCTGGGAAGAAAACAGCAGTAGATTCTTCTAACAAAACAACCAAGAAAACCTACAAAAATACAAAAAATACCCAAAATATATATTTACATTAAACACATAAAACATATGTGGAGATATAAAGTAGATAGGAATGTGCATCAGTGTAACTTTTTAGGTAACAAATTCACACTGCAGAGTATAACCCTGAGCACAGTCACTGGAAAAGGTAAATGCTCACTTACAAAGGGTGAAGGTTTGGTTGTTAATAATTATCTATGGAAGAAGCGATTTACATGAGTCAAGTATGTACAATGCAAGAGTTCCTTCACTTTCTTCTGCTTGTTTTCTACAGTGTGATTACACTTAACTTCTGATCTTCATGGCATAAAAAGTCTATTCAAGTAATAAACTGATGTTTATGGGTTATCCATTTGCTGTGTTATTCCAGCACACAGTAATTATGGAGAAAATTATGATGATTTAGATAGCTTGTTGTAAGATTCTCTTTGGATTTATTTACTTTTAGCTAAGACATTACAGAAATATCCCAGAATAAGATAAAGGTTTAAACCAGCAGATCTGAAGGAATTGGATGAAATATATGTGTAAGATGTGTATGTACTAGATTTTTTAATTCATACCCGTGATCAGCTACTCCATCAAGGTGATTGAAATTCAGTGATGTCAAAATGGCATGAGGAAGATTGCATGTTCCATCTTTTGAACCATGGTGTTTAAATATAGAAATTAAGTTAAAAATTTGTATTCTTAACCCTATTTCTGACTTGAGTTTTCATCCACAAAGCCTTTCTGTATTCATTAAACATGAACTGCAAAATTCAAAGTTCAATACACAATGAATTTCTTGAACAAATATTTTTGTTCTGAGGAGAAAATCCTCTGATATTTACAATTAGAATTCTGCTGCTTGCAAATTTTTCAGACTTACTGTTGGACATTGCTTTTTCTTTTTTTTCTGAACACATTTCTGTCTTTTAAAGTGGGGCAGTTTTTCAACCATTTGAGTGCTACTGAGACATGTGCTACTGTCCTGCTATTGGATGTGCAATTGAGAGCAGGGATGTGCTGTACTTGCCACAGGGCGTGTGCGGAGACTTCTTAATTTTACATGAAGAAAGTGTGTGCATATCTTGAAGTTGGTTTTAATGGGAGAAGTCAATGACTTGGACAATCAAAACAACATTTTAACCACAGTTATTTTATTCAGATATTAATTTATACAGTATAGTAATATGTATATTATATATAGTATATATATATTTTTTAACCACAAGTATTTTCTTCAGATATTAATTCATATCTTATATTATATATATAATATATATATTATTATGTATATAGAATATATAATATCTATTTTATATATTATTATATAATATATATTTATAGATATATTAAATAAATATCTATAAATATATATTATACTGTATAACTAATATATAGAATGTATATTATATATTATGATACATATTATATATATTATTATATATTTTTTATTCAGATATTAATTCTTTAATGGAAATTTTTCCCAGAGGAGGGGTTTCTAGGAGACAGTGTCCTCTCAATAACAGGTTCCAAATGTTGCTGCAACATCTTCCATTAGTATCAGTGAGTCTTTTATTGTGGTAGGGGCCCAAGCATTCAGTTTTTCATTGCCTGTTGTAGATGATAAGGCCTGCCGCACCTTCTCTCTATAGCCGTCTCTCCTTCCTGCTGGACGACAACCGGCCTTGAGCATCCCAGCTCCTGGTGACTAGGCTGGGTGCTGCTGAGCAAGTGGGGGCACTTAGCCCCGGCCCTGTGTGGCTTCCCCAGGTACGAAGGTTGGCTTTACTTTGACTGTAGTGCTGGGTATGCAGCAAGGATGATGGTATTTCACGTCAACAACTTCTGGAATGTGTGCAGCATCGTAGGCCCCTTACTGTGGAAGAAGAGCAGAGCTGTCTGTTAGCGTGCATTAGAGTATGTTTCCCAATTTTTGAAGTAAAGAATGTAAAAATGCATTTTCTTGGTTGCTGTTGTGTCCCAGGCTATGGGGGCTTTGGTAGTCTCTGCCTTTTCATAAGTCACAGGGACAGTCACAGTCTGATAAGCTTCTTAGTCACTGACAAGCACCACCTATTGTGTTTTCTACATGTTAGAGAATATGCTTGATAATGTTTTTTTTTCACGAGCTTGATAAATCTTAATACTTAGCATGTGTGAGGTATTTAGTTTAATCTACCTGCTTCTAGTTCACTTCTCAAGTCAGGCTTCTGCTGCTCTTCCCCATGGGAACTGCAAATGGACAGGGAGACATGAGAGCGCGTGCATAGGGCATGTCATCTAGTGGCCAAATGCACAGAGCAGCCATGCAATCGCTGGATGGCCAACTGTTCAGAGCACAACTTTTCAATAGTAAAGAATATTATCTTTTTGTTTTAACTTTTCTTAAAATATCACACACATGAAACAGGCTATCTCCTGAGTTGGCTTAAATTGGCATGGCTGCATGGGTTTTAGAGAAGCTCTGTCGAATCTGATCAGCTGGGGAGCTGCACAACAACCTTTGTGTTCAAAGACAGTTTCCCTGTTGGTGCACGTGGATAGTTTCCACTCCCATCAATATTTCACTACTGACATAAAGTATAGCATTCCCTAAGCCTGTTTTGCCAGCAAATACCGTGTAACAATGCTTTGACTTGAATGATCTTGCAGTGACCCTTAGGGATTTGAGAGGGATTCCCATTACGGAAAGGGGATGGGTATTATTCCCCTTCTTACAGGCAAGAAAGCTGTGGGAGCTGCCACATCTCACATGGTATTAATAGCAGAAATCCACCCCTTGTGTGCTGATACACAGTCCTGCTCATCACGTTGACTCTTGTGCCTGTAAGCAGTAACCAAAGTTTATCTGGGAAGTCTTCACATGGACTATGTCATCCAATAATTAAAAATGTATTTCATTTGACTGTTCATTCCATTCTTTTAGGTCCCCTGTGGTGGGCTTATGGGGGTGGGTTTATGTTTGGATTTTTAGATCATAATTCTTAAAATAATCACCCTCCATCTCCTCCTCTACCTGATTGTCGACCTCCATTTCCTCCACCTGATGGTCCACCTCCATGACCACCTCCATCGCCTCCATCTCTGTCTCCAAGTCCACCTGATGTGCAGGCATAAACATTAGTTAGAAAAACTGCAGAAATGTTAGGTAAACTCAGACAGCTTAGCTTACTGAAATACGCACTGTCTGCTAGCAAAGGCCTTGAAGACCTTGGATGTTGATAAGAGAGAGGCTGGAATGCAGAAAACAACTGCAGCTTGACCAGGATGAGACTGCACCTGCGCACAGATTGAATTCAGGGGCAGTTCTTGAGAAAGATGAAGATGGCTTCAGCCCTAAGTCCCAGACCACAACATTGCGCCTGCGCAAGTATAGAAGAGGCTTCTCGAATCTAATTATAATAAGAGGCAGGAAAGGTCATGAATATGAAATAGATGCTTATGAATAGTCATGTCTTCACACTATAACTATCTGCTTTTTAGACTGTTGGTGTGCGAACTAGGAGGATTACCCTCTCGCACCCACTGGCGAATAAACGCAGACCTGCTTTATAACCCTTAACGGAGTTATAGAGTTTGATTCCGCAAATCACACCTCCATCTCCTCCATCTCTGTCTCCATGTCCACCTCCATCTCCTCCATCTCTATCTCCATGTCCACCTCCATCTTCTCCATCTCTATCTCTTGCTTTCGAAGCTCAGGCTTGCAGGGCTCCAGCTCTGCCCTCTCGCCGTTTGTCTCGTTGCCGAGCAACAGAGCTTGGCCCCACCCCAGGCCCAGACCCCGCCCCCAGCCCTGCCCCCTGGCCCCACCCTCCTCTCCCAGCCCCACCTCTCCCACCCCCTCAGGACAGGGCCATGCAGGCTATCTCTTCCATTGGCCACAGGAATGCTTGGACTCCATGACCGTGGAGATTTATTTTATTATATTGCTCTTTCCTTCTTGTTGTTATTATATTATTTCATTAGAGCTGCAGTTTTAGTTTCCAACCCAGAAGTCTTTTTCTTCCACATCCCTCTCCCCTTTCCATGATAAGATGCTGGTGGAGGAGAAGCTTTCCATGAGCTGGTGCTGTGCGCTCACAGCCCAGGAGGACAGCTGTATCCTGGGCTGCATCAGAGGAAGTGTTGATCTGCTAGAGGGTCTAAAGGGATCTGAACAGGCTGGACCACTGAGCAGAGACCAATGAGATGAGGTTTAGCAAGGCCAAATGCCAGGTCCTGCACTTAGAGCGCAACAACCCTATGCCATGCTACAGGCTAGGAGAAGTCTGTCTAGAGAGCTGCCTGGAGGAGAGGGACCTGGGGGTGTTGATTGACAGATGACTGAACATGAGCCAGCAGTGTGCCCAGGTGGCCAAGAAGGCCAATGGCATCCTGGCTTGTATCAGAAACGGTGTGACCAGTACATCCAGGGAGGTTGTTCTCCCTCTGTACTCAGCACTGCTGAGGCTGCTTCTCAAATCTTGTGTCCATTTCTGGGCCCCTCACCACAAGAAGGATGTTGAGGCTCTGGAGCGAGTCCAGAGAGGAGTGATGAAGCTGGTGAAGGAGCTGGAGAACAGACCTTATGAGGAACGGCTGAGAGAGTTGAGGTTGTTTATCCTGGAGAAGAGGAGGCTGAGAGGAGACCTGAAAGGAAGTTATTAGAGAGGAGGTAGCTGGCCTCTTGTCCCAGCTGACAGGGGATAGGAGAAGAGGGAATGGCCTCAAGTTCTGCCAGGGGAGATTTAGGCTGGAGATTAGGAGGAAGTTTTTCACACAAAGAGTCATTGGGCACTGGCAGAGGCTGCCCAGGGAGGTGGTTGATTCACCTTCCCTGAAGGTGTTTAAGGCATGGGTAGACAAGGTCCCGAGGGACATGGTTTAGTGTTAGATAGGAATGGTTGGACTCGATGATCCAGTGGGTCTCTTCCAACCTGGTGATTCTATGATTCTATGATTCTATATGACCTACAGGACATGCTGTTACTGTGACAACTATAGTCCTTTTAGTTTCTTGGTCCTTATTCAGGCAATTTGACATATACCACCAAGATTTTTAGGAGAAACAGAAGCTGAGTGGTGGGTGGAGGGTGGGTGGGTGTATAGTAACACACCTAAAACTTCGTTAATCATAGAATAGTTTAGGCTGGAAGGGACCTTAAACATCACCCAATTCCATCCTGCCCTACCATGGGCAGGGACACGTCCCACTAGATCAGGCTGCCCAAGGCTCCATCCAGCCTGGCCTTGAACATCTCCAGGGATTCAACAACCACAGCTTCACTGGGCAACTGGGCCAGTCTCTCACCACTCTGATGGTGAAGAAATTCTTCTTTATGTCTAGTGTAAATTGCCCCTCTCCAGTTTATCCCCATTGTCCCTAGCCCTATCACTACAAGCCTTTGTAAACAGTCCCTCCTCAGCTTATTCTAGTAATTGTTGGAATTTGTTTTAAAGGCAATGCATTTCACTTTGGTAGTTGCAACAATGTTCAAAGAAACATGCACTGTTTGTAGAGTTCTGGTAGTCTTTCTCTCTAGATTTAAGATTTTATAAATCTACCACTGAGTTTTTAAAAGCTGTACATTAACTTATAAACATCCTCAAAAGAATAGGAGCAGGCATTATACTACTAATTAATCACATTTGTAGCACAATACATGATTTCCTGTGTGAGTTGCACTGGATAACATTTCATAGAGCCTACGAAATTGTTGGATCTGAGGACAGAACAGGTTGAAGCAAACTCCTTTTACAAGCAATGTGCAGTCTTTCATTCTCTGACCAAAACCCTGCTTTGTAACATCTTTTCACATAGTATTCAACATACTTTTATTTCACTGAGTGGGATCTGTCTTGATTAGGACTGTCTCTGTAATCTGAGTTAGCACTAAAATATTACCAGTCTATACTTTTTAACCTCTGACATAAGTATCATTTGCTTCATCTTAATGATTTAACAGTATAGGTCTTAGGATCAGGCAGACTTAAAATCACAGACCTACACATTGCACTGGTTGCCATGGGTGATGTTTGAAAGTCAAACTTCATAACTTTGAAAACAATAGAGTTTAGCGGTAATGCCTGTACATTTCTTTTTCACTAAAAAATTTGCTTGCTGGTGAACACATACAATGTATGCTCATCCTGTTTTCAGGTTTGGTGCATAGCTCCTGTCATGAAAGACACTGACATCTTCTGCTAGCTAAATTTGTGATAACAACAGTTTACTCTTGATTTCATCCTTCTTATAAAATGTCACTCAGAGAAATATTGTTTACCGATTACAAATGATTGTTTGCTACATGAATTTATTTCCTATACTGTCTCCTCTCCCTCAGACTTCTTTGAAGTTGATGTGCTTGCAGGAGCCTGGTGTTGCAAGAGTAGAAAGGTTTTCTCTCGTTCTTGCATGTGTATTTAAAGGATTCTTTTTTTTTTTTTTTTAGGAGAACTAAGACATAGGACAACATTCGTGTTCTGAACACCAAAGATTTCTTGATATGCACTAGGCCACTAGGAAATGTCTAGTGCAATTGCCTATGTACATTATGAAGGAATTGGTGTGTACATGCATATGTGCATAATTCCAGGATCTTTTTGACTCATATATAATCCCTGCTTAAACTGTGATGATGTCATTCAGTAAAACATCAGCAACTTTACTGCAGAAAACCCATGTGGAGTATTTTCTTTCTGTCACAGCAAATCCCAATATTTGTAGCAATCATCCATGTCTGTTCCTGTTGGATAGCTAGCCTGATTTTGGAGGCCCACATGACTCAAATTTTTTTCTGGATTTTTATTTATTCTGACCCACACCAAATTATAAATCCTTTTCAGTTTAGGCTATATACACCTAAAAATCATTTATTCTTTTAATATGGAACACTAAGACTTTTCCTTCTTGTTATCCACTGAAAGAAAAATTAACTGTTTTGGTAAATGAATCTATTCTGCTTTACAAATAGATTTTAATTTTTTAAAATTTTTTTATAATTTGCTACTAGAGAAGTGTCTTTAAATAACTCTTTGATTCATGCCTTTACTCTGAGAGGTGTTATTATTACTCATACAAGTTTTGAGATTCTCCAGGGTTCAAGGAGATTTGAGCCTGCAGTTAGATATGTATTTGTATTAAATTAAATCTACAGCTTATATCAAGTTGCAGTTTTCGTTAAAAAGAAAATCTATACCGAAAAGGTTATGGCAAATGTGACAGCTTCTGACGTTTATTTTGTTATATTAGAAATTCAACAAGAAAACTAGAAGAACTCAGACTTTATTGTAGTTTGATTCATTCATTTCTTTGAAGGTTCAAAGGAGTCATTAAAAATCAATAAGGATTCTGGGCACTTTTTCATATATACAAACTTCTCCCGTTGTACAATAAATGTACCTTAGGGTCTTATTGTATTCTAGTAAATGTTCTTTCCAACAAATCCTCTTAAATCGCCTCTGTGACTCAGGTGTTTCTGGTTCTTTTGTCAGCAAAAGCAGTGCACTGGTTTACATACTGCTGCTGTTAACATCTGCATTCACAGAGGAAGAAGAGAAGAGTTTGAACAAGAGAAGAGTACATTTTCAAAGTCAAGTAATGCATTTGTAAAGTGCATTAAGGTTGAGTTGAACTCTCTGGAATAGTATTATCAGCAGTGCCTGTTAATCTCTGAGGAGCCAAAGACTGACACATCCTTGAAAGCTGAATTATTCAGAATTACACTTGATAAAGATGTATAAAATACATACTAACCGGAGCCCCAGTTAAATCATTCCCTAACAACAGCGATATGAATTCATCTCGTAATCCCATCCAAATAATGAGAAGACTATAAAGATGTTAAGAACATCATTAAATTCAATGACTCTTAGTTTACTTTGTTGATTTCCTGAGAAGGTCTTATTCTTTCTCAACTTGCTAGTGAAACTGTTCAAATCAGAGTTACCACTTTTTTTTTTTTTTTTTTACCTAGAATGCTACTGGTTTGGCTTTTTTTCACTGCAGCTGGAGAATATAGGAATCACGCAGTACTAGAAAAAGTGCAAATTATAGTGCTATCAGTTAAAATAATGCCTCCATGGAAAATTAGAAGCAAATGGGACTCAATTGTATCTGCATGAAAGTGTGTACATATGAAGGAAGAAAGCACACTTTCCAATAGGGAAAAAAAAATTAGTCCTAGCACATCCAGGGATGAATGTTGTTGACAATGCTTAATTGTTGTGTTTGTAAAGGGGGTCATATTTTGGAACTGGAATAATCAAATTGTGTATTTACACAAAATTGAAACTTCAGAAAATATTTCTAAAGAGTAACCTGGGTCTGTCTTTGAAAATATAAAAGCTTGACATAATAATCTCTTGTTTACACTTCCAGGTCTTTCTTCTCTTTCGGTTAGTCATTGGTTTTCTTCTTTTTTTTAAGTTTGTGCTGTTGCTAAGCTTTATGTCAACACTGAATAATGTGTGTAGTGTTGGTGGTTGAAAAAAAAAACCCACAAAAACAATATAGACTTTTTTTCTTAAAATAGTATTAATCCTGACAACTGCCTCATTTTTGCATGGCAGCTGGTCATAAACACAGTTAAATGTGGTCACAGATCACCTTCTCCTAAACTGCAAAGGAAGCATTATTTTTACGTAAAATATATTGCTGTATTTTTAGGCTCATATTTGGCTTCTACAGAAATATGAGAAAAAAGATGAAGAAAATTAGTTTGACCAGTGTGCTACATTTTTGTGGCATCTTCATTCTCTTGTTCTTCCCTTCCAAGCAGATTCTCATAGCTGTTACCAGACTGCTACATTTGTCAAAAAACAATAAAACCAAAAGGTTTTCAGTTGTTAAGAACAGTCATCAAGGCAGGACCACTAGGGAATCCTACTCACCATCCAGCTGGTCATCTGAAACCTATTTGCTGTTGTAGTCCAAGAGCAAGAGGTTCTTCTGCATCATGTTTAAAAGCTTCTTATTAATTTTGGCCTTGGCTTTTTGGATCACAAACATTTGTCATACTTCAAGTACTAAATTTACTACCTGACCTGAAGTTGTTTACTTGAATGCTATTACAACATTATTGAAAAGAAATTAAACTCATGCTATGTTAGTTTGATCTTGTAGTTTCTCTGCATTCATAATTTTCACTGGCACGTTGAATAAAAAAAAATTCCTTAAAAGCATAAAGCAAAATTGTTGCATCTTTTGGCAAAAATTTCAAACATCTCTAAACACATTTGGTAAAGCCAAAATAATTTCAAGATGATGAATGTGTTTTTTAAAACTTTTTAAACCCCAGTAAACATCATTAAAGTACAGTCAATGATCCTCCATAAATATGTATTTTAAAAGTGAATATTTTAGTATTCATACCCATTTAAAAGTAATTGTAAGTATATGATTTTCTAATTAACATGTAAAGTAAACCTGACAGGTGAGGAAGTGATGTCTAATAGATAAATGATAAAAGAAAAGTCTTTTATAGAATCTGAATAGATAAATGCTCATATTGCATTTTAAATTTTTGCCTAAAGTACTTCTAAAATAAAATACTCTTTAGTTTGTTGATTATTTATTTTTTATATTATTATTTAGTTTATTTATTATTTTTTATTATTGTATAATAAACACAACAAACTCAATGAACTCAATATTTTATCATTGGTGAAATAGGGAAATATATTTGCAATTGTCTCTTCTTCCTATCCCTCCTTTCAGTAATTTCTTGTCTAGTGCTTTTCCAGAGTTAAAACCTGAATGTATGAAAGATCCTAAATGAGTCATTCGCTAATGTAGCAATGAGATGACTTATGCATAGGGGTTTTTTCATGATGACAAAACCTAAACACTCAGAGATCTGTTAAATGCACTCACCAACTTCCACAGAGTGAGTGCATTGGATATATTTAACATTCCATATGGAAGTGTTATATACTATAAAAATGATCCAGGCAACATCTGGTATGATATCAATGCTAAGTAACTAGTGTTTCTGCAAACTACTAAAAAACCCAAGAGAGAACTGATGTTGCTTATCTCTTTTTATTACTGCTTTTATAACTATAACCTAAGAATATGCACGACAGATACTGCAAATGCTTCTTAATACAGTAAAACCTGCGCTGCATTAGCTAGTTCCTAGTGAGTTCCACTCCCAATTGACTTAATAGTATTTGTTGCCTTTCTTGACAGGGGAGTTCTACTTAGGAGATACATATATCCCTTTATACCCAGAAAATCTAGCATACCACATCCAATATTGAGGCACTAAATACAGGGAAGATATCAACAGGTCCTCTACCTGATCATTGACATCAATGGTCTATAATCATCTAGACCACTAGGCTGGTCAGGGACTGGGTCATAAGACCCATGAGGAGAGGCCGGGGAAGAAGCACTTGTTTGACTTGGGAAAGAGATGACTTGAAGGGGACCAAACAGCAATGTGCCAGGACCTACAAAGGATGCTCAACAAGACAAGTGCTTCATATCAATGTGTCATGGGAGGATGAGAGACATTTAAAACAGTAAGGTCTGAATGGATCCAAGGAGAAACGTCTCACCACTAGGACAGTCAAGTAATGACCAGAGATAGGTTCCCCAGCAGGGTTCTGCTGTCTCTTGCCCTGGAGTTTTTCAAGCCCTGATTGATTGAATCCTTCTGTAAACTGATCAGATCTGACCTCCTTGGAGTAAAAGGCTGCATTAAAGCCTTTCTGAGTTGCCTTCTATCCAAAGTCTTTTGCGAAGCATTGAATATACCGCATTCCTAGAACATTTCAAGAAGTGAGAAGCTCTGGTTGCCAGGAAGTTCTCTGTTACAAATGCCACCTCTCCAACAGAAGCTGGTGATTCTGCTCCTGTTACTCATTCTGACTACTTGTAAGTGATCTAAGAACTTCCACTGAAATTAGTATGGCTACTGTTAGAATAAGATATAACTAGTGAAAAAGAATGGAAGAGCTGAACTGTCAGTGTTAGCTAAGCCTTGAGAGATTTATAGTTTCCTCTTCGGTTTAGAGTGAAATGACAAATACTTAAAAATGAACACTACATTTTTAAAAAGCAAACTAATTTGCTTACTTCAGATTTTAATAATACCTAATATTTGGCAGGCTCTTTGGTAAGAAAAAGAAAAGAATGTTGATTCTAGTGATCTTTCCTTAATCAGAAACTCATGTGCAATACAGAAGTGCAGTTAAACAGAACAATATCTAAATTGTAACTATGATACCAAGTAGACCTCTTCTTATTTAACAAGTGTTTTCTGTCATTATATGATTTGATATATGGTTAATAAAGTTAAATCCTGCTAGAGAGATAAAATGCACCCAGAGACTCTTCACTATTAATGTGCATCATAATTTAAGTTACAATACATATTCATCAGAGTAGAATTTTACTGATTAATATTTGGCATGTAAAGTGCAATATGTTACTGAAGAATAAGTCTTACTTATTGAATGTATGGATGGAGCAAGTAACAGTCCCACATAATAACTTATCAAATTGATAAGTTATTGTATAGAGAATTTATGAGTGAAAATTAATGTCTATACAATTAAAATGTTCCCAACAGGAAAGAGAAAAGACTGTTCAGCACTAAGTCATTCAAGCTTTTTCACTTCTTTATACTAGGGGTAAGGATTTCAGGTTCTTTGTTTAATTCTCACATTGTACAATAAACAGTTGGGTTTTTTGTAAGTCTTGTGTTAAAATAAACTTAAGTTATAGTGAAATCCCTTGGGAGACTTTTATATTCCAGGTGTTGATTGCATGAAATATTAAATTTGAAAAATAGTTGATTTATGTGATAAAATCCACAGAGACAGTTAAAAAATTTAAATTCAATCCACGACTGCTTAGAAGGACAGGATCATAGCCTTACAATACTACCCTTGGCCATTACTATTATTTTTCTTATGATTATTAGTTCCATTATTTGCAATGCAGCAAAGATTTCCTGTAGCTAAGTCTCCTTGTGATGGAAAAATCCTAAGCTAGAGTAAGCATGTGCTCTGCATCTTGTAGTAAAGCAGATGCAGAGATCAATCTGATCAGTCAGCAAGCACCTTTATTCAGCTTAGCTGTCTTTCTATATACCCCATTCGGTTACATCACTGTGAGCCCACGAGAGTGACTACAGTGTACTATTGGCTAAAGGTAGTTGTCCATAAGGCTATTACCAACATATTATTGGCTAAGCTACCGTGCATGCCAAGAAACCAAGTTATACTAAAGTTAGCTATGTTGACAGTTCATGTCCATTGTTTTCCTTTCAGGTGGTACTCATTCCCACCGAACTAGCTGCTGGGTTCCTCCCAGCTGGCCTGTGTTTATCTTTCAGCTCTCTGCTTCAAGGTCTCGTTAGAGTTGTTCAGTATCAAGCAGTCTCACAGCATCCAGGCCTTGTTCTCTGTAAAATCTTCCCACAGCATCTTTTGTTGAATTAAATACATTACTGACCTCAAAAGTGTATCTTATTTGCATATGTTTAATACTGCTATCCTAAAAAACATAATTAATATAAAGTTTAGTGTATTTGCTGATTAGTTAAAGATTGGGGGAAATGTACATTTTAAAATGTTACCTTTACAACATTTGTTTTCAAAAAAAAAAAAGATGAAATTCCATTGAACAGAGTGTTGCAAAAACATTACAGATTTTCAATATAAAATAAAATAAAAAAGCAGTGTGGTCAGTAAGCTCTGCAGGTATGAATCTCACACTAGAATGGCATATGAGATCTCAGAGAACTGATTTGTGATATGAACTTTTCCGACAAGCAATATTGGAGGATAAGTTCAAGTGATCATTTTATATCATTTGTAACATACATGAATAAATAGCCATGATTCAGAAAAGCATTTTATCTTTAGTGGTCCTTACATAGTACTACTTTTTGCTTTCTTTTACATAATACTGATAGTATTAAAGCTTTTAATACTAATGAATGCTGAATAGAGGTCTGCCTTCTTCATATACAGTAATTATTAAATTGTTTGTAAACACAATTCATTCTTAGTAAGTGACAAACTTTTGGCTTTCAGATGACTTTGGGAGTTTTCCTTGTCTTTTTCATGTGAGATTCTGGGAAATTAGACTCAATACTTACGCTGCCCATAAAAATGCCCCTCTCTTTCTAAACAACATCTTCAGGTCCGATGCAACACTACTAGAAATTATTAATAATTCCAGTAAGATACTGTTATTTTATGTGGGGTATTCAATAGAAGTTTTCCATTATAAATAGAAAACAAACATATATATATGGGAAGGACACGTTTGTTTTATATATATATATATATTCAGTTCAGTACCTTTCCCTTTTTCTTTCTCTGTTGTGAATAGAAAACAAATATTTCTTTCCCATATAAGTATGTATTTCCCTCTTCAGTTATTTCCCTTCTTTCTCTCTCCAGAATCTCTGCATAATTATTTTAACTATTTCACTCACTTCTAAAATTGTCAAATTGTAGAAACCACTTTTTTGTCTTGAGAGACTATCTGTCAATAGGCCAAGAAATGTGAGTTCTCTGACCAATTTTTTTTTTCTCATGGAACCTTTACTTAGTGTTGCATATATCCCATGAGCAAAGGGATTCTTTCAAGCAAATTAATAAGCCAGGGAGTATTGCTACCTATAATCTTGGTACATTAGGATTCATTGTCACAGGCCTTAGTATACTGGTATTTGGGAGCTTACCCCCAAAAATGGCCAAGCAATCTCACTTTTTAAATTTTTCTTTTTATTATAGAAAATGATGGAAGGTATTCTGGTGTATAAAGAGCATCCAAACATCCATGATGGATAAAAAGGCAACACTAATTCAAGAGAGAAAATCATAGGGAAAACATTTCTACCTCCCAGTACTGAGTGCAGGCCAAGGGAGGTTATAGACTCCCACAGAGTTTGTCATGATCCAATTTTACATACCGTATTGAAACAGCAGTGGTGAACAGTCATCTTGGCCTAGACCTGGCAATGCAGTATTACTGAAGCCATACTGTAGGAAAGACAGGCTGCAGACATAAAACTGATAGAAACACTGCCACTAGTGAGCCACAGAGAGATTTTGCAGAACTGTTCTGACTCTGACTGCGGCAATAAATCCATATTTGAGATTATCTTTGCACAGCCTTTCTCACAAGATGCTTTCTTAGGAAGTTTTGTTGGAAACTTCCCTTTGTTAGCTTTCTACAGCTATTACTAAAAGAGTAATAAATGTTTTACAATTCTGTATATCAAAGGGAAATATTGATTCAGGCTAAGTTGACAAACTTATACCAATTAAAATTTTGGTGTCTCTTCCCTGCTAATTGCTTTCACAGATAAGATTGCTGAGAAGAAGAGCTTCCTACTCATTTTTTATGCTCCCTGTATTACTTATTCATACAGTCTAGATGTCATTATAACTTTTCTTCATTTCATTTGTAGGAGTTCTTTCTTAGAATTATTTACATTATAGCAATGATCCTATTTATTGTATCACTGTACATTATGTAAAGAAATCAATGCATGTGTATTGCTGTGATCTAATGGCACTGGATGCTTGTTCATATTAAATCTCACCTGAATCTTATAATTTTTTGTGTGAACCTCAGAAGGATATACAACATTCAAAATTTACTTGTATGCTATGTTAATTTGGAGGAGAGAGTGTAGAATTGAAAAATACATGAGGCAAAATGTTATTTGACTGCTTTTTCCCCCTGAAAATCCTGAGCACCTACTGACTGTGCGAAGTACAATCTCCATTCAATTGATGTAAACTCGCTAAAAGAAAGCCATTCAAGTGCTGGAGTGTGTCCAAATAAGAATGATGAAGCTGGTGAATGGCTTGGAGCACAGGTTTTAGGAGAAGTGGCTGAGGGAAGCCTGGAGAAAAGGAAGCTGAGGGGAGACCTGATCACTCTCCACAACTACCTGAACCGAGGCTGTAGTGAGGTGGGTGTTGGTCACTTTTCCCAAGTAACAAGAGGTAGGCCTAGAGGAAATGGCCTCAAGTTGCGCCAGGGCAAGTTTAAAGAGTATAGTAGGTAAAACATCTTCACTGAAAGATTTATTAAGCAGTGGAACAGGCTGCCCAGGGAAGTGGTTGAGTTGCCAGACCAGAGGTATTTAAAAAATGTGTAGATATGGTGCTTGGGTTCTTAGCTCTTAAGTTCCATGGTTTTACATTTTATTTCTAGAATAATTTTTTCTAATAGTCAATTTCTTATCAGCATGAATTGTCTTGCAGTTTAGTAATATAATATGGAAGTATTTGCTTTTTTTCTTGCAATTTCTTCTATCTGGGTCAGCCTGTGGAAGGTTGTTTGCAGTGAACCTCCTGTTCAAGACACTTGAACTTCCAGCATCATGCAGAGAAGACCTGCAGGGATGGAAAACGTGTAGATGTTCCAATCTGACACATTAAACTGCAAACTGTCATACTTATTTTTAGTTCTTATAACAAAAAAAATAGTAGTAATAATAATAACTTAATGCACTTTCATTAGATCTATTATTTCTGTGGCTTAAACTACATTATGATCAATAGCATGTTATTATGATTCTTTAAATCCAAAAAGCAACTCATTCTAGATCCATTAAGTTGAGTTTGCTGAGGAATCTGACTTTGGTTTTTTGCTGTAAACCAAATGAAATTACAAATATTTTTGGCTGAATTTTTTTAAGTTAGGTAAGTACATCAGAATCATTATGATATAGAGAGATTGTGAATGTCTGATTGTCTCCAAGGAATTAAGTGTAGTAGAATGTTTACAATAAAAAATGCAAAAATACAGCTGAAACTTCAGACTAAACCCAGTTATTTCCTGTCTGAGATTTTAGTTCTAATTAGTGCCTAATGGTTACAGTTTGAGCTCGTGTGGGGGTCAAGATAGTTACCTCTACATATAATTTTTAAATGTATATTTAAAAAAATATTTTTATAATAAATGTTTATCATTCTAGAAGTGCAAACACCCTCAGCTACTTGTTAGGAATGCCTTACAAAGCAAACAAATAAAGAAACAAATAAACTCAACATGTTATACATTACCACAGAGAATATTAATAATTTGGGCTACAGGCATTACAAATTAGGAAGGTAGAAATTTCTCCGGGGAATACAGCTTAAATGGTATAAAAGACTTGGAACTTTCAACAGTGTGACTAATGAGTTATCCAATTTTATGCCTAACTGGAACACACATCTTCACTGCTGAAAACTAATCATGAAACACTAATTCCCTTTATCATCAAGGACAGTAATGAATGGGAAATTTAAAAATTGAAATGGGGATTAGAGAGGGTAGAAATATTACTCTTAAAACCTGTTACACAGTAGTATCTGTACGTTTTGTGCCAAATGTTGATTTGGTTTTACTTTACATAATTTTACAACATGTTAGTTACGTCCTGTGTGAAGTGGGATAGGAAACAAATGCTGTCACTCCACTTAGACAAAGCTAAGACCATGTCATGGTGCCTCTGTACAATAGCTGTTCTAGAAGGTGGTGAGATGTACAGCATTAAAGTCCTTTCCAGGACTGAAGGGCTGCAGAGAAACACCTGCCCCACCGAGGTCATTCCCGGGGCGCAGAGAAATCACTGCTGTGGTGCACGGAGCCCCTTCTCCCCTCCTCCTGATCTCTCTTCAGGTATCACAGGGCTTTTTTTCACATGGTTTCCTTTAGCCCTGGCTGCCAGGTAGCCTTTTCCTTATTCTAATCCAGGCTATCCCCGAGGCATCTGCCCTTGCTGAGGGGCTCAGCTGTGCCTTGCACTGGGGCCATTGAAGCTGTTGGGATCTAGCTTTGTCCGGTCCAGGGCAGCCCTGGGCCATCTGGGCTGCCATCATCTGGGCGCCTGCACCTGCTATGTTAGTATACAGAAAGCAAAATGAATGTTTTATTAGAAATCTATAAAGTTAGCGATCCACTAAAAACTGAAGAGGGTTTATTTGTGTGAAGTAGCAGGTTTTATATTAGGTTGAAATAGTGTACACTTAGCTGACTATTCCCCTTTTAAAAAAATGTCTTAAATTGCTTTTCATAGAGTTATTTTCCCTAGACAACAGATAGCATGGACAGTAGTAATGGCTTACTAGTTGTCAAACTATTGCTTGTTAATTCCTTATGCCTCCAGTTCCAGCCCCCTCCCTGCAGCAGTTCAGTTGCACTGAAAAAAGTCCAGGGAGCTGTAGGAGGCGGGAAAAAGGAGAGAGTGCTGGTTGCTTTTGAAGGACGAGGGAAGGAATTAGGAAGACAGACTAGGAAAAAACTCACAAGAACACACTCAACAATAAATAAAATTGAACCAGGATGAGAACAACAGAAAGAACCTTGGGAGGGGAGGAACACCATAGAGTGCCAAGATGAATGAAGAGACAGAGGAGGGAGAGAGCAGGAGGGTAAAAGGCTTTTCAGACAATTGGAAAAAAATATCCAAACATAGGTACGTACTTACAGTATTTTACTGCCATTACTTCTCAATGTAAGCAGTATATGCTTTGTCCAATAGTACATTGTAACTGCAAATTGGAAGATAAATGTCCCATCAGGGAGTGGCATTTTTAAGATGTGATGTGACTTCTGGAAACATCCATGAGCACTTGGAAATTGAGCTGCACGTTTCAAGCATTAAAATAATGGGAAAAGTACATCCAAAAAAGCATGCAAAACATGAAAGTTTTTAAAATTACAAGCTATTAATTCTCCAGGCATCTTTGGCACCAAAGTATAGAATCAAAGAATCTTGACATCATTTATGCTGGAAAAGACCCTTAAGTCCAACTGTAAGCTGCCCTACTGGAAAAAACACCAAGTCCAGCTGTAAGCCAAACACTGCCATGTTCATCACCAAACCATGTCCTTTAGTGCCTTATCTACATGTCTTTTAAATACCTCCAGTGTCACTAAATGATACCCTTTCAACTTACAGTGAATTGAAGCACAGAGGCAGGGTACCTTTCCAAAGAGTACAGAGGATGTCTCATGTTGCATGTCTGAACCCTGTGCTACAGGAAAGCTGAGCAGTTTGACCTCGTGAGAAACAGGCTCATTCAAGTTGTGCTGAAGGCACAACTCAACGTACTTCAGACAATGCAACACAAGCAATGTTGAGCTAAATCATAGACTTTAAGTACTAAATGCATTTTCTTTAAATAACCTGGAAACAATACATTCTACTTTACCACAGGGTAGTATGAAAGATGAAGTGCATACATTACTGAGTTTAGTGTACACATGTGGTACTGAAACTAACGTTTGTTAAATATAGCAGCTTTATTTCTTTAAAAATATTTTAAATTTATTCAAACAAATTACTTTCAAATGGTACTTTAATAATGCTTCTACACTCCAAGGCATTTTGGTAGAAGCACTGTGTTTTTGGGAAGATGGTTTCACAAAATGGTATACAGAAAAATCTGGTATGAATGGTTAGATCAATTTGAATGTCTTTAATAAGCTTGCTTTTGTGAACAACCACAAAATTATTTTTCTGCATCTATAAATCCTGTTAATAGTGTATAGATTACATATTTTGCCTTCTAAATTTTGCATTTCTTAGCTATAAATAACAACCTTGTACAAAACTGTTTCCGACAAAACCAAGTAAAAATTCTATCCTGACAAGTGCTTCTGGTTTAAGTGACAAAACAAGAAATCAATTGGCTGAAATATCCAATCTTGTGTGTTTGCACTTTCTATTAATTATATTACAAGGAAAAATATGTCTCAATCTTTCCTTCATTTTCTACATATTATTACAAGCTAGTGACAGCAGTGATACCTATAGCAAGAATATATTAGGAGAAAAATGGTACATTTATCTCTATTTCTATGGCCTGGTATTTAATTTAAATAATACTGAAGCATGTGTGCTAGGCTTTGCTAACGATTTACTGATAAAACTGAGAATTTTGTTATTCTATTCTATAATTAGATACAGATGTGAATACCCTGTGGGCCACAAATTGCAAACCTGTGTAGTTGCCAACCACTCATTTGCTTACCATCAGTTTTGAGCCTTAAGAGAGAGTACATGGTGTTAAATGCAGCCCATTGACAGCTGGTTCACAAGGAATGCAGTGTGAACAGGCTTAGGGAAGTTGTTTGGCAGTAGCAATGAGTTTTACACTGTCAATTTTCTTTGAAAGTTGAAGATCCAAAATTATTACTCCAGGGAAGCAGAATAGCCTCATTTACTGTCAGTTTTCAAAGAAGACAAACTTTATTAACGTTGCCTGTGAAAAATAAATGAATTATAACCAGTAGACTACAGATGTTTTCAATTTGTTCTTTTTTTTTTTGTATGGAGGATAGAGGCTGAAATGACAAGCCTCAGTAGACACAGTCTTGTAAGTATACTCTTATTTCAAGAAATCAGTGTTAATTTGAGGAGTGATGATTGGCTCCTCCACTTTTCTCAAAGTGGTTATGTAATGACACCAGGTGTTTAATTAATCCTATCTGTAATAATTTTCCAGCTTCACATAAATACAAGCAGTTGCAGTGACTAGTCAGGATCACCTATATATTGAAGGATATGGATATAGAAGGATATTTTTTTTCAGTCCCTACAACATTCAGTGTTCCTACAAAATTATTCAGAGCAAATCCAGACTTACTATAGTATATGCTGAAGTAGTGAGACAAAGAGGGTCCATCTGGCTCTGCCAGTTTTGTGTCCTGGAAATTTGTAGTCCTCAATATAGATACATATTCATCTAGCAATCTGCTTAAATACAATGATCAGTTATATCTCTGTGGCTGCTATGAAAACTGAGCTTAAACTGATAAGCAGAGCTGAATGACCCTTGGTCACATCTCATAAGGGTTATTTCCATACCTGTTTAATGATAGCTTATAATGAATTGATTTTATAGTAGCACATTTTCTCTGAGCAGCAAAGTCAACTCTAATTATATAAGAATTGAGTTATATGCTCCTCACAAAACTAGTCCCTGTTTTTCCTTCCTTCAGCAAGTATTCCTAGGCTTTAACTGACATGAAGTAAAAATTTTCCATGTACAAATTAAATTAATGATGTAATTTCTGCTTGGGCGTGCATTCTGTATAGGTTTTATAGTATGACAATGGTAAATTGGAAGTCTGCATGAACTGATTTCCTGACATATTGAATTGCTTCTATAGGCACTGTGTAAACTAACATCTATTCCTTCTACAGTGTCCTCTCCACATTTTCCAAAAGAGATCAGAATAAGTAACTACATCAGTATGCCTATCACTGGATATGAATTAAAAACAAAACAAAATAAAACAAAACAAAAAACCCAAAACATAGAAATGAGAAAGGAATTTTATATTCTGCTATACAAAAAGCAATAGTGATAAAGGCTAGAACCCATCACAGTGTCAGCAGAGCTCCAAGTAATAGCTTTGCTGAATATAGCAAATGGTGAACACTTGGTCCTTGAACAATATCAAGAGACTTTCACGTATAAGGACTAAGCTTTTACTGCAAACATTAAAAACCCATATTCTGAATGGACTAACAGCTGCAAACACTATGTTTAGTAGTGCTTTCTTACCTTTTGTTGTAACTATTCTGTGCAGTAAAAAATCTTTATAGCTAGTTTTCTTTGCAATCTGAAAAAAAATCTGCGAATATCTGTTAAAGGCTGTTCAGAAAATCACACCTGTAGCTGTTGATAACGCATTAAAGGGAGGGAGCTACTCTGTTACTCCATTAGTGGACCAATAGAAATGGCATCCATGTGTTACCTCTATGTTTGTTTCTCCTGCCTCTCCCATTTCCAAAAAGTATGAATATTTGGTTATTTAAAGTATCCATATTTGGTTATTTAAGTGAGAATTAGATTTACGGAAGGTAACATTTACCTTCAATATCTTGCAGCATTGGGAAATGTTGGCAAGAAATAAAGAAATTACCTTTTCTGAGATAGACAGCAGTTTTGTTTTCTGCAACAAAACTGATTCTGGCTTTTCATTTTTTCTTCTTTTTAATAGAACAATTATTAAGTATTAAATGTTGAAATTGCTTCCCCAGAAAAAAAATCAGTCCCCAATTTTCATCTCACCTCGTGAAAGCCCCGAGAGCATGTTAAGGACTCATACTCTTTCTTCCTCATGATCTATTCCATAGCATTAAGTTTATTCTTAGAATGGTAGAATTATAGAACCATAGAATAGTTTAGGTTGGAAGGCACCTTAAACATCATCTAGTTCAAAGACCTCGACCATGGGCAGGGACAAGTCCCACTAGATTGGGCTACCCAGGGCCCCATCCAACCTGTCCTTGAACTTCCCTGAGCAACCTGCACCAGTGCCTCACCACTCTCATGGTGAAGAAATTCTACCTTATGTCTAGTGTAAATGTGCCACTCTCCAGTTTATCCCCATTGTCCCTAGTCCTATCACTACAAGCCTTTGTAAACAGTCCCTCCTCATCTTTCTTGTAGGCCTCCTTCAAAAACTGTAAGGTTGCAATAAGATCTCCATGGAGCCTTCTCTTTTCCAGGCTGAAGAAGCCCATCTCTCAGCCTGTCCTTTCTCTAGTCCTCTGATCATCTTTGTAGGCCTCTTCTGGACCTGTTCCAACAGTTCCATATACTTCTTATCTTGAGGATTCCAGAACTGGGCACAGTACTCCAGGTGAGGTCTCAGAAGAGGGGAATAGAGGGGCAAAATCACCTCCCTAGCTCTGCTGGCCATGCTCCTTTTGATGCAGCCCAGGATACTCTTGGCCTTCGGGGCTGCGAGCACACATTACCAGCTCATGTCAAGCTTCTCATCAACCAGCACACACAAGTCCTTCTCTGCAGGGTAGCTCTCAATCATGTCATCCCCCATTCTATACTGAAACTGAGGATTGCTCTGAACCAGGTGTAGGACCTTGCACTTGGCCTTGTTGAATCTAATGAGGTTCACACAGGCCCACTTCTCCAGCATGTCCAGGTTCCTCTAGATGTTCCTCTAGAAGCCTGTGCTTCCACTGTGGCAACTGTACCACTGAGCTTGGTGTCATCTTCACACTTGCTGAGGGTGCACTCGATATTGCTGTCTATATCACTCATAAATATTAAACAGCATTGGTCCCAGTACGGATCCCTGAGGGGTGTCACTTGTCACAGATCTCCATCTGGACTTTGAACCACTGACCACTACTCTCTGAATACAATCATCCAACCAGTTTCTTATCCACTGAGGAGTCCACCCATCAAATCCATATCTCTCCCTGGGTTCTCTCCCTGGGTTCTCTCCCTGGGCACCTGAGAGGCAGCAGACTTCTCTGTGAGTGGGGTTGGCTGGACATATCGGACCCTCTATCCCACTCAGTAGAAAGTCTCCTACAACTATGACTCTACATTCTGTCCTTGTGGCAGTTGTGGTAATACAGCATGTGTGCCACTGTGGCCCTTTCTCTGATATAGCTGCATCATCACCAACATTTTCCTCTGGTCTGTCCTCCACATCAAGAGCCTCGAGTCTGTAGTAGAGAGACAACTCAGAAAGTCTGGTCAAGTAGGGGGTTGGTTTTCTGCCCATTAGTGGACTTTCTTCCACTCACTACTTTCTTTTTTAGCCCTTGTCTACAACCTGATAAGGAGAAGATACCAGATCCCTTTGATTCTGGGCTTTTTCCGGTATCCTGGAGCTCAGGGTGTGGTTCCACCAGTCTATCTCTAGCTCGCTCTCCCTGATACTTCTCAGCCTCTCTACCTCCTCTTTCAGGTCTGCCACCAGGCTGAGGATGTAGTCCACCTGCTCACACCTTGTGCAGCTGTTGCCCTTGATGGCCTCTGTTCCCAGAGCAACCTGGTGGCACTCCATGCAATAGAGACCTGGATGGCTATGTGCTTTCCTGGGAGCTCAGTCTGGACTGATGTGTCTCTCCTTGCAGGTGTGGACGATGCAGCCACTTGCTGGGTGGACACCATGGCTGGACTCCTTTTCACCGACCGAGCTTACCTTCCAAGCACAGACCCTGCACTCTCCCTGCACACTCCACCTTCACAAACTGATCTCGCAAACCTTTAGAGCCTGCACATCTGACTAGCCCACCCTGTTTGCACACTCCGGGTTGTGTCTCTCCCTGGAGACAATTTAAATCTCCTATGGCTGGTTCTGTGACCAGCCCCCACCCCCTCCTGCGTCAGCTGCCTGGGCTTCCAGGAGTCTGGATCCAGAGCCATCTTTTACAAATCCAGAAGTCTAGAAGTGGATGGATTGAGGCTGATCCCCAGACAGACGAAAGGACATTTTTAAAGAGGGAAGGGAAGGTATTTTCAGGGAGTAATTGCACCCTCTTTTCAACAATCAAAGCTCTTAATAGATGGGTTGTTCAAAACTTTGCTGTTTGGTCTGTTTAGACAGTTTTGTAAGGTTACTATGCTTAAAAGACTGTAAAACAATTTAAAGTCTAAAGCCAGGGATTTCTTTCAGAGGAGAAATAGAAGTAGGCAACTTTTTAGAAATGAGACTCCAAATTACTAACTAGGAGTACATAAAAAATAGATGAGTAGTAAATAAAACTTCTTGTATCACTGTTTACTTGGGGGACAGGCCTTACCTTTTTAGGTTTGCACTCTGGGTAGCCAAGATTTTCCAGCTGCTGTAAACTCTGCAGTCTCCTTTATGTCTCCAATGAAAGTCCCTCCCCACTGTCACCCATAAGGCCTGACTGTGTCTAGCATGTGCTGCACTTTGATTTCCAAGTTTTTATCTGTGCTCTAGGCTTGCTTCTTGCTGGCCACTCACCCTCTGCCATGTAACTTTTCTGCACTTTTGAAACATCTCTTGCCACTGTATGTGCTCTCCAGATCTAAATGCATTACTAACTTTTTGAAGAATTATCATATAGTTAAAGAAAAAAGGTAAAACACGTGCCGTCTTTAACATAACATCACCAAGCTGCTAATTACTGCTGGAAAGAAGATAATACAACAAGAAAGAAGAGGAAATAAAGAACCATGACATGCACAGCCAAACAACCCTTGTCTGAAGGCAGGCTTCAATGCCCCACAACAGTGCTTGGGTTGGGTGCTTTTTTTCTGGGTAGAGGTAGGAGCATTTCTTAAGTTCTTCTTAGAAACCTCTTCTCAAAGCTTTAAATCTTCGGTAGAAGGAGGAAAATTTTATAGAGATAAGGGACTAAACCTTGTCCCACTTTAGGAAATGCATTTCTCAGGAAGAACACCAGAGGTGGCACAAGGTCTTAATGTATTTTCTACATGTTTAGTTTTTTTTCCTCTCTGAGATATTCACTTGCATATGGGTGTGATTGCTGTAGACTACTAAAATTACTTCAATGCTTAATTATTATGACACAGTGATAGACATGATAAAATGTTCCCTTGTGCCTCAAGCAGATTCTTGACAGAATATATTAGAGAGATTTGATTGTGCCCTTCACAACTAGGAGTCACATTTATGTCTGCTCGAAATTGTTTGTGACAGACTGAAGTGAATGGTAAGAGGTGTCAGAAGGCTGGATGTGCAACATCTCAGTAAATGTATCTCAACAAAAAAATGTGAAAAATAGCTAGGAGTGATTCCTTAAGGTTATCTGTAAATTGCCTTTTAAATATCTCTGTTTTACTCGCTTGCAAATATTTGTTTTCCAAAATGCTGTCACTTAAACCAAAAAATATTTCCCTAAGGTTACTAAACATTTTGTTTCTGAGAGCAAAACATCTGTGAAGAAGAAATTGAGTAAAAATCTATGTTCTTAAATTTATGAGTAACAACTTATACTTTTTTTCAAGGACCTTCACATTCAGAGATACTTCTTCAGCTTTAGAGAAACAGCCTGAAATTTATTAGAGGTCATCCTGTTGGTAATGCAGGTTCTGGTTTGGTATTTGGGGAAAATGATGCTCATTGGAATTTTTTACTTTGACAGTTAGATTTTTTGGTCACCCTACTTCTACTTATCATGTCCTAGCTCATTGCTTTGCAGCATGAGCACATTTTCTTTTGAGATCAGTTCTTTCAGTCGAACCATCTGTGTTGCTGGGCTTGTAAATGAGAAAGAAAGAAAATTCCTCCTAAGAAGTCTGAAAGCAAACTGGAGGACTAAGGTGGCTGCAGGCAAAATTTTATGTGATGTGCAGTACTTGTGCTTTAAATGAAGAAATCACTACAAAGTGAGCACTGTGGGAATGCTGTACCAATATGTTTTATTCTGTCCACCTCTTTTACCATTTGGGGATTTGGAATCTCCTTCCATATGATGGAAGACATTTTCTAAAACCTTGCAGAGGTGTTATAAAGATGAGTGCATTTCTTTTATGAGGAATTCTGCTACAGTGATACAAATGTCATATTTGTCTCAACTCAAAAAAATGTATTTGTATTTTTTTAAAAATTTATATTGCTCATGGGTTTACGTTTGTTATGCTTGTAAATTCTGTACAAATCAGCTTTACACTCTCAAATGGGTACATTTAATCTGAATAATGATTGATGATTCAGGGGACTTGAATGTTATAACTTGGCTTTTCTATAATCTGATGGTTATGTAACGCATCACTGCAAGGGACTGAAAAAGGAAATTAAAAAAAAACCAAAACAAAACCCAATTATTTCTGTGTTCTAACCCTGGTAAGTTAGTTTTCAATCCAGAGTATTTTCCTTACCCTTATCAACAACCAGAACTTCAACGTGCATCCTCCCTTTACACTTATGCACAAGATATGCTCAGGAAAGAAAACCATATGAACCTATTTTTGATTCTTCGAATAGTAGTCTTGGTTAATATATGCAAAACATTTATATGGAATTACCATAAATCCCCACCTTAAAAAAATGGTTATGTTTGTCCAAATGAGCAGTTTGTTCATAAGAAACCCTATATAACCGTGTCAGTTTTATGCATCACTTTACTGCTTTTTATTGTTGCACAGTGTTCAAAATGGAGTAAGACTTTGAACAGATGAAAGGTTACCTAGTTTCATGTCACGCATAGAGTATCTGCAGTAAGTTCACTTTGATTGTTCACTCATGCTGACAATTCAAATACTCTATTATGGCAAACAGTATTTATAGCTGTTCTTGGGAAGAAACACACAAAGTTAAGTAATAGCAATAATTACCTCATAGGGAGGAAATTTGTGTGAATATTTTGGAACACAGATGTCAACTTCAGCTAAACTATTACTGACACTGTCAAGAAAGGGGAGGCTGTAACATCAGTAAGTTCAGATATCTTAAACTGCTTTGCTCTGTAGTCTCACAAGGGAAACCAAATTATTTACCTGTGCATCAAACATAATCCCCTAAGACCAAGTAAAACTTTTCTATGAACGTTGCAGCAGAAGGGTACCTAGATATACAAGAACAGTGAGCCACTTGCTGCTGTTCGCCTTGCAAAGGTGTTAGGCATTGCCAGGAACGTTCTTTGCCTGTGGCAAATGTTGAACTCAGTGTGCTATCTCAAAAGAAAAAACATTACACATAGTGCCATAAACAAGATACTGAAATGAAAGGGCCATGTACACAAGAGGAAATGATTAAGGCATGCATGGAAAAAGGGGTCAATTTCTACTTGCAAGGACTAGGTGTTGTGTAAACTGTTTATAAACTATTGTATTTTACTTCATCACATGGAGATATACATGTTTTTAAAAGTGTGATTGCTTGAGAGAGGAAGGCAGATCCTAGATAGATCTTTGATAGTGAAACAGCTGCAAATTTGCAATTGAAATACTTATAGCAATTAATTTTATAGTTAAATATTAATCTCCTTGAAATTAGCTGTGGAAATCATTCTCTAACTGCCAAATAGTGTGAAATATGAGTCACAATCTGGCTGAGTAAATTGGCAGCATACAGACTTTGTAGTCCCTAAGACTAAGATTTGGTTCTCCAAGGTGGCCTTCAATGTCCACGAGAATTATAGAGTACATATTTAAAAACTTTCCTTAAAATAAATAAACAATTCAAATAAATGTGCCATATTACTTAGCATGAAATTCAATATGGCACCAAGATTTACAACTAGATTCTGACAGAGGAAGACATTAGGCAAGAAATTTTCTTTTCTTTCATAGTTCAGTTTGCACAGATATGAAATAGGAGCTAATAATGTTCAGTTTCCCTTATAAGCTATTTTGAATTCTCTTGATAAGATCATTGGATATAGGTATAAAGGAGAATAGCCTTCTTCATTGTGAAATCCATTTCTGTTTCTGAAAAAAAATTCTTTCTTTGCATTAATCAGGACACTAATGCTCTGGAAATTTGTGCAAGAATATAATTCAATTCTTTGTTGTACTGCATAAATCTGAGATGATGATTTAAGGCAGCTCAGGGCCATTTTCACTTTTCATTCCTCACATTCCCCTAATGTAGGTTCTTCCTGAGTAATTTCCATAACCTGCAGATTGTTAAGCACACTGAGACTTTGCTTGCAGTTACCTAGATTTCTATCAGAAAGGCTTGCCAATGATGTAGCTTTGGATAACTACATCAAAGTGTAAAAACAATCACATAGCCTGCAATTCCTCCACAAATCATCCTCCAAATAAATAAGATCTCATTATTATCTTCAAATAAATAGGATCTCATTATTTTCTTGTAGAAAAAGTAGAGTTAGACCAATACTCGTTATAACATTTTAATTCATTAGCTTTTGGTTAATGAAACTTAGGTTTCTTATCATCTTCTGTATTCAGTAGATCAGATTATCTTTTACAGTATTCTGTAATGACATTTCTTCAGTAAAACTCAGTTCATATAAATGTACAAAGTAGGAATCGCTAGTTCCATCAAACAATCTGGCAAATGGAGAATTAGTAATACTAAAGTCAGTTTCACATCTGAACATTTTGGGTTTAGCCTACCATCCCTCTGAGAATATTTGAAGTTTTTTCCATTGCTGTGTTGTGATTGCTATGTATGCTTCTACTATGGAAATTTAAACAATGTTCTTACCCAAATATAAATATTTGTTCTATCCTGGCATACATGGTGGATGTATTTTAAAGGACAAGCAAGATATAAGTTATTGTTCTGAATTCTAAGACAAGTCAATTTGTCCATCCTTTTCATTTAATTTGACAATTATATGGATTGTATTCTGTCCAGTTCTTTTGCTTTTATGTAGCCAGCAAATCAGTAATCCACTTCATTTTTAGTGAACATTCCTGGTATTACTTGATAAAAGAAAGCTACTTTTACCAAACTGTATTTAGTTAATTTATTCTGCATTAATATTCACGGAAGGGGATTTCTAGAATCATATATCTTTTGCTTAAATATGATTCAGATAGAGGTTACAAATGTAAATAATGTCACTAAGGTTTTTATAAGAAATTACTTGAATTTCTCTTCTTTTGCTGAGATTTCAACCATGGTAGAAGGTAGCTTGTAGCAGTTAACTATACATATGTTCATAGTCAAACATGTGACTAACGGACTGCTAGTTAGTGTGCATGTGACTCAGAAATGGAACCATTTTCTTTCTTCCCTCCTACCCTTCCTTTCCCAATAAAATCCAGTATTCTGTCATCTACAAAGGCCAATGTTGATAAGTGAAAAAAAGATATGAAACGTCCATGTTCCCTGCCTACAACAGCAGTGGGAGAACTTTTGTCATGCCATGTCCAGGGATTCTGTGGAAAGAACAAGGAAAATATGGCCCCATAGCAGCTGTTTTTTTGCTGCATTTTTTTCCCACTGCTGTCAGAAGGCTGAAGAAATACTTTCACGTAAGGCTTGAAGGGAAGTTCTGATTGTTTTGATTTTTTTGTTCTCTTATGACTCCTGCCTAAAATTTCTCAGAAACTTTGCAAGTATAACTTTTAAAGTAAGTCTTTGGTTCATTCTGATTTTTTTTTTTTTTTTTGAAAAGCTGTTCAATGAATTCTCATTGCTGACAGCTGGCAGCTATTTGCTAATTTTCAGTTTGAATGTATCCATGGCTATCTTAATTCTATTGGTGTGGTTACAGTGTATTTCAGTTCAAGTATCCTTTTTCCTTTATTCAAACCCTCTAATTCATATAGAGAAAGAACTTGATTCTTCTCATCTTCTCTGTGCCATCAGAGGATCTGTCTAATTTAGTTACCCTATCTCTGTAGTTGTACTCATTTTTATCTTTTTCATTAAGTGTGTAATCTCATTTTGAACAGAAATAAATTTCGTAATAAATCAAGGGACTATACTTTCAGTTGCAATGATAATGTCACATTATAATCCAGATTCTGTATGATGAAGGCATAGACTCATTATTCCCTTTCTTTTACTTCCTATGTCATACCCCAAGTTATTTAATATCTAAAGTATGGATGTGTCTAATTTCAACTCCTTTATTACAGTTATCACACTGTTAATGCATAATAATACATGGAAATCATAATAATCATACCTCCTAGCTTTTTTAACAGATAGAATCAGGAGACCTCTACTTTGGTGACCAAATAGTTAATGAAAATATTAATTACAACAAAGCAAATAAATAGCTGAAAAATTGCTTTCCACTTGTCAAATAGGTTCTCCATAAACCCTTATTTTTTTTCCTGTTAGTTACTCCTTCATCATAAATACTTAGGCTAATATTTGTAGGGTGCATTTTCAGGTGTTTTGCTAAGTGTAGTGGTCTTTTCTATGTCCCATGTATTGGTAGGGCATGAATTTACCTGTATTATGATAAAAAAAGAACGTTACTATGTGAAGGTGAATACTGATGTCTACTTTCATCTTTTACAGAGCCCTGAAATGTGTTCCTTGAAAGGTCTTTCTTGTTTAATTGCCATTGTCTCTCTGTGGCTGTCACACTTCTCGAAGAAAACAGTATGTTCTATCCAGTTGGAAATTCTTTTAATGCAGTTCAAGGTGACAGCTTCTGCCAGACTTGAAAAGTCTTTAGTGAACAGAAATTTAACTCTCAGAAAAAATTCTGTTTGTTTCATCAAGCTTTAAAAATATTATTTTAAGTTAGTCTTACTAAACTTTGCCTATGAACTAGAGAATTGAGCAAGTCTGTATAACTGTAGTGTTTTGATACAGTATTTCTGTAAACAAACAGACAGCTGGTGAAGTTCTCATCAACTTGAAAATTTTTAATGTGGGTTTTGTTTTATTCTTTTTTTTATCTGCAGTAGTGAAAAGCTTCCACCAGTCAAGGAAATATAAACACTCAAGGATAACTGGCACTTATTCAAGCAGTAACAGTATGCACATCTACGAAACAGTAATTCTGTTCCTATGTGGATGATGTATTAGACTTCATTGCATGCTTTGTTGGTAAGAAACTGTAGCAGCAGGCACTGTTGCAGAGTGCAGACCTTCACAAATACTGTTGGAGTTGAATACCCTGGGGAGAATGCAATAATCACCAAGTTAAAATCTTGACGAAGTAACTAAACTAAATCTACGAAGATTAAGCCTACTACATACTGTGAAAATATTACTGAGTAGTAATGTCAAATAGTGAGCACTGCAACTCATGTACGTCTGAAAATGTCTAGCATGTGTTTTCTACCCCTCTTAGGTTCTGCCATAAATGTTGCTTTCAAGTTAGCTAATGGTATATGTGATATTCTTTGGCAAAACATGATTCACTCTTCTCCAGACAGAACTGAGAAACCTCTTATTCTCTGTTAAATCCACTACAGAGAAGAATTTATAATGCTATAAAAGAAATGGTTTGGTTTTCGTTATTTTTATTTTCTTGACTCACAGGTTGCCAAGAAAAGCATGATCACAGAGAATCTAGGATAATATCTGCCAGTTTTGTTGCATGAATATGGCACTCAAAGGCTCTTGAGGGATGGGCTACTAATTGTCACTTCCCATTCAGGTGTATGAATCATTAGGTTTTGATGTGAATTTTGGTCAACTGTAGAAGCAAGCTGGTACAGAAATCTGCCAAGGTTCTGTCCTTTAAAAAAAGATATTGAAACCAGTTAAAATGACAGATCCTTAATTCACTGACAATATCAAATATTTCTTCCATAAGACAGGTGAGTACCTGGGAAGAAAACTCAAGATGTGCTTTTTATTGTGTGTAATACTTGCTTACTTGCTGAAAAATTAATTTGCATTGATGGAGTTCTATACAGATTAGATATGAGTTTAAGTTTTACCTACAGATAAATAATGATTTCTCCTCAGGAGTCATTTACAGTCTCCTGGATGTTGTGTCTTGTAAGATTTACAGTTTAAGAAACTGTTTACAAGACATTGATATAGGTATCAAAAATAAAGTTACTTATTCACTCAATTCAGTTCTGTCACTTTTTTTTTTCTACTGCCTAAATTATACCCTCTCATCTCTATGAGGACAGGCTGAGAGGATTGAGCTTGTTTAGTCTAGAGAAGAGAAAGCTCTGGAGAGATCTTCTAGCAGCCTTCTAGTACTTAAAGGGACCTACAGTAAAAGGTGTGGGGGACTCTTTATCAAGAAGTATAGTGATAGGACAAGGGGTAACAGTTTTGAGCTTATCTAATTAGGAGAACATACTACCCTAGCTACTCCTCACAGTGGTAGATTGTAGTCCAGCAAAATGCTTTGAGATTAGGAACAGCACATTTTCAAAGGACATTATATAGATAAAGAGAAATTAAATGTATTTCACAAATGGAGCCCAAAAGAAGTGTTATCTTTCCTACTTGGAAAGGATCACAACAGAGAATGTAGATATTATTAACTTTTGCTTAATTGCAGAAGGGAATAGAAGGGAATTTCCTTCTCATCAAACACCTTTGAGGAATACTTATTTAGTCGCAGTCTTATACAGTCATTAGTTCAACTTTTTGCATTACAAACTAGCTGAGTTGACTGTAGACAGCCTGTTCTGGGCTGTGTCAGAGTACTTGAATAATTCTGAGCAAAAGAAGGCTTTAAAAAATATGCAGTGCCTAAATTGAGAATGCCTAGGCATTTCATCATGGCAACAAGGTATTTATAGATTTTATTTCCCCATCTCCTTCATACTTTTCAATATTTCTTCTTTTTACTGAATAAAATTGATTATGCTGCCAGAAAGAAGAAATCACCAGTCTCAGTGGAGAGGTGTAGAATTAGAGATGCGAGTCCTTAACTACTTTTTAACATCCATACGTGTTAGTGATTGGAATAATAAACAGGTATAGATGTCCTTTCCTGTATTTCAAAACGTTGTAGATGACTAAGAGGGGGAAAAAGCAAAAGACCTATGGTATCTGAATTGACAGAGATACTCGGAAGAAAAATGCCCTTTTTCTAGCCCTTCCCTCTGACACCACTCTTCTGCAGTTCTGCTGACACGACAGAAAAACCTGAATATCAGGACTGTCTTTTCAGCTTTGTTATTAGCTAGTTTCTTTGTATAACTAGGCATAGTATTTAAATTATTTAGGGGGTACAAGTTTGGGGGAAAAACTCTTTTATATACATATATATAATACAAAGAGAGAGAGATAAAGAGAGAGAATGAGAATAATTCTAATACTTGAGAAGGGAAGTACTCTGCTAGGAATTGTTGACTAGAGAGCCAGAAAAGAAACAGAAATATCCTGTCATTCATACACCTAGAATTCCTAGTGTAGGCCTCTACATGCTTAGAAGTCAGAGAAAGATAGTGAAAAGAGTTTGTGGAAGACGTAAAAAGGCTTGACAGGATGGGAAAAGTGGAGAGACTAGATGAAGGTATGGGTTATTTAAAAAAAACCTGATAAATAATAACGAAAGAAAACTTAAAATGAATAATGTCTAGGAAGGAGAATGTAGATCAGAGGCAGAAAAAGTTGCTTTGCCATTTTTTCTTTTCTATAAGCCCTTTTGCTCTGTTCTGAAGAAAAAAGACATACTCAGTATTCTGATTTTTTAAGAAAGGAATAAAAAGATTTCAATGGATTTAGCAGATGGACCACTGGGTAAATAAGGATTTGGTTGGATGGTCACATGCAAAGAATTGTAGTCAACATCTCAGTGTCCAAGTAGAGACTGCTGACAAGTGACATTCATCAGAGGTCTGTATTAGGACTGCTGTTGTTTAACATTTTTGTCACAGACACGGAGAGTGGGATTGAGGACCCCTTCAGCAAGTTTGCTGATGTAGCAGTCAACTTGCTGAAGGGAAGCAATGCCATCCAGAGGGATCTTAACAGGCGTGAGAGGTGGGTCTGTGTGAACCTCATTAAGTTTATCAAGGCCAAGTGCAAGACCCTGCACCTGAATCTGGGCAATAGCAAACACAAATAGCAGAGAATGGAGTGAGAATTACCCTGAGAAGAATGACTTTGAGGTAGTGATGAATGAGAAGCCCAACATGAGCTGTCAATATGCACTTGCAGCCCAGAAAGCCAACCATATCATGGGCTGCATCAAAAGATGTATAACCAGCAGGGTAAGGGAAGTGATTCTCCATCTCTACTCTACTCTCACGAGACCTCACCTAGAGTACTGTGTTCAGTTCTGGAGTCTTCAGCACAGGAAGAATATAGATCTGTTAGAGCAAGTCCAGAGGAGGGCTACAAAGATGATCAATGTGCTGGAGCACCTCCCATATGAGGACAGGCTGAGAAAGCTGGGCTTGCTCAGTCTATAGAAGAGAAGGCTCTGCAGATACCTTATAGCAGCCTTCCAATACTTAAAGTGGGCCTAATAGGAAAGTTGGGGAGAGACACTTAATTAAGGAATACAGTGATAGGATGAGGGATAATAATTTTAAGGTGAAAAGGGTAAGATATGGGTTACACAATGGGAAGAAATTTCTTACTGTGAGGGTGGTGAGGCACTGGTGGAGGTGGCCAAGATGTGCTGCAAGCCTCATTCCTGGAGGTGTGTGAGGCCAGGTTGGATGAGACTTGGAGCAACCTGTTATAGGGGAAGGTGTCCCTTTCCACAGCAGGGTAGTTGGATCTATATGATCTTTAAGATCCCTTCTAACCATTTTATGGTTCTATGATTCTATGATACAAAGGGAGATGTTACAGAACTAAATTTGGGAGACAATAGAAAAGAAATGCCCGTTTTCATTAAAAGCAGAAAACTAAACATAATAGTTGTATTAACAGTTTAATTTAATCCGTGTTTTACCTGGAAACATATGACAAATAACATTTGCCTAGGAACATGTCTTATGCAATACATATGAATTATCATAGTTTGTATATCCTCCCCCAATTAATATCTTTTCCATGTGCGTAGAATATTAATGTGGGCAAATATCTAACAGTCTAACAAGGGAACGGGTAAGCTGCTTTTAAGAATGTTGTGTTTCTACAAAATTTTGGGGACAACCGGATTTTATGTGTCATATCTCAGATATTAAAATGTAATAGTATACTTTGGGGACACAATTCTCAGGTCTCATATAAGCTTTGTATGGACAGAAGCATAGCTATATGACCAGGAAACAATTTATGCTGATTGTTATTTTGACTGAGATAGGATGTCATTCACACTCATTAGCTGCAATTAGCCTATAACAATATAAAGGTCTTTTCATACGGAACAACATGTTCTTAAGTTTTAAGCAGGACGTTAAATCATTCCTGAATCAAATTCTTATTCTAGCTAAAACTTCTTTGAATTTTCAGAAATTCACTGAATCTGAAATGTATTGACCAGCTGAGTACCACAACTAAGTCTGAGAAAGGGATAGGAAAGTACCTGTGTGTGATCTAGGTGTACTGAATGAAGAAACAATCTTCAAGACAGTGACAAGAATAGACTAGTAAATCAACCTCTATAGCTCTGTTTGAATGATACAGAGGAGTTGGTACCCATACTGGCAAGACTGTATTTCTCTGTTCCAACAAAAAAACAAAAACAAACCAAAAAAACCAAAAACAACCTACGAAAAAACCAAAACCCCAAACCAAAACAAAGAATAGTAAAGTGCAGGTAGAAATGACATCTCAAAGCACGTACTTTGAAAAATAGTTTTCAGTGATGTTTAAGGAGTGAGCAAGTTTCAGAAGGAGAATCATTGAATACAGCAAAAACCGTCAGACAGAAAGAAATTACTGGACCCTGTAGGCAGAGCAGTGACACACTGTAGCAAAAAGAGCATCTCTGTGGAGCTGCAATGTAAAATTATGGGGAATTGAAAAGTTTCCTTTTTTGAAGGTAACTGAATACAGATGAAATTTGATATTGAGAACATCTAAATAAATGTTAGCCTCAATGGTAGTAGGTATGTACCTGTGCTACTACCTCAGTGTTCTTCACATTCTTTCCAGTGCTCTTAAATATTTAACTCCAAAGCGGAAATAACACAGATGAAGAGGATGTTTTGCATTCCAGTGTAAAATTACTCACTATGGAAACTGCACGTGCGATGTTAGAAAGTCATAGTCGCAATTATATTAATACCAATCCAGAGGAGACATTATATCTTCAATCCCTTCCTGTTAAATATAGTTGCAACACTATTAGAATCTGTGTGCCCGTAAGAAGAGCTGGGTGTGTTGGTTCATATGAATTGAATTATAGCATCAATTAAGGTTAAGAAGCAGATCCTTTTTTATGATTATTTTTGGCATTTTTTCTCTTACAAATCATGTATAATCTAAAATTCAGAAATTTCTGTTCAGAAAATCTAGAAGTCACTGCAATGTGTTAAATATGCCTGCACTGGAGAAGAATGGTAAATGTAATGTGAAGGCTTGTGATAAAAAATCCTATCTGACTCAAGAGTCAATTTTAGGTAAGAGTATTGATTTAAATTGTCCATGCTCTGGATGTTAAATTTAGGACACTTCAGGTCTTGTATCATTGTATTTTGTTTAAAATTTTTTCATTTCTAACAGATGATTTCATTAAATTAATTCCTCCAAAGTCATAGTTAGCATTTGGTGCTGTATTACCATAATTTTTAAAACACTTCTTAATATATGATTAGTTTCAAATTCTTCTTTTTAGAGAGCTGGATTTTAATTTTTATCTCTTGACAGAGGAAATAGAAGACTTCCTTTCTCCCTTACATTTGGATGCAATTTAGTTCTTCATATAGTAATAAAGAGCAGGGGAAAAAAGTGAGTGAAATAAGATTGATTATTAAAACATACTGACCTGAAAGAGACTTAGATTTTGAAAAATCTGATCTGGGAAAAACAGTTGGCTCTGCTTAAATCTCTAGGATTCTATGTTTGGGAAAACACCATATTTTTAACACAGAAGAAAATGGGAAACATATGAAGCCAGTTGTATCTAGAATATCATAAAAGAGCCTCCAAACTGCCCATTATTTCCTCTGTCTCCTCCTCCAAATCAGTTCTGATTCTAGCTAACATGATTTTTAATGACTAAGAACAACATTTCTTTGAACACTTTTAGGCAACTTTTGGAAATACTGAAGAGTATTTATGTGAATGATTATTATGATAAAAGTTAAATATTCTATTTTTTTTAAAGTATTTATGCTATGGTGTTTGCTTAAATACTCTCGGTCCTTCAAATTCAAATTTTATTGCATTTGACATCAGATAAAAACTTTACATAAAAATTCATCTAGTAATGCAACGAAAAGAATGACAAATACTGTGAACAAAATGTACTTCTCAAGATAAAGCAGTTCATTTTCAGCTTAAGTTGAGTTGGTTTTTGCTTGCATTTATCTCTGGAACCCATTGTTCAAATGGTGCATTGCAGGTCTTTGCCTCTGAACATTTGTATCTTTTTTGGCATCTATGCCTAATTTAACACTATGTGCTCTGCTTTTCCTTTTAAATATAATAGCAGAGAGAGGTTAACTGAGGTTCACCTCTCCTAGTTCTCTTGGTCTAAGCTCAGATTCATAAATATATAGTATTTTCATGAATTCAAATCAGAACTGACATATGGTATTAGGGCATATAACAAATATTTTCTGAATTCAAATCTGAGGATATTTTCCATTCACTCCATGTTGTTAGTACCAGATTCACAGGTACAATGAAGTTGTTTAGCTCCTTTCCAGGATTAGTGACTGTGATGGGGCAATAATAAAACAAACTTTCAGCCTTTGAAGACTGAAGGAAATAAAATACTGAGAATGCAAACTACATCTATAAAGTGCCACAGCTAATGTGGCCAAGGTAAGCCATGTTCTTTTGTTCTGCTCCCCAAAAAGAGTCAGTAATTATTTGCAATCTCCTAGATTTGACATGCAGCAGTCAGCATAACTCCTGGTTGTAGCCATAAAATAGTACTTGCACTCTTTTGCTAATAAGAGTAATTTATGGAAAGTCTGAATAAATAAATAAAGGTAGTAGACAGAGCAATGTACTAATCAGCATTGATAAGCCAAAAGTTTTAGGGGATCTTCATAGAATCAGGGAATCATAGAATAACGAGGTTGGAAGAGACCCACCAGATCATCAGTCCAACCACTCCTACAAAATATTAAACCGTGTCTCTTAGTGCCTCATCCACCCATGCCTTAAACACCTCCAGGGAAGGTGAATCAACCACCTTCCTGGGCAGCCTGTTCCAGTGCCCAATGACCCTTTCTGTGAAAAACTTCCCCCTAATGTCTAGCCTAAATCTCCCCTGGCAAAGCTTGAGGCCATTCCCTCTTGTCCTGTCCCCTGTCACTTGGGAGAAAAGGCCAGCACCCTCCTCTCTGTAACCTCCTTTCAGGTAGTTGTAGAGAGCAATAAGGTCTCCTCTCAGCCTCCTCTTCTCCAGGCTAAACAACCCCAGCTCTCTCAGCTGCACCATGTAAGGCATGTTCTCCAGCTCGCTCACCAGCTTCATTGCTCTTCTCTGGACTCACTCCAGAGCCTCAACAACCTTCTTGTGGTGAGGGGCCCAGAACTGAACACAGGATTCAAGGAGCGGTCTCACCAGTGCCGAGAACAGAGGGAGAATAACCTCCCTGCTGGTCAAACCTTTTCTGATACAAGCCAAGATGCCATTGGCCTTCTTGGCCACCTGGGCATACTGCTGACTCACGTTCAGTCAGTCAACTGTCAACCAACACCCCCCAGGTCCCTCTAATTAATGCCTACACTTCCCCCGATGCAGCCCAGGATACAGCCATCCTCCTGGGCTCTGGGTGCACAGTGACTGCTCATGAAAAGCTTCTCCTCCACCAGCATCTTATCATGGAAAGGGGAGAGGGAAGTGGAGGAAAAAGACTTCTGGGTTGGAAACTAATACTGCAGCTTTAATGAAATAATAATAAAAACAGGGAAAGGGCAATATAATAAAATAGATCTCCAGGATCATGGAGTCCAACCACTCCTGTGGTCAATGGAAGAGGTGGCCTGTATGGCCCTGTCCTGAGGGGATGGGAGAGGTGGGGCTGGGAGAGGAGGGTGGGGCCAGGGGGTGGGGCCAGGGGTGGGGTCTGGGCCAGGGGTGGGGCCAAGCTCTGTTGCTCAGCAACGAGACAAACGGTGAGAGGGCAGAGCTGGAGCCCTGCAAGCCTGAGCTTCGAAGGCAAGAGATGGAGATGGACATGGAGATAGAGATGGAGGAGATGGAGGTGTGTTTTGTGGAATCAAACTCTATAACTCCGTTAAGGGTTATAAAGCAGGTCTGTGTTTATTCGCTGACTGGTGCAAGGGAGTAATCCTCCTAGCTCGCACACCGAACAGTCTAAAAAGCAGATAGTTATAGTGTGAAGACATGACTATTCATAAGCACCTATTACATATTAATGACCTTCCCACCTCTTATTATAATTAAATTTGAGAAGCGTCTTCTATATTTGCGCAGGCGCAATGTTGTGGTCTGGGACTTAGGGCTGAAGCCATCTTCATCTTTCTCAAAAACTGCCCCTGAATTCAATCTGTGTGCAGGTGCAGTCTCATCCTGGTCGAGCTGCAGTTGTTTTCTGCATTCCAGCTTCCCAGCATTTGGCCTTGTTAAACCTCATGCCATTGGTCTCTGCCCAGCGGTCCAGCCTGTTTAGATCCCTTTGCAGAGCCTCCCTGTCCTCATGCAGTTTGACACGTCCTCCTATTTTAGTGTTATCTGCAAACTTGCTAAGGTTCAACCCATCATGCAGGTCATTGATAAAGATATTGAACGGGGCTGTTCCCAGCAGTAAGCGCTGGGGTATGCCACTTGTAACTGGCCTTCGGCTGGAGTTAACTCCATTTAGCACAACTCTTAGGGCCTGGCCATCCATCCAGTGTTTCACCCAGGAGAAGGTGCACCTGTCCAGGACAGTAAAAGACTGTTTCTCAAGCAGAATATAGTGAGAAACTGTGTCAAAGGTTTTACTGAAATCCAGGTACGCTGTATCCACAGCCTTTCCCTCATTAATCAAGTGGGTCTCCTTGTCATAAGAGGCGATCAGGTTTTCTTGGCAGGACTTACCTTTCATAAACCCATGCTGATTGGGCCTGATCATATGGTTGTCCTGTGTGTGCTGTGAGGTGGCACTCAAGATGACCTGCTCTTCTTATAATTCAGAAAAACAATCAGAGCAGATCTAGATCTTACCTACTCAAATATAGGGTTCTTAAGAGCTCTTCCAGCTTGTTCACGTTATTTTTCTGTTTCCCGTGCCCGATTAATACTAGATAAGAACAGAGCATGATATATACTCTAGATTCCTATACTGTAATTTTTATTTCTAGTATAATTTGATTTTTCCAAATATGCTATCTAATATTATTGCATTGATTATAATACCCAAGTTTTGAAACGCAGAAAGCAACTTGCTCTATGCTGCTTTATTTGTTAGTGAACTACAGTTGTTACATGCTTGGATTATTTACCAGAACAAAATCTGTTTACTACATTTAGTCTCACCACAATCACCTGCCAATACCTCTCCTGCAGTGCAAAGCAGATATACTAAGTGGGCAAGCAAGAGGTTTCTCACTACATGCATAAATCTGCAGCAGGGTATTCCTAATAAAATGGCTGGCCAGTGTTATGTGGTATGAATGGCAGATAAATTTGTAGAGTTTTATAAACCTTTTGTGTGCTGTTTTCTGAAAACTGACTGCAAAACATCAACACTCTGTTTTGATATTCTTTGATATGGACCATGTACATCTGCACAGGTTTCTGTTCTGCACAAGAAGAACAAAGGCAGATAAATAGTCTCCGGAATGCCAGTGCTGGGTCATCAGCTGCTCATCTGAGTGAAGAAATACAAAAAGCAGGATGCTTTAAAGTGAAAAGTAATAGCTTTTGACAATCCACAGTTGTGGAACACCAAAAATCTATCATTCATATGACTCCTATAAATTGACCCCAAAAAAGCTAGTTAAATGCTCAAATGAACCTTAAGTGTTATACTGATGGTCTTGGGACAGATTTGTGCTTTTACTACACATTCTTGAAGTACAAGACAAATAGATGGAAGCAGTGTCTACCGTACTTGAAAAGATATTATCACTTTGTATTAAAGCTCTTTCTATTATGAGATGTTACCCCATTGCTTTACAGTATTACAGATTGCCCACCATTTTTTAAAAGATCATTTGGACTGGTTGTTGTCCTTACACTCAGAAATGGCAGTCATTTTCTGTTGTTTCCCTGAGATAGTGAATACTAAATTATATGGTGGTATATTTTGATTCTGTTCTTTGCTGAAGAATTCTGTTTAAAAGTACACTACTGGAAACAAATTCAGGTTATCTAGATGACTAGCAAAACCCAGGGACATGAGAGACTGCTACAGTGCATCTTTTAATGACTATGTTACTGCTACTGTAAGAAAAATATTCACTTGCATCAATTGCCATTCAATTTGCCTTTACTTCATATGTTTGAACAACATATAAAGGGTTAGAAACATGTTTTAATAACATAATTAACTGAAATTCAACAGTAAAAAACAAGAGGGTGAACATTAGAAATTATTAATTAGAAAATGGACCATGACAGAACTCACATGTTCCCTCTTGCTATGCAGTGTCAATTAATCCTGCCTGCTTTATACTTGCCTCTTCTTCATGTTATTTACATATGGTATGTAGAAACTGCACAGTTTGGGGTATTATAAATCTATTTCATTTTATTTTGCCTTTTTTTTTTTTTTTTTTTTTTTTACTTTTCCAGTGGACGAGCATTCTCCTCTATAGTGTAATACAGTTTGCAGCAGCAGAATTTCCTGGTGCAAGGAGCTGCTAATACCTTGGCTGTACTTTAACAGCTATAGGTGCACTCAGAGAAGAAAATTTATCTTCCAAATCATTCTACATATTTCTTTTCCCACCTATTTAATAGTTCACTGCTTCACATCTAACCAATGTCTCTGCAGAAAGCTTTTGAAACCATTTTAAACAGTGAAGTGGTTTCAGTAATAGTGAAACCTTGGAACGTCCTGGACTGTAGCTTTGTCAGATTGGAAATTGAAAGTGCCATTGTGCTCTTAAAGCATTTCATTATATTTGAATTGTTATAGCTTTTGAACAAAAGTCAGTGCTATCTATAAAGACGAGTATCTATCTTGTGAGAGATGGCAGGTCTTACTGTCATTGTCTGATTCTGTCACTTTTAACTTGCTTGTGTCAGCTGCAGATCAAAAGCTTAAAACACACAACATAAGAAGTAAAATAAAATAATATAACGAGGTGCATTTCAAATATTCCTGAGGAAGCATAACAAAACCTTTCAGAATACACATATTGTTTTTCTTTTTTTCTCCCATGACTGAGTGCTCATGCAAAGGTCAAAGGATTTGTAAACTAAAAGCTAAAACCCCTGTATTCAGTTGTAAGACTTTGCCATGTTAAATAATCTTATGAGTTTCTGAATTCACAATGTTATTGAAGTGTTTCTAGTTCTTATCTAAAGAAGGTTCTTGCACTAAATACTTCTTTTAGAGAATTATGTTTGTTCTGCTGCTTGGGATGAAGAGACAGATTTTCCTTTGGGACTGTGTATGTCTGACTGTTGAATGACTGTGATTTAAAACCCCTGATGTGTTTATTTTCAGTAAATAACTTCAAAGTCTTTGCATATACTGATTCCTTAATTAAAAATATTTTATCTTTCACTGATGTCTTATGCTGTTCTATATTGGCAAAGCAAAATAAACAACAATTAAATTTATTATTTTGCACATTTTATATCTTTATTTCAAAACTAAGATCCGCAAGCGTATTATGAAAATGTTTGTGAAAAAATCATGTCTGTCTAATGGAGCCAGCATAGCATTGAACCTGAAATGATCAAACAGCTTTGAGAACAGCCTCTGACAGTGTGTATCACAGTCACCAAATTCTGGAAGATTGTGTGCATAGAGGATAAAAGGTGCTATGTACAACTGTGTTTTGATATCTGTGAACAGGAACATGGCAGGGTATGCTCTATACTACAAAAAGAAATGGTACACCCACGCCAACTCCAACTAAAAATGAAAGCACATAAGACATGAATGTAGTAATACTTCCTTTTTTGTCACCTCCCAGCTTCTAGCAAGTTATGAGTCAGATACCTCATCAATCGGATGTTATCTCTTTGTATTTAATAGACCAAGGTAGACTGGAGATTTTTACCATTAATTTTCTTGTTTCCCAAATCCATGTAAATCTTTTTACATCATCTACCTCTGTGTTACTGTCTAGTTACATATTGGATGAAGAAGCATTGTATTTTAACGTTTGGACCACTGGAAACAAGTTGAGGATATTAAGCTCACTAGTGAAAAACAGGAAAGTGAGAGGCTTGTTTACAGTGCATTTTTTGGCATAGCCACTGACTGTGTTACTGTAAAACAAGTAAGAATAGAATTCACCTGCATCAATTGCTGTTCACTTTGCCTTTGTTTCAAGTTGCTGAACAACATATAAAGGGTTAGAAATACATTTTAGTAATACAATGAACTGTAATTGAACAGGTTTTGACAGTAAAAACGGGGGTGAACGTGGTTTTAATTTGAAAACTCTTTTTCTCTGATTGATGCTTTTTATAGAATCATAGAACAACGAGGTTGGAAGATACCCACCGGATCATCGAGTCCAACCATTCCTATCAAACCATACCACTCAGGACCTTGTCCACCCATGCCTTAAACACCTCCAGGGAAGGTGAATCAACCACCTTCCTGGGCAGCCTGTTCCAGTGTCCAATGACCCTTTCTGTGAAAAACTTCCTCCTAATGTCTAGCCTAAATCTCCCCTGGCAAAGCTTGAGGCCATTCCCTCTTGTCCTGTCCCCTGTCACATGGGAGAAGAGGCCAGCTCCCTCCTCTCTGTAACCTCCTTTCAGGTAGTTGTAGAAAGCAATAAGGTCTCCTCTCAACCTCTTCTTCTCCAGGATAAACACGCCCAGCTCTCTCAACCGCTCCTCATAAGAGCTGTTCTCCAATATTTATTTTATGTTTTTTCAATATTCAGAACTTATTTCAGTGAAGGAAGACAACTTATTTAACATTTATTTTCTCCTCAACTTTTTAACAGTTTCAAAATGGCCTTATTGTTTGTGCTGATACCCAGTCCAAATGAATTGAAAATAAAAGCTCCATTTACAGAAGGCAACACAAAGGCTGTTTCAGTACAGTTCACAATTTAGGGAAAGAACTCAAAATCAAAGCTGAACATACAGATTTCTGCTGTGACTTCCCTGAGCATGCTAGAGGTGCGAGGCTAGTAAGCACAACAAAACAGATCTCTTACTCATGTTATTGCCAGCATATTAAACAAAAGTAACACAAAATTTTCCTCCTACTCATCTGTTAGCTAATTGGTGCAGAAGTAGTAATGTTGTGTCTGGACACAGAGTTCAGTACTTTAAAAAAATCTCAGTAGATTATAAAATCCCTTAGAAGTTTCTATTGAATACTTTCTTACCTCTTTATTTCTGAAGAGTAAGATACAAGTAGGCAGACTGTCTTATTTCTACTCCTGGTTTCTGCACAACTGTTTATTTTTCTTGTCATTCAGCACTCTCACAATTATCTTATATATATGACACACACACACACACACACACATATATATATTTTATACATAGATACTTGAAGTTCACCACCATTAACTCTGCAGTCTAGTCTAGGCTACTAAAATTCAGAAATCCTAATCTACAAAACGTATTAGGAAATGTTTACAACTCATGTTCAAATCAGCTCTTCCTTAACAGTCATCACGACAAAGTAACAAAACGAACATTTCAAAACTGGGACAATTCAGTCTATATTAGCTTGCCCTTCAATTGATCTTAGCATCACTCATATTTATTTATTTATTTTTAATCAACTCAAAATTAAGAATTGCAGGCATTAAAAAATATCAAGGCAGATCAGAAGGATTTGCATTCATATTTTTTCATTATTTCTAGGGCAGACATCTACTGACTCCTGTAAAGTAAATTATTTATAAGTATGATAAAGTGAATGTTACAGTTTTAAAGATTACACTACACCTTGAAAACTTTCTGTAAGTAAATTAATTGTCTGTGATTAGCAACATATGTTTCAGGAATAAAATGCAGTTTGTTTTTACTTTAAGTTACATGTATCAAGTTCATTTAGAAAAAAAGTATTCAGACTGCCAAGGAACTGTTTCAAGCTCATACAAAGCCATAAAACCAGACGTTTTGAAATCTCAAGCTTTTCATATTAATCTGGGTTTAGTATACAGCGGTGAAAATTACAAGGAGCCATTTCAGCATAAAAAAGAGATATAACAATTTCCATGTTCCATCTTGCTTTGATCTTAAATAGTTTGTAAACTCAGTACTTAATTTCACCCTTTTTCATTTTCCAGGCTGGACAAAATTATCTCTTTTGGTATCGAGCTTGGTTTTTTTCTTCTGTGACACTGTGGCAGCTCTTGCAGAAGTAAAGACTGCTTCAGACTTCATAAACACTTCAAATGAATGTGACAGACAACTAAAGTCACAGAACATAGTGCATTAAAGGAAATGTTCTTCACTGTTAGGTGAAGAGTATGCAATGCCAACATTTTCCTATACATAAATATCCTCAATTCAAAATGTTCTCAACAAGGGTGAAAAACATACCAGGGAAGTAGTTAGTGTTGGATTGACTGTTGAATGATCATATAGATGATACCGATGCACCTATACAACCAAGTGAATAAGGAATTCTGTCTTCAGTAAAGTGAAAACTCTATTGTACAGGAGAGAGCATTGAAACATCCATCTCAGAGACTAAGATCTTTCAGCTGATAGAGCATGAAATTCTCCCAGTGTGAAGTAAAATAAAGATAGTCCTCAGTTTTCTGAGCTAAAGTCTTTAACTTTTGATTAACATTTCACTGTTAAACTGAGCTACCCTAAATAATAAACCTTCAACTTAAAATTGTGATTACTTCATATGAATGTGTTCTCTCTTGCAGCATACCTGAAGTCTGCGTATGAGATTTTAATGCTTAAACACTTTCCATATAATTAATGTGCACGCACACACACATGTAAATTTATAAATCCATTCCCTTTATTATGGTCTCAATTTTTTATTTAAGAAAATATTAAAGTTTGTAGCATAGTTAATTGGAGGGAAGAGCGATAATTTTAATTCTTATGGATATCAGTCTGTAAAGCGTTTGAATGGATTAAATATTGTAGTAGTGTTAAATATTATTGTAGAGTTACAAAATACCTAGTGGGAAAATTAACTATCGGAAGAATTAAGCATTCCACATAAAATGAAAATTACTCAGTTCGATAACATTTCCTGCAGAGCTATACTTTCAGCAGGTTTTAGGACTGAAAAATGAACTGCAGCTATGCTTCCATCCTCTTATTTGCAACAAGTAAAAAATTAAATAATGAAAAAGAAGAAAATAATATTGGAAAGGAAAGAAGGAGGGAGATAAGTAAAACCACTTCTGGATGCTTTTTATTGATTTGCCTTTCATTGATATGATTTCACAGAAAGGGTCTTTAGGTACTGGAATAGGCTGCCCAGGGAGGTGGTTGACTTGCCTACCCCGGAGGTATTTAAGGTGTGGGTGGATGAAGTACTAAGGGGCATGGTTTAGAGACTGGTAGGAATGGTTGGACTTGATGATCCTGTGGTGATTCCAACCTGGTGATTCTGTGATTCTGTGATATATCTGGACAAGTTAAAAGAATTTATATCATTTCTTGCCACTCTTGTTCTTACAGAATTCTTACAATGGTTATTTTGATTTTGAAACAAAAAGAATATAGTTATTATGATGATGAAATTTTACTGAGACATGGGAAATAATTTTTGTGTATAGAACACAAAAAGTCTATTTGACAATGAGAATGAAAACTTCTATTATCTGTTTTTCTAATTGATATGTTTAATCTTCCATTTTTCAAAAGATGAATGAGAGTAGCCTTTTCTCTTAAACCAAGGATTCTCAGTGAATTCACAATATCAGTGTTTATTGTACTAGTCAAATTAATCAACCTGGAGAATTTTCTGTAAATAGGACAATTTAAAATTTATTGTATTCTGAGTGATATCCATTAGGCATATCTGTATGGCTCTCTGTCTGTATTCTTATTTAAGAACAGAATATTCCATCCTTAGTGACAGTGAATACAAGCCAGTTTGTTGCTTTTGCTTGAGGATATCCCTAATCTGATAAGTTTTTATAGGAATAGAGTTAGAATCGGTTTGATAATTTGCAAACTGCTTCAGTCACAGAAATTCCTTCCAGGAATCCCTTCAGTGCTGGTCACATATGTAGCAGTACTTAAACAGTAGCAGAGCAGACTAAACAGAAAAAATGCTTAGTCTAAATCAGAAGTTGTTTTGTTTGGAATTTGGTAGTCCTTAATGAGCAACATTAGAACACAGTTGTCTAAATCTAACAAGAAATTTTCATAAAAGAAGGCAATTATCCAAAACGACTCTGTCTACAAACTATTTAATGTAGAGTGCTCACAAGACTCAATGGCCTTACAAGTCTGAGATAGCCACTTACACATATTAGAAAAGATGAAGACCAGCAATATGCTGAGTTCTTCTCCCTTTGTAAGAAGATAAGTATACACTCAGAACAGAAGCGTTTTCACTAAGTCACCATGAAATAATACAAAAACAAAAGAGAGAATGAAATTTAATATTCCTCACAGTCCTTATATATCTAGTAAAGTAGAGGTTTTCTGGAGATAGGATCTCTGAGGAAACAGAATATTGCTTGAAATGACCTCACTATCTATTCTTGTTCCACCACCTCTATTAAATGGAACAAGAAGTTTTTATCATATTTATCAAAATAATCTTCTAGGTATAGCTTCAATAAATTGAGCAGCATGGCCTAATTCCTGAAAGAGTTTTCTTGGAGAGAAGCATCATTTTTGCTCTCTATAACTACCTGAAAAAGGTTATAGAGAGGAGGGTAATGGTCTCTTCTCCCAAGTGACAGGGGACAGGACGAGAGGGAATGGCCTCAAGCTCCACCAGGGGAGATTTAGGCTAGACATTAGGAAAAAATTTTTCACAGAAAGGGTCATTGGGCACTGGAACAGGCTGCCCAGGTAGGTGGTTGATTCACTTACCCTGGAGGTGTTTAAGGCACGGGTGGATGAGGTGCTAAGGGACATGGTTTAGTGTTTGATAGGAATGGTTGGACTCAATGATCCGATGGGTCTCTTCCAACCTGGTTATTCTATGAGTCTATGATTCTATGATCACAAACACTGCAGCCCTCTAAACTGCCTCCATCTATAGCTGAGACGAGGGCTGAACTTCAGTGCTTTCTCTTTGCATCTCAGAAGGTACACAAGATGCACGCAAGAATAAATTTATTAAAAATAAATAGTTTTTTAGGATTTGCTGCCCCTCTGCTAAATACAGTCTTTTCAGATTGTCATAAGAGGATCTATTTCTTCCCCAACATCCCATTTAATTTGTCTCTCTACTTCTTTTCTTAATATGCCATCCTATTCAAGTTTCTGTTGTCTCATTAGCACTACATATTTCTGAGATTTATTGCCCCCTTCATCTCTGCTGAGATTTAGAAGTTTTGAGCGATTAACTATTGCTGCTAGCTGCATCCAATTCACAAAAATCAAAATACTTTCTGCTTCCTTCAGTTACTATGATAGTATGAGGTCCTTAATCCAAGTTCAGAAAGAATATAAAATAAAAAATGTTTCCCTTTTTTCACTTAGAACTACTATTGTCTGTCTTGTGGTAATCCTTCCTCGTACAGATTCTACAATATGTTTACATTCCCCAAGGCGTCTTACTCAAGCCTCTTTTAAAAATAAAGAACACTTTTGTCTCTCTCTTCTTTGAAATGTACATTTTTTACTCAATTTTCTTTGAGTAATGAAGTCTTAGGAGTTGCTGAAACCACTGGGCTTCACAACCCATCTGTATTCCATCAACTCTAGCCTGACAGCTGAAAGAAAAGACTGCTACTTTTCTGTGCCATCATGTCCAGGCAGCACTGAAGCTGTTTGTGATAAACTCTCACCCAACAGCAGTTGCCCGGTAGCTGATCCCCAAGCCCAGATCTTTCTCAGCTACTTGATCCTGGAAACTATAAACCCTTGAGGTTTGTGGTCCGAATTCTCTTGCAGGTGTCTAGGTTTCTCTTAACCTAAAGGCCTGCTAGTCAGGACTGAATTTGGCAAGTGTTTGCACAGAGCTATACAGAATAAAGATTTCAGCTCCATATGACAGCTAGAACAGGAATTCATAAGAGTAGAGCATAGACTGCCATGGTCAAATGTAAGATCAGTCAGACAGACCTACAGACAAGCTATCTGTTTACATCCAGCAACTTTTATTCCCTTTCGCCTATATTTGCCCACACTGTTCCCTTTTGATTGTCATGAGCAATACAGTATCAGCCAGGGGTTTTTACTTAATATAATCTAATTCCAGTTAACCTGAACTTTTAGCTACTGATCTAAACATTGGGAAGAATAACAAAAAACACACACAAGACCCCCAGATATTAAAAAAATAGGAGAATGCCTTTCCCTCCACAAGGCACAACTTCAGTATAAGAGTTCCCCTGTCACCTTCCTAATTTTTACCTCCCCTTATCTTCACCACACACCACAGTCAGCCCCTCTCTGTCCCTTCAGAAAGGCGATGGGCAGTGAAGGGGATCAGAGATAGATACCCTCATGGGCACACAGTTATGTAACTGAAAAGGATTTATAAAGAAACAGCTAAGTTCAATAAATTGAACTCTCGCTGATCATGTTGATCTCTGCATTTGATTCTGTGATGCTCCCATCAGCAGGTTCATATTTGGTGTGAAATTTCATCTCAATCTTTTATTCTAAGTATGAATATTATTAAAAAGCTTCAATACTGATACTTGTTTGTATTTTTAATCTGATTCCTGCTTACAATAAAACAGAGATCTGCTAACATGTTCTCTATCCTGCATGCTTTTACTACTTAAGGTTTTGCAATGGTATTCAAGAATTCTTAGTGTAGATTCTTTTAGATAAGATGTACAAAGTAGAGAAAATAACCCTTCTACCACTGCTATGCAAGTCCCCCTGACTGTAAGTGGAACAAAGTCTCCCAGTGCTATTGGAATTTAAGTTCCCTAGTCACCACGTAGCATACCTGGGCTTATGTTGTGATTTCTTAACACCAGGTCCTAAGGTTAACAGTCACAGCTCAGGCTGCCCCCTTTAGACATGTGTGTGTAGAAAACAATTCAGGGAGGTCTATACCGTGCAGTGTCTGGAGATGTGTAGTGTAATGCACTTGTTCTACACACATCTTTTTCACAAGCTTCTGAAGACAACAGCTTGCAGAGCAGGTGTGGTGGTAACTCATTCTTTGCAAGCCATGTCCCAGGAGGACAGCACAGATAGAATGACCTTCAAAGTACTGGCAGGTGTCCTTTATGTTGGTGAGCGAGACAGTGCCCTGGGACAGAGCTAGTGAGAGATGTACTTTTACAGCAATCTGCTGCCAAGATTAGGAATAGGAGCGAAATGAAACACATTTGTGCAACGGTGGACAGAATCTGTGTTACATATTCTGTGAGATACATGCTGTGTTGTTGGCATTTCTCTGTGAAGTTTTTTTGCTGTCTTTGAGCAAGAGCAAATGGAGAATTCCCTGCAGTTGAAGGTACTCCCCTAACAAAAGAGAATTCCTTTTGAGAGCATCCAGAAGAATATTATTCTTGTTTGCTCTGTGCCTGGAATATGTCATATTGCTGGCAATTGAGATCATGGCATGTTATTGAGGGGTTTTGGATGCTTCATCTGCTTCTCTGGCTATGCAAATATCTGACTGCTGCTGTAGAAATGCACCCTTATCTGCCATATTGAGTAGATGAATATTACATCTCCAGTGAACAAAATATCAGAAAAGAAATCTGGCTGATGAACAGTAGTGGAGATCCTTTGTCCATGCAAGGCAATCCTCCTCCTGCCTTCAAACTTCAGACTTCTGATTTTCCCACATAGATGGTGTTCATTTTACACTGTTAACTTCCCCAATCTCCAAGCTCTGGAAAACTGTGGCCTATGTGCCAGAATGAGAGGTAGGGTAGGCATCGAATGTATGCAAGTTTTTTGTTTGTTTGTGGGGTTTGGTTTTGGGTTTTTCTTCTTTCTTTCTTTTTTTTTTTTTTTTGGGGGGGGGGGGGGGGGGGGGCGGTGGTGGTGGAAAAGGGAAGACTCTTTTGAAACTTCCCTCCTTGCTGTATCTAATAAGTCAACTTTTCCTTAGGCTTTATTTTTGGTGTGCCAGAAACACGCTAAGCTTCCTCAGAATACATTTTCTTAGAAATTTTGTAAGCTTATATTTCCTTCCTGTACTTGGACATATTCTGGGGTAATAAACAATTATATTAGGCTGCAAAAACAGTCCATTTGCATATGTCAGTAAAATACAACACAAATACATACTCCTTCTTGTAATAACTAAACCTTTCTTCTTCTCTTCATCTTAACAGGTCTCTTTAACATCTGTTGCATATCAAATTCTTCTTTTTCAAAGTCTAAGCAATTACAGAGGTCTCATAGTAACATTTTCTTTGAACATTAAGACTACTTAAGTATTTTGTGTATCAGTCTGTTTACGGAGAAGGCATGTCACAGAGAGACAAATTGTAAAGCCTGAACCTCAATAGTCTATTTGAATAGATATATGTAAAAAAGTCAGACATATGAGAATAATATCAAGTCCAAGGCAGCAGAAACCAGAATATCCGCATACCATAACATATTTCTTCAACTTTCTCTTGCTTTTGCCCTATAAAAATACTGCCTTTTGCTTCTTGCTTTATTCTGGTAAACTACAATTAATGTATAAGACTACTGGAAAGTAAGCTATGCTTCATATTTATAACAATCACTTTTCTTCTTGGACTGATAATTTAAACTTTTCTAAATATCTGTTGAAATTTCTTTTATTTTAATTAGCTTAATTTAATAGATTAGAACTCCGTTGCATAATCTACTTTACTCCACCCTTTATACCACAGCTGTTAAGAAAAAGATGGAAAAAGATGTAATTCATTACAACATTCAAAATTTATTTTCCAAATACAGCCCAGGAATGTCAGCACTACTGGGATTGAGCTGAAAGGTCATTCAAGATGGCTTACCATGCTGACCTTTATTTATGACTGGAGTAAACAAATCAGTGGGAGTATATACTATTCAGACTTTTATTCCTTCTTTCTTCTCATTCTGTAATTGTGACCCATCCATAAGAAATTTCCTTGAGAGCATGATTGTCTTGTAATAAGCACTAATTAGCTGTTGAACTGCTACTAGCATATGCTGCAGCAGAATTTTCTCCAAAATGGCTTGAGTGGAATGGTGCCACCTCTCTGGGTTGAGTTCAACTAACAATCTGTCACATTACGTTGTTTTAACCTATTCAATAATTAACAAGAAATTTTCATGGTCTGCTAAGAAAATGGAATCTCCCAAATTACTACTGGACCTTCAGTTTCTGTGCAATCAAGGGTTCTAGTGAACTGTATACAGCATTTAGTTTTAATACTAGTAAATAGAAACTTTATGGACCATTTTCTCTCTCATCCTTGAAATCGGAATTCTGATGTGAAGTACACTTGGGCTACGGAAGTTCTGTTGATTTCTATGTTCTGGAACATTGCCTAAAGTTGTGAATTCTGTGTGGTCTCATCTCCTTTATTTTTAGTAACTTATAATTTATACTGGTGGCACCTAACTCTTTGAGAGAAATATGACAACTGAAACTTAAAAGTCAAAAATATGTCAAACATTTGCCTAATGGCAAACAAAACACATAGAGCAGACTTAGTTCTCTGCCTTACTAATATCTATCAAAGATTTTCAATATCATACTTTATATAAATTCCTTCTTTAATGTTTGTATGAAAAGAAAAGGGGTAGGCCTAAACCTCAGTGAGTTCCAACTGAATTACACTACTTCAGAATGAAAATAACAAGTTCGTACTTCTATGAACAACTTTAGACCAACACCATTATACCACACAGTGCTTTATGTTCTACATTATGCGCACTGAACAGACTTAAAATATAAAAATGTGCATTTAGCTTATTAAAGCAATTACTGAAGAAAAGAAAGACTTTCCACACTAGCAGTATAGGAGTAGAGAATTCTTCCATGGGAATTAAAGAAATGAGAATAATAAACTGGATATGACAATTCATTGATGACACTTTTCCTTCAAATTAAAAGCAACGTCAGTAATACATGTTTACATTCCTGCTGCAGCTAGTACATGATTTTAAATAGTTTACTCAAATGAATAATTTTTAAAATACTATCTACTGATAAGAAGCTCACTGTCAAAGAACAAGCCTTCCCAGCTCTTTGAAAGCATACTGTTTCCCAAGGAGCAGTTCTGTGGTGCTCATAATCCCAGATAGCCCTTCTTCTGGAGACAGAACTAGCTGTCTTGATCTGTCATTTTCTTTCCCATCAGAGCATAATGTGCATTTAGTATAAATAGATATTGAAAATGCAGGAATCCTAAACCCCATAAAACTATACAACCATTAGTGCTAAAATTCCAGCAAATTCTGTGCAGAATAAAGTCAATGAAAATAATGCAGAGAACAGAGAGGAGTATGTCATCCTTACTTGCTTTAGATCTCATTCCCATGCACATCTAATGAGGAACAAAGGCAGAGAAATCTGAGCACTGTATTGACCAGGTGTGCAGCTGAATACTGAGGCATATTCACTCTTGAAAGGATATCTTCTTCATGCACATTAGAGGTCTGGTCCCCAAGTATTGTGTAGTGAGGATCTTCAGGCTACAGAGAATTGATGAATATATGACTCTTTCACAGATTTTCACTTCAACCAATAAAATGAGAACAGAGAGGTCTGTTTTCATTCTTATATAGCCTCTGTTCAACACGCTAATAATTTAGCTGTTATAGTTTAGATGTGTTACTTTATCTCTTATCCTTCTACATTGAAGTAAGCAGTGATTCTAACCATCAATGTACCAAGAGTTTAGGACTACTCCTTTATGATTTCTTTCAAATAGATATTTTTCAGCTGAGTTACTGTGCTCACGTTCTAGAAAGTATAAGTAACAATAATGAATTTAGTGTCCCTGTTTTCCAGCACTGGTAAGAGTACAATTGCACAACTGAAATGTTATTTTTTGTGTCAAAAATGTAAAAAATGTGCAAGTCCCAAGGCTGTAACCATTCATTTTCAGACTTTCATGAAATTCTGTTAAATATAATGTATAATTGGCAGCATTACACTAGCAGTATAATTCTTCTAAGCATTAATAGTTGTAAAGTTATGATGATTGTAATAATTTTTTAATTAACGACAGGTTACTTTGATTTCTTATCAAGAGAATAAAATACTTGAAGTAACAGGAAATTCTTAATATTTAGAGCTAGTAAAATAATCAAGTCCAAAGTTTGTGAAGGTAGGTAACTGTTGTGTAACCTGTCTTATTTTAAGTAAAATCTGCTAAAATACTGATTTGTATCAAATATATCAAATGGCTGACTACAATTTACATTTGCAGTTTAAAAGAATACACAAGGCTTCTCTCAAAGAAATAGTATATCAAGAAAAGATGAGGAGTAAAACAACAGAAGAAAACTACAAACAGTAAAATTGTTATCCTTTTTGGATCAATGAAAAACATGTAAGTTGCTACATGGAATTACAAGATAGATGTGTTCAATATTATTTTGTTAAATTTATAAGAAATAAGAGCAACAGAAAAGTAATGGAAATGTTTAAAGTAAAGGATGAATACTCCCCCCATGCCAAAAACTGAACATTAAGATTAAATAGGCCTTTGCTACTCCATTGTATATTCTGCAGATGTTACATTAATCCATGTAATTGTTTGGAATCTTCTCCTATACCAGTTTTTGACAGTATTAGTGAAAATGGAGATGAAGCTTTTACAAAATTCATTTAAAACTGTGACAAGATCTTAAAAAGGATACAACTAAACCATTTACAGAAAATAACCTTTAATCTTCGCTATTGGAAAACACTCTAATATTAACCGCTGCCTTGAATGTTGGATCATATTATGAAATATAGAACAAGAGTTCTCATACTTCAGTGCCTCAGTGAATCCCCAGCTTAACAAAGAGACTGAAAATTAATGTTATCTCCATCTTCATTTGAGAACTTTTAATATTACCTGAACTCACATTTTGAGATATGAGATTGCTGCCTCTTTTCAACTATTGACTGAATTCTTATGACTGAAACTGTGCCAAACTAACTGTCTCAAAAATAACTTGACTGAACTTCATTCCTTTGAGCGTATTACCTTGTTATTTGTATAGTTCTACCTGTGTAGTAACCACATTGATCAATATAGTCCTATTTTGACAAGTCATGACAAGACAATGAATAAGTTTGAACTCTTGCCTAGAAAATTAATTTATTTTGACCAGACACAATACAAATAATTCAATAATACCTGACATGGGACTTTGAGTGTTAGACATCATCACAATTAAAAAACCAACAAAAAAGAAAGGGCAGGAGGAGCTTGGGAAGAAACATGTCAACACTTTAGGTAGTCGGGTATGACAAATTATGTATTGGAATTATGAATCTGAAGAATGCTGAACTACCAAGCAGTACAGCACAGCTGGCAAATGTACTGTACTTCAGTGGAGTTTTCTTCTTCTTTTCTAAAGAGTGATCAGCATGAAGTTCCAGTTAATGTTTTCTTTTCAAATTCTGAAAATAGCAGCTAAAACAAGAAAAGAAGTTTTAAATTCAGTATAGGTGCATGTTCCAAAATGTTTGTTTCAATACAGAGTTAACACAAAGGAAATGCCTAAGATAATTCATATTGAAATCAGTTTACAGAGGGTTTTAGTATTGAGATGATCAAGTGAATAACGCTGATCGAGGAGTTGTCTATGTAACTAAATAGACATTGAATTCACATGAAGAAAACTCTAGTTGTGAACATTTGAGAGTTCTAAAGTACTAATCCCAACTAATTCTTTATTTTCAACTGAATATTTCCAGAAATAAATACAGTAGTCTAAACTATACAATAAATTTTTTTGTTGAAGCATTCATACTTTTTTAGCCTATGGCTTGATTGGTGGTAGATTGATAAAATAACTTATTTATATGTAAATTTAAAACACTTAAGGACCAAGAGATGCTTCAGACTCCTAAAATTCAAATCCTATAAAAATATATGAAGATATTCTTGCTGATTTTGTGCTGACTTAGAACTGACAAGTTCTTATAGATTTAGGATGAAGATGAAAATTCTGAAGTTGAAAAGTGAGAGATTGTGTGAGCTCTTTAGTTTTGTTTGTTTAAACTAGAGAGCTGCTGCAAGTCTCATCAGTTATCAGCAATAACTACGATTTTTTGAACCTGATACAGAACTATGAAAGAGTCCAGGTTTCTTTTACAGGAATATGACTGATATATTGAATCTCATTTAGCAATTAAGCTAAATGTCACCTTTGAGGTATGTCATAGTTCTCTTGTAATTCTTCAAGAAAATAGCATTTCTAATTTCCCCAATTTTGCTCTCTTTTTTTTGATTGGTTTTTTTTTTTCTTTTTTAACTGGAAAGAAAAAAAAATTTAGGCCACTGTTAAATTGATTTAGCTATGCAGTATTAAAAAATGCACATCTTTCCTGTAAAATGAACATTCCTGTAGAAGTTACTTTGACTTTTTGACTTGCATATCAAGAAATTGCCGTTCTGCTTCACATGAAAGTTCTCAAATGGACTCTCACAGTTAAAAGCAAACACAACCTGGTTCAGTGAAAGCAATAAAACTAAGCATCCAAGAATCAAATCTAATTGATTTTTTCACTAATGAACCTTAACATAAAACAATTTCCTCCTTACTCCCATGGGCACAATTCCTACATGAGAATAGGCTACTTCTGGGTTTGAAATGTTACATACACATAATGAAAGTAATGGAACGAACTCTGTTCTAATGTCCCTACATGCATTTCTCTTAAATTCAAAACAAAGTTCAAGAGAGGGTAAAATAAAATAAATATCAGAATTTATTTACATTAGATGCTCAACATAATATCTTAACCAAGGAGACTCAGATATTCTCATTCATCAGGTGTTAAAAGAGAGTTTATATGAAAATGAACCACAGAAAAGGAAGACTAATACTGAAGAGTGAGATTGTTTTTATTGCCTAAAAATGTTTTTCTTTTTTTCTTTTTAATCAATATTTATTGTGACATGAATGAAAGGTATGTTTTTAATTTGGTTTATGAACATAATGTTTATTTTCTTTCAGCTAGGTAATAATTAAATAGATACCACAGGGAATTAAATGCAGAGTAGGCAGCCAGATATAAACAACTGTCAGGCAATTTTTTCTCCTATGAACACTGGAACTGTTTCTGAAAAAAATAAAGACTTTGACATACAGTCTGTACTGAAAGTAGGAATCTACTGAATGAAAGATATTTGGAGTTGTTTGTTCTTTTCCTTTTTAGATGAAATAAAAGCCATTGTTTGCCTGGGAATACATTAATGGAGAAAATACAAATTATGTATTTAGAAGAGTTTACCATACCTCCACCAGTAAAAAAGAAGGATTTGAAACTTCATTCAAAATAGAATGGGTGATCAGAAATTAAAATCGTTGTCAATGTAGTCATGCTCCTTTTTCAGCTTTTTATTGTTATAGTAAAAGCATTTGTAAATTGGCAAGTTATTCTTTGACTCTAAGATAGCCTTGTTTTACCTGCCGTGATTGCTGCTATATCACATATCAGGTCCTCTTTTTAAAAAAATATTTTCTTGCCATTCTTCTTAAACTGCATCTAAAATGTGTTAGACAGTAAATGTATGAAAATTAGTATTTCTTTATAGTACACTGATCTGCACTACTACTGATAAACTTCTGCTTCTCACAGCTTAAATCGATGTGATTTTTTCACATATGAGGCTAGAATGGAATTGTCACCCCAGGTGAAAAACAGCTATAGGTATGCACATGCATTACATGATAGATATGTATAGTCTGGTAGCTATTTATTGTTTATTTTCATAGTTAATTAAATGGCACATACTAACGAATATGGTGTAAAACATTTATTTTCTCAGCAAAATAATTCTAAAATATATAAGCCAAAGTTAGGATTTTTCCATCTTCAGCATCTGGCTTATGCTTTTATAGCACAATTTTAAAACTGTCTTAACATTGCACGTTTCCAGAACTCCACTTGAATCTTCTTTCATGACCAGTCCTTCGTCACACTAATTTCCAATTGTTGCATTTTGGACCATTTTAAATAATCTTTTTCCTTTGCTAGATTCAAGACAAGTAGTTTCTCGTATATTTTTTCCACGTGACTTCATTAATGGGATAACTTATATGTCCCTTACCCATCCCACTTACATTCTTTTGCTCTATCCCACTTTTTTAGGTTCTTTAACTTTACTACTTCTGCTACCTCCCCTTCAGAGAATAAAATAAATCCCAAAGGAGCTGCTGAGTCAACCTGCTACTTTTGTAGAGAGTATTGTGTTTTGGAAACTCAAGATTTGTTTCCATGGATGCTTGTAGAAGACTGTTATTTGGAGTATGTGAAGGTTACTAAATTAACACAACGGTGCTAAAACCATATGTTAATGTTTGGCTGAAACTCATGTAGTTTCTATTCTTTATTTAATTGGTAGAATTTGAAATATTTTAGATTTATTAAAAAATCTGTTCATAGAATTTATTGTTGAATCAGAATTGTGAAAAAGAAAGGAATTAAGTTCATTGGAAAAGAGTATCAATATAGTCTGAAAGTGCAGACCATCAGAGTGTTTTTATTAATGCAGTCATGGTATTGTCACAACTGCATGTTAGTCTTGAAAACCCTGTAATTGAATTGAGAGCAGATTTGCTTGTGAAGGTTAGAGAAAACCGTAGAGCATACATTTAGATCCTCATTTTTGTTTAAATTTAAATTTCCTTTAAATCTTACAATGTGTAATACCAGTTTGGAAAGAAAAGATATATTTCTTAATGTATTAATTGTCTTTCTGAATTTAAGAGGTCATTAATTTATCTTTTTTGATTGAGTGCAACAGCACTTTCTTTTTTTATTAATTCTTTTGTTTTCTACAGTACAGGAAATGGAAAGGGTTTCAGGGTTTCTTATTTTATCTCATTTATTATAGATTTATATATTTACCAAAAGAGAAGAACAGATTATTCTGAAAAGTATGAACCGTGAGGTAAGTAACCATAGGTTAATCTTCCCCTCCATAAAACCATCTAATTCTGATATTTAATATTGTTTGAATTTACCTGCAAATATTGAAGGTTGAGGGCCTTCTGGGAAAAAAAAAAGACTATTTTCTTCAATCTCATGTCATATCACTTTTTTCATTCATTTATTTTTTTTCCCTGCCTTTGATCAAGCCCATTCTCCTTTCTTTACTGTAGTCCTGGAACATTTCCTTCTACGCCCTCCTTCCTGACCCACTCTCAGACAAGGTACTCAAATTACACTGCATTGCAAATACATCACTGTTACAAATTTTGAGAACTAAAATAAGATTTCCCCTTCCTTGACTTATTTAATAGATCCCCACAAGTCTGCATTTTTTTAAAAAAATCAAATTCTGATACATCTGGGTTTTACAAACTTGTGGCTTGAAGGAAAGAATAATAGACATACTTGAAATTATGTAGTTCCTCTCTTGTGTAATTATCAAATATTGCTAAATGTTAATGATCTAATATCTGTGCCTAGGAAGAGTTTGTGTAACTTCATTGGAATAGAAACTCAAGCTTCCAAGTAAAAGTTAAGTGCTTTATTCCTTAAACAACTAATTTGTACTTTAGAAATCCTTGGAGGTGAATATGTAACAAACGTTATTGAGTCCTTGTAATATACCACAGAAAAAAACTTGTCTGGCTCAGTATCACAGCTAACCTGAAGATCTCGTCACTCCAACAGCCTCATGTGGACTGCACTGCTGAACAGGATGGTTTTGCAGGGTCCACTCTGCTAACGGGTACAGATAGAAAGCAACTGCCTGGAGCTGGACATTAGACAGACACAACTGCCGGGAGTTGAACAAGCCCAAACAGGTGCACATTTTTGGTAGGAAAATAAGAGGCAGAGTTAGTGAAATTATCCTATTAGCAAGGCATGACCCTGAGCACATAAAGGGAAGAAGCAAGAGTGATGACAGGAGAATGTTCTCCCACCAGACAGAACATCGTACTGACAGGACAGTACCAAAGCTATCTTTATCTCCCTTCCTTTTCCCCTTCTCCTTCCTTCCTTCCTTCCTTCCTTCCTTCCTTCCTTCCTTCCTTCCTTCCTTCCTTCCTTCCTTCCTTCCTTCCTTCCTTCCTTCCTTCCTTCCTTCCTTCCTTCCTTCCTTCCTTCCTTCCTTCCTTCCTTCCTTCCTTCCTTCCTTCCTTCCTTCCTTCCTTCCTCCCTCCCTCCCTCCCTCCTTCCTCCTTCCTTCCTTCCTTCCTTCCTTCCTTCCTTCCTTCCTTCCTTCCTTCCTTCCTTCCTTCCTTCCTTCCTTCCTTCCTTCCTTCCTTCCTTCCTTCCTTCCTTCCTTCCCTCCCTCCCTCCCTCCCTCCTCCCTCCCTCCCTCCCTCCCTCCCTCCCTCCCTCCTTCCTTCCTTCCTTCCTTCCTTCCTTCCTTCCTTCCTTCCTTCCTTCCTTCCTCCCTCCCTCCCTCCCTCCCTCCCTCCCTCCCTCCTTCCTTCCTTCCTTCCTTCCTTCCTTCCTTCCTTCCTTCCTTCCTTCCTTCCTTCCTTCCTTCCTTCCTTCCTTCCTTCCTTCCTTCCTTCCTTCCTTCCTTCCTCCCTCCCTCCCTCCCTCCCTCCCTCCCTCCTTCCTTCTTTCCTTCCTTCCTTCCTTCCTTCCTTCCTTCCTTCCTTCCTTCCTTCCTTCCTTCCTTCCTTCCTTCCTTCCTTCCTTCCTTCCTTCCTTCCTTCCTTCCTTCCTTCCTTCCTTCCTTCCTTCCTTCCTTCCTTCCTTCCTTCCTTCCTCCCTCCCTCCCTCCTTCCTTCCTTCCTTCCTTCCTTCCTTCCTTCCTTCCTTCCTTCCTTCCTTCCTTCCTTCCTTCCTTCCTTCCTTCCTCCCTCCCTCCCTCCCTCCCTCCCTCCCTCCTTCCTTCCTTCCTTCCTTCCTTCCTTCCTTCCTTCCTTCCTTCCTTCCTTCCTTCCTTCCTTCTCTTTCCTCTTTCAATGCATGCTTCATATCAAATAAGTAGTGATATGTGACCTCATTTGAGTCTTAAACATGGTAATAAGACACACATTTCTTTTGTTAGATATTCTCTTTTCTTCTTTGTATACAGCGGGACAGTTTACATGGTTTCCTGACTCCATGCCACTCCTATCTCTAAGGAGATTTCCATGTATCTATTTTTGTATTTTCATAAATGAGGTGCAATTCTGAACCTCTTTCTTTTTCAGATGACTGATGTCATACTTAGCAGTCTAAAAAATCCTTGCCATACATTCTACAAAACCCATTTGCTAAAAATTGCTTGCCTCAGGCCCTAGATTATGTATTTCTGATATCACTTGCTAAGGACCTATACCACAAAGCACTCTCTCTTAGACTGTGCTTGAATTTTAACATCCAAATGAATCAAACTTTCCTGCTTTAACAGTAGCCATTATGTGGCCTTTTTGTTTTGCTATAGGATGAGAGGCCTGAAGACAATGGTTATATCACTGAAATTTCACCGAATTTTCACCTGTTTATACCTGTCTAATTCTCTGCTTTTCTATTGAATCCATCAGAATAAAATCCACCCCTGTGCTATCCGTCCATATGACATCACTTGCCAGTTCAGTACCTACTTAGACTTCTCATATCCACATCAAATTCCCCTTGAAGTGTATTACATCCTTCATTTTCATTCAGTTTCGGTGCAGTTATTACCATTTGCCATTTCTCCTTTTGTTGGAAAAGCTTTCATCATTGCCCTTTCGTGAAGCATTTTTCAAGGCAAAACTGACACTTCAATCCTACCTAAAAATTGTCTCAGATAGTTAGCAGACCAATCTGCAGACAGTAGAACAAGTCAAGTTAACTAGTGATAACAAACATACTTTGAAATTAAGAACTTTCAGATGATGGGGGGGAAACCATGGAAAAAAATAACATGGAGAGAACAAAGCAACTGCCAGTATTCCTGAAGTGGCAAGAAGCAAATCATATGAGCTGAACCCACACGATCTATGCTGACAACTCCCCGATATCATGGAAACACCTTCAAAGCCTCGGACTAATTCTGAAACGTAACAGGCAAAACCTTCCATAGTGAGCTATTGGAATCATTGAATGGTATAATGCCATTCACCATATCTTTCCTGATGTCATGCTTCTAGCTATGATAAATATCTACATTTTCTGAGAAAGAACAATACATTGTTAATTGACCACTTATAAGTGGGGGAGAGGGTGGACTCTTGCCCTTTTCTGGCAACTACTGAATTCATGAATCAAAGGGATTGATTTCTTTTTCTGATCTTCAGCAAACACCTGGAGAACAGAAGGGTCAGCCTGGAGAAGAGAAGTCTCAGGGGAGACCTTACAGCAACCTTCCTGAATCTGAAGGGAGCACACAAGAAAGCTGGGGAGGGACTTTTTACAAGGTTACGTAGTGACAGGATGAGGGGTGATGGCTTTTAATTGGAAGATTTAGACTAGACATTAGGAAGAAATTCCTCATAATGAGCATTGTGAGACATTGAACAAGCTGCCTAAGGAAGTTGTCGATGGCTCCTCCCTGGAAGTGTTCAAGGCCAGGTTGGAAATTACTGTGTAGTGAGTGTGATGTGTGCCATGTTTGGCCCAAAATGTGAAAATCTATGCCTGTTTTTTAAACTTGTCCTCGTTAAAATAGCAGATCCTGAACTGCCTCAGTGTTACAGCTCTGTCTTTCCAATTACATTCTTTGCTGCTTTCCCCAGCCTAGCTACTGGTTATTAGACTATGTGTGTTTTAGGATAATGATCTTCACTGTATTTTAGACTTTCACATCTTCAAAAGTCTGGAGAAACTTGTGTGCAAATGATACTAAGTATGTTTATAGGGCTTCCTCTTTAACCAATGAAGTTACAGTGACATATGCTCCCCACACAAGAACCTGCTGAAGCAGGCACCTGCTTTACCGAGTCAGTGATGTGGAACAGAACCAGACAAAGGTCTAGTGGCCACTCCATATCAGCAGCCATCTCAAAGCCCATCTGTGCAGCAAAAATAAGTCTGGGAGAATGGGCAATTATGTCTCTGCCACTCATTTTGCCTATCAGAATGATCAAACTGGCCCATGAGACCCCCTCTCCCACATACCAAAACAGGTGTGCGGATATACATCCTAACTGTGAAACAAAACAAGACTCAGAAGTGGTCCTCAAAATAAAAGTATTAATAAGAGTTATGAGTTCCTCACAATGGGAACATCCTGATCTGTGACCCTGGAATTGTCCGGATTCATACACACTGGTGGGGGCTGCACGGCAATCCATTGTTTCTCAGACCCTTGGCACTACTGATAAGATTGGGCCAACTGGGACTGCAGATGTTCAGAACAAACTATAAAAGACTGACAGGAGCAAGCAGAAATCAGACCTCCCTCTCAACTGGCCTGAGACCCTCCTCACCACCCCTCACCAACGTCATTTGCAACCCACAGACACCAACCCGAAGTGTTTGCAGAAACTTCACTCACAGCAGCTTCAAGGAAACCTCATAAGACTCTATCACTGAACACTGTACAGGTTGTATGGTCCTTCCCAAACCCTTATAGGATGCTAATTTTGGTCTAGACTTAAGCTTATATTCCTGACGTAGAATTGTAACATTATAGGTAATAAACTGAATGTTTAAATACAGTTCTGGGTCCTACTCTGTCTATCTTCCAAGTGTGACAATCTGTTAGAAAGACAAATATTTTCAGAGTACCAGGCTTGTTGATAGGATAACTTTTGGTTTAATAAGCTACAAGAAAAGGTAAATCAAAATCCTAAACACAAAAATAACAATGGTAAAAGCTGATCTAACTTTCATGCCACTGTAAAATTGTTTGTTAAGATCCAATACAATCCAATATTCCAACATGCATTAGCCATTTATGAACTAAGAAATTGCAGGAAAACAAAAGTATGAGGTTGGTAATGTATAAAAGATGTCTCTGAGGAAGTGATGTAATATGGTAATATGCTTCTCTAAAGGTAGTTTTTATACCTGTGCATACTACAGTGAATGCTACAAAAATAAAGAAGATACGTCTTCACACAATGAGTAGTTCAGAAGTGGAACTTCTTGCTGCAAGATGCTAAATATGCCAAATCTGGCACACAAATGATTCTGAAATGAAAAGACTGGCAGGCTATTCTGGAAAAGCATCATTAGTTCTTTGCCTTGTTGAAGCAATTGTCCCAAGGCATCTCCTATAAGCTATAGTTCCTCCACTGAGAGGAAAGTATAGGAAAGGTACTAACTTCATCTGTATGCCTGCATGCTAAAGGGGATGAGAAAAATCCTCACTCAGACTCACAGAATCACTTGGTTGGAAAAGTCCCATTGGATCATCAAGTCCAACCATTCCTATCAACCACTAAACCACTCACTCAATCAAAAGTATGCTTTGTCTTACCTCTTGGGCAGTGGTCTTCTGCAGTAGGTAAAAAAGCAATTTTTATTTTGTATATTTAAATTTTATAATATCTATATTCATTATATCTAAAATACTTTAGAAGTCATACCCATAGCTAAGGATTTTACTGTTCAACTCAAAATTTGCACATGTGGTTTAGGGCATATGTTCTGGAAGATGGCTGTATAGGGCACATAGTAGCAATTTTATGGGCTATTTAACTACTGGGCTTCTTTATTTTTAAATCTCTCGTTACTCATATAGGTCATTTTGCATTTAGAAATCAAAAGTTACTCAAAGGAAATTATCAGACTAAGATGTTTTCAAAAATGGTTGAGCAGGTTTTCTTTTTGTCATGTATATGAAATGAATAAAATTATAAAATGTGAGGTAAACAACTACAGCTGTGAGTGAAAAAGAGTTGCAATGCTGGGCTACTTTCCAAGGACACACAATATAGTTTCATCTCCTTAGCCTATTGGCACATTTTCCTGCTGAATGGGAACTGACAAAGAGAACTGAAAGCTATTGTTTTCTGTTTTAAGGGAAATAGATACCTTTCCTGGGCCTTAATAATTTACCTAGCTTAATCTCAGATTTTCCACCCATACATACATACACATACCCAAAACATCCTTTACAGGCAAAGGAATTATCAAAACTAGGGAGATACATTTAAAAGACTTAGAAAAATGAAGTCATTTACCACTTGAAAAACAGTTCTCCACTATTTTTTGAGACAGGAACAAATTTTATGATACAAAACTATCTTTTGCTATGTGCTGTCTTAAAGCACAGACAAAGTAAAAAGAAGTTCTATTCCTGCTGACTCAATCAGGGTTTATGATGCAGCTCTGATTTTCCCAAGAATATTTTATTGGTTTTATTCTATTACAGTTGAGGGTATTTAAAAGAATAAGTCCACAACAGCTGATTTCTCTCTCTAAAGAAGGGTGAATTTAAATGGAAATATTTCGTAATGTTGGAAAAAAACCCCAAAACTGCTGAATATCTAGCAGGAATTTCTCTGACCTTGGTCGGTGCCTGAATTACTCTCTCATTGTATGCTTAGTTAAAAATAAAATGTACAGTGATGATTTAACCCTGTTTGTTGATAGATGTTTTCAAGTTTTAATAAAAATCCAGTTCCCAATAGAGTCAGTAGGAAGAATCATGAGAGTGTAACTTGCAATGAATTCCGTTTTTAGATGCTAGAGATCTTTCCTTCATCTTCCTCAGGAGTCACAGATGATAAATATTTATGACTCGCTGAAGAGATTGCAAAGAAGGGCAAGCTAAAATATCAGTAAAAGTTGTGTAACTTAGAAAAGAAGCCTTGAAACCAGAAGCAGCAAACTTGAAAACTGTTTGTCAATATTGTTCAGTCTATATCTCTAAAATATCAGGAAGAACAACAGCAGCTTGTACCTTGGAAGACAACAGTTCTGGCATGGAAGGTTCCCTTTAAAAGTTGCAGTCTGAAGTCTGCTTTGTGTAAAACAGGTAGATGGCCACAAGCTTTGGTTGTTTAGTTTCCACAGTTTCCAAGTCCAACAAGATACAAAAGAGAATTTATTGCAAGAAATTATGACAGTACAATCTTGCCCTCATTATAAACGAAAATTAATGTGAGGAAATCTCATTGGATTGCTGAAACAGACCGGAAGACTCACAGCTTTTTGGTGTTGGAACTGCCTTGTGGAGACAGGGTTAAATACTTTAACCTTAACATGCTGATTTTGCAAACCTTCCCTTGGAGGCAAACTGTACTACACACCCTCTAGCTCACTGGAAATGTCAATGTTTTCTTAGACCTGGTAGCCAGGGAAATACTCTTACTATCCATCCCTAAAGGGCAGATGAAAAACTGTCTTTTTCAAGAGAGACCTGGTAGCTCCAGGCAATTATCCAGAATACAAAGTAATTACCCATCATAATCATATAACAACTACCCCAACACACACTGATCACATAGCTTGCTCTTGGTAAGTGCAAAATGATGTATCTTTACAATCACATATTTCAAGAAGGATGGTTTGGAATATGTGGAGAAACAGGTCTGGACAAAGAATTATGGGAAGATGAAAGGGTTAAAAAAGATTAACTCTTTTTTCAAAACAAAGCTAGGAAAACTAACTTAAGAGAAACAAGGATAGTAGATTGGTGCAACATTAAGATGAATTTTGAAGGTGGTGCACATGACAGACTCTATCAGCAGTTAGCTTTGAACTCCTCAACATCCCCAGTGCACATGCACATGCACAAGCAGTAACTGAGAATTACTCAACACACCTCTTCAGTGAAGCGGCATTGCTGAATCTAGGGAAACTGCTAAACTTGATGAAACAGGTCTCAGTGATTGGCACTTATTTAGAGTTGCTCCACCTCACATAATTTTCTTCTACATGGTGTTGGATGGTCAAGTAACCAGGTTCTACCCATTTCCACTGGGGGCTTTTATAGGCACATGTCAGTTCAAGCTATCAGTAAAATTAGTCTATGATGGTATCAGAGTCCATTTTTTCAAAATGTAAGGCTACTTCTCTTGTCCCTAGGCTTACCACACTCAGTTCTTGCTTTTGTTACCTTGTTGGACCTGGCATAATAGAATCATAGAATCATTAATTGGTAAGGATGTCAGAGAGAGCTTCTTCAACTACGTGAAAGGAGGTTGTAGAGAGGAGGGAGCTGGCCTCTTCTCCCAAGTGACAGGGGACAGGACAAGAGGGAATGGCCTCAAGCTCCACCAGGGGAGATTTAGGCTAGACATTAGGAGGAAGTTTTTCACGGAAAGGGTCATTGGGCATTGGAACAGGCTGCCCAGGGAGGTGGTTGATTCACCTTCCCTGGAGGTGTTTAGGGCACCGGGGGGCAAGGTCCTGAGGAACATGGTTTAGTGTTTGATAGGAATGGTTGGACTCAGTGATCTCAGTCTCTTCCAACCTGGTAATTCTATGTTTCTATGATTCTTCAACATGAAAATCTAGTAGATAATTATGGCAAACTTTTTCTTTGATTCTTTGAAAAGGCAGATATAAAACTGATCTTGTTTTTGTAAATGGATTTGTCAAAACCATGAAATTGTCTCTCTGCTCCTTTTGTTTGTTTCTAAAGAATAATTCAGAAATGTCAAAATAGCTTTAAAGAAAGCACACCTTAATGGCACAGAAGCTGTAAAACACACCTTAAAAGATAATTATTTCCCTAAATAAACAGATAGAAAATACACCAAATGAATGCATGATATCATCCAATAGCTAGAAGATGGAATTTAGACAACTACATCCTTAAAATAAAGCCTTTTTAACTTATTTTGAGTAATCCTAATCTCTGTTTCTGCCACAGACTGTTTTCAATGCTTCATGTACTGTTGTTTCTTCAGAAACTCCTGCTCCTGCCTCTTCAAGAACCAGAGCCACTTACTGTTTTGCCATCGCAAATGTTGGCTTTATGCTGAATTTTACCTTAGAGGTTTGGTGTTTGGTTTTATGTAGTAAAGCAGTAGGACTCCTTTTTAATGCTCAGTTACTCCAAAGTAACTCCCTTTTAATGCTCATCAGAAAATGATGCAGTGAAGTCAGCTATTTAGCAGCTTCAAGATTTCAAGTTATAGCTCTGCCTTTACCTACTGTATTGCTTCCACATTCACTTTACTGTGCCTCTTCCTGCTGCATATCATTGTCTATAATGTCTACCAAGAAAGTATTAATAGTTATCTATAAACATATGCTAAGTGGAATTTAGCTCCTGTTGATACTTGTGGAATATACTCAGTTGATACTGTATGTACTTTAAAAGATGTTTTGGGACGTTTCAGAGTGTATGTCACCATCAGAGTGGTGGAGTTGCAGATGTCCTCATTAGTCCTTTGAAATACAAACATCTTGCTCCTTAGTTGTTTATCTTACTACTTAGCAGTCATATACTCAAGGTCTTATTTCTTCATTTGCACAACCATAATAATCAGATATCATATTTTAGGCCTGTTTAGCATTGCCTTTGCCTACAGTTAGGAGGATAGTTCAGTACTGGAACAACCTTTCATCACTGATGTGCATCTGTTAGATTTACGTTGCCTAGGTGGTGCTTCACTCTCCCTTTGCAAGACCATCTTAAAAATCTATAAATAAGTCTTTATTTCCCTAGATGAAAGAATTTTAATTGCTCCAATAAAAACAAAATAATTTCAGTGTGACAGACAGGCACCCACTCAAAAAAATATCATAAAACTCAATGTTTTGCTGAATCTTCTGGAAAGTAGGAACTGGGAGCTCAAAATACTTTTCACAAAGGAAGAATTTGAACCTAAGTGTTCAGTGTGCTAGCTTGTTTTTCTAATTACTTTACTAGTAGCATGTGGAAAAGGGGACATAATTTTAAGCTAATGGACTGACCTGGATCACCCATTTTAATTGAGGCTGGTGCTGCCTATATTAAATTCTGAAGAAGTAATCATTTTTTTTGCTAGATTTTTTTTTTTAATTGGTCAGTTTAGACTGTTTTCTGCTTACTGTATTACTTCTCTGTTTGCTTGAACAAATCCTGGTCTTTCATGACCTACATTGATGGTTGAGGCAGAGAGAACATTTCCTAGATTAAGCATTTAAGATTCAGGCATTCAAACATCTCTGTCTCTCCTATGAAGCTCTTAGACTTGGTTTCCTGTCAATAAAACATCACAATTTGATTTCCTGGAAACTATGACAATTAAAGTTTGGAGGCCCAACAGAACCTGACTAGATTAAACTTAAGGACCTTAGGTGACAGGTAAATAGACTTAATACTTCAGTGTCTGAAGCAAACGAAAGGTCAAATACAATGTGTCATACAGAGAGTATGGAAGTTCTGGAAGGTTTTGTTCTCTGTCTTGGAACTTAACCACAAGATATTCAGTGACACTAAAAATCAAACAGAACAACTACTACTTTACAAAACATTGATTTTTCTATAAAGCACTGAGCAAAAGAATTTTGATTTAAAAATGAGTAGATGGTAAAATAGTTCTGTGATGGTTTTGGGGGTGGATACCACATATGGTTTTGTACTATAGCAAGTCTCTATTAGAACTGTCAGGGTCCTGAATGCATGTCAAACACTATGTTTAAAAACGCAGACAAACTGTTCCTTTTATTTTACTTAAACACTGGTTTTGAGCCATGTTTATAAGATGAAGTGACTGGAATTAGTTCAAAAGGACCAAAACGAGGTCACTGATTTTTGCACATGCTAAAACTTTCAAGTTCAAGTATCTGTCACTGCAGTTTTGGGAGGGGCTTGTGGGTTTCAAGGCTCCTGAGAAACTGCACGTGTCCATCAGGAAATTGGCATGTTACAGCTTGTGCAACACAGAGATTCTCCTAAAGGAATGCCCAGTAACTGTAAGTGGGCATGATCAGAGAGCATCAAGTGCATAAAGGGGGAAGTCTCTCTAATCTTAATGGACATTCCCATATTCTCAAGGAATTTCAGCATCATATTTCATCCTGGCATCCCTTGGAAAAGTAAAACTGCATTTTTTCCACTAATTCACTGTTTCCTCTTTTTGCTTTTCATCTCTCCTCTCTTCCCCAGACCTTCTCTCTCTCTGCGTTTCTCCTTTCAGACAGGCATGTTATTGCTTTATATGGTTTATAAATGTATACATCTTTTCCTTCACCACAAATTGGTAGCTATTTTACTTTAATAGGCAACTGAATTTGCAAACTGCCTTTGAATTAATAAACTAGTTCAAATTAACTATTAGTGTCGTTTTCATTTCAATTCACTTCCCAGAACTACATTGTAATGAACCACATCCCCCTTCCAATTACACAGGCTGGGAGAACACACACACACACAAATGACCTGACAGTGCACTATTAGGCCTTAATGGACTTGGCTAACCTCAGATGGGGTCTTCACCTGCTGGAGACCTCATCACTGGGGTCTCGTACGCCTGAGCTGAGGAGTCCTATTTCAGCTCAGCATTGCACCTTCAGCTGCTGTCTGAGATGTTATCAGAATGTTATTTTCCAGTCCATCTGCAGCCAATACTTACCACTACCTGTGCAGGCATTAATACAGACCATGATCTGTGGATTTCTTTTGAATTGTTTGGAAGCAAGTATTACTGATTGATAGCAACAGCAAATTAACGTCACCTAAAGCTAGTTCTCTGGAAAGATCAGAAAGGCTTCTGTCCCACAGTTCTTGAACTCTCAAAGAGAAGATAGAGTTCCTCAGAAGAGAATATGGAAGACGTATTTAAGCTAATGTGGCTTGCTTTTTATATATCTTTCAGAGACATATTCATCAGAGTAGTATTGCACTATTTACAAATTATTTTTGATATTGAATTTTATCCTCATTTTTGGTTGTGGAGAATCTGATAGATTTACAACTGCACGGTAGATTTTGGAAGACCTGGAATGTTGAGGTGGACAGATGGAACTGGAGAGAGAAGAAAATGAAAAATATAGGACAGAGTTTATTCAAATGGAGAAAGAGAGAGGAAGGCACAATTGGCTTTATATTCTGATGAATCGTGAGATTCAGTTTAGATATACCTGTATGAAACCAAAACCAGATCCTAGGAAAACCCTACCAAGAGTGGCAGCATTTGCAGCTGGTGAATCCCCTGTTATAGTCTGATGTTACTCTAGATTTGCTGGTTATAGTGCTACGGAAAAATAAAGAAACCTACCTGTAGCTAATAATCATTCCATCTCATGCCTGGAGCCATTTACATTCTTTAATCCAATTTGTTTTGTGTTATTCTTTTTATTAATTTTTATTATATTTTTGTGAATGGGAAAGTACTTAAAATACAGAAAAAAGGAGATGTTATCATTCTATTTCAGAATATTTCTCATTTGTAGCATCTTGTGAAGCTGTAATTCCTAGGTTTATTAACAGAGAGTTGAAATCCTCTTATAGATTGCCTTTACAGACTCCATTATAAAGTATGCTATACAAGGCACAATTCACAGTATCTAGGTTCCAAACATACAATATATTATCAAGAATTTGAAGTTCAATTTTACCCCAGATTTTCAGAAAGAATAGTTGAGAGTAATAGATTTTTATTATGTCCTCTTTATTTCCTACAGTTTCTACAATTTGCCCAGAAATATCATTACATTAAATAAACAATTAAAAACTAAGAAAGAGAGCCCTCATATTTTCCAAGTGATTCTAAATAACATGGTAATGTAAAGTATTTCCTAAAGTACATTAAAAATAAACATTTAATAAATCTTCTAGGTATAAAATAATCAAATGAGCTTATTCATTTTAACAGTATCAGGTTTTGATATCACTGTGCATTACAAACCAATGATGTTTTTCATTCTAATTTATAGAATTTATTCTTTGACCACTGGAGTTCTTAAAATTAATTTGTCTAACTGTACTTTTAAAATAGTTGAAAGAAGTGATGATGTAATAGTTTTCTTTCTTGAAGCTCTAACATAACACAATATGATCTGAAATAACGACTGAGATTAAATTGAAGTTATTGTCCTCATGGCAGTTCTGCAAAATCTTGATTATATGCCAGGTTATTAAAATATTTCAAAGGCAAAAACTTGAACTGTATATGTTTCCCATTATTTATCTGCTTCCAAGAAATAATACAAAAATTCCATTTCAGTTTATTAGTTTTGGTATTGCAGAATTAAAGATATCTGTGCAGAGCGTTACATAGAGACAGAACCGTCTATCCCCTCCATTTCCAAAAGCAGAGATTCTGAATAGTGATTCTAAATATTTATTCAAAAATTATAACAATGCTATCATAATTATAAACCTTAAATTAATTTGTTAAGCAAAAAAAATTCAAAATATAAAACATTAATTATTTCTAGTTTGTTATTTACAGCATTCCACAATCAGAAATATGCCTACTGTTTTCTTGCTGTCAGTGTTCGGTGGAAGATTAGAGGAGAAGATCACATCTTCCTTTTGAGCTATCAAGCATGTGAAAATCAGAATAGTTTTTCCATTGTAGACTGAGGTAACAGGAAGGTAAAAGCAGTCCTCTGGGAGCCTACAGAAGAGGTCAGACTTCAACCTAAAGCATGTTGGCGCATCTGATGCAGAGAGTATGTGCAAAGCTAAACATGTGAGTTAATAGAAAGGAGCAAATTTTGCTATATACACCTCAAAGACTACTGGAAGGTGATTCAACCCAAGAGGCTGGGCCATTATGTTATCACTGTAGGAAAGAAAGTACTTTTTTCCCCATGCAAATGTAACCTCACATTTAATTTATCTTGCACAACAGTGTCAAGTTTTCCCTGCTGACAGATTTATCCAGTTCTAATTTGTGCATGTGTACCAGCAAAATAAGTTTCATTAAAGGCTCAGAGATTCTTATGTTGATTGATATATTAACTTCTGAAAAGTAGCAGTCAGCAGTTCTACCTCAAAATTTTTACTAACTTGTGATATCATTGATCAAATACGGTACAAATCTAGGTCCAAAGTGTACAAAATTCATCATAGCAGCTAAAAGTTTATTAACCCTTAGGATATCAGTCTACTGGACAGCATATTACAGGCATAGAGACAATATGATTATGTTCCTCAGATATGGAACTGGGCCAAAGAAAGATGACAATGTTTTCCCAAGCAAAACAAATTGGCCTGTTGCTCAAAGACAGTATCTAGGGACACAAACTGTCAACTAATGGTAATGTGTGCAAGAAAGCCCGATGTCTAATTTTATAATTGCATCATGGGCAATAAGCAGAAGTAGTTGGAAGGTATTGTAGGGCAAGGAGACTACGATGTAGCTGCCGTAATGGAAACATGGTGGGACAACTCGAATAATGGGAGTGCAGCTATGGTGGGGTATAAACACTTCAGGTGGGACAGGAAGGGTAGGAGAGGTGGTGGGGTAGTCCTCTATGTTTGCTTTGATACCCTTGAGCTCGATTATGGTGAAGACAGGATCAAGTGCCTGTGGATTAAAATAAGAGGAGCCCACAAGAAGGTAGATATTGTGATGGGAGTCTGTTATAGACCATCCAGCCAAGAGGAAGCAGCTGATGAGCGATTCTATAAACAATTGGGAGTAATCAGTAGGTCCAGGGAGGTTATTCTCCCTCTGTACTCAGCACTGGTGAGACCGCTCCTTGAATACTGTGTTCAGTTCCGGGACCCCTCACCACAAGAAGGATACTGAGGTTCTGGAGCGAAGCTGGTGAGGGGACTGGAGAACAAGTCTAATGAGGAGCGGTGGAGAGAGATGCCCTGGGAGGTGGTTGAGTCACCTTCCCTGGAGGTGTGATTGATAGGAATGGTTGGATCCTGTGGGTCTTTTCCAACCTAGTGATTCTGGGATTCTGTGATAATATGTTGATGCAGCCTTTTAGAATATCTGGCTTTTCAGACTCTAACAGTATGTGCACACATCAAAAGTAGATCTGTGACAACACAATGGAACAATAGAGATAAAAATTCTGGCAAAGCTAGAAAAATTTACTAAACTTCTTTCTTTCATGGTCTAATATGCTTTTTTTTTTTCCTAAGCCCTTCTGTTCTATATCTATGTAGAAACTATTAAAAATATGTATGAATTTCTTATTTCAGTAAGAAATACCATCTATTTTTTCAAAGAACTGGCTGTTCCCTTGCCATTGCTGTGGGGTTTTTTTCTCTTCTCATGGCAAGAAACTTTGATTCAGGGACAGACCTGATACAGTAAGGGTTTTTTCTTGATTATTAATTCAAATGAATACTTATGACTGAATACTGTATTGTGGATAGTTTTTATATACATTGTAGATACTTAGAAATCTGAAACGCTGTGTTTTGGGATCATAAGAGAGATGCCCTATCAAAACTGGGATGTGAGTTACATAAAAAATTCATTAGGATGAAGGATAATATCCTCTTCTTAGGTACAGGCTTTGCAGCTGAGATTCATCGCTCAGAGTAGGCAAAAGCAGGGAAAGGATGTGCATTATATTGATAAATGTCTGGATTTCCCAAGATGCCTCTTAAGTAAATTTCAACAGCCCTGAAAATAATTACCACAGTAAGACTTTTTGTTTTAGTTTTGTTTCTTCTCCTTGCTGAAGTTTTTTTTATAGAACGTTATAGTATGCAAATGCGATGATCTGAGATATTGAAACAGAAATACATTGATGGGTTTGTGTTGGAGTGTCTTACAGAGGCCTCCTGCTGTTTCAAAGATAAATAAGTTACTACCACGTTCTGGTTTTGCTCCTTCTTATTTAGTTCAGTTTTGTCCTTGGAATATCATTTCTCTTGTTGTTGTTCTCTATAATATCTGACATAAATTCAGCTATCAGCCCAGTTATGTACACTTGTGCTCTGACCTTTCTGACCTATATGAAACACTAAACAGAATCATTTCTTTCCTTCCTCATAAGGCCTATCTTTTTCTTAGGACTGCAATCTTATTTATTCTCCTGAAGTGCACACATTTGTTAATATGACTTAATTCTGTACAGATGGCTTCTACTGTTTTTCTTTCATAAAGCATGTTTACCTTTTTTAATACAGGAAAATAAGGATCATGATTCATTGTTAGACGTATGGTTCATTGTTAAAAGGGCAAAACCATCAATGCAACAGAAGTCAAGGAGTCCAAATGAAGTAAATGAGAGCTTGTATCTTTTAAGAGCTAAAGTTAATAGAAGACTAAGAAAGTTTTGATTAGAAATATATTAACAGTCAGGTAACTGTTGAACTGCAGAAAGCATAAGATGATAGATAAGCATTTCACATTATCTAAAAAACCCATGAATTTTGGAAGAATTATTTATACAACAAAACTTTGACTGGCAGGAGAAAATTGTATCCACATTTGTGTATTTCTGTTATTGATCTCATGAACAGAGAAGTGTTTATAATTAGATCTTATTTTCTATGGAAATGTTTGTACTTAATTCACTCAAAAGAAAAATCTCTTCTTGATATCTATAGAAAACATACTCTTTTTTCAGTTGAATGTTGTAATGCTTCTAAATTTGTATTACCATATAACCTCTGCTTTTGACATGTCTCTTGCAAACTGTAATGTTATATGACATATTTTTATGTAAGAAAAATATAAATAACAGTGCTTAAAAAGAACATGGTCATGATTAGTTGCAGAGATCAAACTGGAGACAGCTACTGCAAAATATCACAGAGAACATGAAGACTTAGAGGATGCTATACTAAGAATTACATAAAAATCTGAGTAAGAATGCAATGACAACTCAACAATGCTGTATTTCACCTTATCAAAGGTTTCTGTCAAATAAATATGCCAGTGAAAGAACAACCAAAGTCTAATTTCATGTTTCATTCATATTAATAGTCTTTTTACAGTGAAATAGAAACTTATGTTTCAAAATTTCACAATATCACCTGGAAACTGATAAAATCATAGAAATTTTGTTGGATATTAGATAAGGTGAAAAATGGACTGGTAACTCTTACTTTGTACTGAATATATGAATGGAAACAGTTTAAAAAATTTAAGGAGATTACAGAAATTCTTTCATGAACAGAACACCCATGTTTGTATACCTGTGCATACATGACCACATATTCTTTGTGTCTCAATATATTTTATCAACCTACTTTATAGAAATTTAATGATAAACAGAATAATTTGCTCATGATTTAAATACTTTCATATTCAACTATTTCAAATGAGATTAATTATCTAAAACTGAACAAACCCCACCCCATTTTGTTAAGGAGTTTGGAGTCACAGTTATAATGCAAAACTGATCTGGCAAACTGATCAAGAGTTGGGAAATGGAGTTAAGAAGGGTGTCTGTATGATTTTGGAAGCTATCTGAAACTTTTACTGGTGTTTTTATCCTAATTTGCAAGGCACAGTTACAATGCTCAAATTAAAAAAAAACACAAACCTTCTCTCATGAATTGCACCACATGGGCTGCAGTATGTATAATATTATCCTTCAGCTATACTCAACCTTAGGAAAATTTCTCCTGGAGTAATAGCACACTGCTTAGTGACAAAGTTCAGAAAGATGGGCACTGATATAGAGTGAATCTCCAGAATGAGAAAGAGAAGACTGAATTCACCTGGGCTTTTTAAGTGAAGTTTTGCCAAGAATAAGGGAGTAGTTTATCTTTTATCTTGTTCCTTCTTTTTTTTTTTTTTCATTTTCTTTGATTTATGGAACGATATAAAATGGACTTAAATTGCAGCCATGATGTCAGGTTAGACACTACAGAAATTTTTCCATCAGTAAGTATAGCTAGAAATGCAATAGATTGCCTGGGGAGACTGTGGATTTCTCTGTCATTAGAGGCCTTTAGAACAGATGGTGAATATCTGGCAGAAATGATGTAGCAATACCCAGTTGTCTCTTGAGACAGAAGGACAGATTAAATGACCCTTTAAGGTTCTCTCAGCCCCCCCTACCCTTTTTTTCTTCTCAGGTCTAGAATATATTAAAGTACATTAGAATTTGCTATCTGCTTTCACTACTGAGACTATGTTCTGCATGGAGAGAAGCAAGGTACAATCTCTACATTTCTTGGCAGTATCCCATTTCCATAGAGCATTCCCTCCTGAAGACAAGGAAATAAGCATTTATTTTCCAAAAGGTATTGCATAGACTAAGGGATGGATATAACTATGGAGATACACTAACACTTCACTGGGAAAGAACTTCTGGCATACTAAGGTGAGGGGAGGGAAGATTGTATGCTAAATTTTGTAGAGTATACTGTAAGTAAACCTCTAAGGTCTATGATGTTTCTTAAAGAGTGTCACTGTTATACTCTGGCACACAGTATTTGCAGGTATTAGAGTTACTTCAGATAACCCTCCAAATTGGTGATTCTTTGACTACCTTTTTTCCCAGGAGCTGCTTTCTGTCCTGCTTTCTCTCTTATTCTTATTAATTCAAACAGTGTAAGAAAGAACAAGTGACTGTCGAAATACCAGAACAATATGCAGTTAAATGAGAATTCAGAAAATGCATTCAGATTGAAAAATGGATTTTGAAGTAAAGCTAAACTTTGGAGACAGAATAGCATATATTTTTATTAATGGACACTGACAGAAACATTTTTAAGCATCTTATATTTCTTCCTCTCTGTCTGATGAATTGTATTCAGATTTTTCATGCGAACATACTTCTTCACTGATGCTTAACTCAAAATCTACAAAATGACATTTTGGGTTGATATATTGCTTTTCAAGGGAAATTGTGTAAAAATGAAGTTTGTCAAATCTTCTTATATTTTTTCCTTGTCTTAGGGTAGATAAATCTCAAATTGCAATATATAAATGTTCTAGTATTTATTGTTCATTATTTCATTAGGCCGGGGAAAAGAAAATGGAATATTGTAGGTGGAGTTGTTTGTAGCTTCCAGTAAGAAAACATAGGAATTAGATTAAATCTTCTTATGATAGGAAAGTCTCAGTGACTATGTATGTTTTTGAGTACTAACTCCATCATCCTTTTGAAGTTTTTCTATTCATAAATAATTAACATGTCACTTAAGACTATTCAAATTAGGTATAAGGCAGCTTTTCTCTTCCCGCCAAATAGCTTATAGGTTTTTTCTTCTTTTACAATTAATGAAGTATTTTACCAATAGCTTAGTATTTCTGAGCCCTAAATTGTCTTAAAGCAATCAATAAGGACACAAAACATGCTGTTTAGTTTTCACAATGAAAAAAAAAAAGTAAGTATGATTTGGCTGTACATAATTAAAGGCTTATATAATTCCACTGGGGAAAAAAAACGCTGCTTATTTTGAATAGCAAAGAAAGAGGTTTTTTCCAGAACCTTCTTTATTCTTTAAGGGAAGATATATCCTGCCTGTTAATGTAGACACTCTTTAATGCTTTTGTATTTGTAAATTTCAATTTGATTGTCTACATACAATCATAGGTGGCATAATGTTGTATGGACCATGACCATCAAGAATCAGGTTAAAAAAAAAAACCAGAAATATTTTGTTCAGCTGTCCTGCATTCCCCTTTACTGGCATCTTCTCTTGGTCCCAAAATTCAGTGAACCTACAGGGATACTACAGAACACAGAGTATAAACAGTAGCTGACACACTGTTACTTATTTTGTTTTGACAGAAAACCAAACCATATCCTAGCAGGATAAACCATCTGTTAATTAGAAAGCAGAAAATACAAATGACAGAGGATTTGTGTTAAGTAGTAATACACATAGTTGTTATTAGAGGAAGGAAGTATGTTCTTTCACTTAACATAAAAAATGTATTTTCAAATAGTTGCATTTAAATGCCACTGTTAAAGAGACTGATGGGAAGAATATGTTACTTATCCTATTAGAGAGACCACATTTGTGTCAAATAAATATATCTATAAAAATCTAGTCACTGGAGTAAGAAAATAAAGTATTTGTAATAATTTATAGGTAGGACCTTGCTCATTGACTAATGTTTAAGGGACTCATAATCCAAGTAAAATACTTGTCTATGGCTATAAGCTCTGAGGGTAGAACACAGTGTAAAAGGAATTATTAATTGTGGTTTGGCAAATTATATGGGACTTGTCAACCCACTTGCTGGTAGACAATGAAAGATGGAAAGCTGTTTATTGTGTCAGGTGCTAGATAAAGGTTTCTGCCATAGGAACTTCCCCAGGTTTTCCTGAAATGAGTGCAGACAGGGGTGGGAAAAATGGCTTTGCTGTAACCTTATCTCCTTCTCTTCCAGCTTCTGTATTGGCCTTGTGGACTTTTAATGTATGGTTTTAATATTTCAGCTACCAGAATATGTAGCTGCTTTCCTAGAATTTAGAATGACAATTGTGCAAGTATTTATGTCCTTGCCTACCTTAAGTCTGTTTGCATTTTCACTGTAGCTATACTAAAGCTACACTGCAATTATCAGTCCAAATATTCTTAAAACACACAAAGGACTCCGCATTGTAAAGGTTCCAATTATGGCAGTGAAATCTCAACAATCAAGCTTTCTTCAGTTCATCTAAGTACTTTCTAGCAGTTCTGACAAGCGTGTGTGAAATGTACCCAGAGAAATCCCAGACTGCTGAATTTGCCAGGTTTGATCTTCTGTTATAGTCACAAATACAGCATGGAGACAAATCTGTCTACCTCTTCACTGCAATGTACCTTACTCACAGTGTTAGATTAAATTAACTCTACTAGTAACTAAATCATTTCCAAAAAGGTTTAGTACAACAGTGAGGCCATAGTGTATTATGTTCGTGTACAAAATCATTAATATACTTGATCGTCTTTATTCAAATGTGGCCTGACTTTCCAACTCTTATATGTAATGAAATGTTCAAAATTCATAAATATGGTAAATCTCTTAAGTAATGGACTTTTAAAAGTTTTAATTTCCTAGTCTCTTTTTCGCCTCATATTTAAATTGCACTACATAACCATACAGCTGCGGACTAAGAAATTGTTTCTGTCTTGTCTGTCTCTTCTTAATGCTGACACAAAATACAGCAAATCAGCTTCACAGGTCTTTCTTGGAGGGACAGTATCTTTCAACTGAAGTACATTTACAAAGCTGGGCACTTGGAGATTTCCAATGACTGTTCACTTTTAAGCTACTGCCACTGGAAATGTGAAAGAAATGTATCATTAAACTTTTTAATTTTATGGTTTTCTGCACGTGGTAAAACAATATATATGGTTTAGGGCCCCTTCGCTCCTTACATGCAGATGACTCTTTTGGAAACTTTTGTATTGCTCACAGGCAGTTGCTGCAGTAAAAAGACTTAACTGTTGCTGTGGGTTGACAATGACTAGGTGCTGCATGCCCACAAAAGCCACTCTACCACTCCAAGCTGGACAAGGGAGAGAATATGTAACAAAAGGCTTGTGAGTTGAGATAAGGACAGAAGAGATCAGTCAGCAATTGCTGTCACAGGTAAACCACACTAAACTTGGGGAAATCAATTTAATTGATTAGCAATCAGAGTAGGACAATGAGAAAACCAGATCCGAAAACACCTTTAACCTACCCTTTCCTTGTTCCCAGGCCTAACTTTACTCCCACTTTTCTCATCCTCCTCTTTCCCAGCAGTTGAGGGGAATGGGGATTTCAGCCAGTTCATCACACATCTCTGCTACACTTTCCTCCTCAGAAGGAGGACTTCTCACTCTCTTTCCCTGCTCCAGCATAGGATCACTCACAGGAGACAGTTCTCCACGAACTTCTCCAGTGTAAGAAGATTGCTCCATTGTGGGTCACCACAGGGCCACAAGTCCTGCCAGCAAACCTGCTCCAGTAGGGGTTGATCTCTCCACAGGTCCTGCTAGGAGCCTCCTCCATTGCAGGCTTTACATACTATTACAGGCATCCACTTGCTCCATCATGAGGTTCTCCATGAGCTACAGATCAAGATCTGCTCCAGTATTAACTTCCACAGGTTGAAAGGCACAGCCTGCCTCGCCATGGTCTTCATCATGGACTGCAGGAAAATCTCTGCTCTGATGCCTGAAGCATCTACTCCTTCTCTTTCTTCAATGGCCTTGGTGACTGCAGGGTTGTTTCTCTTACATCTTCCCACTACTTTCTTCTGACTGCTTCTGGTATTGTGCAGTTTTCTGCCCCTTTCTTAACTGTGTTATCACAGTGGCACTACCACCATTGCTGATTGTCTCAGCCTTGGCCAGTGGTGGGTCCATCTTGGAGTTGGCTGGCACTGGCTCTGTTAGACATAGGAAGAGCTACTAGCAGCTTCTCACAGAAGTCACCCCTGTAGCCCTCCCACTACCAACAATTTGCCATGCAAATGGAGTACAGCTGCAATGTGTGAACAAGGTGTTGCAATCTGCTGAAGGCACTACGCATTTCCTCCTGCCCCATGAGAAGGATTTCTATTTGAGAGAGTAGTTCAAAATAGAGGATCTCGGAACACAAGGGACATTAGCTTTCTTCTCTGGGTTACAAAATTAAACTTTCCTGTGTTTCATGATGCTAGTGAAGGCCCATGACAGCACAACCCTCTTGATTATATCAGGTATCCATACACCTCTATATGTTTTATTTAACTAATATTCTGTGTTTAATATGCTAAGAAAGAAAAAAACAAATAACTGAAGATGAATGAGCACATCAATGGTTTTGCCTTAAGTTTCCCAAATAACTAAAGGAGCAGAGGAACGAGATAGAGAGCTGCTGTAACAAAGCAAAAGAATTACCTAGCAGCAGGTAGAAGAGAAAACAGGTCTGGGAATGACAGTCATTGTTTTGGGTAGCAAAGGAGGAGTGTATGCATTGAGAAGAAAATAAACTGAAACTGGAGCATTTTACTAATCTATACTTGGAATAATCTGAGCCTCTGTATATGCTAATTAATGTTCTGGCGGCTATTAGCAGTATCATTGGGACATCTTAATAAAATATTAATAAGAATAGGGAACTGAAAACATACTGTAAATACCTTTCCTCGTAGATGGCTCAGGCACCTATATGTACAGTGATACATGTGCATCAATATTTATGTGTAGATATCTGGCATTTTGGAGTTGCTTTTATTGAATATTTGCAAATAGCCTGCTTCAGCATATTGAGCAGCTGCTAAATTGCTGGTAGAATAGATGCAGTTACTGGTAATTAAAAAACACAATACAAGAATTTTTTCAGTACAGAGTTACATTAATTATTTTAGAAATTCAGAGTGATTTTTTTTCAGTACAGAGTGTCTATTTTATTTGAAGATGGGTTTATTCATTATGAATACAGAAGTCTAACCTTGTTGCAGTTTAACCCCAGCTGGCAACTGACATCCCACACAGCTGCTCATTTACTCTTTGCCTTCCCTCTGGTGGGATGGGAGGAGAACTGTAAAGATAAAAGTGAGAAATCTCTTCGGTTGAGACAAAGACAGTTAATTAGACATTCACTACTAGCCATCAGAAGACAGGTGTTCAGCCATGTCCAGGAAAGCAGGACTCCATCACATGCAGCTATTACTTGGGAAGGCAAACGCCATAACTGTGAATGTCCCCCCTCCTGCCCATTTCCTTCTTCTTCCATCAGCTTTTTATTGCTGAGCAACATATCATATGGTATGGAATATCCTTTGGTCAGTTGGGGCTACCTGTCCCAACTGTGCCCCTTCCCAAAGTCTTGTGCCTCTCCCCCCATCCTGCTCACAGTTAGGTTGGTATAAACAGTGGCAAAGGCCTTGACTGCATGCAAGCATAGTTCAATATTAAAGAAAATATCCTTGTATTATTAACTCCATTTTCATCACAAATACAAAATATTCCATAGTAGCTACTGTGAAGAAAATTAACTCGTACGCAAAACTAGCACAAGTCTTGGAATAGTTTGTTTGGAAACTATTAGGAGCATCACAGAACTTCTAGATGTGAAATACAACTTAAATGGTATGCATTCCATTACTTAATACTATTCTGATGCTTTAAAATGGAAGCCCCTTGATTTCATATGTTAGAGTTCAACTTAAATTTATCCAATGATAGTGTATCTTTTAATTGTTTTGTTTTTCTGAATCTCCAGGTTTCAATATTGCCTTGTCATATTCTGTTCTCTTGACTTTAAAACTGAATTATTTCAACAGAACTAGAAACTATGAAAATTACACACATTAGTCACTGCCTGATAGCTCCACCACACTTTGAAACAGCTGAATTCCCAGTGTGCCAGTTGTCACTCCAGTCAGCAGCAGAGGCATTTATTTCTGTACTCGGGCTGTAGCACATTTTAATGATTTTGAAATACAAAAAGACATGCAAAACTGATTTTGCATTCCATGCCCTTAAGCAAGCCTATTATCCATGTTGTGAAAACAGCAAGTTAGCATTTTTGTTGTAATTATTTGAGCTGATTATGTATTATGTTTCCACTCAGAGGCATTTTCTTCCACAGCAGTTTATGCAATTACTAGCTGAGAAAAGGCAAAGCAGCGCTCCAGAGTGCCTTAAGACAACCTCATGCAAGTTTTCCCTTCACAGAGTTGACATGCTTTATCATTGAAGAAAGCCCACGCAACATGCCTATTGTATGGCTCAGATAAGAGTGATATAGGACTGTCTGTGACAAAACAGACTTTTAAAACAGTAAGCTGATGATTAAAATAACTCTTAAAACATGTATGCTTTTGCTGAGCAAGAGTATGACACTGGTGTCATCTAGAGATTTAAAAGATACTGTTTTCATTAACCAGTAAGCTCCTAACAGTAAGGACCACTGTTTCAGTAATCCACATTTCTACACACATATGTTTTGATGAAAGAAAAAAGAACCCCATGAGTAAAATTTTTGTGAAAGTACACTTCTGCAGCTATTAGGAAGAGGTACACCAAGGAGGTCATTCTTTGCAGGTAAACAGAAAAAGATCAAATGAAACTTCATGACCAAAACAGAGTTACTGAGGCATAATTGTATAATGACATCTCATCTGAAGACCTAAGTAGTCCCACTCACTGATGACTCCAGCAGACTCCAAAGGGGACAAATTCTTCGGAATGGTGTACAGCTGAGTCCGGTTGCATGGCTAAAATGAGTAACAGGTGAATTAAATCAGTTTGCAGAAGCCAGAGATATGCAATACCTACCCAAGCTACGGACTACTAGACAGCAGCTAGTATGTTGTGGGAGTAGCCAGAACAGTTAAAACCACAGGCTGAAACACTGAGATAAATCAATGTATGTAGAGGTAGTACAGGCACCCAATGGGGGCAACCAAGACTTGTTAGTCAAGTGAACAGGCATATTACAAGCAATCAAGAGTTGGTCAGAAGTTGTATATGGGAGTGCAATTGTAATAAATACTACATTAACTCCGGTAATATGGATTTTAGAAGAAGGACTAGAATTCATGAGACCTATACCTTCAGTTCATATTGCTAACCCTGTTATCTAGTCCTTAGGGATGAGGTATGTAATTTTTAATGAATAAAAATATTTGGAAAGAAATTAATGGAACTAATCAGTATGAACAACCCCCTTAGTCTCCACATTGTCATAGAATCATAGAATTACTATATTGGAAAGGACCCACTGGATCATCGAGTCCAACCATTCCTATCAACCACTAAACCATGCCCTTCAGCACCTCATCTACCCAAACTCAGTCAAAAACCACAAGAAGGATATTGAAGAAAACAATAAACAAAAATTTCTTCAAATTGGTATTTTAAGGGTAATTACTATGAGAGAATATCCAATGAAACAGGATCAAAAGGAATATCCATAAGGAAGCATATTGAATATTACAGTTTAAAATCACTGAAGGGGTGAGAAAAATGCATAAGTAACAGCTTCTTCATTAGCTGGTGATCTTCATATGTAGAAGAGCTGGCCTTGAAAACAATTTGGGTTTGTTTTTTTTTTTTTGTTCTGGCAACATCCTTGCATGTGATATTCTCTCCTTACAGGCTTCTTAAAAATAAATTGTGTTAGCAAGGTCCATCTGTTTATAGATAGCCTTAAGGAAAAAAATGGTGTCAAATCAACAATGAAAAGCCCTGCTTTGTTCTAGAATATGATCAGAAAATTACATGTTGTGGCCTGTCATCAGTGAGTGACCAAGAGAGCAAAGACAATGGGGAAGCAAAGAAAATAGATAATAATTTGTACTGTGACTCATTTTATCTGATCATGTAACCTCTCATTACTTAGACCACAAAGAGTAATGAACTAATGAAAAAGGCAGTTTGTGCTGTGGAGGAAGAAGAGCATCAGGATTCCAAGACTGTACTAAAGCCTATGAAAATATATGTGAGAGACTAAATTCTATGCTGTATGTAAGTTCATTAGAGAAGCTTCTACATGAAAATGAGAGCTGGATAAGTGAATAAGGATGTATGTGAACTGAGGTATTAGAGCATGCAGATTACTTTACATTATTTAAAAGGTGATGCCCAATTTCCTCTACACACAACAATAAGTAACAGAAACACATCGTTAATGTTCTCAGTGCGTGTCTTTGTATAAGGGTGTATCTTTATGTCAAAAAAACATCTTGAAGAGAAGCTTTAGAAACCAATTAATCACTGTGCTCCTAAATGAAAAACAGCACCAAAAAAGTATTGAGAACTTTTCTCTAGTGTAATCTACAGAGCTTTTTAGAAGTTTAGCTGTTCTACAGGGCAGAATGAAAAGATAGTCAACATCAAGTTAATCCAGTGAAGGTCTAGGCCTGTCGTCTTCCACCAGCAATCATGGTCCAAGGGGCAGTGGGAATATACAGGATCTTCTTGGATGCACAATTTATAGGTAAGAGTCTACCCCTCATTATCATATGCAGTACACGGAGGAAGGATCTTGCTACAACTGTGGGAGACCTTTATGGAAGGTTTCCAAATTGAGCCTAGGGGCTTCCAAGGGTCACTCATTGCTTAAAAGAACCCAGCCTCAGGCAACCATTGTGAGAACTGTCTAGGTACAAATATCCAATTTGGACTATTCAATCCATCCCCTGTCAAACCAGAGTGATTCAGCAGTTTTCAGTCACTCACTAGCCACAATTCCCTTCCTTTTTCAACCACACCCTCCTGTTACTGGGCAGCAGAATATTAAACAACCCAAAGCCTCAAGGACACATAGTTTCACAATTAGACAAATGTTTAAGATACACAAAATAGATCATCTAACACAGTTAAACAGATTGGTCCTTATGTGCCTGTACTAGACGTATTAGGTAGTAGGTAGTCTTCATGTAGTTCCTAGTGAACAGGTTGCTCTCCTATGAATAAGAACCTAAAGAAAAATCAATGGAATAAAATATTCAACACCTGCACATAACAGCACATAATTTACCAATCACTGTATATTTTTCTCTTGAACAAGTTCAATATTATTTACAAAGCTTATGGAAATACATGAGTAATCAAGTAAGCTTTGACTACCAGGGGAAAAAATCAAACCAAACCAAAAAATTTCTTAAAGTAGCCTGATAGCTGTATGATGGTTTTTAAATTTAATATTTTACACTTGCTAATAGATATTGCATAGAGCAAGGATGATAGTCAGTGCCTAGCAAGTTAGTAGAGCAAAGAAACCTGTCCCTCAGTAGAAAAAGGTGAGTAGAAATTTCAACAGAGAGATCAGTATTTCATGGAGGCATACTGGAGTGGAAACAAAAAGGTCAGAGAGACTAGACAGTCCAAATACATGAACAGAGGAAGTAAATATGCAACGTGCTCACTCAAGTGTGTTTACCTTAGCTGCACGAGAATAATGAAACAACAGAATTAAAGTATTGGTTTAATTATTTTGACCAGCTACCACCATACAAGAAAAATACAAAATCTGGTGCCTTGGGTTTCTCCACGTCATTTTATTTTATTTATGTGGTGGCTTTTACATTGCCAGGTGATCACATCAGACTAGTATTTTTTCACGTGTGTAAAATAACTTTAAAATGAAAGCCAGTGTTTACTGCAAGTCTCTACTTTTAGAAATTATTTTTTTCAAGAAAAAACGCCTGATACTTCACTTGTTTCCCTGCTTTTGGTAGTGTGAAAATTTTAATTAAGTATGGTATTGCAGCAATCAAAGAAAGCACTAAAATACCAGAGACAGATAAGAGCTAATGAGGTTTTATGTGATTTAATCCAGAAGACAGATCAACATCTCACTGTTTTGCCAAGCACCAAAAATGTAGTTTGCTTTTATTTGAAATGACTCCACTAATTGGAAGGAATTGGAATTGCTTTCATATAACATAGAATTTGTTGATTCCTGTGCACCACAGTAATTACATACATACTAGTTTAAAATTCAGCTCATTTTTTGCAGGTTTGTTTGTACCTAGAGGCCAAAGTAGGATATGTAAACACATTAAATTATTTGGATCAGCTAGCAAAGGAGGAATTCCTGTGTTCGGAATTCAATGTCTGTTATCTGATCCCATTTTTGTCTTAGTTTATATCACAAACGTAGTCAATAAGATGATGTAATCAGATGACGGAGTGAATAAATAATAAGTGTTGAATTCCTAATCATAGAGAAGAAAAAACAAAGTATAGCTGATGATATTGTATAACCTATCATTTTGTCAGATAAATTTTAGTCATTCTGCCATTTGAGAGTATAATATCAGCTATACAAAACCATTTAAAAGTTTTTATTTTTGGAGATGTGGGCATTTATGAAGCAATAAAGAAAGAACAAAAGTCAACATCTTGGAAGATATGTTACACAGATACTTATCAGTGAGAAAAAATGGTCTAAGAACTACAGGAAGGACTTTGGAGATATTTACCGTTTTTAAAACAAATATTTTTAGTTATTTTTAGTTCGTCTTCTTGCTACTATTTTTTTGTATTCTGTCTACTTACACCTAACATTCATAATCACAGTTATGTGATTACTCATGTGGCGCTGTTACATTCTCTGGAAATTACCACAATTGAGAAGCAGTGAGTAAATTGTTAAATTTCTCATTGAAAAAAAGACTAAAATTTGCTCTCGGTATTGTTTCTTTTTGTGCATTGGAACATTCCAGGCCTCATTTAACACAGTTTGAGGAGCATTGCAAGTGCTTAGCTTTTTTATATTGGAATATATTTTGGAGCAGAACTTTCTCCCAGGGGAGACGCAAGTAGATCAAGTCACTAGTTAAGAACCACATGCAGAAGTCAAAAACATCCTCCGAGTGGAGAGATTTGTTGGAAGGGTTTGTATTTGAATTTGTTAAACTGAATCAATGCAAAACCAAACACTCTCTCAACATGTGTTTTGTTAAAAAGGAGGAACAAAATGCCTTCCTGCAGCTGCAGATGAATTTACATACTGCTAGTTCACAAAATCATGTCAGAATATCTGTCTCAGCTCAATTCATCCACTTTTTATTAAGTATTCTAAGGCTTTTGAAGTGTAAATTCTTTTCTAGAAAATAAATAAGAGCAAAACTATCTTGTTAAATTTCAAGAGAAAAAGAAGCATGACATAATTGTATAGCAAATAGAACAAACATTGAATCTGGCAAGTCTGAAGTGCCACACAGTATGATTATAGTTCTCCGACTGATTTCAGAAAAATCTGTAGTCAAATGGTGCAAATAGTCTCCAGGATATGATGGTATTTAATCAGTTTACAAAAAGCAACAGGTGAAATAATGTCCATTTCTGCATTATGGAGGTTTTCTTCAGTGGCAATGTGGTTTGATGGTCTCATGCCTTTTCCACAGAATTTCCAGAGAAGTAATAGAAATACAAACATAGAAATGTAATTACTGTAATTGAAAAGATTTTGGTAATCACTCTCTACTTATCTGTGCACTTGTATTCTACATGGCCATATTTATATCTGTGTCATCTTTACAGAATGCTTGTGATACATTAGAGAGGGGAAAAAAAAAACCCAAACACCAAAAAACTAATTCCCTCCTCCCACTAAAAGGCAATGCCACTGAAATATTATAAGACCTTTATTAGGGGAAGAAAGCAGAAAATTGGAGAGTGCAGAAGATGAAATATCATTTATGTCAAATTTTACACTACACAGAACTCTTCTTCGTGTTAACTGATTTATTTACTAGGTATTTTTTAAAATCCTTTTAACCTTAATTATGTCTGAGAGAAAATGTAGGAGACCTATAAAATTAATAATTTCTTATTACTCACGTGAGTCTTGGAACTCAGGAAAACTAAACACTAAAACTTGCAATATAAATGTATGTATTTATTTTTCATTCAATTTAGTAACATTTAACATTAGACCAGTAGTCCTGTTCTTAAAGATTACTTTTCCTTCAGGAATAAATGACTTCAGTTCAAAGTTTTAGTCAAATTATCTCAGTGCAATTTTCATGTCTTCATTGTATTCGCACTAGCCCACAGATTTTTGATTGAGTAAATCCTGTGGAGTTGATGCTGTGAAATGATTGACTCTTACACTTTGACTATAAATATATACTGTTCACAATATACTGTTGTCAAAGTCTTTGTTTTAGTCAGATGAAACCAGATGGAAAATTTCCTTTGTGGTTCTATAACTTTGCTTTTATCTTCAGTAATTCTTATTTAAAAAAAAAAAATCTTAACATTTTGTGTTTCCTCTGCTTGCTGACTATTCACCTAAATCATAACTTATCAAATTGTTAGAAATTATTTGAAAAGCAAGTGATCTGTTTTTATTTGAAGTAAGGAAAAAAGCTATCTATTTGCTTACAGGGTCATCAGATTCATGGAACCTCAGTACTGAAGATGTTCTTACGAATACCTGCCCTAGAGCAACAATGGTGTGGAGAACATGACCATATGAATATAATCAACCAAAAGTTGTACATCATAAAAATATACATATGCCTAAGCTGATTGCAGTCTGTGTTGCGTTGGAGTAACTGGCATACAGTGATCCACTTCTCCACCTGTGTCTGTCAGGTGTGGGGAGGACGAGGTGATGTGTTTATGGTATATGTAACAAACACAAAATGAAATAAGTGACTTACAGCATTATTTCTATACATAAACATGAATGTATTTGACCAGCTGTGAACGTTCTTTCCTATGGACTTGCACTTGGTGCTCATGCCCATTCTGGAAAACTTATGCCTTATTATTTTCAATTTCTTTCCCTTGTGTAGTTCTCTAGAAAATAATGATGCTTCCTTTTCCCTATAATGTATTTTTGCATAATTACAGTGAAATTATTTTTCATTCCTGCAGCTACAACAGCTATTTTGTGATCTTTCAAGCCTATGCATCTTTGAAGAATATAACCATAGCGGAGAAATTGTCTCTGGTGAGATTCAGAGTAGAGATATTCATTTTCCCTTGGTATTGTGTTACTGTGCACATTTTTATCTGCATTGAAATAAATCTGTTTCATAGTTTAGCCCTTAGCTAGCAGCTGAGTAGTATCCCAGTTACTCTCTCACCCCTGACCACCTGATTGGGTGGGGAGGAGAATCAGAAAAGGGAAGGAAAACTTGTGAGTTGGGATAAAAACAGTTTAAATGGAACGATACAAGATGAGAGAATATTACTATTATTACTACAATGTAAAAGAATGTATTTAATTACAACCACCCACTGCTTGATGATTAACCTGCTCTGAGCAGTGATTTCAGTGAGCACAATAACAGTGAGCAGAGCACTCAATGAAGAATCCAGACTGTCTGCCCACCCCCAAGCCCATTTTCTGTTTTTATACTGAGTCTGATATTATGGGATGGAATATCGCGTAGGCCACTTTGGATCAGCTGTCCTGGCTCTGCACTTGTGCAACAGAAAAACATGGGGAACTGAAAAATCCTGAATTTCTTAACAACAGCTGAAAACATCAGTGCATTAACAACATTCTTCTCACACTACATCTAAAAACTAGCAACAGCTAGGGAGAAAAGTAACTCCATCGCAGTCAAACATAATCATTACCTAGCAACAACTAAACCAATATGTGTTATCAACATTATTCTCACTAGAAATCCAAACCAAAGCAGCTACTGGGAAGAAAATCAGCTCTATTCCACCCAAAAGCAGGATACTCGAGAACAGTCATCAAATCCTGAATGTGAATAGGTTCTTTATGATTCTTTAATCATGGTCATTTCTAAACAATAAATAAGTGAGCTAAAGAAGGCTTGATTAGCAGTTCAAACAATCGTGTAATAAGAAAATGTCTTTATATTTTTAATGTCCGCGATAGCAAAGAACAGTTTCATTTCTGCAATTTCTTGTTTCTTGTTTTTCTTCTGAGGTCAGGAATTTTTGAAAATGGTTACACTTTCATATTTACATTTTCATTATTTAGACTACAAATATAAAGAGGGAAGAAAGATTAAATTGATCGGATCAGATTTGCACTGAAATAAGATATCTTAGTGATCCAATAAGGCTTTTCCTGTTACTGAAAACAAGAAATAATTAATGTAAATATGGAGGGCTGTGAAAAAAGATGGAAAATTTATGTGAAAATAAAATGTCAAATAAGGAATTAATAAATCAGAGGACAATAAAAATGAGGAAGCGAAACTATTATGATGAAGCTAATTGGTCTAAAAAATTAATTACCAGGAATAAAATGTAAACAAAAGCCATGCATGGCTACATTTCCATAGGCATTTTTAATCGAAATCAAGATGATCTAATGAGAAATAAAAAAGCATAAATACAAAAATGGAGATAAATCAAAATGGAAGATATTTTATTTTGGCTGAAATTTCTGATGTGATTAACAGAGTTAATATTAACACTGTGATTAACAGATTAACAGAGGAATATTCTTACTTTAGAGTAGAAGTTTTACAGTGACAGTGCAGCCAAATTGTTCATTTCTTTTGAAGAAAATACACCTTTTTCAGTTTTGAAGACTTTTGCATGGGAGTTTATTTCAATGAAAAATATAACTCCTTGAAGTTCTCTTTACTTGATAAGAGAAGAGGTCAAGTGCACTACAGAGTACAGACATTAAATGACCACAAATCAAACCTCTGATAGATAAACTTACAAAACATCCAAAGGAAAAAGGAATATGGAAGGTTATTGTCTGCAACTGAAGTTACAGCATTAGGAAACTGAAGGATAGTGATTAAAAGGTCAAAATTTGTCCCCATAAAGAAGCTTATATATTTCAGCATGGTTGGATATCATTTAAAGGGAAGAGAAAGCCTTGATTTGAAGAACCCATATATGATGCATCCACTATTATTCTAAAAGGACAGACTTTGGAAGTCAAATAGAATGGATTGTTAGAGTCTAAGGACCTGGAAATTATAGATTAAAAAAAAGGTGTATCATGCACAGTAAAACTGATGCATAATTGATGGGTAATAAATAAAAAATTAGCATGTTGCTGTAAGGATTTCCATGATTTTTAGAAGTTAACCAGAGTCAGGGATCAGTAACAATATGATTAAGAGCTTTCAGTTAATGCTTGGTTTATCCTACCAGTTTCTGCATGTTGAAAGATGACATAGCTATTTCAGGATCAACATCTTTTAATTATTATATAGGCTGTCTTAAGAGGTATGTGTTTAAACATCCACATCTTCATCCTTTTATATACTTTCCTTGGAATACAACATCTTTCCTATTTCCTTTGTTTTACTTTCCTTCTCCAAATTTCTTCTTCTTTCCTTCCAAGAGGAACATGTTAGGTGAATTTTATTTCAGAAGTATGCAGAAATTGAACGAAGATGAAAGCATCTCTTGTAATTATGTAAAAATTCTATAGTACATATCATAAATGTAATTTTATTATATTTTTTTTCAACAGAAGCCTTTTATGTCCTGTGGATTCAATGGCATATTATCTTCCGAACCTCATCTGCATACAAGGACTACTGTTTCATCTTAGTATAATGCTCATGGTTAGGGGTCCATTGTTTGTTTTCCACTGCCACATTTCTCAGACCATCAGTACAAAATCTAATACGATGACAACTTGTCATATGGTGCGAATTCCTGTAGGGCACAGACAATACTGTTTCGAGCCACTGACGATGTTGCATTTCATCTCAGCCAGGCTTCTCATTGCCCCTAGGATACCACAGATGCAAAATAAAGTTTACGCATGTCAGTTCTTCTAGGCCCTATTACTGAATATTTCTAAATTAATTTGTGTATAACAACACTGTAAAGAAAATATTAGAATTATTCCATGTATTTTACTGGGATTTGATGCTAACTGGAGTTCTTGATGATTAGGAGCAAGTTCTGCCACATATCTTAACATAAGAAATACATATAAACATGAATGGAAATATCATCACATTTTTCTTTGCATTATAATTCAGAACGTGAATATTCAGAGGTTATTTTATTAGCTGATCTATAGTTTGCTGTGATGGATTGACCCTGGCTAGCTGCTGGGTGCCCACCAAATCTGTTCTATCACTTCGCCGGCTCAGCTGGACAAGAGAGAAAATAGTATGAAAGCATGAAGGAGTCATGATAATAGCAGAGTGAGATCGTTCAGCAATTACTGTCATGGGCAAAAGAGACTCAGCTTGGGAAAAATTAGTTCAATTAATTACTAATAAAATCAGGGTAGAATAATGAGACAAAGCCCCGAATCTTGAAACACCTTCCTTGTTCTTCCCAGGATTAACTTTAGTCCCTGTTTTCTCTACCTCCTCCCCACCAGCAAAATAGTGGAACAGGGAATAGGGTTTGCTGTTAGTTCATCACATGTTGCTGCTGCCACTCCTTCCACCTCAGGGGGAGGATTCGTCACACTTTCCCCCTGTTCCAGCATGGGTTATAGTCACTACTCTACAAACTCCTCCATCATGGGTCCTTTTCAGAACTCTGCATTTCTTCACAAATTGCTCAAGCGTGGGTCCCCCATGAGGTCACAGGTCCTACCAGCAAATGTGCTCCAATGTGGGTTCCCCTCTCCTTGACTCCACACATCCTGCCAGGAGCCTGCTCCAGTATGGGTTTCCCATGGAGTCACTGTTTCTTTCAAGCACATCCATCTGCTCCATTATGGACCTCCATGGGCTGAGAAAGGACAGCCTGCCTTGCCGTGGTCTTCACTACAGGCTGCAGGGGAATCTCTGCTCTGGTGCCTGAAGCATATTCTCCCCCTCCTTCTTCATTGATCTTGATGCCTCCAGAGTTGTTTCTTGTATCTCCTCACTCCTCTCTTTTGATTGCTGTTGCATTGCAGTTCTTCTCCCCTTTTTAAGCGTGTTATCACAGTGGCACCTAGCATCATTACTGATGGGCTAAGTCTTGGCCACCATTGGGTGCATCTTGAAGCTAACTGACTTTGGCTCTATTGGACACAGGGGAAGCTTATAGCAGCTTCTTATGAAAGACAACTTTGTCACCTTCCTGCTACCAAACCTTTGCCACACAAACCAAGAAGACAGATGCTTTTTTCAAGGAAACCAGACTTCTAGATGCTCTGAGTGAATGGATTTAAAAATGAAACTAATATAATAATTCTGATACCTCTAGGTACCGGGGTAAGCATAACAATGTATTGAATGGTAAATTTCAATGAAAAAAAAAAACATAGATCTATTTCATATTATTCAAACAGACAAAGTGAGAAGTACAAGTCTATCTGTGTCCTTTATTGTTAGAATCAATATGTTCATCAATGAAGACAACATTTTTTGTAATGTATTCAGTGTTATTCTTTGCATTAATGAATATATTTGTGATAACATAATTCAATAACTTATTAACCACTCCATCACTTTCAGGTTTCAAAACTGGCAGCCTTGTCTTCTCCCCATGTTGTAAATTACTTAAGAATACTAAGTCAAGCAGAAAGAATGCTAATATGAATAATACGTTAACATTTTCCAAGTTTTCTCAAGACACAAAATGTTAGAACTGTATGTCATTGTGTGTTAGGTTACAAACAGTTATGTCATGAACAGCAAGAAAAAAAATATATATATAAAAGTGCAGTCACAGATATGACCATCATTCTAGATACGAGGCAAAACTTAGCAATAGCATAGAAAAAGATGTTACCCAGATCTTTACGTTCTCTTCAAGCTTGCCATGAATTTGAGATGCTAATGTACATTAGTTGACACATTTCCCACATTATCTTACCCACCAGGTCAAACACAAAATATTTGGGCTAAGTCTTTAAGGATTTGGGTTTGATTGTTTCAAAGGGAGAGTTTCAATATCAGTAGCCAAAATGTCTTCCCACTACTATGAAGAACTCTTTGAAGAACAAAATTTTGTAAAGGAAAGTTTAGCTCATATATTAAAACTTCTCATGTCTTGACAGGCAATGGTGGTTTTCTTTTTCAGTGCCTCTCTTTTTACATACATTTATGTTTAGCATTTTTGTGTGAATACTTGTGTATAAGTACTCATTTCACTAAGTCGCACAGGGCTTCTTATACTAATTGTGGTTAGCTGTTTATACAATATGGTACCTCTTTTTCCCCAGCACCTGAGGTAAAGTTCTAAAATTAATGATGTATCATATTTTTACTTCTAAAATATAAGGCATAAATAAATGAAGAAATAAAGTCATTAAAGGCTCGTTAGGTCCAGAATAATTTTTCAGCAAGGTACTTAGTTTACTGTAACTACAGTATCCTAGCAAGGAGAACAGCATAGTAGGAGCAAATCTGTAGTGAAACAATTGATAGGGGACTCAATGTTTGCACTATACATATTTGGGTGAGAATAAGAAGAAGGTACATTAATTTTAGACTTGCTCAGGTCTCACACCCAGGACTGAGTAAACTCATAAGTGATTGAAGAACATTATGAGGGGTGCTGGGGCACGTTTTTTCATTTTATTTTCATCTGGAATAAATCCAGTTTGTGTAGTCTGCAGCTATTCTGTGATATAAATCAAAGCATGGTAAGTGGTGACAATTAGGCATTTCACTTCAAAAGCATATTCCTGGTGTAATTTTACACCACTAATCTACACATATCCTGTTTCTACTTCAGAATATGAGTAAAGCCCATTAAACAAAATGGAACTGATAGGGGAGCAAGGGGAAGAATTAAAAAGCATATCTGTTCTGAGGATATGAAGTATTCAAATCCATTTCTGGGCAAGTCACCCATGGAGCTAGACATCTGCTGCACAACTGTTCAAAATTAGTGTCTGTCTTCAAGTATCCTTTCTAAATGGATTAATAAAAGCTGCAGACAGCTAAGACCAGAAAACTTTTACGTTAGTGCCTGTAAGCTATATCCAGGTTTCAAACACTCGTACAGTAGGAACACAGATACATTTGTTCTTCAGTTTCATTCTGAAAAATTTTTTAAAAATTGCATAAATTATTATCTTCAGATCATGAAGACAAATAGAATGTTTTCAGACAATATGTCTAACTATTGCTGAATCTTATACTTCAAGGTCATCATTTCTGCAGCAGTTACTTCTTTGTTTGATACAAGATCGTATTTCTTCCAACAGTTGATCAAAAGAGGGTCTTCTATAGTTTCAGTCATGGGAAATTATTAATTTAGTTCCTAGTGAGAATCCTGGCTCTGCTTCGAGATCTCTTGCTTGCTGCATGAACAGTGATCTTTCATTTTCAATGTGCTTCATGTATACTTAACTACTTCATGAACTTTATTCAATCAGTTTCAAAAATTCAACCAGATTTTTGTCTCGCTACTCTTACTGTAATGGTAGAAAATAGCAAAAGAATACATGAACAAAGCTCAGTAAAATAGTCACCTTCCTTTAGTCTCCAGTTAAATAACATTCCAATTTTAAAATCACACTTCATACTACCTTTTTAACATTTTCATTTCTAGTGCACAGTATCCCATTTATCTGTTGTGTGTCACTGATGTTTCCATAGTATATACTTTTGAGTGTAAATATATTCATGATATGCTAGTTTTCAAGTAGATGGAATGCCTGCTTTATTGGTAGGGAAGTATAACTTCTCTTGAAGTAATTATGAAGAGGTAGCTAAAACCAATTGTCACCTAACCATTTATTTCCAGGAAAATTGTCCTAATAAATAAAAATTTAAAGGAGTAGTCATGTAAGTTTCATTTCAACACATTTGATTTTCTGCATTTAAGTGATTAATTCAGTTCCAGTAATATTATGTCTAGTGCGGTTATATTTTAAAAACAACCTGTATTAAAAAAACTGTTGGCATGCTACTTTATTCTCATTTAAAATCCAAATTATAGCTCGTTAGGGATCATATATTCTTGGGGGAATGCCCATCATTGGTTTTGTTAATAATACTCTAATACTGTAAATCTGTATGAGTACATGCATTAATTTACATGTAAAATTACCAGTATGATTAAAATAGATTTGTTCTAATGTCACAACCTCTAGAACTAAATTTAGACAAAGATAGAAAGAATACTGTATTTAATAGGTAGAAAGATTAAAATCTTAAATGACATTAGCCTTGAACTGAACTGCTTTTACTCAAAATCTAGAGGACAAAAATGAACTCATCTGTTACTCATTACTTGGAAAGCTTCCTATGGCTTTTATCACAGGTAATATATAAATTACTGCAAAAAGTATTTTTCAGCTACTGATTATAATAATTATTTTACCTAGACAAAGGTTTTAGTTTTTCTTCAGAAAAAAAATACTTTTGTGAATGATTGCTGAGGACAATTCTGATTGATTATATTTTTAAGCTCATTGTGTGACTCAGAATTCCAGCTGGGAAAAATCAGCATAATTCATTTTATCTTAAAATGTTTTAGATGTAAAACTCAGCTAAGTTTTTGCCGAAATGACAAACTTTTGGAAGTGTTAGTGTAGTATCAAAGAATTAATGAAAGAAAAGATTACTTAGACATTTTATAAAAATCAGGAGATCTGACAATTTTGTTAAAATAATAAAGATACAGAATTAAACATTTTGCCATTACCCTACGCCTCTCAACACTTATTCACTCTCATACAGGGACGCTGTGAATTCCTTGAAATTCTGGTTGATATGATATGATATGATATGATATGATATGATATGATATGATATGCCCAGTTCAATGTTTACTTTTCAGAGCTAAAGTTAGAAGCCAATCATCAAAGAATTAGGGGGGGTTGGTCATCAGTGCTCTATAATAGGGTGGCTTTTTGTTTTATGTCACACAAAAGTGAAAGATGCGCTATTTTCCCTTAAGCGCTGTTTAATAGAACACCTGACTTACAATCAAGAGCATAGTGGTTGTCATGAGGTTTAATAATAGAAAGTTGTACTATTTTAAATAAGACTAATCTTATGTGCATTTCTCAAATTAATTTTATTAAAGCACAGGTCATAAAGTGGAACATTACTTTTAAAAACATGTATGCATCCACCTGTAATGTAATTTTTTAAAAGTGTTGTTCTTGTATCATGTTCTGTAGGGTGGCTGCACCCTTCAGATATACAAAAGTATATCTTTCGGCACAGGACTAAAAGTCAGGGTAGGCTAGTTTTATTCTAACATAACTAAATAGCTTGAGTGGGTATAAAAAGAATGTTTTAAAGCAATGAGCTATTCCCTGACCTGCAAGCCAAGAACTGTACTGCTTGTTCCTTCCTGTTCTCCTGTAACATTTTGACCTGATCCTATAATTACCAACATAGGTTTGAGATAGGTAGAACCCATCCAATATTAGAGGCAGTATTTTAAACAGGAAATATGTAACATTGTCCACTGGTGGTGAAGTAAATTGAGGGAAATTAAAATTTACTTAATAGGACAGGTTTTTAATTGTGAGGGTAATTTAGCATCCCAAGTACATATATAGTGAATCCTCTGAATCAGTTGAAAAACATGTCTAAAACATCATGGTTTTATAATTTGCTGCACTATATGCTGCATCAAACATCTAGCCTTGTAGAGGAGTTCTAAGTCTTAGATCCCAAGACACAAGTCTTATCTTTGCATGGCTATTGAATTTGTCTAGTGTTATAGTAACAGGTTATAGATTTGCCAAATAGGCAAGTATTTGACTTCTATATGACTTATTCATATATTCCTTTCAGGAGCAAGATTGCTATGAACATATTTAATGACAAAATATATTCAGTAATACAGTGCATGCAGGTCTCTTTGTATGTGAAATATAAAGACAGCTCTAAGTCTTTGTGCACTGAAAATTTCTTGCAGTCAAAACTGAATGCAAAACCTAATATTTCAGGATATCACGGGGTTTTCCAAGGATCCTTTATTGTCATATTCACTTGAATTCCTGGTTAAAATTCAAATTATCAATATTGAATCCCAACTGCAACTGGCAAATGATCCTTGATAACAATCTATTACTTTTCTTTTGCATTATTTACATTTTCTCTGCACAATACAGGAATAATAATGACTGGGTATGCTGCACTGAATTCTCAACCAAGCCCCCTCTGGCTGGGGTTTTACTTCATTAAAAAGGTTTAAACAAGGCAAAGTCTGCCTGCTTTCAGAGCATGAGACATGAGAAAATTATTCAGATTTTTTTCAAAGGTGCAAATCTCTGAATTATCTACTTATTTTTAATTCTTTTGAAAGAAAACTTTTTGAACCTGTTCTTTCCCCTGAATGATAATGATGTACCTGGCACACACTGTCTTTGACACATGCACTCACATCTGTTTTAAAATACTAAATACTTTAGCTGTGTTTCCTTTTATAGATGAAGAGGTATAATTTGTGCAAATGCAATTTAATAAGCAGTCCAATTATAATTTAGAAATTTAGAAATACACCATATTTTGTTTCTGTTTCAATTAAGTAGTTGTCTAATTATTCTATAAACAGAATTAGTTAACAGAGAGGGAACCAAAAAGGCAAACAGGAATTAAATAATTTCCTAATCTGTTCAGCAAAATGAAAGGCACTGCATGGTCTCTCTTGCCATTTCAATAAATGTGCTCTTGTGTATGTCCTGATTCAGCAATGTTTTATGTGTCTAAACATTTCTCGGGTCCCAGAGGGCACTGCTAGACCTGACAGACTGCTAGACTCCTTGCCCAGCCCCCTGTGGGCTCCCCACACCCACTCAGGGCACAGGACACCACCTCAGCTCCCTGAGGCCATCAGTCCCTGCCCTGGGGACCCCATAGCAGAGCCAGTCTACAGTTCCCTGCAGCTCTGTCCTTCTGAGCCAAGACCACCCAGAGGCTCACACCCCAGCCTGGTCTCGGTCTATTCCTGCACCACCAAGGAGGTGCCCAGTGCTGGGGCTCCTCCTATGTCCCCCAGCTGCCCTGCTCCAACCCAGACAATGGGACAGGGCAGACCCTGCTGAGCCAACATCTAGCACCAGGTCACTTCTAGCCCCAGTAGGGTCATTATTGTGCAGATTATCGTTTATAATCCAGCACTCCACTGACAAATTCTGCATATTCCTAGTCAAATTAAGCAGAGGTCTCATGTGTTACATGGCAAACATAAGAGGAAATGATATAGAACATGTGGCAAGGGTGTCAGTCATGTGAGGAGTAGACTAGCAAGGTGGACAGCATGATTTGAGGGCCTGGAATATTGTAGAAAGTCCAAGCTCTACTCCAAGCACTTGTAAAACTTGAGAGCTCTATTGCAGTGATGGTATTTGGGAAAGACAATACCTAAGAGAATGTTTGTGGACTAGCTCAGAAAAGGTTAGAAAGAATTTATGTCTGCCTGTGTCATATGTCCATATACCTCACCTGAGTATTTTGTATGGTTTCCTCCTTTTAAAACCTGAAATGTATCCATTAGGGGGACAGTGAGTCTGAGAGTTGTCACGTTGACCAAATTTTATCTCTTCCTTTATACGAGTTCCCAAGAAATATTTTAAAGTAAAAATAAAATAAAATCCTTACAACAATATACCTCTGTTTTTAAATAAAGAGAATGCTAGGCTAAATGTTTGAAGAAAACAAAATGGTTTTATAACCAGCTTGCCTCTTGAACCCTTTATCCTTCTGTCTTGGCTCCTTGCCTCTATGACTGGCTTCAAGGTGGAGACTCTGTGCAGCCTCCTTATTGTATCTCTTACTTCATTTGTCTTCTGTGACTTGTCTTCTGAACCCCTCTCTCTCCTGGAGGAGCCCAGGTTGATGGGGAGACACCATCTCTACTCATCTCCAGAGGGGTTTGCCGGATCAGCCACACCCTTTTGAAAAGATCACCATGTAGAAAAATATTGGTTTCATCTGTGATGCACCTGCAACCCATCACCCAGTTTCCTGTTCAGGCATTATACATTTACACAGTCTAGTCGAATTAAAAGTTCTGCAACCTGTAGTGCAGTTCCCCCCATGTACCTCATCTCTTTTACTGCAGACTCTTCTCTTACAGTGCCCATCTGCATTAGCTGATACTTTTTCAGTGCTGATTTCAACTAACTGGAGGGAATCCGCTGCCTAATTATTCCACGTAGTGATAACAAATGTATACTCTGGCAATTTTATTCACTACCAAGTCTAAATTATTTCCAGACTGTTACTGCCTGATGACCACTTACACCTGAGGGGACAGTAAATGCTGTAATAGAATCCAACAGGTAGAATGGTTACTACTAAAAAATGGAATTCAGGGTTAAGCTAAAGATAAAATGATTCTTTAAACTATATCTATTATTTTATATATTCATTTTCATTTCCCATTTGTTAAACGAGGAGCACCAGCCTTGAAAAGACTTTGGTCAAGACTTACAATTTGTCCACTTTCCTAATTACTTGAAGAGCTACCTGTTCATATGCTGCTGCAACACAGAATCATAGAATCATAGAATAACCAGCTTGGAAGAGAGCCACTGGATCATCAAGTCCAACCATTCCTATCAAACACTAAACAATGCCCCTTAGCACCTCGTCCACCCGTGCCTTAAACACCTCCAGGGAAGGTGAATCAACCACCTCCCTGGGTAGCCTCTGCCAGTGCCCAATGACAAAATTTGTGAAAATTTATTTCCTGATGTCCATCCTAAATCTCCCCTGGTGGAGCTTGAGGCCATTCCCTATTGTCCTGTCCCCTGTCTCTTGGGAGAAGAGGCCAGTTCCCTCCTCTCTACAACCTCCTTTCAGATAGTTACAGAGGACAGTGAGGTCTCCCCTCAGCCTCCTCTTCTCCAGTCAGAACAACCCCAGCTCTCTCAGCCATTCCTCATAGGGCCTGTTCTTCAGCCCCTTCACCAGCTTTGTTGTTCTTCTCTGGACTCGCTCCAGAGTCTCGTCATCCTTCTTGTGGTGAGGGGCCCAGAACATGTGTCTTTGCAGACTTGCTTCTGTTTGTTCACATATATATGACACATTTTCTTACACTCGATAATTCATGATTATTTGTCTAGTAATGACATCAGGCTGCAGGTGTTTTCATTGAAACCAGTGGTAAATAAAATAAAAAAATCTTCCTTATTAAGGGAACATGGGAATTAGGTATAGTGTGTTTTCTTCGAGTGTTTTACTTCTCAATCAATATTCTATCTTCTTCCTTTTTTAAAGAAAATTGTTGCCTGAAAAGCCTGTTGTCACCCTGACAGGTGCGGACAATACAAAAATTGGAAGCATTGTCAGTTAAGTTTTATGCAACTCTAGTACTCCTAAAAGAAATTATGATAATCAAAGTCTATCTTCAGTTTGGAGTGAATTCTAGTTCATATTTTCAAGCTTAAGTGCTAAGATTATTTAGATAATAGTCTAGATAATGTAACTGGGCTTTTGATTGAGATATTATGCAGGAAAAACTTAGAGCCCTGCGACAGAATGCAATGCAGAAATTCGGTTAAATATTTTGGCCTTAGGCTAGTTATCAATCATCTCAAGGCAGTAATTACAATCACTATGAAGTCTTATTTCCACAACTATATCTGAATCTCCCTTTAAGGTCAGTGGAAAGGATACCAATGGTTCTTTTTACTCAGTGCACTGTGTTGGGATTTTGGGGTTTTTATTGTCTTGCCATTAACTGCATACTTCACAATAATGTAAATGTTGTGCATCTACAAATCACTAGTACATTAACTAATAAAGGCATGGGAGATACAAACCCACAAGCAATTAAACTTTTTTCTGTATACAATTTATAGAGAAAGTTGTGTGGGATGCCCAGTCTTCTGAGTCAGAGGACCATGAGTGTGGGAATGGTGACTTCCAGTTTGTGGGCACTGAAACTGTAAGAGACTGGCTGTATCATCTGAATGTTCACAAGTCCATGGGGCTTGAAAGGATTCATCCCAGACTACTGAAGGAACTAGTGAATGTTATGGCGGGACCCTTCATCATCTACCAAAGGTCTTGGAAATCTTAGGAGGTTCACATTGCTGAACAGTTATTCCAATCTACAAAAAACTTATGAGAGAAAACACAAGGAACTACAGACCTGTTAGTCTAAGCTCAGTTCCTTGAAAAGTTATGGAGAACAAAACTTTCACCAGGTGAAAGGCATTTAAAGGTATATAAAGAACTATGCAGTCATCGGACACAATCGACATGGGTTCACAAAGAGTTAGTCCTTTTGACTAATTAGTTACCCTCCTATGATAAGGTCACCTACCTAGTGAATGAAGGGAAGGTGGTGAATGAAGTTTTTCTGGATTTTAGTAAGTCTTAACACTAATCCTCACAGCATCCTTCTGGACAAGTTGTCCAACTACAGGATGAGCAGGTTCTTGGTGAAGAACTGGTTGAAGGGTAGAGCTTAAATGGTTGTCGTGAATGGAACCACATCTGCCTGGTGACTGGTGTTTTGTGGGGTTCAGTTCTAGGGCCACTCCTGTTCAATATATTTATCAATGATAGGCATATATGAGTTGAATGCACCTTTAGCAAATTTGTGGATTATGCTAAACTAGGAGGTCCTGTTCACTCTCCTGAAGGCCAAAAGGCCTTGCAGAGTGATCTAGATAGATTAAGGCACTGGGCTATGATTAATGGGATGATATTTAACAGGCCAAAATCCCAGATTCTGCACCTGAGATGGAGGAACATGGGGCACAAGTTTAAATTGGGAGAGGAATGGCCACCTGCAGAAAGGGATCTGCTGGTTCTGGTTGACAGCAGGCTCAATTCAAATCAGCACTGTGTTCTGGCAACCCAAAGGGCAAACCATGTATTAAAGGTATTAAATACAGCATATGAAGCATAGTGGATATATATAAAAAAAGAGGAATACCTATGAGTTCTGGAAGAAATGGCAGGCATCTTGAGTGGAATACAGGGATGAAGTGAGATCATGCAGAGAAAAAGTCAGGAGGTCTAAAGCCCAACTAGAAATCAGACAGGCCAATTCTGTGAAAGATAATAAAAAAATCTTTCTACAAATATATCAACAGTAAAAGGAGGACGAGGAAGAATATTTAGTCTTTATTGGATGCAAAGGGAACAACTGTGACAAACGATGAGAACAAGGCTGAAGTACTTAATGCCTTCTTTGCTTCAGTCTTTAATAGCAAGGAAAATTGTTCCCTTTGTGTACATCCTCATGAGTTGGAGGAGAAGAACCTCCCATGATCCAAGAGGAGGTGGTTAGAGACTTGTTCAGCCAATTACACATTCACAAGTCTGTGGGGGCAGATGGGATCCACCTCAGGGTACTGAGGGAACTGGCAGAAGTACTTGTTAAACCCCTTTCCATCATCTACCAGCAGTCCTGGAAGACTGGGGAAGTTCCACTGGACTGGAGGCTGGCGGATGTTGTCCCCATCTGCAAGAAGGGTCCGAGGGAGGATCCAGGAAACTATGGCTCCATCAGTCTGATCTCAGTGCTGCGAAAAGATCATGGAAGAGGTTATCTTGAGTGCTACCATACAGCACATGCAAGAGAAACAGATGATTAGGCCCAGTCAACACGGGTTTACCAAAGGCAGGTCCTGCTAAACTAACCTGACCACCTATTATGACAAGGTGACCCACTTACTGCATGAGGGGAAGGCTGTGGATGTGGTCTTCTTGGACTTTAGTAAAGCCTCTGACACAGTTTCTCACAGCATTCTGCTAAGGAAACTGTCAGCCTCTGGCCTGGACAGGCTCACACTCTCCTGGGTAGAAAACTGGTTGGATGACTGGGCCTAGAGAGTGGTAGTAAATGGTGTTAAATCCAGCTGGAGGCCAATGACAAGTGATGTTCTCCAGGGCTCAGTGCTGGGTCCAACCCTGTTCAATGTCTTCATCAATGAGCTGGATGAAGGCATCGAGTGCACCCTTAGCAAGTTTGCAGATGGCACTAAGCTGGGTGGAAGTGTCGATCTGCTGGAGGGTAGGGAGGCTCTGCAAAGGGATCTAAACAGGCTGGACTGCTGGGTAGAGTCCAATGGGATGAGGTTTAATACGGACAAATACCTGGTCCAGCACTTGGGGCACAACAAGCCTATGCAGAACTACAGACTGGGAGAAGTCTGTCTAGAAAGCTGCCAGGAGGAGAGGGACATGGGGGTGTTGGTTGGCAGCCGAGTGAACATGAGCTGACAGTGTGCCCAGGTGGCCAAGAAGGTCAATGGCATCCTGGCTTGTATCAGAAACGGTGTGACCAGCAGGTCCAGGGAGGTTATTCTCCCTCTGTACTCAGCACTTGTGAGACGGCTCCTTGAATCCTGTCTTCAGTTCTGGGCCCCTCAGCACAAGAAGGATGTTGAGGCTCTGGAGCAAGTCCAGAGAAGAGCAACAAAGCTGGTGAAGGGCCTGGAGAACAGGTCTTCTGAGGAACGGCTGAGAGAGCTGGGGTTGTTTATCCTGGAGAAGAGGAGGCTGAGAGGAGACCTCATTGCTCTCTACAAGTACGTGAAATGACATTTGTAGAGAGGAGGGAGCTGACCTCTTCTCGCAAGTGACAGGGGACAGGACAAGGTTGAATGGCCTCAAGCTCCGCCATAGGAGGTTCAGTCTGGATATCAGGAAAAAAAAATTCACAGAAAGGGTCATTAGGCACTGGCAGAGGCTGCCCAGGTAGGTGGTTGATTCACCATCCACAGAGGTAAAACATCTCAGTTCTTTGGTAAGGATCTTCTGGATGGATATCATATGCCCTTGTTATAGACCTCAGGAAAGATTAACATGTTGGGAAAAATAAATCCTAGGCAGGTGCATTAGGCAGTGCAGTTTTCCTAAGTATTTATTTTGAGATCAAGATGAAAGATGAGTGTAAATTCTTCCTTGAGTAGCCAATGCGAAACAGTTATCTGTTGGTCTTATTGATTAAATCCTTGGTATTAAAATAACAGTAATTCCTTCTTTTTCCCTACTGGCTTTAGTGCAATTTTGTGTTTGCATCTCAAGAAACTTATAGCACTTCCCTATAAGAAAGGGATGGTTACACTTCAATTTGGGGTCAGTTTGCTCTTTTGGTGGGGTTTTTTTTCTGGACTATCACAGAATCACAGAACAACCAGGTTGGAAGGGACCCATCGGATCTTCTAGTCCAACCATGACATATCAATCATGATTTATTTTCTAGAAATGGAAAATAGTGATTCAAAATAAAGCTTCATCCACTACTGGATATCTCAGCTTTTCCTTTTGTTGTTTGTTTGTTTAAATTGATCTTCTCACTGATTTTCAGAAGACTGAATGTTGTTGGAAGTCACTTCATATTCTTTATATTGAATGAGCAAACACTTAATGTTCGTGTAGTCCACTTTATATCTTGGATTCCTAAGTTTTTTGTATCCATCCTCTGAAATTTTTACACCGTAATGCACAGCTACAGATGTTTACAGAAGCTTCACTTTCTAACAGGAGCTAGATTCACATGAAAAAGTTTTTCTGGAGGGGCGTTTTCTGCAAGCTTTCAAATTCCAGAATTTGTGGATTTCCAAGTAGTTACAAGCTTTCCAGTTTTCCAACCATTTGGAAAAAAACCACCACATTTTCTCCCTCATTGTTGAGAAACCAAAAACTAATCAAGATAAATAATTATATAGAATAGGCTACCCCCTACCCCATTGTTTCTAAACTGGTAAAAATATTCTTAGTTCCCTTTCATTAGTAGAACCATGATTTTTGGAATCTTTGATAGACTTTCACATAAATTTTATAGAAATGCAAATAAACCAGAAATACATTAAAATAATGAGTGCAAGTTTCCCTTTTGCTTCTGGCATTATTTAACAGGACTGTTATACTGTTATACTGCTTGACTTCTTTGCCATGCCCAATATCCTGGTATATTTAAATGCCAACAAAATTAAAGAATATTTGTAATTAAATTTATTTTTTATTTTGCAGCCCTCCTAACCTTAATTAATCAATCCCAGGGATATAATTTTGACAGAGTGCTAACATGATACTTCATTCAAATTAAATGCCAGTTGTTTGTTATACTGTTCAATGCTGGATATCTTTCATAGGTGTCTTAAGAAACATACATAGTAAAGTTTGCTCTAAAGTAGAAATGCTTTTTTTTAGCTATTTGAAAGAAGGATATTTAAAAAAAATCCAGTATAATGAGTCATACCAATGTCAGCTCAGAATCTAACTTGCAAAAGAAGAAAATAAAGCAAACATAACTCTTTTGGACCATTAGTCCTTAGTTTTTCCTTAAATGTAAGAAAGTAATTCTGCCTCCTAGTAGGCAATAGTGGAAGGGAGTGGGAAGAAATATAACTCTGCTCTACTTGGTCCATTCTGTAGAATGTTTACCCTGCATTCATATCTTATTATAGCATTTACTATGTACTTGTGTTCATTTATGATGAATCAGACAAAGTGTAAAATCGTTTTCTTAGATAAACATTTGTGGCATAAAAACTTTTCAGAAAATGGCCAAATTTTCAAAGTCAAATGTTATCATGGGCTATGCTAATAACAATGGATAGATATTTTGTTTAGCAAAAGCTGTTGATCTTCAGATTGAAACAGATATGATTATGGCAAGATGTAAATGCTCTATGTTTGAACTGCATTTCAAGAGGACTAAGTTTTGCTGTGAACTCTTCATAAAAGTTTGCATAAATGAAGGCATTTTTCTTAATTAGTCCATTGTTGCCCTCCCTAAAAGAATATAGCTTTGTAGCTATGTTTTCTGATGCATGTCAGGTGTTCTGATTGTACTCTGGGGGACAGGGAAGCAAAATCTTTTAAAAAACTGTTAAATGTAATTTGTTAGTTTATATAAGCTGTTCTCCAGAAATGGAAGTTAAAGAAAATACTAACTCTTTTTTTTATGCTTCAATTACTTAGGTGCTAGCTGTGTTATGATAGTAATTGAATAACAGTGGTGTAAGGTGACACAAATAAGATATCTAATGTATTATTATTTGAACAAGCTGCTGTATCTGTATCCATTTTATCTTCACCAAAAGGAAGATATCTGATTTTATTGCTACACATAAGTAACCAAAACATGACAAGTTTGTTATTGAAAACTGCTAGTACCTGTGTCATAAACAGATTTTGGCCAATAACTAATATGTAATTCTGCTTGTAATCTCCATTTATGAGGAAAAAAAATGTTTGGTTTTGTTTACTTATCACAAAGATCCTAATTTCTAGGTATGTTTTTCTTATATCATGTTCTAAAGGTTAGCAGTATTTCCAGAAAACCACATTATTGCTTTATGTGGTTTATATATGTTTATATCTTTATCTTCACCACAAATCAATAGGTATTTTACTCTAATAGCAAACTTGCAAAGTGCCTGGGAATTAATAAATTAGTTCAAATTAGCCCTATACTGTCATTATAAATTTAATTCCTTTCCCCGAACTCCATTTTAAAGTACCACATCCCCCTTCCACTTGTGGGATGAAGTGGGATCAAGATCATAGAAACATAGGATGGTTTGGGTTGGAAGGGACCCTAAAGGTCATCCAGTTCCAAGCTCCCTTCCATGGACAGGGACAACTTCCACTAGATCAGGCTGCTCAAGGTCCCCATTCAGTCTGGTCTTTTATGCTTCTAGGAAGGGGGCATCCACAATTTCTCTGGGCAACCTGTTCCAGTGCTTCATTGTGAAGAGTTTCTTCCTAATGTCTAGTCTAAATCTTCCCCTTTCAATTTAAAGCCATTCCCCCTCATCCTATCACAACATGTCCCTGTAAAAAGTCTCCCCATAGCTTACAAATAGGCCCCCTTCAGGTACTGGAAGGTTGCTATAAAGTCTTCCCAGAGCCTTCTCTTCTCCAAGCTGAACAATGCCAACTGTCTCAGTCTGTCCTCATAGTAGAGATGCTTCAGCACTCTGAGCATCTTTGTAGCCCTCCTCTAGACCTATTCCAGCAGTTCCACATCCTTCTCAGGCTGAGGATTCCAGAACTGGACACAGTACTCTAGGTGAGGTTTCACAAGAGCAGAGAAGAGGGAGAGAATTACCTCCCTTGACCAGCTGGCCAAGCTTCTTTTGATGCAGCCAGGATACAGTTGGCCTTCTGGGCTATGAGCATGCACTGGAATAGTCTTGGAAAAAGGTCAAATGGTCTCTTGGACAGTTCTTCCCAGAGAGAAGATAAGACCCTTTCAAAGAAAATTAAAAAACAAAAAAAAAAGAAAGTAAAAATAGTCCTTCCAGTCTTTAATAAACTGTGCCTGTACTCAATATCTAGTTAATAAATCAGTGTAATCTCCAGATTGTCACCATCAATTACTCAGTGATCCTGGTGGAAGAACCTGTCAGGTAAATACATTCTGCCATACTCATGCTGTATGTGTTTGTAGCCTAGATTAAGAATAAACACTAGAACGATCTAATTCGAGTTATAGATACTTCTTTGAGAGCAAGCATGGAGGAAAAACTTGAATTATAGCCTTTCTCATAAAGGGACATGCTGTGTTTACCTTTCATAAATAAGCTAAGGGCAACTAGATAAATACTCATGATAGAAGGGATTAAGAGCCCTTCAGAAGCAAGACTGTATTTGTAAAGAAAAGACTTAACAGAACTGAATTTTGCCTCTCTTATGTAAGTTTCATTTTATTTAATAGCAGTCAGTACTTCAGGAAAAGTGTTCATCTAAGTGAGTAATCAAAACTCAAATCAGTGACCCTGAAACAAAGCCTTGTCTCCAACCATACATTGGCTACTTTCGAACGTGATTGTGTAGCATAGATCATGAAAAAAGGAGGAAAAAATCATATAGATATTGCATACCATTAATTATTGTAAGGGTATTCTTTATTACCCTTCAGTTTGAGGAAGTATTATGTAGATTGTGGGAATGCAATAAGTTCTGTCTGACACTCTTGTGATGTATTAATAGAAAAGATAGACTTACTGAATGAAAAGGTATATTTTATGCTACATAACAGTTTGAATAAAGAGAAAGGTAACTGAGCTGACAATTTGAAAAAGAGAATTAACTTGCTTAATCTAGTGATAGTTTTTTTCTATTTTCCTATTCCATAAAGTTGATGGATTTAAAATGTCATTTGTTTCAGTTGTGGAAGAGTAATGTCATTTTAGGCATAGTCTTAGAATCTAGAAGCCTAATAAAATATTTATTTGAACTCCGATGATTGAAATATCTTTTTTTTTCATTGAAAGCTTGATCATGAGCAAAACTTTAATGCATATAATATTTATTAAGTCCCAAGAAAATTCATCTTGGGCAGAAGGAGTACTCTGATATTTCAGGGTAAACTGTGTGCATTCATACATGAACATAATGCATCGGAAGTAAAGGAGGGAATCTACAGGCTTTGGTGTTAGATGAGATGCCTTTGGGAATAAGGATTCCATTTTCCTTCATACTGGTGACTAAAAACTTGAATCTTCTTTGCCTCTGAGATTACCTATAGTGAATATGAATTTTGAAGTATGTCTTTTACATACCTCAGTCATATTTGAAACATGTACTGCCATCGTACATACCTTATTTTTTTTTTAAATTATTGCTCACTTACATCTTCCATGCTTTAGATAGGACTGTTTTTGCTAACTGTATCTATGCCCCTCAGAAAGGTACATTGGATGTTTTCGTGCTTCTGTGCTGCAGAATGGAGTCAACCCAGTCAGTTTGTTCATTCTAATTGCCCATAATGCAAGATCAATTTTTCCAAAACTTTCTCTGTATGCAGTCTTATCCATAATAATACAATTATACATACTTTAGTATTTGTTACCTAATCTTTGGCGTACCTCTTATTACCAGTGTTCAAGGAAAATTAATACAAAAATTAGTTCAGATATACAATTACTATTAGGATAATAAAAGTTGTACAGTCTAGCTTACAAAAAAAGTGTCTTGGTTTAATTTACAAAATGCAGTCTGTAGAATGATGTGATTGGTTTCTATAGTATCATCAAGAGGATAAGTATGGGGCTAAGAGAAGTAATTAACATATTACCAAACACCTGGTTTTGAACACTTGAGAAATCAATGATACTTTTTTATTTCAGTCTTTGTGAGGATTTGGTTGTGTGGTGCTGATAAGTGCTATTTTAAATGTTGTCCACTACATTTAAGTTCTGTTAGTATGAACAAGAAGAAGTGAGGTACAATGGAAATGGATATTACTTACTTTCTTGATATTATAAACCTACAATCTGAAAAAAAAACCAAAATAGGCAAGAAGTAGAAAAATCATATATGTAAGGTATGTTCATAATGCAAGAAACAGAGCATTATTTAAGTTTGGCTTTCACAGAATCACAGAATCACCATGTTGGAAGAGACCCATCGGATCATTGAGTCCAACCTACTGCCACATCCCCCACAAGGCCTTCTTTATTCACAAACAGCAAGTCCAGGAGGGCACCTTCCCTCATTGGTTCATTCACCAGCTGTGCAAGAAAGTTGTCTTCCACGCACTCCAGGAACCTCCTAGATTGCTTCCTTTCTGATGGATTGTACTCCCAGCAGATATCAGGGAGATTGAAGTCTCCCACAAGAACAAGAGGCATTGATTTGGAGATTAACCCCAGCTGTTTATAGAAGAGCTAATCAGCTTCTTCTCCTTGGCTGGGTGGCCTGTAACAGACTCCCAGCACAAAATCTAGCTTCTTATGGGCTCCTCTGATTTTAACCCACAGACACTCAATCTCCTCATCTCCACAATCCATCTTGACAGTGTCCAATTCCTCCCTTACAAAGAGGGCTACCCTACCTCCTCTCCTACACTTCCTATCCCTCCTGAAGAGTTTGTACCCCACCATACCTATACTCCAGTCATATGAGTCATCCCACTATATTTCTATGATGGCAGCGACATCATAGGCTCCTTGCCCTATGACAGCTTCCAGCTCTTCCTTCTTATTCCCCATGCTGCGTGCATTGGTGTAAATACACTTCAGCTGAGATGCTGAGCCTTCAGCCCCGTTAGAGGGAACAGTGTTTGTTCCCAAAAAAAAGAAGTGACTTCATGGTATCGTAAGAAGTAATAGTTTTCCACTATAGTAACAGCTAATAATTATGAGGTCCCATTCTGCTAGGCATAAAAACAAAGAAATGGAAGATTCAAATTATGGCCCAAAGAAGTTCACCTCAAAATAAATAAGGCATGGATAATACAACAAGGATGAACTTATTGAATTAACATAATTACATGTTTGGAGTTAAGAGTTAATAAGGAAGAGATTAGCTAAAAAAGAAAAAGGAAAGAAAATAAGGTATGAAACTCCAATCTCCTCAAAAGAGGTTTGAACAATTAGCCATTAGTTCATGACAGAGGTCTGGGTTAGTGAGGGTCTGGGTTAGTCTGATGAATGAATATCTACCTACACTTGATGACTTCTTTATTTTCCTGCTGGAAGTCACTTTGGGTTTCTTACTGACTGCATTTCTCTTTTCAGAATTCACACTAACGTAAGAAGTATGTTTTGAACTTCAGGCTTTCTCTGAATTATATATGAATCATCACATTTGAATAGGTATGTTATTCATTATTAACTTTGGGCATTCAAGAGCTAGGAGGTGCATTAGGTTTGGAACCCTAGCTGAGAGGATAGAAGTTCAAGATGAGCTTATAATAAGTGCAGAAAGCAGAAATTAAAAGAAGAAAACAACTGGCAAGCTAAGTTATTAAGAAAATAAGCAACAGTTACTACAGCTTGAAGGCTTATCATTTGTATCAAGTACAGTAATGGCTAGTATTACTGTGTCGAGAGGCATTATTTTGGAAGTATGTTTGATGCTCTCCCAGTAATTTTGATTAGAATCATTTTAATAACTCTGTGTATGTCATAAAGACAAATCATAAAGCTAGACCTACTTTATTATAATGCAATTCATCTGGATGTGAACTCCCTAGAGTCAGAGGTGCCTCTAGTCAACTCTATTCTTATACACTGATGGTGAGCTCAAATTTTTGTTTTCATTTGAGTGTTTTCTCTTTGCCATGGTACTTTCCAGAAAATTAATTAAAGGACTGGAAGATATATAAATAAATGCATTTATTCTAAACACAAAATAAAAAAACTCAAGCCAAGTGTTATAATTCTTACAGTTGTCCATCTATTCTACCATTCTCATTTGATGCAAAGAAAGAGAGATACCTAACATCTGTGCACTTGAAAGATTGATTGCTAGAGGTAAAGCAGGTGGAGCTAGAGGAAGAAAAAAAACAGGGCAAGGAAGGCCAAGGAATAGACAGATTGTGAAGGACGAGGCAAGCAAAATCTAAGATTTAAAAGCCACTACCAGAAAAGCAGCTGAGTGGTAGTGAATAAAAAATAAACTGAATAAACAAAAAGGTAGCTATTTAATACTATGTGGTTTTGATAAAAAAAATATGTCAGTAAATGAAAGTAAAACCACAATGCATGGACAAAACAAGTTTATATTTTCATTTTATACCAAATCTTTGTGTGCTTATTTCTTTATCATGCTTAAAAGTGTTTTTTGTAAGTAGGATATAAGATGTCCTCTTACAAAGACAAGGAAAGGAACTGGCTGGTACAATGATGCTGGTGTGTGTGTAAATAGTCCCAAAAGAAGTCCATTAACAGGGAAGAGATTAAAAGAAAACACTTTTTGTTATCAAATTTTAGGATAAATTTATTTTAAATAGTAGAACCTTCACAGGTGCATAAAATGACCTGCAGAGCAGATAAAGAACTCCTTAATTAATATATTTCTACGAGAAATAAAGGGCCTTTGCAATTATTCAAGAAAGGTACTAGGCTTTTCAGGAGGTCATGTCTGTATTCTTGTCTAAAACTACAGATCTGCAAGCATAAGTGACACAGTTAGGTTGTTAGACTACTCCAGAACAAAATAATGTGCTTATATAAAGAACTATTTACCTCTAAAGAAAACTTATTAATTTTTTTTTTTTTTGTCCAGGACACACTGTTGCATGTTAACTCCTTCAGTTGTGACCTTAGGTTTGAGATTTATACATTATCAGAAATGAACTTTTCTTATTTAATCAGGATGATGAAAGAACAGTCACAATCTGATTGTGACAATGAGTTCCATCATTCAGTTGTGACATCAACAGTCCTTGTGGGAGGTGTATAACTAATAAAATGAGTGGTCTTGTCTCATTGTTAATACTACTGCTGGAGGGCTGACCTGCGCAGCAAGGCAATGAGAAAGAAATGGGATCTTGTGCTAAAGCCCAGGAGCACAGGGAGGTTGAAAGACTTGAGGAAGTCTGACTGTTGACAGCATCTGCACATGAATGCCTTCAAAGGCATAGTTATTGTTAAATATTTACTTACAACTTTTACAAGTCCTCTTTCCTTTGTTGGAACTAGGCATCAAAGGGTAGAAGAGTCATGGCATGGCAGCAGGACAGAGGAAGAGATTGTGAGTAACTACTTGATATTTATATCTGCCTGTTGCTTATCACAAAAGCTCTCCTTAAGAAAGGATTCTGCTTTGGACCATTAGTTTTATTAAATCCAAATGCATTTTCTCCAGGATTACTTAATGACACAGCAAGAATGCTATGTGTAAACTCTGCCTTCAGATATATTCAGAGGGTTAGTGACAGTCCTAACATCATACAGTCATTTGAATTTTAGATTGCCCAGACTTCCAGTAGGAACTCAACTCATTTATGTGCATAAATCCATGGAAGAGGCCAATTTTGCTCATTGTGCCATGCACTGAGATTACTTTTGACCTTGTTGAAACTGATGATCTTTCCCTTTTCTTGATTCTAATATTCCGTAGCTCAAGAGACAATTTAATGTCAATACCTTCATTTCTCTGAAATGGTTATTTCTTCAGTGGTTGTTTCTTGTAAAGCTCTTTGAAGAAAGAGAGCACCTTCAGGCATTGATTCATTTGGATATTGGAATGCCACTAGCAACACTTTTGTGGATTGATTTGTTTTTTATCTTTACAGTACCATCAACACAGTTGGTCTGTTAAAACCCACAGAAATATCAAAAGTACTGCAGTAACTAATATTCAGGAAAACAGACACAAATGAAACAGATGTCAAGAAATCCACTAACATGCACCTAAATGTGATGGGAAAGGTCGCTATTATGCTTTCCATTAGGACTATAAATCAGGCCAATATGTGGTTTGGAATAAACAATGGCTCAAATTATACAATTGGACAGATGAATGACAAGATAAACTATATAAACAGCACAGACATACATTTTGTTAGGTCATAACAGATACTGAAAATTCAGATACAACATTCACTAAGGAAGTATTATTATGTATTGAAAATACATAATTTATAGCAAAAATAAGGTTTGACTGCTTTTTTATTTACAGTTGTAACAGAAATACAAATATAGCACTGCCCACATAGAGTCTGGCATAACATAATGAATTTACTGTATATACTGCAGAAGTTAGTATTAATGGTGTGGAAGAGTCTATAATATTTTGTTGGGTTGTTTGGCTATAAATCCAGTGGCAGCATTTATTTTGAAGAAAAGTGTTCCTCAAGCAAGTCATAGACTGTAGATTTCACCCATCATGTGCCTGACATCCTAAAATAACCCTGCAACTCTTGACAGAAAACATTTATTTGCCTTGTAAATCCTGTTTGTTAACAGAATATGTAGGTAGGACTTGTAATGCTGTTTTATTGCTCAATGTTTTTCTTTACACTAACATCATAGGATCTGAACTGATTATCTAGTAGGCTGATCCTTTTGTGGGAACAAACAAACTAGGTTATTCAATGGGCTGGGGAAATAAGGCTTCAGTCGAGAAAGAAAATAAATTCTTCATTCATGGCCTACTGAGACTGACTAGTTTCTTAATATTCTGGAAAGCAGAACATGGAAATTTCCTTCTTTCTTGGAAGACAGCACATTGACAGTACTAGATGGAGATCTCGTTTGTTCTTCTAAAAAACATATAGAAAAGTGGAGGAGTCTGGGTCTCCTCTGAAATGTCAGCCTTCCTATATGTCACTTTCTGGGGAAAGAAAGAGAGGAATTTTGGGACTGGATACATAATTGTATTCCTTTTCCAGAAGGAAAACACGGAGGAACAGGATACTGAGGGTATTAGCAGACTTCTTCTTTGATTAAAGATTTTTCTCCAGAAGGCAGAAACCAGATCTTGGAGTATCTGGAGATACTGTTTCAGGAATATATTTGTCTCTACTGTTTTAAAATCAAAATAGGTTCATTATTTTGTCGTTTATAGTAGATAAAAACCTAACGTAAATGAGAAACTACCTTCTTTCACCTCTGTTTTTAGTATTTCTTCATCTTTGATCTGGATTATCCAACAGTTTTGTTATTATGTTTCTGCTACTATCCTGATTTTGGCTGGGATAAAAGTAATTTTCTTTCCAGTAGTTGCTGCACTTTGGATTTAGTGCAAGAATAACATTGAGAAAATACATTGTTTTAGTTGTTGCTAGGTAATGTTTATGTCTGGCTGCAATGAACTTATTTTTTTTCTCAGAAGCTGCTGAGTTTTAGATTTAGTGTAAGAACAATGTGGAAAATATACTGACTTTTTCAGTTGTTGCTAAGAAATCAAGGACTTTTTTAGTTTCCCATGTTTTGCTAGTGTACAGGTGCAGAACCAGGACAGCTAAACCAAACTGTCCAGTGAAGTACTCTATACTATAATATCATAGTTGGTTGTGACAAAATTTTTTTAGTTATTTAATATGAATTATAAGAAATAATGTTTTCAAGTGAATGTTTGACAGTGAATGATTTTATCCTATGTAAGAGAACTAGGCTCATAGTTCCAAGTGTCAAAAATTTGAGTTGAAAGCAAATGCACAGAAGTTTTTTTAGATCAAAAAAATATAAAAAGAAAGAAAAACTGGAGGAAAATAGCATTTCAAACCTGAGGCATTTTCCTAAGAAATAATGAGTGGCGCAAATAGAAAATTGAATTTCCAAGTGAATTTAGACTTCAAAGAAGTGCTTGAGTTCAGTAAGATATCATCATACTTCCCCTTAGTCAGACTCATTGTGGCTGAAATTATTTGTCTCTCGTAGGGTTCGCAAGGTTTTGCATGTCTGAGGGGTTGTAGTAGTTTTGTGTTGATTTTTGATGTTATTTATACAGTTTTCAGGGAGTCAGGATAGGCAAAACAGTTGTAGCCCATATTACAGCCTTGATAGGACCAGACAACAAAAAATAGGAAAGAATTGTCTAGCTCTAAGCAGAGCTAGGAATAGAAAAAATATCTTATGAAATGTATAGTCAGTGCTGTACTGTTGAACATTTTTAAAAGGTGTAGGCAAAAAAATTAAAAGGAAAAGAATATCCAAACATTCCCCTTACAACAGTTAATGTCAAATTTAACTATTTTGTATAAACTAGTGAATTTCTGTGGTGTCAGTGAAAACTACGGAAATTTGTAGCCATGATAACTACAAATAAATTAATATTAGACTACATCCACACTCAGATCTAATACAAATGGTTGACATAGTTTAAACACAAAATAATAATTGGCATATGACTAAATAAGATCTGAATTTAGCACTACTGAAATGCCAATGTGTTCCAGATACTTCAGTCTGAGTCATTCATAGCTGCATATGAAGCAAGATAATGATTTTTGCTCAGTTTTTACTTACTGTCATGCTTTTAGCAAAAGGCTTGCTTTGAAATATCCTTTAAAAGTATGGACCTTTTAATGCTCTTGCTTTTAGGAAGGATGTTGCACTTTAACAGAAAATTTCAGGCTTAGTTCTTCACTGATATAAGATGCAACATGCTTTATATAAAAGCTGAAGTTTGGTTTTCTCTGCACTGGAATCATCAATAACTTCATGCTGAAAGCATTCTTGAAATACCTGTAGGGTACTCTGAATGTAGCAGTTTTCAAGTTGGTTTTATCAGTATACATGAGGAAGAACTTTACTTCTCTTGCCTTCTTAAGAAAAAAATTAGAGCATATGAAGGTTCGCCATACCTAAGATGTTATACTGCTCCATTTCAGCAAGTCTGAACCTTGAGAGTGACAGAATTAAATGCAGAACTATTGGTGAAGAACTAGGTCTGGATAGAGTGTGCTTCTGTACCAATGCATCGCTATTCTTTTAAAAAACCTTCTCTTGCCAGACAGGTTCTTCTTAATTTTCTACATGTGCATTCATTACATACAAAGCAGGGCTTTTTTAAAATTAAAGTTTGTCTAAATCTTTTTATTCCTAATAGAGATAGAAAGATCTCTACCACCATTTTCAATTTCATAGAAAAGTGTGGAAAGCTATTTATTTAATTCATATTTTCCTGAGATCCCTTATGTTGAGAGTAAATGGAGAGTAAAACATTGATTTTTACATCTCACTATTTTTATTTTTCTTCATTAAGTGACTTGTTATTCAGTGGCAAGCTCAATGCTACCACTAGAATTTTTTTTAAACAGCTAATTAATTAAAAATTAACATTTATAAGGAACTCTTTAAAAATAAAGACAGTTAACCCCTCTTCTCATTGGAAATATGAGGAATTAAAAAAAATAGATGTTTCTGTGACATAGTTCTAGCAACAGAACGTGCATTTGAGAATACAGCCCTATCAAATAGGAAATGCAGAAAATATTCTTGTCAGTGTTACTGGTAGTTTGTAGCTGTAAAGCAAACCTTACTGTGATGTCTCCCTTTCTTGTCTTTCACACGTAAGAAGTCTTGTTGGAGAAGAAATAGGAACAGCTACTCCAATGATTAAGCAGGCTTAGATGGTATTTTGTGGACCTTTCCTTTTACTGTACACTTCTGAAATTCCTAGTGTTCTTGACTAATTTTTTTCTTATACCACTAAGAGTAAGTACTTTCTGCTTTTGCTATTCTTTTCTTCTTTTCCCCTCAAAGACCTTTATTTTCAGCGAGTCCTGATCCTTGAATAGGTATTACTCCTTAAATTCATATCAGATTTTTAATTCCTAACAAGGTAAGCTTTCTGCTACTAGTATATTAGAATATCTGACTGTGTCATTTTTTCTACTTGAAAAACTACATACAAATGCATCTCTCTTACCTAAATTAAGTTAATTAAAAGAAGGTGCTTTGTCCATTCTTTCTCTAATAATATATTGGGCATTGTATTCTACCTTTTTATAACGGAAAGTCGGGACACTTTAAAACTGAAAGATGAAAACTTTGTAGTCCTAAAAACAGGGGTGGTTATTCGTTGTGCTGTCAGGCCATTGAGATACCAGCTCTTTGATGTAGTGATGAATATTATGCCCTGATCTGAATGGTGCTCCAAAGCCATCCTGATTGGTACCTTAATGCAGGATAATTTTCTAAGAAACGGAGCAGGGAAGGTGTACATGAAAATGTGGGGAAGATCAAAGAAATTATGCCCCAGAATATGTATTAGGGTGAACTTCACCTATAGGTGGTTGTTGAGCAAAAAAAAAAAAAACCAAAAAAACCTAAGCTGCGTAATGTTTCAAAGTAAGTCTTAAGCAAGACTTAGATTTTTAACTATTTGTTAAGGTCCAGCACTCAAGGGTGCATTCCATCCTTGTATACACATTGCAAATCTAGCTGTTCATTTTTGTCTACAAGGAGCATTTTGAGAGTTTATATTCATTGTGTACTACGCTAAGGCAAGATGGATGCATATTTGAAAGCTCTCACTCCCAAAATACAAAAGAAGATTTAAAAGCATAGGTTCAAATTCTCACTGTAGTGTATTCAAAGGGACTTTACTCACTATCTGATTTAGTATGATTTTATCAGGATACAGAAGTAAGACGTGCACATCATCATTGCTGCAGGAGTGTTTATCGTTACTTATGGAAGGTTGTCAATACGCTGTTATTTGTGTTCTGTGTCATTTTTCTACGTAAATTCTTTCCAGAATCTCATGTTCCAGTTTGCTTTTCTGCAGCACCTTTTCCTTTCCTCTTGTCTACTTACATCAGCTTTGATGTTAAATACCCACAGGCATTTCTTCAATCTTCTAACACCAAAAAGATCACCTTTCATTTCACAATTCATGTTGCTGTGGTTCATAGCCTCTTGGAGAAGTTTACATGCCTGCAAAGCCTTACAGCTGCACCTATCTTAAATCCTCTCAGACCAAAGCAAAAGTGAAAATTCAGCTTCTGGAGATCTATCCTCACGCAACAGAAGCTACCTTCTGCTGAACTCGACTCCTCCAAGAACCCCAGTGACCTTACAAATATCAGCTCTATGATCCTTGGTCAAAGATATTCTCCTCTTTGCCCTCTCCAGATATCATCAGTAATATTGAGACTTCCTAGCACTCTGCAGCTGACTTTGAGTCTTTCTCAGCTGCTCAAGCTCACCCTGAAATCTTCTCTGATGTTACTATGCCTTGCTAAGTTTTAGATGATGTTCTACAAAATCAGCCTTGCACCTCTTTGTCAGAACAAGTTCATCAAGCAGCAGCTTTGTTGCCTTAGAATTATTTTCACTTAACACGCCCTTATATTAAGCTTGCTTTCAAGTTCACAAGAAACAAAGTTGTTTGAGGCCATTATCTTCCTCCAGCAGGTTATCCCTTTCTTAATAAAAGTCAGTGAGATATCAGATGCGTAGATCTGGGTATTTTTATAACCAATTTCCTCTATCATCTGTGTGAACTAAATAATCAGGGATGCCATTGATAGAGATTCTCCCTCGATTCCCTTCATTGCCTGTCTTCACTGGTGTTCTTGTATGCAATGAGAAGATAAAGGTGAGGTGGTGTAACGTCTCTTGCTTAAAAATACTCAAAACAATTATTGTGTTTCCCTCTGTGTTGCCTCCAGACTTCCATGTGATATGTCTTAGAAGTTAAAAACCCTATAAGCCCAAGAGATGCTACAGGAAAATATCAAAGATTTTCAACTGGAAATTTCCTTCTATGTAACCAGGAAAAGAGACATTATGCTGAATTTGTGCAAAATTAATCTCTGTGTTTGTGTATTCTGACATGCATCTTTCTAACAGTGCAAGTAAAGAACTGGTATAAGGTTCTTACTTTTAATGATACACATTTTATGAAACCACTGAAGTGTTATACGCTGCTTATATTCTCCAGGACATATTTGAGGAGATGAAGATCACTCTCCAGGATGATGATTCAAGAGTCCATCACCAAACAGATCAACTTTTAGAAAGGCATATCCCTATTCTTTTCTTCCCCATGTGCTTTGACTCAGACTATGTGAAATCTCTCTTGGAGACGAATGCTGCTTTAGCAGAGACATTTTTTCACTAGAAACAGCCGTGAGAGATTTCCATTGTTCAAATCTACAGACACTGTCATGTCTGTAAAACACCCTGAGCTAGGACAACTTTTTTTTCTGGACTGTGTATCCTTTGTAGGGTATTGTCAGTTTTATAACTGTTTGGTGTCACTATTGTAACAAGTCATGTATGGACACTTGTAAAGAAAGAGAAGTATTTCAACTTTAACTAGGGATTTCTTAGTTGAATAGTACACTTATACCCTTACCTTTCATCGGCTTTCAAGCCTTCTTTTTTGCAAAAAATTTTTTATTTAGAGAAGTAGAAATAGCAACAAATGTGCTCCTCTACATATACCAGGTTTTGAACAGTTGGGAGGTTTGCCACCAGAATGCATAGACTTTGTAAACTGCAAGAAAATCTCTCTGATTTCACATAATCAAGAGAAGAATACTCACTGTGTGCATATACATGTTGATTGCATATCCTGAAAAATACATACTAGCTAGAAGAAATTTGGTCATCAAACTAAATGAGGACGGCTACTGAAGCCACAAATGTGCTGTATTTTACTCTGTAGTTAAGTAAAACAAAACAGTGGTTTGCAGCCTGATCTGTTTTGCCCACTTACCACAGGAACAGTTTGCAGTGGACCAGTATCAGCACATAAATATTTATATGTATTACATGGGAAAAGAAAACCAGTTAACAACTGAGCAAATGTGAATAACTGATAGCTTCTTCTAGGGAACAATGGGATATTTTAGCATTAAACTGCAGTGGTAAAGTTGATTGCACTTTTCTTTATGCTAGAATGAAAATTAATATTTTGAGTGGTGCAAAACTTTCCATGAAATATTTATTCATCTTCTTCTGGGAGAGCAGTTTAAGGTCTGAATTTCTATTTCTATCATTCTTCTGAAGTTTCCAACATATTTGTCTCATTTCTGCTTTCAACCTTGCTATTCCTCTTTTATTTAATTCTTCTGTTTCTTAAACATACTAGGGAACTACTGTTTTTTTAATGATAGACAAAAACTTGAACTCCAAAATTGTCTTAATGATATCTCTACCCTTTAACCAATAATGTGAGCAATAAATGTGCAGGGTTTTTGTAACCAAAATTTAACCAAGTATAAAGTCCTCACAGTGGATGTCCAGTTTAAAAGCAACAGAACATATGTTTACACAACTAAACAAACAGGAAATGAAAGAATGAAAGTATGTTAAAATAGACAAAATATTTGGATCACAAAGAAATGCAGCTTTATCAATACTACAGTTGCAAGTATTCATATATACTTCTTTATTATATGAAGAGGAAGTGAGTAACCACTTTATATTTTAGCATATGGAGCTAGTTTAGCAGTTCTGCAAAATAAAAATGTGTCTGATTTCACAGAATCACACAGAATCACCAGGTTGGAAGAGACCCATCGGATCATTGAGTCCAACCATTCCTATCAAACATTAAACCATGTCCCTCAGGACCTCATCTACCCATGCCTTAAACACCTCCAGGGAAGGTGAATCAACCATCTCCCTGGGCAACCTCTGCCAGTGCCCAATGACCCTTTCTGTGAAAAACTTCCTCCTAATCTCTAGCCTAAATCTCCCCTGGCAGAACTTGAGGCCATTCCCTCTTGTCCTGTCCCCTGTCACTTGGGAGAAGAGGCCAGCTCCCTCCTCTCTACAACCTCCTTTCAGGTAGTTGTAGAGAGCAATGAGGTCTCCTCTCAGCCTTCTCTTCTCCAGGCTAAACAACCCCAGCTCTCTCAGCCGTTCCTCAGAAGACCTGTTCTCCAGCCCCTTCACCAGCTTCATGGCTCTTCTCTGGACTTGCTCCAGAGCCTCAACATCCTTCTTGTGCTGAGGGGCCCACAACTGAACACAGGATTCAAGGAGCGGTCTCACCAGTGCTGAATACAGAGGGAGAATAACCTCCCTGGACCTGCTGGTCACACCGTTTCTGATACAAGCCAGGATGCCATTGACCTTCTTGGCCACCTGGGCACACTGTCGGCTCATGTTCAGTCAGCTGTCGACCAACACCCCCAAGTCCCTCTCCTCCTGGCAGCTTTCTAGACAGACTTCTGCTAGTCTGTAGCTCTGCATAGGGTTGTTGTGCCCCAAGTGCAGGACCTGGCATTTGGCCGTGTTAAACCTCATGCCATTAGACTCTGCCCAGCAGTCCAGCCTGTTTAGGTCCTTTTGCAGAGCCTCTCTACCCTCCAGCAGATCGACACTTCCACCCAGCTTAGTGCCATCTGCAAACTTGCTAAGGGTACACTCAATGCCTTCATCGAGGTCATTGATGAAGGCATTGAACAGGGCTTTATTTATATATACAGAAAGAATTAAGCAAAGTAATAAAATGGCGGGGAGATGTTTTTCTGAGGTTTGACATCTTAGCATTGTCTCAGACATCATCTCAGAAATTTAAACTAATTTAATCATAAACTTAAAATCACAGTCCTTTCAGTGGAGAATGGAAAAAAATCTTAACTGAGTAATTGTTCTTCTATTAGTAAAACAACAGATGGTAAAACTGCACTTGACAAGCTTAATCAATTAAAGTCTTAAATAAATAAATAGAAATAAATCTAGGCACATTTGATGCAAATCTAGTCATAATGTTTATAACAGGGATAGGAAAATAGGATTTGTAATACCTGCTTAAAAAAATAAAATAAAAAAAAAAACCAACCAAAAAAAGGTGAGATATATATATCCAAGATAACCCAATAAGCAGAAACAGGTGTTTTGCAAGAGTACAATCCAAAGTGAAAACAGCAAACCATTGCATATCAAGACCTAGTAAATTTCACATCTGGGCCAGGTGAGAATTTTTTCACCAAGAGAAACTTGAGGGAAACTCATACATCTGTTCTATTCTATGTTAAACCTGCTCCTGATGTAACACATAGAAGAACATAAACCTGAGATGTGTAAGCAAGGAACCTCAAAGTGATCTTTAAAGCCTATTTTTTTTCCTAATTGGAGAAATTATGAAGAAAGTAACTAAACTTTCTTAATTACAGTGTATTCAGTGGCTGCAGTAAGATGGAATGAAACTTTAAAACTTGTCAAGAGGAGAAATACTGATATATTATGTCATGTGTATATTTGTATACATCCATTGAATAAGCCATACTTCTCTTGGCCTTTCTTTTTTTTTTTTTTTCTGTAATTTGCAAATAAAGCTAGGCAATAAATTGTAACATTTCTGAAGCTGTGAGTGAATTAATCCAACTTTTCTCAAACAGTTAACGTTTAGATGATCTGACATTGAATGTAACTCAACACAATTGATATTAAAGGACAGCAGAAGACTACCAGACACAATATTTTTTTATTATTATTTTCTGCTAGAGTAGAAGAAAACATGACTATGCTATCTTGTTAGATGACTAATATAAGCCTCCAAATTTATTTTTATGGTGTAATAGTGTGTATACACTGAGTGCACAGAAAAAGCTGCACATTCTTGGTGAAGAGATGAAACTGACTTTGTATCTGTGACACCAAATAAGTGGCAAAAGTCTTACTGTGAAATAAGATGTCTCTGATCAGTCTTTATCAATATTTGAGGGATGATGTTCAACTGGTGAGGGTACAACCTATCTGTGTCTTCATACTGGGGAAAGGTAATAAGTAGTTTTATCTGCAGATTTGCCCAAAGGATGAATTCTGACCCAGCAATCCTTCATCAGTGGATCTTATTTCAGGAAAAGGATTGCTGGGACTGGGAAGTTAAGTGGAATTTTCAGCTCGCCCTGCATAAAAGCTCAGCAGCCTTGAATTATAGTCAGTTGTCCAGTGGTGAGATACTGAGGTATTTCATCCTTTACATAACAGTTACAGACATATCAATCACCATATATGCTTGTTGTGTTACCTAGACAGTTGCCCCTTACCTCCTCCCTACTCTGACCCAAAATAAACATTGTTACTGTGCAAGTGAGGACCATTAAAAGTACCTCTGCAGGAACTAAAGTTTGTATTTGTCCTGAGGTAAAAGTTTAATTCCCATTAGAGGTAATTTTAAGTAAAGGCATAAGCACATTTCACAAAACTCTGGAAGGAAGAAAGGATAGATGTTTGATTTCACTGTTATTTTAACAAGTTCCCTGTTAGCTAAAACTGTTTCTGAAGAGCTATAGGAAACACAAATTTTTTTTATTTCTGTTGAAGATAATGTTTCTTTGTGTGCTAAAAAGTTCTTTTATTATTCAAAATATTCTGAGGACTAAATTAGTGCTACAAGTGTACTTTTTAAACAAAATACAAACTGGAAATAGTCTACATCTCTCAGAGTTTTGATTTGGAATTTAGCTTTTCTGTATACTAAGGTACATTTGAGAAACCTGATATAGTAATTCATAGCTCAGAAAACGTCTCTCTAACAAGAAAAATATTTAATTTAAAACTACGTTCTCTTATGAATCTTTTATTTTGATTTTATCATGGATCAATTATTTGAGTTAAGTCTTTAGTAATGCATGGAATTATTCTTCAAGCTTGTACACTAATTTACAGCTTAGATTTTTAAAAGGAAGACCTTTACAAATCCATCTGAGACCTTTTGAGGAAATAATCTATTTTCCATTAAAAAAATTTAATTCCACATAACTATTTTTTTTCAGACAAGGCTGTTTCTGACATTCTGAAAAAAAAAGCAGACATACAGTCATTCGTAATAAAAAAACTTTATTCTTATGTTTGGAAAAAAGTGTTTTCTAGAAAACTCTTGAGAATCTGAGTCATTTTTAAATTGTGGGGTTTGGCAAGCATTATTTTCAATTGTTGATATGTTTATCAAAATAAAATGTTATTGTTTTTAAATTCTTCTAATCATAGCTTATAAGTCTGATCTCATCTGGCAAGTAATTCCATATGCTCTCAAAGGAAACATTTTCTAGATGTGGACCTATTAGGAGAGAATTTTAATTATGCATCTAAGATCGTTCATTCTCCCAGTACAATATAATAAATATGATTTACTCAAATCTTCGGTTAGCAAATGCCACTGTCATTACACAAGAAATACGTGACTACATTTCTGCTACAGGCCTAGACTGTGTTCTAAAATAATTCAACGTTTCATTTTGCTTCTTATTGTCTCTTCCTATATAAGTAGCTGAGAAGTAAACATAAGAATTTGTCTTGCTCTGTCTATCTGTACGTAAGGTTGAGGGATGTTGAGAATCATACAGAGGTTGGAGGAGAAGTCTTATGTTCAAAAGATCATTATAATGCCTATTTGAAACTCTGAATCTGTCCTGTGCGCTGTGCATAGGTGTCCACTTTACCAGTAGAAATAGATAATGCATTTGTTGGCACTATTACAAAGGTCTGTTTGCAGATAGTTTCTGTCTGTGCATATGTAAGAAAAGGTAATAATATTTGGATGCTTTTTATTAATTTTATTTAGGATCCTGCCTGATTGAGTCCCTAGACTCAATCTTATCAATTGGGAGCTAATTTAGATCTAATTTGATCTGATTTAGAGCTAATTTGAAATCTGAATGACTCTGGTTTGTGGCTACAGAACAGTTAATTAGAGAACACCAGAACTATTCTCCTATCTTATTTAGATAAAGATTTGACACCTTTATAAATTCATGAGTTGAAATTGCTCTGCACAAATGCACAATATCCTGTTTTTCATTCAGCACTGTTTCCATTTTCCAGTGCCCTGTCTGACTTTGCTCACAGGTTGGAAAGTACCATGATGCATCATTTATGCTGCCTTCCACCTTTATTGACTGATAGTCTTCTTTGCTGTCAATCATTTCATTGCATTTTGTCAAAAATAGCGTGAAAAATTTAGTTATGACTGAAGTACATTCTCCTGTAAACAAGTGCTTGAGACATAAGTTAGAAGGATTGCTTAACTGTCAATTTGGTTATGACAAAGACCTAAGTGAAAGTCAAATGCTAGTACCTAAATGATAAAGTGACGGATACATTTCCTTGTTTGATTGGAATTAAAAAAGCACATTATCAATAATTATTAAGAAGTTTTTTCCTTCTTTTGAAAGATATTGGGTTTAATAGTATTTGGTCTACAGCCGTATGCAAAAGACACTCATATAAGGTTATTGTGTGACCCAACCATAGAATTACCTGATTGCCTGACTCTTGCTCGAATCCAGAAGTGCTTTATTTAAACTGCTACTAGTCCATAGTAGATGCATGTCAGGGAGCAGCAAGTTCAAGGCTTCTCCTCAAGAGAAGAAGCAGGAGCTGAGAATGACTACAGCACCATGTCCTTACTGACCGGGACTGAAGAACCTAAGCTAAGTGTACGCTGCTAGGTGTAGTAACAGCCCCAGATATGAGGGACAGGAGCAGCTTGCAACACATACAGCTGCAGCGGGCAGTAGTGGGCAGTTTTGGTTTGATTTAAGGTTTGACTCCAGGAAGCATTAGAGCTCTTGGTGCTGGTTGGGGCTCAGTTAAGAGGTTATTACAGTAATGTGAAGTGGGCTGTTTCAGCCACTTTTGCAGCTGCGGCTTTTCCTGTCTGTGTGGGTTGTTTGATTCTTTGAAACCAGTGTACTTGTTTGAATCCAGTGTTTTAAGGGCATGCATCTTATTTAGTAAAATATACAGTGTACACCTATGCCTCTGAGTGATTTTGACTTACTCAGGCACCATGCTGGGAAAAAGAAGTCACTTTCTTTAAAAGTGGGCCATGAAGGTGTGCTATTGCAATGTTCTGTATGCATCCAAACAAATAAACTGCGTATTAATAGCTGAGAGCTGAGGCTGCACAGGGTTAAAAGCTAATCATTGTTGCTGACTACACCAATTTTATTCTTCAAAGGGTAGCAATTATCATGTCAATTTCACTTCCACAAAATTATTATTTTATACATATTTCCACTATCAGCCTATAGTTCTTTTACCAAGTAAGAACAATAATGAGAAGAGCATGTTCACTATTCTAGTTTATATCACATTCTCCCTTAACAAGTGTTGGTCCTTGGGATGTTGGAAAGCAATTGATGGAACAGTTGAAAAATAGATTCACATAAATTATGGAATATCTGTATATTACCTCATATTTACACCTGAGTTATCACAGGTAACAGTGCGCTCCTTTATTTTAACAGAGAAAGTATATTATCTCTATTTCTTGCTATATCTACCCATGGAAAACAAATATACTTTTCATAAAATGGCACTCATGATTATATTACTATCCTTCAATTTACTTTCAAATCACTTCACTATTATTGATCTAAAGATTACTTTTTCTTTTATTGCCTTATTTCCTTATCTGTAATAATACTATTCTACAACGCAGGTTTTTTATGTCAAATGCTTAAAGAAAAAGGCAATATAGGTGATAAAATGACCTTATGCAGGTAAATTTTGATGGGGAAAAAAGAGGTATAAATTCGTGTAGCTTGAAAACATAACTTTATGTGCACAATATCTGGGAAAATAGCAACATGAACTAAGGAAAATGTTTAGGTGATATATTCAGCAATACCTCTCTATTTGATAGGAATGGTTGGACTTGATGATCTGATGGGTCTCTTCCAACCTGGTTTTTCTATGATTCTATGATTCTATTTTCTTTACCTCTTCCCTTATTGGTGCTGTTGGGCCTCAGGTCATGGGAGCAAACATCCAGGTTGATGCAGACACAGACACACCATTAGTGAATGAAGAGTTGGTGTGTGAACTATTACAGAAGCTTAACCTATACAGAATCACGAATCAATGGGCTCAGATGCTATCCACCCAAGGCTGTTGAGAGAGCTGACTGATGCTGCTGCAAGGCCGTTCTCCATAATCTTTGAGAAGTCATGGAGATCCAAGACGTCCCTGAAGACTAGAAGAAGGTTAATATTACCCTTATCCACAAGAAAGGCTCCAAGGAGAACCAGGGTAATTATAGACTCATCAACCTCACTTAAATCCCTGGGAAAGTTGTGGAGCAAATATTGACTGTCACAACACAGCTGAAGCACATGACTGGGGGGGAAAGAGCCAAAGTGGATTCACTAGGGGCAGACTGTGCTTAACAAATGTGATCACCTTCTGTGACAAAATGACTCAGTCAATTGATGTGGGGTGAGCTGTTGACATTGTCTACCTAGTCTTCTCCAGGGCTTTTGACACAGTTCCTCAGAGCCTCCTCCTAGTGAAATTGGTGTGTTACAGCCTAGATAGGTGGTCTGTGTGGTGGATGAGGAACTGGTTGACAGGCCATACCCAGAGGGTGAAGGTAAGTAGTTCTTTCCCAAACTGACAACCAGCCACAAGAAGAGTCCCCGGGGGATTCATATTGGGCCTGACACTGTTTAATATCTTCATAAGATACCTGAATGTTGGAATCAAGAGCACTCTGATGAAGTGTGTAAAATCCAAATCCAAATAGAGTGGGGATGTTGAAACTTCAGAGGAAGAGGTACCCTTCAGGAAGACATGGAAAGGCTGAAAGTGTTGATAAGCAGAAACCTTATAAAGCTCAGTGGAGATAAGTACAAGCAAGGTCTTGCACCTGGGAATACATAACCCTGAAGTGAAGCTCAGACTGGATTCTACCTGGCTTGTAGGCAGCTCAGTGAAAGATCTGGGACTCTTGCTCGACAATGGCCTCAACATGAATGAACAGTGTGTTGCAGCAGCAAACAAGGCCAACAGGATCCTGGGGTGCATCCAGAAGAGCATCACCAGCAGAGACAAAGAATTCACTATCCCACTGTACTCAGAGCCTGGCAGGTTGCACCTGGAGTTCCGCACTCAGTTTTAGTCCCCGCTATACAAAAAGAAAGGGTCCAGAGAAGGGCCACTATGATGATCAGGGGACTATGAAACCTACCATATAAAGTAAGGGTGAGAAAAATGGATTTGTTCAGCCTTGAGAGGAGAAAGCTTAAGGGAGCCATTATTACCATGTGGCAGTACATAAAGGGTGTCCATCAAGACTATGACACCCTTCCTTTTTACAAGGGGTCACATAGAAAATACAAGGGGTGATGAATATGGTTGGACTCGATGACCCGACGGGTCTTTTCCAACCTGGTGATTCTATGATTCTATGGTCCTGGGGAGATCTGAATTGGATTTCAGAAGAAAATTTTTCACCATGAAAACAGTTAAACATTGAAATAATCTCCCCATGGAAGTGGTAAATTCCTGTACACTGGACACTTGTAAGGCTCAGCTTCAGCTTGGCAGGGTACTGGGCCACTTCATTTAAACTATATGTAACCTAAAAAGATTGGACCAGATGATCCTTCACGTCCCTTACAACCTGGTATTCTATGAGTCTTGAATGTGGCTTACTTTCAAATGATACCAATGGAGAGTTATCTCTCTAGAGAACTGAGTTAAATATTACTGAAAATACAGTATAAATCATAGACCTGCTCGTTTATGTTTGTTTGTTTGTTTGGATGGCAACTGCAAAATTTCTAATTCTAATTGCTCTGTTTTTAATTTTTGTCTTTTTCTCAGAAAATATTTTTTTAAAATCAAGTAGATGAGATTTGTAGTAATTTCCATCCATTATTGTGACAGAATTTGAATAAAAAAGAACAATAGTATTCTTTACTCAAAACACAGTTTGAAATTTTAGGGTGTTTCAATCAAAATAAAGCAGACCCTTTGCTTTAAAATAGCATTTTAATATACTGCTAGTATTTATGAAGTAATGAGTGTTATGTGAAATGATCTGAGACTTTCACTGAAATCTTCTCAGCAATATATTTAGCATTCTAATCCTAATGATATATAATGTTGCATTTTTTATTTACATAATTGATTACAATAAATACTGTAGACCTTTTGATTAAATGATATTTATTGAAGCCCCTTATGTTTTACAAAGGGAAGGGGAAAGCATCTGTAATAAAATCAGGTCTTATAGACACAGTTCTAATTTAAATAGTAGCCAGCCTTTGAGTGTCCCACAGTTCTTCACAGCAAAATCACATAGAACTAAAGGCAGGAAAAGTAATCCATCTCAATGAATGACATTTTGAAAAGACTTGTTGTTGCTGTGCTTGTAAAAATGTTCAAAAAATTAACACAGTGAATATTTGCTGCAAGAAAGCAGAACATTCCGGATGCCAGCAGAGAAATTCTGTTTCAAATAATTATTTTCTTTATTCAGTAAATGAAGTAACAAATCACATAGTACACAAACTGAGATAAAATTAAATCATAAACATTACTGGGAACATACTAATGGTGATAAGAAAATATGAAAATATTACAAGCAAAATTTGGCATTGTGTGAAAATCACAGTTTCGCTTTTAACTTAACAGCTCTAGAAAGTATATTATGTAGCTCCATATAACTGCAACTTCATTTTCAGCAGTAGATGGATATGCTTTTGTTTTAAACCTCAGGTTTAAAGGCATATAAGTCCTGCTTCCAAAAAGGAGATGTGGTTTCAATATTGTGTGTTTCATGAAACATTGTAGGCTGACTATCTTATATGCATTCAAATAAAACTTTAAATTTTATATATATTTTCCATTGTATTGGAGTACTCGAATTTGAGTTTGACTGAAATATGGTTTATTAGTAAAAGATAAAAAGTGAATGACCTATTACAAAAGTGATTAAGATTTCTAGAAAAACAGTTGTGTGTCCTCTGCAATGTCCATGCTTATGTAGAGCTGGGTGACTTATTCTTGTTCTAGTTTATTGTGTAAAGAGTTTGTGTCAAAAAATAGTTATGGTTAGGATGTGTGGGAACATTCTACAGAGAACAAGGCCTGGATGCTGTGAGATTTTTGATAATGAACAACTTTAATAAGGCCTTGAAGCAGAGAGCTGAAAGATAAACAAGGGCCAGCTGGGAGGAATGAAGCAGCTAGTTCAGTGGGAATGAGTACCAGCTGAAAGAAAAACAATTAAAGAGAACTATCCACTTAGTTAATAGTAATAGTTAATATTAGTGTAACTTGGTTTCTTAGCATTTGCAGTATTTTAACCAATAGTATGTTAGTAATAGCTTTATGGACAGTTACCTTTAGCCAATAATACACTGTAGATATCCTCATGGGCACCCAGTTATGTAACTGAAAAGGGTTTATAAAGATACAGCTAAGCTCAATAAATCGAACACTTGCTGATCATATTGATCTCTGTGTTTGATTCCGTGATCTCCCGTAGACAAGGATGAAACTTTGCAAACTGGATATGAATTTAGGGGAAAGTTAAAAGTTGGGGGGGTTTTAAGTTAATTGTTAAATCAGACATGCATACTCACATTAGGAATCAACTTCTCGTCCTTTCAGAGAGAAGAAATAAAAGTGGTATTTCCAGCAGGAAAGTAGAGGGCAGGGAGCATTTCGTTTTGTCCAGTATCATATGATTGTATATTCTCCATGGACATGTAGTAGACAAGTATATACTGTAGGTAAGCTGTAACTTTAGAAGGAAAAAAATCCCAACTTATTTTCTGAGGCTACAGGGGTTGAACTGAATGACCCGAGAGTCTGGAGATATTCTTCAAGAGGTTTTCAGATACTTAATCAACCAGTCTCTTCTTCAGGCCAGCAAATCCAATACTACTGAGGAAGAGCAGAGATGAACAGAGGTTCATAGTTTCACTTCAGATTGGCATAAGGGGACTGAGACCAAAGAAGCTTCCCCAGTGTGGGGGTGGGGTGGAAGGCATCATCTGGGCCAAGGGCAAAGGATCTCAGTCAGGAGTCTGCCTTGCTGAAGTCTGCCATCCTGCAGAAAAGAAATGCCTCCTTAAGCAGACGCTGAACTGGAAGCAAGAGGCAGATTGCACTGGTGGGCAACTGCTACCAGAAAAATAGCAAGCTTAGTTTGTGACTGCAGAAAGAATTTCATGATGACTTGCTTGCCAAGTGCACAAATGTGTCAGACCTTGTGAGATGTCTCTACCATCTGCTACGAAACAGCAGAGGGGGGTCTGCAGCTGGTGTGCAAGGGAATCAAAACAGCAGAGTGAAAAGCAGGAGAGAGAGGCAGGGGGTGGAAGGAGAGGAATGGAATTCAAGCTTTTAAGAATATTTTAAGCATACAAAACCCAGTAAACTACTGTTGTTCGTAATGCCGTCAGTAATTCCTATATGACCAAAGATGGAGACAAATTTTTAATGGCAGGCAGAGAGCCAGTAGTAAAGGTTCAGATGCATCAAAAGCTGGGGACACTCACAGCATAAAGGATGGTCATACAGAACAGATGTACTTCATCTGAATGATAAGTGGACCAAGCTGCAAATATTTAATGTCAGAGAAGTTGAGACTGAACTTTTCATTGAAAGAATAGAATAAAGCTGATGAGTACAGAACTGCACAGAGCTGGGGATGATTTATCCATTATGGATGAAGTTACAGAAATTTTGTTAGTCTTTGTGAAGGCTAGAGTATAGGATGGTATTAGTCTAACACAGGAGTATGATTTAAACAAGATGCTGAGAAAAGAACCAAGCCTGAACAGTAACAGCAGAAAGTCTAAATTGCCCAGATTAAGGAATATGAATATTGAAATAGCAGACACAGCAGAGAGTTGATGGAAAGAGGCTATTCTGCTAGGCATTATCCAGTGGAATAAAATAAGCAACATCAGTGATTAAATGAACAGTGGTAATTTTCCAGGATGAAATGCTGCACACCTGAGAGTTCTCATCCTCTTACTTAAATTCTCCTCGTACTTGAAGTAATCTCTAGATATGAAGGTGCCTTTTAAATGGACCCTAGATGACATTCCAAGAAACGCAGGGTTCATAAGCCTGATATTTCAACAGGGTGAATTAGTAGAGCATATAATGGAGCATATGTTAATAAGCACATTGATAAACACAGCCATATCCCAGATAATCATAGAATTACCAGGTTGGAAGAGACCCACCGGATCATCAGGTCCAACCATTCCTATCAAACACTAAACCATGTCCCTCAGGACCTTGTCCACCCATGCCTTAAACACCTCCAGGGAAGGCGAATCAACCACTTCCCTGGGCAGAACCAGGGATCCAATGCGGATCCTTAAAGTGAAATCTTGCTTCATAAACATACTGGAGTTATTTGAAATTACACCCACTAATAAGTGGGTCTATGTGTCAGCTTCATAGTAATTACAAAGGCAAATCAAAGCTAAGAATTGTTTAAAAAGGAATAAAGAATAAACCAAGGAACATCATATCTCATGGCACAATTGTCTTGTGTCACCCTTCTCTCTCCTCCGTTTCAAACAGAATCTATGAAAACTGGAAAAGATTCAGAGAAATATAACAAGGATTATCAAAGGTATGAACCTGCTGATTTGTGCAAAAGAATGAAATAAGAGAAAACTGTCAGGCTTGGAAAAAAATAAAGACAGAAGTTAAGATAGAGCTCTTTGGAAAAGAGTGCCTGTGAGAGTCTGGATAAGGATTCATAGTCCATTCTAAATGTAAAATAGTCCAAAATAAAAGGGGAAATAAGTTAGTAGAAGTCAAATTTGAAGCAATTTTAGGAAAACACTTCTTCACACAGCAGCTGTAAGTTGATGGAACAGCTCCAAAGGATGTTGGAAACATTAAAAGGACATTAAAAGAGAGTGGTGGTAAATGGAGTTTACTCCAGCTGGAGGCCAGTTACAAGTGTTGTCCCCCAAGTCTCAGTGCTGGGTCCAGCCCTGTTCAATGTCTTTATCAATGATCTGGATGAAGGCATTGAGTGCACCCTCAGTAAGTTTGCAGATGACGCCAAGCTATGTGGTACAGTTGTCACACCGGAAGGATGGGATGTCATCCAGAGGGATCTGGACAAGCTGGAGAAGCGGGCCTTTGTGAACCTCATGAGGTTCAACAAGACCAAGTTCAAGGTCCTACACCTGCGTCGGGGCAATCTACAATTTCAATAAAGGAGGGGGTGGAAACTGTGATTGAGAGCAGCCCTGCAGAGAAGAACTTGGGGATGCTGGTTGATGAGAAACTTGACATGAGCTGGCAATGTGTGCTCACAACCCAGAATGCTGACCATATCCTGGGCTGTATCAAAGGAAACGTGGCCAGCAAATCCAGGGAGGTGATTCTCCCCCTTTACTCCACTTCCCACTTTAGGTACTGTGTCCAGTTCTGGAATCCCCAACATAAGAAGGGCATGAAACTTATAGAATAGGTCCAGAGGAGGGTCATGAAGATGACCAGAGGGCTGGAGCACCTCTACTATGAGGACAGACTGAGAGAGCTGGGCTTGTTGAGTCTGGAGAAGAAAAGGCTACAGGGAGATATTATAGCAGCCTTCCAGTACCTGAAGGGGGGGCCTACATGAAAGCTGGGGAGGGACTTCTTACAAGGGTATGTAGTGATAGAGCTGGGGTAATGACTTTAAATTGGAATGGAGAAGATTTAGACTAGGTGTTAGAAAGAAATTCTTCACGATAAGGGTGGTGTGGCACTGGCACAGGTTGTCCAGGGTGGTTGTGGTTGCCCACCCCAGAAGCACTCAAGAAATGGTTGGATGGGGCCTTGAACAACCTGGTCTGCTGAGAGGTGTCCCTGCCCATGGCAGGGGGACTGGAACTAGATGATGTTTATGGTCCCTTCCAAATCAAACCATTCTATGATTCTATGATGACTCAGGTTAACAGGTGCTTTATTCTTACACAGAGAAAAAGGATTTGGGTACATGTGACTTAAACTAAATGTTTTTATGCTTAGCCAGCAACGTGTTCTTGGAAAGCAGACACTAAACCCTTGTAAATTTTCTACTGAAGAGATACAATATTTCCTTTTCCTCCTATTTACTGATGCACTTCTATTTGAGTACCTAACAGTAACCTCCCAAAAAAAATCCAAGTCATGCAAATACTTTTGTACACCCACATTCAGTTTCCACACAGATCAGCCAGTTGATCTGACTTTTGCACTGAGAACTATACAAGGAAGGGGAAAACTACATTTAGTGGAAAAAAAGAGCCACTTAACTTTGACCACAAATCTACATTTCTATTGCATTATCTGATCTCAAAACCACATGACCACAAAACTACAGAAAATCTCTGATCTGAATGGGAAACTGGATTTGGTTCAGTACTGGAGCTTACATCTATGTTTCTCATAATCATATATAATGTAAAGATTTTGCTGAATACTTAGTAAATGCAGTGTGATTTTTGTACAAACAGAAGCCAAATCTCTATAGTGTTTCTATTTTTAATTTTTACCGGAAAAAAGTTTTTAGCAGAAAAGTTATGCTACACTTTGACTTATTTTATGACTGAGGCGTCTAAGCCAGGGTGGCTACTTCTACAGCTGTTAGAAACAGAGAATGTTCCATAGCATGATGATAGATGAGGTACAAGTATCTCTGTGGCATTGCAATTCCAAATTTACTACATGAGAGGTGACAACAAAATTACTGGTGCCCACTGATGTTAAAACATAATGATATCACTGTTACAAATTTTGTACCCTGCTTGTGTGTCATGTCCAATTTTTTGCCATCTTTACCATCTATCCTTGCAGTATCCTCTGCTTCCATCTCTGTTTTTTTTTTCCAGAACAGCCTCAGAGGTGTCTGTGTATCCACCTCTCTGCTGCACAGCAGGACTCACTAATGAAGAAAGATGATTCTCTTTCTTCTCCCTGGTAGTGATTTTTCTTCTCCCAAGAAAATTGTTGAAGCATAACATAGCAGAAACATGTGGAACATAGTCTGGGAAACATTTTCTGTGTCAGTTTGAACTGCAGTACTTTCCAGGTGAGTTAAAACACAAGGTCAAGCTCACATTTTCATCATATCCAAATCCTCCATAGATCTCACTGCTCAATTGCTCAAAACCTGCTGTAATATTACAGGATTGTTTTTGGTATTTTGGATCTAAGTATTTTTTTCAATGTGGGTCCACTGAATAGGTGGGACATGGTAAACTGAATATTTGAAGGTCAGTGTGAAAATGCTCCTTTAAATAATGCGGAAATATAAGTGATTGCTGGATCAGAACCTATATTTGTAGATAATTATGGATCAGATATGCCTAAAGTATGTTACAGAAGACCTGTTTGACTGAGGTAAAATGATGAAGTATAGTGCAGAATCACATTTCTGTTATTGCTGTTTCTTGGCAGAAATACTAAAAGAAATAATGAGTCATACAGAAACGTTGTTATTTAATTTATTCCTCTAGCTCATAGTAAAATGTCAGAAAGGAAAAAAACAACCAAAAAACCCCCAAAACAAACATTGTCACATTTGCAATAGAATTCAGCTGAAACCTGTAGAGCTTTAATGACATCTGCTGAAGTAGCTGAAGAATTAAGCTAGCAATGTGTGACAAAGTAAAGGAACATTTTCCTTCCACTAACAAGAAACCTAAGAGGAGTCTTGCTACGATACTCTCAAGACAACTAATTTTTTATCTAGTTCAAAAATAATTTGCAATGAATAATTTGATGTTGCAAAGACTGCATGTGTGAAAGCCAAAACATCCACTGATAATAATCTTGCTTGCGTTAAAGGCATGTTAACTTTGTTTACATTTACTAGCATATGAATAATTCATAAGTGATCCAGAACTTTTCAAAAACCAGTTTATAGATCACAGATTTCTTTTACATATTTTCAAATAATATTTGCATTCTATGCAGGTTGACACTGCTCTTCCAAAGCTTAAAGGTGGTCTGAAGGACTCCACATAAAGCATGTGAAATGACAGTGAAAATCTGATATGAAATTATGGCCGTCACTAAATTTTTTAATGCTTCACTTGTGCTCAAAAAAATCATAGGATTTACATAGAATGAAATGTCCAATGCATTGAGGTCATTTCAATTTTGAAGGAATTCATGAGTATAACCCGATGCTTCCCACTTCTCTTAGCAGCTGAGGTGTCTAGCCACCAGAAGCAGATAAAATCCAAGGTTAGTAATTCATATGAAAGTTGGGGACTTTATCTTTATCTTGGTTTCAAGCTGAATCGAACCAAAAGAAGATTTTTTTTCAACATTTCATACAAACCAGATAGAACACTTCAACTAGTCACCGAAATGAACACAGTTTTAGCAAATAAATACATCGAGCAATTTCTAACAATCTACAAGCTAAAACTAGTAGTCAGTATGAATTTCTCTGAGTAGATATGAAGTTACCTGGGATATTGACTCTGGAGTAGCCTTCCAGGCTGGCAGCCCAGAGCAACAGAACAGAGGAAATAATAATTTTATATCAAGCTTTGTAGCAAGTGATATATACGATCCATCATTTTGGCAAAAGGCTCAAATAGTGCCCACCCTCACCAATCCTATTACAAGAGAGTCTCCCACAGTTGCAGCACATTACTTTTGTTAGTTGCAATTGCTGGCGAGTAGAAGTGAGGTTTTGTCGTGTAACCCACTGCAACTGAGATGCAAATTAGTGCTAAGGAAAGTGCACTGAAGAGTTAGTGAGTTTTGGGACCTAGCAACACATCGAATGTCCAAAAACTTCAGATATTCCCTATCACAACATGATCTAATGCATTGCTCCATGTAGCAGGAAGGAACGAGCTTGAGATATCTACAGAAGAAGCATGGAAACTAAGAGGTGTGTCTTAGTGAGTTTCAAAGGCCCCTGGAGTTGCAGACTCTGAAGCCATTGTGTACTGCACACAGAATTTATATCTCACACACAAATCCTAGGTATTGTTTCAAACTAGGAGAGTTTTGCATGGCAAAAGCTCTTCAAATCTGGAGGATTTTAATCAAAGAAAACTTTCAATAACTTCTGATATGTACAGAGACACAAATACAAAAACTTGTTCACACACTCCAGCTGTGCTCCAGCCTTAAGGGCTATAAACTTGGAAAGGATGGTGCTTTGGATGTTGCCATTTTATCATAGAACTCTACTGTGCTAAGATGTTGTGGAGAAGTGGAATTATTTACATGGACAAGATCTGTATTTCTTGCATATACAGTAGTGGGGCAGATTCATGTCCCTATAGCTTCAAAGAGAACAAAGGGAAAGACCCCTTACTACTCCACTTACTTATATTCAGAAAATTTTCCATCAATTCTACTTTCTATTCACGTTTTTTATGCCTAAACATTGTGTGAATTGTATAGGAGGAGGGACAAAAATTATTTTTCTCAGTGTGCAGTTCTTCCATTAATTTAGTATTTCATTACAATTGTACACAAGTATGTTACATAGTGGCAAAATTACTACTACAGTATTAATTTAGGACAAGTTAATGTGGATAATATTGCTCAAAATTATTTTTTTGGTTTTCAGATTTGTGCCAATTGCAAGAATTATCCATAACATTTCTCATGTTAATAAGTGACACAGAAATTATGTTAGAGTAGTACTGGAATTCCAAAGTACCTTCTCAGAGAGCATGCTTTTTATTTACTTCTTCTTTGGGGGTATTAAGTGAAAAATAAATTTAATGGATTTTAATATGATGACAAATGACCTGTCAGTCAGTATTTTATCACTACTATAGGCATTAACAACATAAAGTGAGAGTTCTGCTTCAGGTGGTTGTGCCTGGTTGTTGCAATTGTATATAGTTGCCTTTTATTTTAATATCAGCCATCATTCAAGAGCTAATAACTGCAAGAGCAGTGGCTCTTGAGTCTCTTACTCTTCAATACTTTGGCATAATATCATAAACTTTTTTTTCCCTTTAAGGAGCAATCTATTCAGTGATGTGAGTTGGATGAGATTTCAAGAGGAAAAACTCTAGCAAGTATCCTGTATGCAGAGAAAGAGTTAGAGCTTGCTGTGATTCTTTACAGTAAATAGTAGGTAAGCACTCTCACTCTCAAATTATTATCTGTAGCAGATAAGGAATAAGGAAATAAGAAATGCAAGGCAAAGAACTTACGACAGAAGAAGTTTAAATTCTGAAAATTTATACATTTCCAATGATGGCATGAAATGAATCATAGAAACATAGAATAACCAGGTTGGAAGAGACTCACTGGATCAATAAAAGAAAGCATTTTATTGCTACCAGATTTTTTTTTTACCACTTCTTGTCATTGTCTATGTACTTGGACTTCTTCAGGTCTTAGATCTAACATAATATCACCCATATCATTGTACACAAACCTCTACACTTTTAAACTTCTATTCATTCTTATGCTTTGGGTTCTCCAAGGGATTTTGATATTCATTTATCTGTCTAGATACCTAAGCCTAGAAGTTGGATTGACAGAAACTCTGTTATGCTGATGTGCTTGGCCTGAGAGGTTAAAACTTTCTCACCATTTAGATATGAATTCACTACCAAGACTAGAAATTCTTCTTACCTTAGAGGTCTACCACCTTTCTGGAATCAAAAATTGTGTGTTTTGCATTATCTGCTTTCATTTATTAGCTTGGTGATCGGAAAAAAAAAATATTTGGTAGTACAGAGGAATCTTGTTTCTTTGGCTGTCAGAGGAGTACTTTTATGGTTAGGCTATGTGTTCATGAACATTTTTCCTCCATTTCTGTGTCCGGCTCACTTGTTATGTCGTCCTTAGCATGAGTGCTGAGAGAATGTTGAGCACACTATAATAATGAAGCTCATAGTTAAGTCACTCACACAGAAAGTGAGAAGATGATAGAAGCTTTAAAATTAAAAGAAGACTCATTGCTTATTGGCAGAAATGACTGAGTCTTCTGAGTTCCTAAGAAGTAGCTCTTTCTTCTGCCTCTGAGTATCAGCATTTTTAAAAGTGTCATCTTTTTATATATATTTCAGAAGCATGTCCTTGTAAAGGTATTTATTGAATATGAAAATATACTGAAAGGTAAGGAGAAATTCACTTCTATCTGCACACAAACCTGCCAGGAAAGAATCAATGTCATTTTCAAAAAATGCCCACCTGCAGTTTCAGAGCAACTGTACACCTTTTCTATCCAATGAGAAACCTAGGCAGTGCATAAGGCATAACACAGTGTTATCTGAGATAGACAAAAATATTATTATACTGCTTTTGGCTGACATAGAGTTAATTTTCTTCATGGTAGATTGTATGGTGCTGTGTTTTGGATTCGTCATGAGAACAGTGTTGAAAACACACCACGGCATTACTTAACATCAAGGCCTTTTCTCCTTTCACAGTACCCCACTGGCAAATAGACTGAGGGTACGCAAGAAGCTGGAAGGAGACACAGCTGGGACAGATGACCCCAAATGACCAAAGGGATATTCCATACCATATGATGTCATGCTCAGCAATATAAAACTGGGACAAGAAAGAGGAGAGGAAAGACATACATAGTTATGGTGTTCGTCTTTCCAGGTAACCATATGCCATGATTTTCTGCAGATGGCTGAACACCTGTCTGACAATGGGAAGTAGTGAATGAATTTCTTGTTTTACTTTGTTGGCATACAACTTTTTTTCCCCTATTAAACTATCTTTATCTCAACCCACGTGGTTTTGCACTTTTATAGTTCTCTCCCACTTCCTACTGAATAAGGGGGTGAACAAGTAGTTATGTGGTTCTTAGCTGTCTACTGATGTCAAATCACAATAATTACTAAAAAAAGTCTAGTATATTTTTTTGTCAGCTAGTAAGAAGGAAACAAAATGCTGAAATCAATGTAGGAATTACAAACTGAATCAACCTTAACAGAACATAGACTTCATCAGGAAGTGTATGTTAATTAAAATCAACTTTATCTTAAAACTAACAATTTGTATTTTTCAACCTTCTGTATTTAACAACAAAATGGTTTTGAAATATATGGATTTCTGAGAAAAGCAATGCCCTTTCCTCATTGGTGCATATTCAATGTGAACTAAAACAAATATTTTATAGCAGCCAATGTTTCAATTAGCACTTTGTATTTTTAACTGCTTTGTCAATTTACCTTATTGTATTTTTCATTTGTAGCCACTGTTCAATTGATTTCTATTCTCTTTTATTTTACTTAAAAAAGCCATGTTCATGCAACATGTTGATAATGTTTCTTCTCCCTGCATGCAACCCAAAGATACAGAGAGCATAACGGTCAACTTTATGAATGTTACATCCAACTGCAATTTAAACATTGTTTTAGCAATTGATTTTAGAATGAATTCTGTGTTGGTTGCAAGAGCCTTTTTTAAGGGAAACATTCTGTTGGTTTGTATAATATATATGTGTGTGTATATATATTGTCATAAATTCTGGACACTTACACTGTTTATTATTACCCTATATAATCCATATTCTACATTAGTAATAAACAGTAATGGATTAGTAAGTATTCACATGAACATACTTAAGTAACTAGTAGAACCAAGTGTTTTAGTTTGAATCTACAATTATTATAGTCACTAGATAGTAGAATCTAAAACTTTCTATGATATACTTGCTGTATCAAAAATGTCTTAGGACAGCTCATTTTTCAGACACTGTTAGAAATTTTTGCTATTTTATATGAATATTTTTGTTTCCTCTGTGTAAAGAGGGTTATGCACATCCACATGTCATTATAATACTCAGTCCTAGTGATGTGATATTTTAGAGGAGCTCTTAAAAGCAAAATAGGGGGAACAGAGAGCACTGAGAATTGAAGAACAGGGTCGGAATGTTATCAGAGACTTTAAAGACTTCTTTTCCTTCTGTCTGAGTTACTTTAATTAACAAACCATATGCCAGTATCATTATTAGGTACTATTAGCAGGGTTCACAGCTGTACAGAAGCTGGAATAAGAAAAGCTACTAGCTTATGTTGGGATTTACCATCCTCAAAGAATAACCGATTCTATCACACACAATATGTTCACCTTTGCACCTTTCCTCCATCATGTAGCTAAGTCTATGACAACTGCTGCAGACTCTTGTTCAGCAAGTGAAACAAACTCTGCAACATCAAAGCAAATTTGATTTTACCTCCAATCTGTCTGGCTAAGCCAAATGTAAAGCAGTGCAACGCTACATTCCCCATATCCCTATACACAGGGATGTTCCATATGCCTGTATCAACAACCTCAGCAGCAGAGTTGCATGCAGCTCCTCACATTTAGTCATATTTATTGACTGTTGTGACGGGTGTGACCTTAACTGGATGCCTGGTGCCCACCAAAGCCATTCTATCACTCCCAATCCTCAGCAAGTCAAGGGAGAGAAAAATATAGCAAAAGTCTTGTGGGCCGAGATAAGGACAGAAAAAGATCACTCACCAGTTATCATTACATCTAAAGTGCTATAAAAAGGCTTCCTGTTTAATGCAGCATAGTTTATATCAGGTGTTGTACAAAGAACTTGCTGTAATGAGGTAAGGATTTGATCTGTTCCTTCTATAAAATAAAAAGAGAAATGAAAACCAAACAACTATAAGCTGAAGCATAATTCAGTTTAGTCATAACATATTACATCCATAAATTTTATTGCAGTAATGCTGATTATCATGTGCTTGGCTTTTTGGCTTCCTGCCGCACACTGGTCTGCTTTATGTGTGTTTAATACTAAATTATTATTACTAGAATGCTTCTTCTTTTATTAAAGAATGCTTCTTTTAAATAGAGATGCCTTAGTTTTACCCTCCAAGAGGATTTAAGTATCCCAAACCGTCAAAGTTCCCAGGTATTCATTCTCTTTTGGAGCTGGTGTCTTACCTTGGCATAAAGGCAGAGCTTGATGTCATCTCCTATTTAGCCAGTAGATGAGCAGCTATTTGTATATGCTCACACATACTTCGCGTTCCTAAAGAGTAGCAAACTCACAATGTTTCCATCTCAGGGTAGTAAAGTTACTATAAATGCATTCCAAAATGAAATTATTTATTACTTTTCTGCAAGCTGCCCCACTTTGAGTAATTAAATGTCACACTAGACAAAAATAATGTTTATATATTAGGAGTCAGTTGTAAAATAGGTGATTTTAGTTCTTTAAAGGCAAAAGACAGGTTTTAATGGTGAAATTGCTTGGGCTTTATGTTTGTTTTGCTTGGTTTCATTTATTTTTGTTTTCTTTATCTCACTTTCCCCAAAAAAAAGGGGAAAGTTCCAGTACTGAACCCTTAAGTAAAAGAGGATGGTGGCATTGCAGCCTCAGAAGCTTTTTAGGACTTGATAAATCTTCTGAATTAAGCCCTACAGGGAATTTAAGCAGGGTATTGACTGGCAAGGAGAGAAAATTTGTGGAGCAAATGACACATATGACAGATACTCGACATACACAGTAGCTCACAGTCTTCAGGAGGACAAAATATAGCACTAAGCACCAGAATAAATACCATAAGTTTCTGTGCTGTTCCATTATGTGTTGAAAGTTATGCTGAAAACCATTCATTGGGTCCTGACTTCTCCAAGCATGTGTGGCTTAAGTATGGTGGACAAGTGGAACTATTCATAAATATTTACCATATTCATATTTCCTCCCAATTTCCAGAGATGCTGGAAGTGAGGATTTTGAAAACAGTGCATACTCCATCTAGAAAATACAGTTCTGGCTACTAGATGCTAAAAACAGAAAAAAATGCAAAGAAAATATATGTTTAAAGCTAAATTCCAAGATATTATTCTCTCCACTTGCAACTCCATGCAGTTGTGAATACTTGGCATTTCCCAAGGTATCATTATTCCTTCTATTTCTATTTTGGGGTTTTTTCTGGATAAGAGAGAAATGTGCATATTTTCTCTTCTTTTTAAATACACTATAATGTTGCCTCTCATTTTGAATGCATGTCACTGGAATGTTCTGCTTCCTGTTAACACCTTTTCCATTTGAATATATATACATAGTTTGATACGGCTTTTTTCCTGCATAAATTTACTTTTATAATAAATATACAGATAATTTATAATCTACACAGAACAATATTTCATATGTATTTTTAACCATTCATTTTCTAATATCTACTATCTTTCTTTTTTCACACATGCTGTGTGTCTGTTCTATTAAATAACATTCCATTTGACCCTGTTTCAAAGCTTTTCCATTTCCTTGTGACATAGCCAAAATCTCAGATTTTACTATATATGAACAATATCACCCAAGCTGAGAACCACGCTGAGAATCTGATGGAGTGGGAAAAGTGAGAAAGACTGAGCTATACTTCTGAAGCATGCTTAACTCAGTGGACACATCAGCAACAATCACCATTAGGTGCACTTTCCTCATACCTCTGGCAGCTAGTGGAGCTATGTTCTACTGCTATAATGACTTCTTCAGTTCTTTATGACCAAGGCCTTCATCTTTCATCACCATCACCTTCAACTTTACTATCTCTTTCCTCCTGGCCCCAAGTTCTGCATCTAAAAGAAAATACTATACCATTGCTACTTCTCTGTTCTAACAGGAATAGGGTGGGAGGTTTCTTTTAGATTTTTAAACATTTTTTTTTGTTAGAAAGATCTTTGAATGAATTTCAGAGACATTGTGTGGGTATGTCATGAGCCAGTAGTGTGCCCAGGCAGCCAATAAAGCCAGTGGCATCTTGGCTTGTATCAGAAACGGTGTGACCACCAGGTCCAGGGAGGTTATTCTCCCTCTGTACTTGGCCCTGGTGAGACAGCTCCTTGAATCCTATGTTCAGTTCTGGGCCCCTCACCACAAGAAGGATATTGAGGTTCTGGAGAGAGTCTTGGTGAAGGGACTGGAGAACAGGCCTTATGAGGAATGGCTGAGAGTTGGGGTTGTTTAGCCTGGAGAAGAGGAGGCTGAGGGGAGACCTCATTGCTCTCTACAACTACTTGAAAGGAAGTTGTAGAGAGGAGGGAACTGGCCTCTTCTCCCAAGTGACAGGGGACAGGACAAGGGGGAACGGCCTCAAGCTCCACCAGGGGAGATTTAGGATGAGCATTAGAGAAAAAATTTTCATGGAAGGGTCACTGGGCACTAGAACAGGCTACCCAGGGAGATAGTTGATTCACCTTCCCTGGAGATGCTTAAGGGACAGGTGGACAAGGTGCTGAGGGGCATTGCTTAGTGTTTGATAGGAATGGTTGGACTTGATGATCCGGTGGGTCTTTTCCAACATGGTGATTATATGATTCTGTGTCTGCTACACAAAAACAGGTTAGACACCTAAAATGTGATGTAACTGAAAGTGGATAGGATAAAAGTTTAATTTCGCTTACATCCAATAAGGGTAGTCATGCTGGCTGACAGAGAATTTCTCCTGAGATAATGGACACTGTCCAAGTCAGATGGACTTGTTGCAATATTTGTGTTACGGTTTAGCCCACCCCTTAGCAAAGTCAGCGGCTAAAACTGGGCAGCTTTCAGTCCCTGTCCCCACACAGAGAAAACAGAAAAGGGAAATGAGAGTGAGATAGTGACTTGTGGGTTGGAAATTAACACTAAAACAACTTCTATGCAACAACAATAATAAAAGGAAGATAACAATACTAGTAAGAAAGTAATAGAATGTAGACAAGTATACAAAACCTAATTCAAAATCCCCTGACAACCATACAGCACCACTGACGCTGCAAGGCAGGTGCAGGGAAAGTTCTGAACTAGACTCAGCAGCAGGTGGGAGCTGGACTCAGGAACACGTGGATGGGTTCAGGGGAAGGCAGGCAGACAAGCAAGGTCTTCCCTGAATGTCGGTCATTGAAGAAGAGGACAGACCCTCATGATCCCTAACCATTCATATTGAGTATGATAAGTATGGGAATTGGACTGGCTTTGCTGACCAGTCTAGGTCACCTACCGTGTCCACCCTTCCTAGCAAGTGTGACAGCAAATGCAACTCTGGGGTAGCCTAATTTACACAGGAAATTGATGTGAGCAGTGGCCCATTACTTTGGTGATAAATATCAGGCTGAAAAGTCAGAGTCAGAAACAGCATAACCAGAAAACTAAATTCTGCTAACATTTATGTGCCTAGTAAGGAAGCAAGATCAATAGCTTTTTTGCAGAAGACATTCACTGTAGAACTAAAATTAATTACTGAATACATAATAATTGCAAAAATTCTTGTTTGTGTTCTGGACAACTAACTGAAAAGATCAAGGCAACACTGTCTTCTTGTTCTTGCATTATTTTAGAGTCTGTGGCTAGAACTGGCAGATATATGGAATATGTACTTTATTCTGCATTGTGTCATAACTATACATAGTTTCTGCTGTTACCCCTGACTTCCCCTCTCTCCTTCTTTCCTTCCTTCTCTCCTTCCATCTTAATTTCCTCCCTCTCTAACTGCCTTCCCTCTTCTCTTCTTCCCCTTTCTTCACTTTTCCTCCCTTCACCTCTTCCCTCATTTCTTCCTGCCCTTCTCTTAAATATTTTTAAATATATTTTCCCACACAGTTTTAATTTAATGTTCACATTCTATGCTTGGCCAATGCATGGCCTTTCTGTTCTTCTGTTAGTGAGAATGGGATGAAAGAAGAATCAAGTGCCTTTCCCTGTGCTTACTCAGTTGGAAAATACTGAACTAGAAAGGACTTTCGATTGCTTTTGCTATTTGCAGAAATCACATTTGAAAATAAAAACTCACTGAAAATAATCAATTTAGTAGGTATTAATTAGATTGTACATTGAGTTCCAACTACTATCTTTAGATCTAAATATATCAATAATGAATCACAACAAGCCCTAGATACAATCCCTTTTCCCCTAGAAATGAGAGGATATAATTATTTGCCTGTAAATTTTGTTTAATGAGGCTAATCATCTTAGTAAATGTATCTTTCCTTCAGAAGAATTGTCAGGTGTAGTCAATTTGAGATATCTCAGATATGTGTTCTACACAATAATTAGATACTTGCTTATGAAATCAAAGAATGAAAAAAAATTAATCACAGGAAGGACAAACTTGAAGTGGACAGAGACTGCTGACATGATATTTAAATTTGAAAATCATCCTTGTTTAGAGGTATGAAGGAAGTGCTATTGCTTTTCATTTCCTTCTGACATAAACTCAGAGCTTCTGCATGAAGCTCACTTGCAGAAAAAGTTTTGACTTCAGGAACTGGATGAAATTTAAATTCTAGTTTTGAGTAGTAGGGTGTTTGTCACCTGCTCCGGATAATCACCAAAAATTTGATCTGTCATTAGATATAGACTAAAATTTAAAAAATATACAAACTATCAACATGACAAGAAACAGAAAATTAAACATATATATGTAGATGTTTTATATATTTAACTTCTCGTCCTCAATTGATTTGATGGACACTGAAAGAAGTGGTGACCTCTTTATTTGCTACTTTTCTGAAAGAGAACTACCAAAATGTCTACTATACTAACTGTGTGATCCCTGCTGTTTCACTGACTATCCCCTTACCAGCACGGTCCTGGATACTGCTTTAGCACATTCAATCAATGCTACCATAGATGGTTTTTTACATTCTATATTAGTTTTCTGCATTATTCACCTTCTGTTTCCTGATGGGTGTGGGGAAGTTAGAGAAGCAGTAGATCCAAAATGCAGACTTCAGCCCTATCCAGGCATGAACTATTGAAGAATAGCAGGCAATGGAGATAACAATGTCTGCAGAAGTGCTGGGCTATATGACTAACCTTGCCACTTATTTTTAATAGACTTTTTTAGAAGCCACTTTATCACTACTACCCTAAGTTTATTTACCTACAAAATAAGATCAATTATTCCTTAAATCTTTCTCATAAGATAAGTCTCCAGGTTATTTTCTAACTGTTTTCATTATTGATCACTTTACATAAATGACAGCAGTGACAATTTGGTTTTAACAACCTAGTTCTGTGGAGTATGTAATTGGATTTCCCTCTGTTGTGCGTGAACTTATAGTTGAATTTAATTTACTTGTGAGGCATGATGCTAAAATAATAACTGCAGAGATCTACATAAGGAAAAACAGTAGTATTTTACAAGCTGACAAATCAGAATTTTGAAAGTTATTCTAATCAGCTACAAAATGTTCTTACGGTTACTTAATATATTTAATCTAGTTAACAACTGGCATCATAATGTTTTGTAGATTATTGCACCCTCAGCAAAGTTTCCCACAACAATAAACTGTGTGGTGCAGTTGACACACTGGAGGGAAGGGATGCCATACAGGAGGACTTTGACAGGCTTAAGAGGTGGGCCCATGCTAACCTCATGAATCATTCTATGATTCTATGATTGTGTGATTGCAACACAAATAAAAATATTTAATATAATCTATGTCTGCTATAGAAACATTAAAGTTTTCATACACTAACAATTAAAATGAAAAGTAAATAATAAGAATCAAAGAAGCTAAGGTCAACAGATAAAATCACCACAATAAAGCCTTTCCCTGAATTTTTGATAAATTACCACCACAAATGTAAAAACAATAGCACACAATGAGCTTGAACAGTAGTAGTTTTGAGCTTGATATTTTAAAAAAAAGATTCAAGGGGTTTTGACTCAAAGTCAAGCACATGCTGTTCACTATTACTATTGTCCCACTTTAGCTGTGCTCTAAAGAATCATAAATAATGCCTTTTATGTTCATAATAATGCATGCAGACTGTATTAAATAAATATAAAGCTCATTTAAACACAGATAGGAATCCAGTGATAGGGTTTGTGCAACTACGTCTCCCACTGATTTAAACTACAAGTATAGAAATATCTATTGTATAATTGTTGAATTGAATAACTGCTAAATTTAACCAAAACATTTTTTAAGTTAACAAGATGATTTTGAAGATGATTTTGTGCAGTCAAATTTGTAACTAACCAGTTGCTTTTAAAGAAAAAGAAGAATATCTGCTAATACATGTCTGTAAGTCAAATATGATGCATCCCAGGCTGTGCACAAATGTATACTCAAATAGTAGAGAATTCTTTTATCTTCCTAAGACAAGAGAAACTGTTTAAAGTCCCCAAGACATGGGGAAATACTTTTTTTTTCTTTTAAATTGCCTTGTAGAAAATTTTTACTAAAAAACCCTGGGATTTTGCATGCATGTTTGAGGTACACTGCTTTTGATTTCATATTCTTGCCAGAGGGGGGAGAAAAGAAATGTTGATTTATATTCCTCAGGAAACATTAATATATAAATTTCACTCTCACTGTTGCTTTCAAATGTCAGTGCAGCTGCACTTAATGCAAAGTTACATTTACACTCTAGGAATTCTGTATTAGCAGATTCATGTGAAGATTGCAGTAGTGCAAAGTTGCTACTTTGGTTAAGTTTTTATAGAAGTAGTTACCTGCAGCATTATCGTTAGAAGTATAGCAAATATTTATATCAGAAACCACTACTTTTATTAATTGTTGACCTATAACATAGAAAACATCTTTCAAGACTCATTTGTAAAAGAAAAAGTCTAAAATTAATGTTTTCTTGCTTGTATAACTAGGTTTGCAATGAAGACTTCCACCAGCATTTGAAGCATATAATTTAGTCCCCTTGATATGTTTATATTTAAAGACAAGCAGTCATTTATTGCATGCATGTTTTAATCTCAGGTTCAGTTTAGAGACAGTTTAGATCTATTATAGTGCCTATGTAAGAGATTTGTTTCTAAGCTGACATCAGAGAGCATCCTAATTCTACAAGCTGTTAGTAGTGTTTCTGATTTGCTAGCAGTCTCATTCAGCCTGAAAACTTCATGATCCAATACAGGGTACCTTTGTGTATTTTAACAGCACCAAACTGACTCCATGGTGATCTCTTGGCAATAGAACCAGTAGGCATAAGACTGTAAAAAGTATCTTTTTACATTCTTAGTAGGAAAAAAAAATTCTTATTTTCTCTGTGGGTATTCTACAGGCAGACACACATCTCCCTGTAAATTTGGGGAATGCAGTTTTATATCCACAATATGTATTTTTAGGTGTCAAAGCCAGACAAAAAATCATATTTTTTTACAAATCTTCTTGACAGGATTAACTAAATTTAATGTTTTTCCTCTTGGTTAAATGGATTATGGCCTGATTATGTGAGAATATTTACAGATAATTCCCTATCAGCTTTACTGACATTTTTAAAGCTTCTTCTCCAAAAGGTTAATTATATTCTAAGAGCTTTTAGATATTCCTGCCACTTTTTGTTGTTTTTTAACAGAATCCTTCTTGAAATAGTCTCCCTAAAACTGTGGAATTATCGCAAAATAGGAAACTATTATTTAAAATGAAATCTAATTTATTATGTACTTTACTGTGTGAACGTTATTCTAACACTTCCAAATTTAGAGAAGAACCTACATACCCTTCTTCTTGATGAAGTAGATAGAATTTATTGTTATTTATATTTGTTAAGAACAGGTTTTCTACAGACATCTATATCAACATTCTGTCTTGCACTTGATAATTACAACTCTTATATATTTTTTGTGTCAGCACAACACTGTGTTTCCTCAACTGTCAGGTTATAGAACTGAGAAATACTTGAGTAAAAGAAAGTTATCACAGGAATATTGTTGATGAGGAAGCTGAAACAAACTTCAAGTGACAAGGATGAGAGTAGGTAGAAGTAGTGAAATCAATGTGTTCTACAGGAGAAAGCAGGAACTACTGGTTCAAACCACATATTTTTCTGACTTGATCTCTGATGTGAGATAAAGTTTCTAGAAAGAAACTATTTTAGAGCTCAATTTTTAGATTTGCGCTTTAAATTTTGGTGTTCATATTCATATGATAAGGTTGCTCACAGGTTTTGAAAATAAGATATTCTGTGTTTCAAATGCACCCTTAAAGTACAAAATTCTTTGAATGTAATCTGGTTATTCTGGTTTACTGCAATTTACTGTATTACAAAGGCAATTGCAATGATACTTCTTTTTACTGCTAAATAACTACTGGATTTCAAATAAAAATTTCTGGTGATTCTTCACTGCATTTTCTGATAGGAAAAGGCTACAAAGGCTTGTTTCTACGTGATGAGAAATATATATCAAATCAGTAGACAAGAACATGACTCTGTGTATATATGAAACCAGGAAACTGCCTGGAGGGCATCTGTCCCAAATGGATCATGTTAAAGACAGTGACAGTCTCTAAACTGTAACTTGGAAATTACAAAGAAATTTTTAAAAAAGGAGAGTCAAATGAAAAAGAAAGATTAAAATTTATAGTAAGGAAAAAACTCCTCAAAGTGGAAACAGCAGTGGTCAAAACCTAGTATAACATGGTCAGAAGACACTCTACCCCACTCTACCTTAGCCAGAGAGAGGTGCCTTTCCATCGGATGCCATGACCTCCCTCAAGGACTGTACTCTGCTACTCACTTTTCTCACTCTTCTCTTCTTCTTCAGTATTTTATGGCTGCCAAGGTTGCCATTCACTATTACATCCTCAATGAGTTCTTCCTTGCTATGTGTCATGAAGTTATCCTTGACACTCTCAGTCTTCTTGAGCTTTTATGTCCCATCACATCAGAAGGGTAAAAATACTGCAGAAGAATGAGAGTTTATAAGTGGTCCCTGAATGAAGTTTCTATGAAGAGAAGGAAAAAAAACCCAAGAAAATAACTTCCTCCTTTTAAATTAGCAATGACTAAAATTCCTGTAGACTTACTTCCTGATCTGAACATTTATCTATTTACTACTCCATTAAATCTCCAGTATCTTCTTTTAACCAGCTTTCTTCTAAGATCCCATAATAAATGATTGATAGATAGATCAATAGATAGATACATAGATAGATAGATAGATACATAGATACATAGATACATAGATAGATACATAGATAGATACATAGATAGATTAGATACACAAACAGACAGACAGATAGACAGACAGATAGACAGACAGATGGATACCTCAACCAATACATGTCATCCTCTGTTTTTAAAGGCAAACACTGTGATGGCTCCCTAGAGGTTGTACAGGGGCTTGCTGGAGGTGATGGATATTAAAACTTTGAACAGGTTTTCTGTGCATCTCCAGGCATAACAAACTGAAAATAAAAAGCATTTGATCCTGAGTCTGTGAGCAAAACATGGGAAAAGACAAAACTGAAGCTTAGCATAAAAGTTTTAATGCAGTATAAGAAACTCTTCTTGAGGAAGAACAGGAACAGAAGGGACATGTAGGAATTTGTCTGAGAAGTGTGAAAGCTATTTTGCTATTGCGATTGACTTGTGGCATATCTCTAAAGTCTCATCCCCTTTTGTTATCTTTCTGTTTCCTATATCCAGTACTTGGAATCCATTCTCCACCATCACCATATTGACTGAATTTTTGGAAGTTTTTCTGTTGGCTGACATTTCACTTGGAGTGACTCCTCACTGCTAGATAATCCAGGGTGATGGCTCTTGAGAAATGAGAAAAATCTAATAATTCTGCTTGTCAAGTAGTGAAAAACTTAGTTCCTAGAGGAAGAAAAATAGGGACTGATCTGTTAAATAAAAAAGACTGTGAGAGGACTTGAATTCTACTGGGACCAGAATGTGAGTATTTGGGGACAAAAGGATTGGCAAACTTCTCCAAATGTCCTGCTAGTGTTCTCACAGCCCAACATTTCAATTGTCTTCTTCAGTATCAACACAAAGAGGCAACTGAAACTGCAAAAGTTAAGTTCAGGTGACTCTGCCTTAAATGGAAATCCCTTCATATTTAATTCTTCAGGAGACAGAAGGGAGCCTTTCAAGCTCCTGCTAGCTCACATTCTCTGGAGTACCAGTTGTCTTTAATAGTAAGCACTAAGCCTGGAAAACTGGAGGTCTCCAAACATTGCAGTATGGGTTGACTTCAGTAAGAATAAGAAACTTGCCTTGCGCCTTTTGTATTTTCCATACTACATTAATTTCTCACCTTCTTTAAACTACATTCCTTTGACCTGCCACAAGTGCAGAGATAGCTCACAGTGTGATCCCTGAATTAAAAAAAATCTCAGTGCAAGAATTGTTGCCTTTTAATGGTGTGAAATATGAAGTGTTCACCCTGGAATTGATTATTGTGGATTGGATTTAGATATCCTGGAGAGAAGGTGATTAGAAAGTTAGATCAATTAAGTGGACCCATGGTTTGTTACCTAAGTTTGATTTTTTTATTAAATTGGTTTTTGCCTGTCTTTAGAATTTTACTTCATCACTGTTCATTGACAAATGATGATATAGAAAAGAAGTGTGCTGTTTATGTTTCCTTTGTCTGACTTTGATTCATTTACTGAAAATGGTTAATGTAGAGATGTCTAATGACTGGAAGACTAGGTTAATTCACATTATTCCCTAATCAGTATAGCACTGGTTGTGGAGTGCAGATATCTTTGCTCTATTTCTAGTTTTACAGCCGTCCTACCTATTAATCTTAGCAGCAGAATTTCACTTGTCCTTCTGTCTTTGAAGTGGGAATAATGACACCGACAATCTTCATAAAATGTTGTGGACTATACTGATAAGAAGACATATGGTAGAGTTAGGTATTATTTTTAAGTATAATGCCATCACGACCCAGCTTGCGCATCTGAAACCTCTCTGTTCCCTCTTTGCTGATGAAAGACTAAGTAAGGAGTTATAATCACCACAGGAGCCTGGTTCTTCATTGCCCTGTACTCATCCAGAGAGCTGTTAACAGTCAGAGAATCTGAAAATAAGTGTTCACAATTTCTTCCTATTTTCTCCCTTTATTTTATACTTTTTCCCAGAGATACTAAGAAAGCATTGTAAAACACTTAAAAAGCCACAGTTTTCCACCCATTCTCCCTAATGGACGATACAATAGTATTTTATAAAGAAGATTTGACCATGAAAAAGAAAAAAGAAAAAAAAGCAACACTTACCACACAACAAATAAGATAAATAAGCTACATTTGGAAATAATTTTTTAGCTCATGGGAGCTCTAGGGAGTTCTATATAACACGAACCTACACAAGTTCCAGTTAGAATTCATTCAGAGTCAAATTAACTAACACATTTATTACAGGTCTCATTAATCCAACACATTTAATTTATGCAAAGAACGTCTTGGTTTAGACTGTACCAGGAGTATGATAGAGACTTTCATGATTTGTATAGTGTAGCAATTGCTAGTATAAAACCCCTTGTGGTATCATTCCTTGTAGGGGAGTATCAGTGTTGAGACTGAGGTAATCTCCAGGAAACGTAACTTTCCTTTGTTACACTCAGTTATAACTTATCAAATGCTGAACAAAAACGCTGTGCCCCTCATAGTTGTTTGAAAGATCCAGTCAGCTTTTCAAAGTGACAGAGCAAGAAATGTGCTAAGAATACAGCTCATCCTTTGATTCATTGCCTATGATTTCTGGCTTATTTCCCTCCCTCTGTTCTGAAGAGGAAACAGAAGGCTGAAGGCATGTAAAGAATAGATACAACTCAGCCCTCTGCTCCATCCTCTGTGTCAGTAAGAAAAGTCTCAGTTCCTGGGAGCAGAATAGAAACAGGACAGTTCCAATATTTAGAGGATAGGCTGGTGTTGCTGGCCCAAAAGTAACCTCTCCTGTAGACAGTTAAGTATAATTGCTGCTTCATATGCAGCATCACATGCTGGAACTGTGAAGGTTTCATGTGAAGATTTTGTCAGGAAATTGTTGTATTTGGGAAAGTGAGCAAGTGTGTACCAAAACAAACACCCAGTACCCAACTATAAGTAGTCTGAGCTCAGAAAACAGAAATTCCACTGGAATTTAACCTGTGAAATGTTAACTCAGCATATGTGATCCCTGAAGTCATAGAATAATTTAGGGTCAGAGAGATCTCTGGGTGAAAATCTAGTACAACCATCTGCTCAAAGCAAGGTCAACTTTGAAGCTAGATCAGATTGCTTAGGGCTTTGTTGAGTATCTCTGAGGTGGAGAGTCCACATCCTACTTGGAAATACTTTTACCATGTATTATTATCTTTGTAATTTTTTTCAGTTTTAATAAACATACTAAGAATATATAACATTAATAATTCCAAATAACTTAGGTTTCCCTCTCTGCAGCCCATGTGTGTTGCACCATTGTGCATCTCTATGAAACCTGGCTGTGCCTTCTTTTTAGCCACCAATTTCCTAAATACAGCAGTTAGAATAGTCCTTAAATCAATCAGAGGAGGTAAGGTGCTAAAGCTTTCTTCTCCTGGTCAAACAAAATCAGTTCACTCAGTCTCTTCTCACACATCTAGTGCTCTAGTACTATAATCATCTTGGTGACCCTCCATTGAACTTACTCAAGTATACCAATACCTGAGTTTGGGTTTTTTTGGAGCAGCTGAAATCTGGTATTTTACACCAGACTCGCATCGTCAGAAACTGAAGAGCCAAAGCCTTGAACTAACTGCAAGAGGAAAAATACATTTTAAGCTCATACTTGATGACTTAGGCAGCTGCTTTGAAAAGGGGAACTTAGAAAGTTAGAATATGCATAACAGTATGCAAAATAACATTCATGCATAATAATATTCATGCATATTAATGATAATGCACAAGCATAAATTAAAATGTGGATGAAACCATTTCTTTAACGCCTCCCAACAAATTTTATGGAATGAAGACAAGTAAGAAAGGATGCTAGCTAGCAGTCATTATTAGACTCAACATTAGATACACAAACTAGATTACATGGTCCAACTACAAGTTCTTATTTTTGTGGTTTCTGTTCCAAGTTTTCCCTTAATCACCATGCTCCATATTTTGTCAGTCTACAAAAACAGAACAAAAGGCCGATGCCCACAGCCACACTGCAGAAACAGTAATGCTGAGAAAATGTGTGGGTTAACATAAAGACAGTTTAATACAAGGAAAAAGAAATGGGGCAGGAGGTGGGGCAGAGAGGGAGGACTGGTAACAACAAACCCCAGGAAAACAGCAACAAGAAAAGACAAGTGAAGAAAAACAACCCCACCAGTTACTCACCATCAGCTGACTGAGACTCAGATAATCCCCAGGCAACAGCAAACTGGGACTTTTATTGCAAAAGTTTCTCCTTGAAAACTTTTATTGCTGAGTATGATATAATATGGCATGGAAATTCCCCTTGGTCAGCTGGACTCAGTTGTCCCTATTGTGTACCCTCACAGTTTCTTGTGCATCATCCACCTACTCATTGGCCTTGATGCTATGTAAGCATCAGGAATAACTAAAACATTGGTGTGTTAACAACACTTATTTCATCACAAACACAAAACATGGCACTATACAAGCTACTATGAAGAAAATTAACTCTATCCCAGCAAAAGACAGTACAAAGTGCCATATTTCTTAGTTGTTTGCCTGCAGGAATCAAATAACTTAAACAGTTGTCTCAAAAAAAGTAAAGAATGGAACAGCAGAGAAAGAGTCAAATATAAAATAGAAACGCAAAGAATTTGTATTTTCATGTTCCTTTTTACTCATTCCTATCATAATCCTTTGGACAGACAGTTAATCTCTCTTTACTCTCTTTTGCTGATAATATAGGCTATGGAAAGATTTCTTTATATCTCTTCAAGTAAATTTCCAACATAAGAATATAAGGACATAGCAACAACTGAGAGTAAGGTAGTTGACATGGCAACAGCAAATAGCCAGAAGACCTTGTGCAGTCTCTCAAGATGGAAAAGGTTGATTTTCTCTCTGTAAGGAGAGGGAGGGGAGGGGGGAAGGTGGAAGACAAGAAAAAATATCTCAGACTTTAGATACACAATTGCATTCTAATAATGTAATAACTGAATTGCCTCATGGCCTGTTTTAGAACTAACAGTGAAATTATAATGAAGAGTAGTTTTAGCATTGTAAATGAGAAATTATTTACTTAGTGGGCTACGTTCATTAGAGTTGTTTGCTGCTGACCTTGGTATGTAAGATATTAGATCTGCCTTAGCCTCTAAGGGCATATTAAAAGGGTATGACAGGTGAAGATATTAGTTTTCCATGCAGTTTCAAAAGAGCACTTGTTATATCCTTCTGTATTGTGCACTTTTCTTTCAGTAATACATTAAGGATTGTAAAAAGTCTTGCAAATATTAAAAAGAAAAATGCTGTTTAATTGCTTCCCTGACTGAATGTAAAATTTGAAAGTTTATTCCTGAATAATGTATACCAGTTTTACTGTATTAAACCAAACTTTGTTTTGCCATAAGTGATGCAGTAACCTAAATATACCTCAAATGCACTGTTTTTTCATCTGTTTTATCAAAGCTTTGTTGCAGAGCCCCTGTACATGAATAATAGTCAAACCATGATTGAAAATTGTTTTAACCTGCGGCTGTTGAAGTTTATATCCCCATTTTTTATGAAATAAATTTGCCCTTATGGCTAATTGCACTACAAAATCGACTTTGAGGAATGGAAGGTACACTCTAGAACAGACTGGAGTATCAAAAGAAGTGTTATACCAAATATGGCTGATAATTGTTTTGCATTTCTGTAACATAGTGAATAAATATTGAAAATTTCAAACAATTTGAATAAAACATGATTTCAGGAAGACTACTGACTCATAAATTTTCTGCTGCTCTCATCACTATATGCTTTGTTCATTTCCTTTGCTGCTGATAGCACTGACTTTTGGACAGATATTGAGAAGGAGAGCTAGTAGGTCTTGATTTTTGCACAGACTTTGGGAAGAAGACCTCATAGGTCCTGACTTTTTGACAGATACTGGGAAGGAGACCTAGTAGGTCCTGAAAAGAGTATCAACTACTGGCTATAAAATGCAAATTCATTTTGAGAGAGAAGTATCAGAAATGAAGAGACACTGTCATCATTGGACAATGGTCTGCCACATTTCAGCAGAGAGATTTGTCTGTTTCCGTGTATAGATGAACACTATTTTGCCCATTTCTTTGACTGTTGATAGCAATGGGAGCTTCTGAATGTGTGGACCAGTATCTTCACAAGAAAATTACTTTTGGTGACATAGATAGCTACGGAGTTTTAGAAAATCAAGTTTAGCTTGTGCATGCAGTTGCAATTTCTAACTTCATTTGCAAAAGATTTACCTGAAGATTTTTTTTATTTCTTGCACTGGAATGTCTATGTGCGTAAGTATAGCTACATATGTATATATAATTATTTATGTATAGGAATTGCTTCTACCATTTTACATTTTTTTTAATTGTTCTATTAGTTGGTGCATAAAACTAAGTTGTGTTTGGAAAGTGAACAGCTACTGACTGCAAAATCTTCTTGCATGTCAACATAAGCCATGCTTAACTAAAAGCAGAAACTCATTTTATCTGCAGTTTTCTCCCCTCACCCTCCCCTCACCCTCCTCTCCTTCTCCTCTCCTCCCCTTCCCCTCCTCCCCTCCTCCTCTCCTTCCCATCTAATGTTCTAACATTAGTCATGAACTTGTTACAAAATGGAGCAAAAAAGAAACATCTGCCATGTTGTTCCTTTGGTCCCATGTGGTCTTCCAGTTACATGCTGTCATGTAGGAAATTGCTAATTCAGCATGATCATATCGATAGCTCATTCACTCTTTTAGAAACTTCTTAAAAGAAAATACTGTCTTATGAATTTGGCTGGTTATAACTAGTACTTGAAAGATGATATATAACATCAAAGCTTAATGCTACTACTTTTTACTTTTTGCTGAGGATTAAAGGGTCATCTTCACTCAGCTTCTATTATAGCATCTCTGGCACCCAAAATCTAGGGGATGATGCTGGCATTGAAGAAACCTCATGGTAGCCTACTGTTTATGATTTTAAGTAGAAGAAATAATCATTCGCTATCTTTATAACTGTTTACTATCTAGTATTTGAAAAAAAATGTACACAAAAATGAAGGTTGTACTATCTATTACATGGTCTCTATAGAACAAATTTGTTCTTATCAGGGTTATAATTGTATGTCACTTTGAGCCACGGAAAAGAACACTTCTGTTCAACATCTTCATTCCTGTGCAACATGGTCCATTCCAGTGTCTTCCTTATAAGGAGATACATATGAACCTGTCATAACTGTGTGAGTACCTGATATCCGTAAAAACCATCTTGAGGACTGTGAAATTCTGTGTGCTTCCATGACAACAGGAAATAAATAAATAAAACCAGACTGTGTAGCACTTTACATAATCCCAGTTGTAATTGAAAACAAGAGGGCAAAGTAATTCTCTGAAAGTAGAAAATTGACTTGATTGACCACAACCATGATGAGATACCACACTCCAATTTAATTAAATTGTTTTAAACCACCCTTTCTGGCTGATCTCTTACTAACTGTGGCTCTGGTATCACATTTGAGGTCTAATTTTTTCAAGACAAGTTTACTTCTTTCCTCCCAGAAGACAACTCTCAATGAAACTGCTTATGACTCAAACGATACCAAAATCATCATTAACAAAGTTAAAGAAGGAGCATAAGACAACTGCAGACAAAGTCTGTGTTTATCAGTGTGCCTGTCCAATAAGTGGTGCAGATAGTGGACTGCTCAAAAAGTTGCCCTTCTGTAGACTTTTTTAAATTTTATTTTGAATACTTTATGTGTTAGGCAGAGTGTACTTGCAGAAGTCATTCATTAGGACTCAGAAAGAATGGAATTACCCAGTGAAATCTACTATGGAGGACAGTGTAAAGGATGAAGTGACTGGTGTAGAGCTTTGGCTCTCCATGATCTATGGAGAAAGGAAATGTTGTTCTTTGTGTTCTCTGTGCTCCCAGCTTTTAACAAGACAAAAAAGCTTTTCACCTCTAACACACTGATTTGCATTTGATGGAAATCATTTCCTGCAAACACCGTAACTGAATCCCTCAGGTTTCTGTGTTTATGTCTGTGTGCATGCAGCAGCCTTTGGCAAAATAAAAAGTTCTGTCTCAGGATTTTTCCTGCTGGGTTGTACAACATATTTCCAGATGATTTACCACACAGCTTCGTGCGCTGCTATGAGATATCATCTGTTAGTCTTCAAGCAATTGTACTTCCTGCTAGTTGAAACTTCCTGCTGGGATTTTTGACCAAAAAATCTGAGAAGACTCAAAAAATCCCTATATGTATTTTCTGAATGTTATTGCTTCATATCAGATTAAGTTTTCTGATTTATGAGTTTTCTAGGTAGGCTCAAAATGGTAGATGGGCTACCTGGGCACTGAACAGCACCAGCCTACAAAATAGTTTGGCAGTATTAGAACAGAGAGGAAGTAGACCAACAGGAGATGTTTCATCATAATAAATGCAGTTATTCACAGTGGCAGAATAAATAAAACCCTACAATTCAGAATGAGATAAGGCCTCTGAGGAGCAATCACAAATACAGAAATAAAGTGCCTCATTGAATCCTGTGTGTGGACCTAATATTGACTTTGCAAAACATTAAATTTCCACAAATTGACTGGGGAGAGCAATGGAAGCATAACGGTTTCAGACTGGGGTATTCCTGTGTATGTACCAACTCAGCAAAATATTGAATGTTGTTTACCTTTATGCACAGTTTCTCTGAATCAACTCCTCAGCCCTAATGAACTAGAACCGGTTGTTTCTTAACAGATGAAATTTTGGTCTTTTGAGGCATGCTTAGAAAGCAAATACTGTGGGAAAAAATCCTGAGTTTGAGAGATTATCTACACCAACATATTCATTTCAATGATCTACTAGGGATTTTCAGCAGTTCCTTAATTTACTTCAATGAATCTCACGTGGCATAGAGTGGAAACCTGGAATAATATACACTACGATGAACACATAAAATTAAAAAAAAATCAGATTTTTTTTCTTATTTGAGAAATGGAAACATGAATCACATGGCTGTCATCTGTTGCATGAAGAGTACACACAGAGAGATGTGAAGCACAGCAGTATTTTTCTTGAACAAAACAATCCTTAGAATAAATGCATTCAGACAACCTCATACAAATTACTCTTTAAATATCATAGACAAACTATTAACTTAGGATGAAATGATTTATAGGGTTTTTTTGTGGGTTTGGCACTACTACAAGCCAGTTATTGAAAATCTCTAGTAATTTCAGGTAGCATTGTTACTTTGAGTGAATTTTACTATTTAATTTATTATAACTTTTATTTATTTTATGTTTTTCCACTCTGCTGTACACGTATTCTTTGCTTTGCTCAGGATTGCATTTTCTATATTTTGCAAAGAAAACTGTATAAGAAACATTGAATCGACTGAAAACCAATGGTCATTATTTCATAATGGAAGCAAATCATAGAATCATAGAATGATTTGAGTGGAAAGAGACCTTAAAGATCACTCAGTTCCAACCTCCCTGTCATGGGCAGAGACATTTTCCACTAAGTCAGGTTGGTCAAAACCTCATCAAAGCTGGCCTTGAATACTTCCAGGGATGAGGAATCCACAGCTTTTCTGGACAACCTGTTCCAGTGCCTCACAGTAAAAAATTTCTCCGTAATCTCTATTCTAAATCTCCTGTCTTTCAGCTTGAAAATATTCCCCCTTATCCTATCACTGCACTTCCTTATAAAGAGGCCATATCCAGCCCTCCTGTAGGCCCCATTCAAGTACTGTGATGCTGCTGTAAGGTCTCCTTTGAGTCTTTTCTCCAGGTTGAACAACCCGAACTCTCTCACATTGTCTTCATATGGGAGTTGTTGCATACCCCAGATCATAGCTCTCTGATCACCTTCATAGCCTGGAACTGGAATGGACAGTGAAAATGCAATCTGTCATTCTATTTGTTTTAGGTAGGCACGGTTAAATACTGAGGGATTTGGATGAAGGAAAATGGAGAATAAAAAAACTGTGTTATTCTAACGGGCAATATGAAAACCACACTACAACAGAAAAGTGTTTTTGAAATAGGAACAGAAAAGCTCAGTCAGCATGAGGGATTTGAAATAGATCAGAGAAGGAAAAATAAAAGTATTTTAATGGAAATTAGCTACATTCATAGCAGAGAAATCAGTTTATTTTTTAGGCAAAATGCATGAAAAGGTAACAGGAGAAAGTAATCTGGGTCAAGGTGCGAAGAGATGACTGTATCAGAGCTATTGTTTACAATAAGAATGGATGACATTAGACCATGAGCACATGAACAAAAGAGCATCACTGTAAATAGTTAAAATTATAGAGCAGATTGCACGTTACTATAATTACTCCTAACTTCTTCACTTCCTAAATCCGTTATTATAATGTTCTGTGTAATAATATCACTACCATAAACTCATTGACTGGGATTAAAATGCACAGTTATTTCTCTCTGCCTGTGACGATTGATGTCTACCTCTCTGTTCCCCTATGTCATTGGTAACATTTTGTGCTCTACGCTTGTTTTTCACTGCTATATATGGTGAATATTACCACAAATCACAAGATTTACTATGCTTCCTGTAAGGCAGTCTTCTCAAGGCTGGCTAATTACCATTTCTGATTACTTCTGGAGAAGCATTTGGCTATCTGGAGTAGCACATGAGCATTGTTATGTAATTCAGTATAAGTTTAATACTTTCACTGGGATCTGCTTTTCAAAGACTTCCATCTTTATTTATAAGATATCAAAAAAAAGCTATTTATCCCACTTCCCCTTGTGATTTTTTTTTAATGCTCAAATAACTGATGAAGTGATGATTTTGTCTTTACAATAAGTGTAACATTAAAACACCTGAAACTCAAGCAGGTGCTTCCACTTACTTAAATTCCACATTATCTGTCCAGAGGATTGTACCTTACTACCTCTGTAAGAACAAAAGTGATGCAATAGCATGATGTGTGCCTGTTCAATGTCGGTTTTGTCCAGCCATTTGATTTCCTGACTCAGGATACAACATACAGGAACTATTGAACTGTATGTTGTCAGCAAATATTAACAAGAGAATGGTTGTTTTAGTATAGAGCCATAAAGCCATATTCCTAGTGAAAATATTTAATCTATATTTTATCAATAGCACAAGCAATGAAAAACTAGTTATAACTAAAGGAATAGAATGCAGTTTTATTTAGTATCTACAGAGTGATAATTCACCCAATCCTCCTCAAGTTACAAAATGCTGGAATATTATTTGAAGGTCTAAGGTACTCAGCTGCTTAACAGTAAACAGGACGAGAGGGAATGGCCTCAAGCTCCGCCAGGGGAGATTTAGGCTGGAGATTAGGAGGAGGTTTTTCACACAGAGGGTCATTGGGCATTGGGTTAGATAGAAATGGTTGGACTAGAAGATCCAATGGGTCCCTTCCAACCTGGTTGTTCTGTGATTCTGTGATTCTGTGATTCAATACAAGGAAACTGAAATTCTCAGGTTACAGTATAACTGTACCCATTATTTAGTATTTAGGGATTTTTAACTATTTCTGATGGTTTGGACTATGTTAAAGTTATTGGAATGACTGGCTGTGCTGTAACTTTGAAACTCAAGATACTTCCTAAGATTTCTTAAATACATGAGATTCCTAGTTCTGGTTTGGTTGTTTTTAATGTTAATCTTTGAGTCTGGGCTTTTGTTTCAGAGGTTTTTTGGTGAATGGGGTTTGCTTTCTTTTGAAGCAGCTCACATATACCTTGGAACACTGAACAGATGCACTGAAACAAAATATTATATTATTGCTTAAATTTATTAATACCTGTTTGTAATTGTGCCATGACAGGAACCTGATAGCAGATAATTGCCAAAATGACAACCAGTTCGCTTCATCTTACCCTTGTAACTACCTTAAATTTGCAAAGAAACAACGTGTACATTCATAATGAAAATAAAAGAAAAAAAAAGAAAGTGACCTGTATTTGGAAAAATTCATGTCAACTGGTAACAACAGGAGTTCTATCAAGGAGCTGTATAATATCTGGTATGCGGAATGTAGCATTGGTTTGATCTTCAGATACGTAGACAGAAATACTGACATGTAAATAGGCATTCCTTCAAGAAGACTTTTTACATGCCTTTAAGCTAACATAATTAATTGGATTTGCTAGCTTTTGACTTTTGTTTTCAGGTAGAATTGTTCAGTCTGAGAAACGAAGTTAGTCACGGAGATGATGTGACATTGTTTACCTTCAACTGAAAATGTCCTTCTGACACTGCTGCAGACATCCTTCCTTCCTTCCAAAACACTGCTTTGATTCTTAATTGACCTTTCCACAGGTATTGTGTCTACATGCTTGTGAGTTTTGTGTAGCTTCGGTGAACCAACATGCACTGTTTGATTAGGGTATTAACTTGTTGATTTCTCTCCTTTTCTGACATATGTCAGTGAGGTGTTCACAGAATAAAATTTCTATTGTGAAATACTCTACCAAAATCCTAGATATGCTTTTAAGGCAGAAGGTAACCGTTTTTATTGTGTAACCAGTGACATTCTTGACAACACCATGATCACAAATATACAAGGTCCTTGCTTTCCAATTGACTGTTTTCTTTATAACCTACATATTGCCTTTGGGGCTGAAATGAAGCACACTGTGAATTATGTACAAAATAAAACAGGGAAATCTGTTAGAGAGTGAGTTTTGGAGGAAGAACTCTGATCACTCTCATCCTTTAAAAGAAATAAAACAGAAAAGAAACAAACATATTTGTAGGATTTATATTGTGAATGAAATTAAATTACTGGGGTCTACAAATAAGAACTGAGTAAGTAAATGGCAAAGAGACTTAAAGTAATGAATAATGGAAAAATGTTGAAATAGATGACTTATTTTAACAGAACAATGCATAATAGGTATCAAAATACATATTACTGTACTAACCATTATTGCTAATTATTATTTAGCTTACACTGTAAAAATAATCCTAGTGTGATGTAGATATATTAAAAATATATACCTTCTGTTGTTACACAGGAGGAGAATTTTTCTCTGCATTCTAGCAATGCCTATGATATGTTGCTTTCAAAGCATTTTTTTAATTATTAGAAATTATTATCGAATTATAATAATTATTACAGATTATTAACACTATAAAAATATTATTAATATAATTTAAACTATTAGAAACTTCAAAATCCTTTGCATGTTTAGAAAAATGTAGTGTTATAAGACAGACACATGTCCTTTGAGGCTATCCAAGATAGGCTGAGTCCTTGTTAAAACATGGACTATAAAAGAGACCAAATCTGAAAATATACAAATGAAATAGGTGGGCAACACCCAACCTTCCTGGTGGTATAGACCTGAAGTTATTGAGTTCTTTTAAATGGCTTTAAGCAGGAATGTATGGCTAGCTGCTCGCTAATGGCTTTGCTGGAGAACAGGTCTAATCTAAGTTAGCATTTTGTATGCTCAAAATTCAGATATTTTAAAGTAGAAATACTGACTTAACAGTCTTAGCTTAACCATGGTCCCATAGTAACCCTTAACTTTTTGTCCTTAAAAGTCACTGTCTATAAAATAATAATAATAATGATCATGATAAACACACTGTATAAACATGTGATGAAGGTTACTTAGTACTGAAGCATTGTGAAGATAGAGCCTATTACCTAAAATGGAGCACTTACGCAGATACATTGCCACCTCAAGAGCAGATTATTGGTGCTATTGCATCACCAAGAACAGAGTTCAGTTTGGAAATTAGTTCAATTTGGAAATTTGATTTTTATTTGAATCTCCTCATTTTCTTAATCAGCTCCAAATGCTCACCAGCCTGCAGAACACAAGACTAAAGTAAGTCCAATGCAAAGACCTCTGAAATGCACTCGCGGTACGTTTCCACACTTTGGCAGAAATGATTCAACAATGTAAGTTAGTACTGTCTGGCATTAGACCTGTTTAATTTAAAACTAGACCAGATAAATCTCCAGTTGCTTCATTCCTCTGGATTGCTGTGTGGATATAGTCTGGCACAACTCCTGCTGTTGCTGAAGGCACAGTGACCAGACAGGTGTGCACAGAAAGTCTCAACAATGGTAGCAGCCAAAGTGAAATCAAAGCAAATGGATGCCTGGGAATCATAAGTGTCTACTGGGTTCATTATTGCCCTCAATAAGGAGTGCTACTGGGACAGTATCATTCTTCAGCTGCTTAGGTCCAGGGATCCTATTTTCAGGATACATGTTTCTGGAAGAAAACTACTACAACAAGGTATGATGTTGGGTTCTGGGAGCTTCCTAGCTGAGCACTACAGAGCCAGGACTTGTGGCCACACAGGAAGTGACATGAGGCAAGGAGAAAAACATTACTTTCAAAATGAAAGATTGAGAGATAATATTTTTTTCACTTACATTTACACAAAATATGTGATAGTATAAAACTATTTATTAACTCTTACTTAATACTTGAAGTATTTAGAATTTCTAGTGCCTGGACATGGTCTTTAATTTATAGAAATATTTTTGGATCAATGGAACACAGGGAGTGTAGTCTTTCATAAGAGTTAAGGTAACTATTGGTTGAAGTAATTACGATTACTAGCTAAAGATTGGTCAGCTAAATCTTTATACCTTACTCCATCTGCCATGAGATATATATATATTGCATCTCACTCCTTTGGCAGGAATAAGATGAGATGTCAGACTCCTTTCCAGAAAAGCAGACACACAGACTGTCATGCAAATTTTGTTTTCTCCCCTAAAGTGTCTCATTCCAATTCTTTAAATAAATAGTATATCTTCAGTATCCTACAGTGTACTTGAAACTTTCTAACTAGTTAAACATCACATTTACAATCTTAAAAACTAATTACAAGAGGATTGCATTAACTCATCTTTGCAAGTACAACAAAATGTGTCAACATATCCCAAACCCAAAAATGTCATAAAGAGATTTAGTTAAATCAGTTTCTTTACATACTCTGCACATTAATTGAACAGATTACCATTTTAGGATTTATTATCTAATTATACCATTAACTGAAAACTTGTGTCCAATTCCATACTGGAAGTAATATAATAAATTTATTTCTATTCCTCAAATAAAAAAGCATTTAATTATCTAACCTTCTCAATATTCTCATAACATTCTGTAAGTATAATTAAAATATTAATACAGGCAGACAAAAGTATGACAAAATTATTTTTACAATATAATATACATACAATACAGCTATTCTTGGACTGCCAAATATTCGATGTCCATTTGTGTCATATGGCATAGCATAGCCCTTCAAGCATTTAAAAAATACAATATATGGTCTAACTTTAATTTGAGTGTTGCTGGGATAAATTGTTGATTGGCATTCTACATTTGGAAAACAACTGAAGCAATTCACTGTGCCTCTATACAAATTTCTCAACTTAAGATATGGCAAGTTAGCAGTTTTTATTTCAATGCCATTTTGGCACATAATGCTGACTCGTGGTTAAACAAAGGGGATTAAACCAGTTCACATAGATGAAGATTTATTAACAAGGAAGTTATGTTCAAGAAAATTTAATAACAAGAAGTAGAGGAGAGAAGGAGGACAGCAATGAGGAGATGCTGTTATTGCTGACTGGAGCATGCTTAAATCAAGGGCAGATTCTGCATGCTTCTTGATTGTTACAAGTCCCTGAATTAATGTTATTGTCACCCTTAAACTAAACCAAAAGCTGCAGCTAAATAATAGGAAAATGGGGGAAGGAAAGATGGTCCAGTGGCCGTCACTGCCCGTGAAATCTATTGTAGGAACACTGTTGGTGTCTGCAGGTGGAAGGCCATGGGAGCAACAGCACGACAGCAACTGTATTGGAACAGCAGAGAAAAAGTCTCTAGAAAACACTCCTCTGGCAGGTTGGGTTGAGGGGTACGGAGATGCCTGCATCTGGAAAGCAGCCCACAGAACTGCAGAGAGAAGACTATTACAATACAAAAGACAAAGACCCCAAAGGTAGCATGCAACACCTCACAAGCCAGTGGTGATTGGTTGTTTATGGGGTTAAAGTTGTTCCAGAAATAAATTAGCCACCTCGTCTCCATCTGGCTAATTTATAAACATATACAGGGTTGTCCTTTGTGGCAGTGTCCTTGGCTTGGAAGAATGAAGAGGGGCACCAACACTCTGCCTTTCCCACAGGTTCCCACCTCAGGAGTGACTGAGCTCCAACCCATCTCTTCCAGGAAAGTGGATCTTATGGCTGTTACCTCTAGGTAGCTTCAAGCACTTGTGAGGGGGAAGGAGGTGAGTGATCATGCCGTGACTTTCACTGTCAATAGATATTGTATAGTAAATCTCATTTCATGAAAAAAGTATTTATAAGAAATTGATATGCATATTAAAAACAGATTGGAAATAAGCTACTTAATGATATCATAGTTACAAAAGTGGCAGTGTTTGGCAGTGGATTTTAAGTAGTTTTCGGTTGTTTTCTGCTCTAAAGCAAAATTTTAGGGCTGCTTTCTGTAAAGAGCTGTGGGAAACAAATTCATTTTAATGGTCTTCTGGGAAAAAATTGTGGAAAAACGTTGTTCAAGCATGACAGCATTCTGTTATTTTAGGCAATGATACATCCATAAAAGAAAAAGCATTGAAATGCCTGTGAGTTTATTTTCTTTAAAACATTCAAACCTTTTTTTTTAAGAAAAATATACATGTTTTCAGTTATACAAACATCTGAAAACAGCAGCAGTCCTGTTTTCTGAGTTCTGACAAGGCACATGAGAGATTATCAGGTGCATTTTCTATCTAGGTCATTGACATGAGTGACTCGGTATTTCAGTAAATGAAAAAGCTTCTATATGGTGTTTGTCCTAGGGGATGTGAAATGGATTTTGAATGTTCAGTTCACAGGAGAGATTTGAAATCAAGCTGTATGTTAAAGTGAAACCTTGTGTATGCCTAGAAAGAATATTTTTAAAGTGAGTGTGCTGTTAACCTTGTCATGCAAAGTGGAGATAGGAGTCCAGAGAAGGTATCTCTGAATACTTCTCCAAAACATTAGAAGCTGTGGCTTTGAGGAGCTACACTTCTTGCTGCAAAGATTGACCATAAACACAAAGCACTATTTGTGTTTCCTGCCTTCCACAAGCAATCACAACCAAAGCGAGACATGAAACTCATGCCAAGCCTACCTTCTGACCCTGGGAAGGGCCTCCCAGGTGGAGCGAGTGAGACCTACAGGGAAGGGTGAAAAAGGATGACCCTCAGGTTGCTGAGATCTGAATAAGGCTCTGGATTTTCTGGGCATTGTGCGGAGACTGTTTCTAACCTAAGAGTGCAGGGGCCTACAACTCTTTCATCTTCCGCATTTACAGGTGTGAGACAGAGCAGGCAGACAGAGATGAGAACTGCTCTGCAGAGAAGGACTTGGGGCTGCTGGTTGATGAGAAGCTTGACATGAGTTGGCAATGTGTGCTCATAGCCCAGAAGGCCAACTCTATCCTGGACTGCATCAAAAGAAGCATGGCCAACAGGGCGAGGGAGGCAATTCTGCCCCTCTATTCCTCTCTTGTGAGAACTCATCTGGAGCATAGTGTACAGTTCTGGAATCCTCAACATAAGAAGGATATGGAGCTGTTGGGACAGGTCCAGAGGAGGGCTACAAAGATGATCAGAGGGCTGGAGCATCCCCCATGCAAGGACAGACTGAGAGTTGGAGTTGTTCAGCCTGGAGAAGAGAAGGATTTGAGGAGAACTTTTAGTGACCTTCCAGTACCTGAAGGAGCTACAAGAGAGCTGGGGAGGGAATATTCATAAAGGCTTGTGGTGATAGGATGAGGGGGAATGGGTATAAACTGGAGAGGGGCAGATTTACACTAGACATAAGGAAGAATTTCTTCACCATGATAGTAGTGAAGCGCTGGTATAGGTTACCTAGGGAAGCTTTGGCTGCCCCACCCCTGAAGGTGTTCAAGGTCAGGCTGGATGGAGCCTTGGGCAGCCTGATCTAGTGGGATGTGTCCCTGCCCATGGCAGGGGGCTTGGAACTGGATGATCTTTAAGGTTCCTTCCAATCCAAACTATTCTGTGATTCTATGATTCTAAGATGCATGTATTTAGCTGCAGCACAGCACCAGCTTGAACTGTGGGCTTATACACCTTGACCACTCTAATCATTTCTAATTTCAAATGTTGATATTTGGTGCTGATCTGCCAGGAAACAGCTGCTTAGATGTTCCCCCAGGCAATCAATCTGTATTTAAAGGAAATTGAGGCCTCTCGGGCTTTATTCTGTGTCATCTCAATGGTAGATGAAAACATGCTGGATGCAGAATGAGGGCTGTTCCCAGTAATGCTTAACTTTGCTTTCGTACTCTGCTGGAGTGAGGGTGAGCAGTATGTGGTAGAGCAGAACCTGCTGCAAGGCTGCAGGCAGAGCTGAAAATTGTGGTGATGTTCTGACATTCATGTCCACAGTGCCCATAGGCTTCTGTAGTCTCTCCTTTGCCTACATAAGAACTTCTCTGCCCAGGAATTCTTTTGTTGCTTTGTCTTAGGCAGTGAAATAAACTGTACACAATGCTGGGGCATCAAAGCAGAAGAGCAGAGGTAAAGAATCCTTCAAAATTCAAATAAAACTTGTTACTTCAAAATATAAGTCCTGATTCAAAGAAGCACCTCTTCAGAAACTTTTAAGCAAAGTCATAAAACACTCTTATCATCCTCTTATTCCTCATTGCTTCCAGGTAAGTAATATTTCTCCATTACAGACTAAGCAGGCAGGGAAATAATTTATTTATGATTTTTAAGAATTTAGTATCTATCTTTACAGCAACAAAGAAATGTGATTTGGAAATTATATCCCACAGAAAATTATGAAGCATAGATGGCACCTTTAATCTTCTCTACAGGTCACTTACATTTAAAACACTTACACTTCAGTATCTGTTTTTTGACAAGAGCAATTTGACTTTTCAGTGATGACAGGTAAGCTGCTCTTCATTTTAAAGAAACTTGCTTTGCTCTGACATAGGGGAGTAGAAATCATATCATAACAAATTCTGTTCAACAGAAACTGTTCCCCCTCCCCAAGTCTTAATTCGAATCATAATGCTTTTCTTTACACCTGTCTACATAAATTAAAAAGACAAAGAGACAACCCATTTCTCATAATAACTATCTGATAATGACTTCTAGTTTTTTTCAGTGCTTATTGAGAATAGAGCATAGAATTTTTTTTTAGGAATCACCCAATGAAACAATTTTCATTTTAAATTCAGGGATTATTGTGCTCATGATGCTCTATACTTTGACTTCCTTTAAGATACAGAATATTAATCTATGCAATAAATGTCATACATCTTCTCCCTTAAGGATACTCTGACTATCAAAACTTTATAAGGTCAACTTCTTTCATTTAGTAGATTTGACTTAATTTACATGTGAAGTGTTCTGACCTAGCTGTAACCCATTATAATGGCTGGGAATTGGAATAAAAATTACATTGTTCAGTATTTTTAATAGCAACTTTAAGACCATGAAGCACATAGGAGCCTTTAATTCCCTAGTACTACTGACCTATTCTCAACAGCTTTACTCCCTATTTGCTCCTTTAGTCCCATGTATTTGCTACATGCAATTTTGCCTTTTATCCTGCATTTACATACTCATACTTAAATTCCTCTGAAAAAAAATGGAGGTCATACATCACAGAAATTTTTTCTGTATTGTTTTTAATCATCAATGTTCTTTTGAAAGAAGGTAAATATCATTAGTGGGTCTGTGTTTTTCACTTTTAATGCTCTTTTCAAAACCGTATGAGGTTGTGATGGCAAAAAGTATTTTCCAGTATGCCACATTGCTTACTATATAACTTATTTCTTTTCATATATATACTGATGTTCGGCATTTCACTTGTTATCCTTAGAAAGAAAAGTTAATTATTTGCCAATTATTTTGGCAGCAAGACATGTTTAAATAATATTGTTTCTTCATTACTGAAAATTTATACTGCAAAACAAAGAGCAATCCAGAACACAGTAATTGGGAATAGAGCCTCATTTCCCCCCTCTGCGATTTCATTTTTCAATTATGAAAAGTGACAATGAAAATTTTATCAAATAGCTTTTTATCTTTAAATTTTTAGTTGAAAAGGACTGAAATAAAGCTTTGTCTACTTGTTCTTTGCCTACAAAGATAAAAGACTGTTTATTTTCTTTACAGAATGTCACAAAAGGAAGGCAGATAATTATGCCAAATGTTTTTGTAAATCCCAATAGAAAGAGTAAATCCAATCTTACAAAAGTATTGTATAAGTTCTTGAATTCATTGGAGATAGCAGGTTTTCATGCCTTTACAAGTTAAAGCTATGCAAATATCCAAATAGCATAATGAAATACTATTTTTCTTTTAATTTAAAAATATTTTTAGCATTTTCTTGCTGGTAACAATGAATGAGCTATTTAAATAACAGGGAGGGTAAATGATGCTTCATTCTGGGAAATTTTTGGAGCCATTATTTTCTACTTGCTATGAATACATGCTGAAAACATTAGCCTGTGCTTGCACTGAGACTTGAAGAAATCTGAGTTATGCTCCCAATGAAGATGCTTTAGAGCTCTTGCCGCATCACTTCATCTTTTTATGAACTAGGTTTCTGCCTCTATAGAGTCACGAAAGAGATACTGCAGATGTGTGAAGGTATCTCTTAGGACTCAAGTAATTTTCAAGACTCAAAGCTCTTGAGTAAAAATAATGTGTTTTAGAAATACCTCTGCTAAGCCCTATTTCCGCTTGGATAGTATAGAATGGAGGGGAAAATTTTTATAGAGCTGAAAAAAAAACCCCCTGATTAATACAACTAACAGGAAGTCACATGGAAAATATATTTCAAAGGAATATATGTGGGAACAGTGGAATGGTGTGTGAGTTTTCAATGATATGTTTTGCATAGCATCTATGGTTTTGTCATTTTCTTCAGCGGTTTTCCTTGGTCTGTGACAAGCAATTGATGATTGAGTTCATGGATATATCTGAGCCTTAGAACACACTTTTGACCATTCAGTGTCAATGATCGTTATAGGAATTTTGTATTTTCATAATAGGAATAGAGACAAGAGAAGCAAGGTCTGACTTCAGAAATCCCTCTCTAGATTACCACTGAATATAAGTTGATGGGTAATCAATCAAAATAAACATATACTTCAAAATATAAGGAAGAACTGAAGTTTCATTTCATATAATCTGTTATTTCCTAGAAAAAGAGGGTCAACAACTTCATCTTCTATATTTAATTCTTTAAAATTTAAATTTGTATATTTCTCTAGCAAAAGAGTAACTAGGCTCTTCAGTTCTTTTCCTGAAAAGAAAATAGAAGTGTCACTGTATAGTGAGATGAGATAGAAGAGGAGAAAGAGCTGGAGTGGAAAGAAATCAACATTAATACTAGTACTATCAGCATCTTATTTTTGTACTTTTGCCTGAAGGATCCAGCAGCCAGTAAAATTTATGATTTTAATCAGAATTATGCTAGATTTCCGTTCACTTTCTGTACCTGTTGTCAAACTGTGAAAACAACATTTCTGTAGGATATGACTTCTGTATGACAATCTCACATAATCTATTTATTTAAATGTTGTTGAATGAAGAGAAATAATATCAAAGTTATTAGAGTTCTATGTTATTTTTCTTGAGAAAATGACCACATAACTACAACAGCTGGTTATGTAATTATATTTGTACTTGAGCTCAGATTTCAGATGAGTAGATCCAGTTTTTCAATTTCTTTCAGCATCATAAAAATTCATTTTATATGCTACAAAGCAAAATGTGAATAATGTAAGTTATTACAAAGAGCACTTCTTCAGTCCAAAGTTGCTTAATCATCATATGTTCCTTTTATTACTGCACTTTTTGGTTTTATTACCCTCCAGAAATTAGAGTAGACTTTATAGGCTCTTAATCCTCTGATTTATTTTATTATGTAAACTGCTGTCTTAAACTTCATTTCCATAATCTGTAGATTTTCATTATTAGCACCTGATTCTTGTACTTAATAAGAATATTTTATTGAGAATATCCTTATCAACCCTCCTGTTGATCATGCAATTATGTTGATTGTGTTAATCAGCATACTGCTAGAAGGCTGTACAGTAAAGGAAGACGATGAGAAGGTCACACTTTGATTAGGCAAGTGTAAGAATCTGTGAAGTATTCCTATATAAGCCAGAAAAAAAAATTTAAAAAAGTTCTATTCTATAGACAATGTTAGCAAAAACATCTCTCTACACTAGACAAAATTATTTTCATTTGGAAGCAAGATTGAGAACTCTCTTCCTGAAGAGGAATGGTTTGTCAGAGCACCCATGACTGAAATAACGAGAGGTATAAGTGTGTTTCTAGAAGTGTTAAAAAAGCAGGCAGGAGTTTTTGAGACAGTGCTTTTGGATACAACAGCTAAAATTTGAAGAAAACCAGTTTGGTTCAGATATGTTAGTACGAGGAAATACTGTTCCCTTTCTCCTTTTCCAGTATAGACATAAGGAAAAATACATTACAGTTAAACAAAATCTTTACAAAGCAAGAACTAATAAAATCAGACCTTAGGGGTTCTATAAACAGATGAGAAAAATGAATGTAACATTCTTTTGTTCTTTAAACACTTTAGCTAGAAACTGACATAAAAGATGTTCAGCATGGGAAAAATGCTTGACTGTTCTACCAAATCCCTACAGATTCTTTAGAAGATCTGCAGACCCACAGGGATGATAAACTTATCCATTGCTCCTCCCATGGAAACTGATCTGAAAAACAGAACAGTACATGTGTTCTTAATATTTTGGAACTATAATGGAAACATTATTGAGAAAAGCTGAAGATTAATTTTTCTCTCTTAAATCCATTTCTATCATATGATTTTGGAAAATTCTCTAACTGAAACTCTTTATGGTAGAAAATGCTGATAATAATTGCTTGTATGTTAACTTAAGTCTTTATCATTAACTTTTTTAATATTTAAAATTAATTTTCTCATGCCGTTTTTTCATGTTAAATTTTGAGTGTTTGATTTTGCAATTTTGCTTAATGTTCCTTTAAGATGCTTATTGGCATGTTATCTCCAATGTTCTAGGAAAAGCTGTCCAACAAAAAGTATTTCCATGAATTGGCCTAAAAATGTCTAGTATCAAAGCCACGTGATTTTCTAGGAATATTCACCCTTGCTACTGTGCAAACTAAGTTGTTAGGTGACTTTTGGACCAACACTGGAGATACTGGAAATACTGATCATGGGAAAACTGTTCGGTTCATGCAGTTTTAACCAAATCAGGAGTGAGTAGTTGTATTGATTTCTTAAAGACATTTAATTAAACTACAGACTGTGGGTCAGAGTCCACATCAACTCAAGTGCTTGCATGCAGTCTATCTCCAGATGTCTAGTCCTCCTCCCCTACACTGGACACCACAGCACCTCTCAACGCCTTTTCTTCCTTCCCTGTGGTCCTTACCATATCCTGCTATGAGCTTTAGGCCTTGTGCATGTTTTGAATTAGGCAGTTTTGCTGCACCAGTTGCTTGGATATCAGGAAGGATTGCCATATGAAATTCTACTCTCCTTTTTAACTGTTCTTTAATTTTCATTTTTAACCCTAAACCCTTTAATCCCTTTCAAAGGTTGTATGGGGTGGGGACAAGGACCATCTGTGATGTTGCTAAAAAAGTTCTAACTTATGAAATAAAATCTAGTGGCCATCCAAGTATCCTTATCAAGTATCAAGTATATTTTCTACCCAATTTTAGCAGTCCCTAGCTGTATGCATGGATGTCTTGTTTAATTTTCTTTCTTTGTGCTTATATGTTCCAGTAATTTGAGGAAGGGTCTTCTGCCACCTTAGAGACTGTCACACATTGGGGAACATTAATTCACTTTCACCTGAAGTATCTGGCATCTATGAAATTTGGAAAGCTGATCTGAGGCTCAGCGCTTGCTGATTTTCCTGTCCAGAGCATAAAGTAGAGGGAAAAGTTGTTTTCCTGCTGTAGCCTGTTAGAGCAGTGGAGGACATTGGACCATTTGGACTTCTCAGCAATGTGAGCTGAGAAAATCGGATGTCGGGTCACTATGAACAAGGTCATCTGAGATTTAAACTGCTGAAGTCCAGGATGTCATTTGGGATGGTGATATGCATTCTACTTATGATTGAAGATTTGATTATTGATGACTGGGCTTAAAAAAGGTTAGCAAAAGAGGCAAAGGACAGCTCCTGGTAAGATTTTGCTTTTCCCCTTGGACTGCAAGAATAAAGAATACAGAATATAGACATCACTTTTCACAACAGAAGGACAAATAAATTTTTTTTCTGCACTTAGTCTTAAAACTGTAAGCTATTTCTGCTGTACTTGTAAGCATTATACAGTCTTATTTAGTGGCATGCTATCCACTACCAACAATCACACATAAAGCACCTTTGTTCTGTTCATTATTTTATGTCATATTAACACCTCTAACTGGCATCTCAGGCAATTTCCTAGCTTTAACTGTATGAGTTAATGAAGAAAGATTGGTAGTGAACAATTTGTGACCCCCTACCAATAATTAGAATTGTTGACATCAATTGAAGGTCAGCCTTATGAAATCACATGCAAAACTGTTAAAATAAAATGACTGACCACTCAGTCACTTTAAAGGCCTGTTAGAAATAATGACTATAGAAGACCTCCTGCTTCAAAAAAAACACAATCTCATGCTCTAAGATGAAGAGTTATTGTAAAATTTCCTAGATTAATTTTGAGTTACTCTGAATATACTTACCCATCTTTGTAGTGGTAGTGTAAATGTAACAATAATTTTTCAAAATACATTTAAATTAAGTTAAAATATTACAACTCTATATTGAAGCAATAATTATTTTATTTTGATTCTACTGTTCTATGTCACTAAAGTAACTTGAAAAAGAGGAATTTTAACAGGTCTAGATTTTTCCTTTGGAGTTTTTTTGCAAGAGAAAAGTAATTTTCCACATGTTATATTTTACAATTCATTTATACACCTTATATAAAGAAATATAAAACATATGTGTTTAAATATAATTTTTAAGGCATTGATATTTTGCAAACTTTTGGGAAAATAAATTCCATTTTACCCTAGGCAGAACAATCTGAAATAAGCACTCTCTTTAACAGACTTTATTTTTCAAAACTGCGTACTTAACTTCCATTTAGGGTCATAGTATTGCAATCTGCTGAAGATAATACATAAATATATATTTAAGAAGTACCTTGTATCATGATAACATTGTAATAAAAAGTAATTTTATAAGGAAATAATACTATAAGAAAGATAAATGTTCGAACTCTTTCTCTGATTATTAAAATAATCAGTATTAATTTAATGGATGAGACTAGCTGAAGTATGTGAATGTGAAGAGAATACTTACATCTTTGGAATCATTAGCATTTGTACAATTAATTATTTCAGGTGCATGAAATGAGGAAAAGGATGTGAAGCATGGTGTGAAAACAGTATTGATCCCTGATTGCATTCACAAGAAGAAACTGAAGAGACCAACATTGTTTCAGTGCTTTTTCTCTGGGTTCAAAATTACCAAATCAATTCAGTTTATTTGGCAGCACTCTCAAATCTACTTAACTATTGCAATGGATAATAATTAAAGTATGGATCAACCAATTAGCTCTTAGATATAATTACAGAGTTTGAATCTTAATGAAAATCATAGGTAAAAGTGCAGATATAATTACTATGCCTTTTTTTACATGTCTAAAGATTATGTTTTATTGGTACAATGCTTATGTACTCTATGGATAGCAGAACAACCTTCACGGTCATACTTTTTTACAAGATTTTTCAGATATCATGTAACAGGTATTTGTTGATTTCTTTTGTAAATTCCACTCAATGTCTCCTATCTCAAAAAAAAAAAAAGTCACATGTTTTATTTGTCACAGTAGGCACAGTAGATCAAAGTGCTCAGGATTAACGGTTCAGCTTTGAATGGAACAATACTTTAATCTTCACTGCTTTCTTCTAGAAGGTGCACAATACAGCAATAGCAGTATAAGTCTATTTCCGTTATAAATATACACAATACCAAGGTATGCCAAGACTATCAGGTACTATACTGTCACACTGTTATGGATGTTTCCTTCTGCCTTCTAGAAATCAGCCGTATTATCAGCCATAAGGATATTTGTTCCTACATGGCCAATCATTTTATTTGGGTCCATTGTCCCTCTCCTTCTTTATATGACAAACCTTTTCTTTAGAACATACAGCAGTAGGAGAAAATAAAAAAAAATAGGCAAGCAGACAAGTATATATTCAGCATTGAAAGTTAATTGATACCAGTTCTGTCTTCTTCACTTCAAATGTGTCAAAAGAACTTAATTCTCAGTTGTCTTCTGAACTCAGTCAAGACAAATGGTAGAGGACATTCTTTTCTTGCAGTTATCCTTACATATTGAATGAAAACTTGTCAGAGTCATCTTTGCATTAAGAGTAAATGTTTAGTCAGTCATACAACATGTGTGTTCTTTTTTTCCTTTCTGTTTAAATTGTATAACTTTATCTATGTTTTAAAGGTTATACATGAGGGGAAAAAAGGTTATCTGGATTACCATGTCCGTTTTGGGCTCCCCATTTCAAGATAGTCAAAGAACTAATGGAGTGAGTCCAGCAGAGGTTTATGAAGATGTTTAGGGGAGTGGAGCATCTCTCTTACAAGGAAAGGGTGAGAGATTTGGTTCTGTTTAGCCTGGAGAAGACTGAGTGGGAACTCTATCAATGCTTACAAATATCTAAAGGGCTGTTGTCAGGAGGATAGGACCTTACTCTTCTGAATGGTACCCATCAACACAAAAAGCAACAAGAGGCACAAATTGGAGTACAGAAAGTTCCACCTGAACATGAGGAAAAACTTCATTACTGTGAGACTGACAGAGCACTAGATCAGGCTCGTCAGACAGGTTGTGGAGTCTCCTTCCCTGGAGATATACAAAACCCACATTGTAAGTGATCCTGTGCAACATCCTCTACGTGAACCTGCATTGGCAGGGTTAGTTGGACTATATGGTCTCCAGAGGTTTCTTCCAACCCTTGCTATTCTGTGATTCTGTGAAAAGAAAAATTATCTGGCCTACAGATGAGCCTCACAAACCTGCAGCAGTGGAAATTATTCTTCTTCAGAGATAAGGAGTTTCTATAAACAAATGCCAAGATGAAGAACCAGTTATTCATGAGAAGATACCTAGAAAAAATTCAGAGGAGAAAACTTCAATTGTTAATCTCCTTCTAAATGTAGTTATAGCTAAAGAATTTGGAATAAACAAGCTACAGCAATTAAAAACAAATATTGGTTAAACTGAGCATCTTGTTACGGTGATTACTGAACTCTTACTGTGATATTACATCTATTGAGTGTTTATCAACTCTTCTAAACAACCTTAACTTCTGAGCATAACAGAAAACTGATTTTAAGGTGCTATCTTCAGTATCAAAAGTTCAATTAAGACATGAATATAGAAGTGCCCAGGGTTTTACTGTCACTTAGCTGACTGCTTTCCCAGTTACTGAATGACATGAGACAATTGTGACAAATTATTATGTTTCTTACAGGTTTTGATTTACATACTTCCTTAGTTTTGCTATTGGTGATGTACAAAACCAGAACAATAGATGAATGACCGTGACATGGACTATAGTAACAGAAAGGTAGATTACTGGTAGGAGTAATATATTTGTACATCACATCTTTGGAGTGTGGTAGAATTTTATGTAGTAGACACACAAATGTCTAGCCACACCATAAGAAGCTTGCTTTATTGCTAAATTTAAAATTTAGAGGAAGAGAAATCCTAGAGATGCTATTTCATTTATACTATGTAATAAATACATTTCTAGAAAGGCATAAAAAACTGAAATGAAGCTCAAGAAAGTTTTAAAAGAAGACTGATCATGGAGTGGTGCACTTTGCACTTGAAAGAAACTATTAATAGAAAATAATCTGCAATTAAAGACAGGAAGATCAAGGGGGAAAAAAAAAAGTAAAGGTATGGTCTCAGATCTTTAATTGCTATAAAGCAGTTTAGTTCCGTAGATTGTAATGGAACCTTGCTGATTTCTATCCAATAAAGACTCGATACATAAATTTAAGCACCAGGTTGTCACAGAAAAAAAGAAGAATGCTTGCCTGTTCCTACAGCTTGCCTTTACAGGCAGTCAGTTCTGCTACTGAGCTCTGTCTGACATACAACAAGTAAATGGTCTAATCCTGTCCTTTTAAAGCAAGTGAGAAAATAGGAAATTGCTACTCTTTCAGAGCTATGTGCCTTTTGAAGTGTATGCCTCTTGAATTTGAGAATTTTAGCATGCCTCCATGCTTGAAGGGTAATAGTAAGGACAAACTGAGGGGAGCTACTCCAGAGCCGACTCAATTCACAACAGAGCAGCAGGTCTTGGTGCATTGGGGGTTTTCCTGAGGCGAGGAGTAATGGTGACCTTTCCCACATCTACAAGAAGGAACCTAAGGAGTTCTGGTGACCAGGAGCAATGTGAACAGAGTGCGCCAACAGAGCACATGGGTCAGCCAGGGTGTGGCAGGTAGCTTGAGCTGCAGTGACCATGAACTGGTAAAGTTCACGGTCCTGAGTGACATGGGTCAGGCAAACAGTAAAGTCAGGACACAAAATTTTAGGGAACCAAACTTCCAACTCTCCAAGAAATTAGTCATTATGCCCTGCTGGGACACTGCCCCCAGATACAAGAGAGCAGAACAGAACGTAACAGAGACAAAGAAACATAACAGTAGGTTGATTTTTATTCTCTCGGCTGTTGCAAGTTTTTTTTTCAATATTTTTTTCATAATTTAAATATGAAAAAGCTTTTCTGTGTTTCATTTTATTTCTGCTTTCTTTCTAACTGAACACAGTCTCCTGAGAAATGTCTGTAAACTATGAACTACTGTTAACTTCTTAGGAGTTATAACTGCATCTTTATTAATTCATTTAAAAAATAGTCCAAAACCTCAAATTTTCTTCTTTCTTTACTAAATGCTTGAACCCTGCCCTCTTGATAAATCATTGTACTTTTAATGAGAAACATTTTTCTTTTGATACTTACAGCCTGAGTGTATATTGATGCAGTTCTTTAGGTTAACCATTTTTAGAAGTATTTTTCACATACACTTATTTTGCATTCAACTGCAAAGCAATTTGATATAGTCTTGTTGCAGCACAATAGGACATTCTTATGGGTGTCTTTTTTATATTTTTATGGGTTTTGATAAAAATATGTTTCTTTCAAATGAATTAAACATTGAGAACAAAGTACAACTACTAGTTACTTTGTCTAGTTTTCTTCTTTGTAAAAGAAGACTTGTACTTTTACAATAAACTAATAAATTACAGATGTAGAATCTAGGAATTCAGCAGTAAAAAACAAGCAAAATTCTTTCATTCTACAGGTAAGTAATCTGAAAGATAATACTTCAATGCATCTAGAAATTCATGTATCATTTTAACAGTAATTTGCATATCTTTAAAAACATTAAATTTTTCTGTGTGCAGCCATTAGCAGGTATGAATAATGTAGTTCTATGGTTCTCTTTGAGTGCAGTTCTCATATTGTATTAAAAATGAAAATTTTGTTTGTAATATGAAAAAAAACTCTATTAAATCTGTTAACTTTTAATAACAATAATAACTCTTAAAAATAATTCCCAGCAGAGATATTTCAAACCTGTATTTTTGGTGGACTTCAGTTCAATAAAGCCTGATAGCATGACTAGAAATTATCTTCATTGAGCCGACTCATCTCTTTGATACTGAGAACAAAGTATCTCTCCACTTTACCAACTAACGTTGTTATTTTCCCCTAATTATTAAAAGAACAATAGAAGTTGTGACATTCCATACAATGTCAGAGAAGCTGAAGTGGTAATAAAAATGTGCCATTTATGATCCAATCTATAACTATTTACAGAAGATTTGCTATGGACTTCTAGCAAATCAGGTCTCAACATTTTTACATTTCACTTAAAGAAAACCTGTAACTTCAAATCGTACTTAGAAAGCATGTTTTGACAAGAGCACATAATTCTAGTTACTAAGTTTCAACATTGGGACCTTTAGCTTTCCAATTACATAATTGGTTTTGAAAAGAAAATGTTTTCTTGAGGTACTTTGAGAAGTACGTTTTACTTTACTCATGAAAAATGATGTAAATCTGGTCCTGTTAATTTGCCTGGTTCTTGCAATAATTATCATCACCATTCTGTGTAGATCCACATTCAGACAGCATCAGTCCTTAAACTGTCATGCACCTGAAGCCTGGGTGTTAGTTTTTAGCTTTAAACACTCATTTCCTGTTGACTTTTTTGTGGTTTAGGTTTTTTGGGGTTTTTTTTCTGGGAACAGATAGTACTTATTGCTATACTAAAACAAGTAAGTAATTTAATATATAAATGAACAATAAAGCATTGTTTATTTTATAGTAATACACTAGAAAGTTGAATAAGTTCATCCATATAGGAAAAAGAATATTCATTTTCATTATAAAATGTCAACTGGCAAATTCAAACCCATTGTGATAACTCAAAAAAACCCTAAAATCTTATTTTCTCCTTTAAGAGTAAATTGTAAAGAGACTGCTTAGATTTCTCCAAAATATTACTATGCTTATAAAGTTGCTCTTCTTTTCTTCATGATGTCAGTATTCAGCTTTTCTCTTTGCTGAGTGATTAAAAAACCTTTTTTGTAAACATCAAGCTCAAACACATATTTTATAGTGCTGACCATTTGCAATTTGATTTTTTATATCTGCTGTTACAATCCAAGCAGTGGTTCAAAAGCTTTCTTCTCTATCATAAGATACAACTATAAAAGCAATATTCTAAGAGGCTAACATTAGAAAGAAAATTTATTATCAAATAGATTATTAAAAATATGAAGGTTAAAATTGAATTCCCTCCAGGTCTTTTCTTCCCTATCCTTTAATATGAAACTTGTTATTGCTTTGAAAATTAATGGACAAGTAATGCACAAAGATTTCCACAAGGATGTAAGAACTTACTGTGGGAATAACTAGATAAAAACATGAGCCATTAGGTTATTTTCTAGAAGGAACGATTTTCATAAGTCTGATTTTAATGTAAAGCTACTATTATCTTGATCCATTTCAGAATAACTCAAGTCATTTCATATGAACAGAAGATATAGCTGATAGTAATATTATTCAGTCATACCAATGCTGAAGCAAACAGTAAAGTTGAATTATATCTGAAATTCAGACATATACACTAGACTCAATTTAATTCCTATAATATATACAAAATGTGCAGTATTCACATAGAAGAGTCAAGAAAAAATATACGTGTTGGAAACTGAAAGATTATAAAAGTATAAGTATGGAAATGAAAATAGTTTGCTGTGAGAGTTCTTGATGCAGTGGACAGTAGTAGTGAGAGAAACTAGGACAGGACAGTATTTAGGTATTGCCATGTCCTAGCATTGAGCGTATGAGCACATTGGTAAAGTATGTTGCCATCCTTCAGATAAAGAAAAGGAAACATTCCTCTCTGTTTGGAGATACAAAAGAAACAAAGCTTAATGAAAGGGATTTCATACTGAAGAAGATATTCGTGGATCAGAAAAATGCAGAAAAGGGAAAGAATGGGATTATGAACAGCTTCACAAAGCAGTTTGGTATTCATATGGATGAGCCTGAGCTGTTTCAGTTTTTAAGTCTCTACCTCCAGTGTGTACATACCGCACTGCAGTTAGAGAAGTAAAGCTCTATCTCCACCTGGAGTGGGAACCCAGAGAGCAAATCAATCAGCTCTTTTAGAGCACTTTCTTGTGAAATGTGCAAAGTAATCATCTCAGAAACAAGTAGTTTCTTTTTCTTCAACTTTTTCCTGAGTATTTTAAGTGGGGGGTTTTTTGCAAGTATAGAGAGATACTTTTCAAAATATTCTGTCTCTTGAGATTTGCTTAAGAGTTATTTCATTTTCTACCTCCCTGAAGAAGTAGGGTATTATTTTATTCAGGCTTTCATGTTACTTTCCCTGAAACTCCCCTGAATTTCTCTTTATAATTCAGATTGTGCAACAACTTTCTTTTTGAACTAATAAATCCAGTTAGAAACAAACTAGTCTTTTACTAAACAAAATGAAAGAAACAAATGAAAGAAACAAATGTTATTCTGTGTAATTATACTCTGAGTAAATAGGAAGAA